>OX387183.1:38039194-39239194 GCA_947561395.2 Buxus sempervirens | reverse complement strand
TACGGTCCCCATTGGACCGTAGTGCATTCACGGGCATTAAAGACACGTGCGAGTTTTGTCCTTCTCTCGATTTCCGAGCTTTATTTGAAGTCCAATATATCTTTAAACAAGCGAATTAAGTGTTTTATTCGCTGAAGCTACCTTGGTTGGCTATGGATGGGCATTATCTTTGTATTTCACTCTATCCTGAAGACCAGGCTATATCCTTCTGGACCAACCATGCCCCTGGGTGTGTCTATAAATAGAGGCTCATTCCTCTAGCTAAGGGCCACGAAATTTTGAAGAATCAAAAGCTCCAAGAGAAGGAAAAGAACTCCTGCTGCTCTGCCTGCTCAATCCAGGTAAGTCCCCTATCCTTTTTATTTTCTGTCTTCAATTCTAGAAGTAATAGGATCATCTCTATTGCTGTAGAATAAGGCCATATTTGTTTTTGTATTCCTAAACCTGCCTCCAAGTACCTCAAGGGTCTCTCTAGCCGTAAAACGTGAAGAGAGAACTAGGGGAAAGGGGAACAGGTGGATCCCTAGAATAGAACCCCATATCTGTTTTTTTTCTCTTAGAATAAGGCCTTTGATTGTGTTTGTGTAACCAAACCTATCTCCAAGTACCTCAAGAGTCTCTCTAGCCGTAAAACGTGAAGAGAGAACTAGTGGAAAAGAGAACAGGTGGATCCGTAGGGTAGACCCCCATGTGCTCTAATCTGTGAGATGTGGCTATTTGGAATATCTTGATCATGTTTTAATGCTTTTTATGATATATCTGAATGAATAACATGAACCTATGATGTTTATAGCATGAGATCCCCACTTTTTTCCAAAATTTGGATTTTTGCCACTTTTGCACCTATAGCACTGTTTTCGTGATTTTTGTGATTTTAGGCTAAGATCTTTGATCTATCATGATCAATATGGTAGATCTGAATCTAGAAGCCTGAAAATAACTTCTAGGGTTTCATGAGATGTTTTTTAAATTGTTTTTCATTATTGAGAGAAGACCCTACGGTCTCAGTTCTCCCCTTTTGGTGTTTTTCATCAACGTGGGTATTTTTGGTTTTTATTTTCTGATTTAATGTGAAATATGGGCTCTATCTATGTCCTGGACTGTTCAAGTTAAATTGTGAAATATTTTATAAAAATCATATTTTTCCAGATTTCTAGAATTTTGACTTGAAGCCAAATTTTTGGATTTTTCACTTTAAATTGATTTTATTTGATTCTATCTTAATTTTATTTTGATCATGAAACCCTAGGAATGGTATGATCATATTTGAAAGTTCTGGATCAATCAGAATATTCATATGAAAAAACCATATATTTTTCCTTTTTTTTGTGATTTTGTGTGATTTTTTATAGCAAGCTTTTTCCTTTATTTTAAACATGAACAATACCTGGCAACCACCTTGTGTGGATGAATAGGGGTACCTAACACCTTCCCCTGTTCATAACCTAATCCCCTTACCCATCTCTGGTTGTTTTTTTAGGAGGGTTATTTTTACCCTAAAATTTTCCTTTTGTGCTTATTTAATATTTTGGTGTCCATTCACACCTAAATTGAATGGTGGCGACTCTTTGTTTAATTTAATCCCGTGTGATGATTGAGGAAATCAGTAAATTGATTTTTTCCCATGTCTCACAACTGGCGACTCTGCTGGGGACTTGTGGATTTGAGCCTTTTTGGTGTTTGTTCATGTTTTTGACTTTTTGATTTGCTTGCTATTTTGTGTTTTTAGCATGTCTTTGTTTTGCTTGCTGTTTGGTGTTCTTAAGCATGTGGGATAGGTCGTAAATTTGATTTATTGCTTAAGAATTCATGGGGGTAGAAACATGCTTAATTCTGATTTATAGGATTGTTTCTAGAAACATGCGTAGGGGAGGTTTATTTTGATAAACCATGCTTATTTCTTGCTGTATTTTAATATGCATGTTCTAATTTTCAGCATGCTTTCTATGGTGTATTTTGGATATATAATATGAGCATATGTTGACATGATTTGGATGATTTTTATGAGCATGTTTAGGTGCTATAGGGTTGCTTGTTTACTTATGTTTACTTGCTTAAATATGCTTTCCTATTATGCCTTGGTTTGTTTATGCATGGCTGCGAAAAGAGTGGCAAGGGTTTGGGACGTTGTGAATGTAACCTATTTTTACAATGCACTGTGCACCTTTTATTTTTACACAGCCTACCCTTAACCTATAGGAAGTTGAACTCGAATGTGTGTAGCTTGGCGCAACGAGGTCGATACTTCGGAAAGCGAAAGTGAAAACATTCACCTTAGAACTTTGAGCTAATGATGTGATGATAACGAGGATCTGGGATTCTGGTCATCACTAGGCTTGAGTGCTAAGTTGCCATTAAGCCAAAACCCAAAACCCCTACGCTTGAAGGTGGAGTTACACGTTTTTGGCTAAAGTACACAATTACGTGGGGATATGGGTTTGTATGATTGTGGGAAGGCCGTGTGCATGGCTTACAAACCAGGGCATAACGCGGATGCCATATTGAAGGTAAACAAGGTAACAAGGTAACCCTATTGTTTTACATTATTTTCATGTCATAGGGGTGTCATGGTACCCATTGGTTCGGGATAAAATTGGTCCCAAAATTTACATGTTTTTAAAATTGGTACAGCCCATAGGAAGAGTCTCTAACTCTGTTTAGAATCAATCCTACCCGATGTTCATACAAGAGTCAACAAAAGGGTACCAAATTCTTGAGTATGGTGTCAATTTGGAGGGTACATGTGCCCTCCCAAGCATGTGTTTTTACAAATAGGCCAAGCTCCACTCTGGGACAGTTTAGGAGCTCTGTACTGGGTGAACCGTATGTTTGGATGAGCAATTAAAGTGATCAAACCACTAAAAACTGGAAAAATATAACAGGGTTCCGTAAAACCGCATTTAGTACACGGGCTGGGCTTGCCCGTATTGGTTATACGGGCTAGGCTCGCCCGTGGATTGCATACGGTCACGGCAGGCTCGTAATTTGAATACGGGCAGGGCTGGACCGTACTGTGTATACGGTTTTCTCGGAATATTCAACTTTAATCAGTTTTTCCCACTAAAATATTCTTTTAACCTTTAAATAATGATAAAGGGAAACAAGTTTGAATAAAATGCTTCAAAAAAAAATAAAAAAAAAAAAACAAAAACAAACAAACAAAATAATTAAAAGAAAAAAAAATGTGAGAGAAAGGTTCCTTGGGCTTCTGCAAGCCTTTGAATTTCAGATTTTTCAAAATATCCCTGGGCCTCTGAAAGCCTTTGAATTTCAGATTTTTCAAAAAATTCCTCGGGCCTCTGAAAGCCTTTGAATTTCAGACTTTCATTAAAACATCCCCGGGCCTCTGAAAGCCTTTGAATTTCAGATTTTTCAAAATATCCCTGGGCCTCTGAAAGCCTTTGAATTTCAGACCTTTTTCCTTTTGGGCCTCTGAAAGCCTATGAATTTCAGACCTTTTTCCTTTTGGGCCTCTGAAAGCCTTTGAATTTCAGACCTTTTCCTTTTGTGCCTTTGAAAGCCTTTGAATTTCAGACCTTTTCCTTTTGGGCCTCTGAAAGCCTTTGAATTTCAGATCTTTTGGGCCTCTGAAAGCCTTTGAATTTCAGACCTTTTTCCTTTTGGGCCTCTGAAAGCCTTTGAATTTCAGAACTTTTCCTTTTGGGCCTCTGAAAGCCTTTGAATTTCAGATCTTTTGGGCCTCTGAAAGCCTTTGAATTTCAGACCTTTTTCTTTTGGGCCTCTGAAAGCCTTTGAATTTCAGATCTTTTGGGCCTCTGAAAGCCTTTGAATTTCAGAACTTTTGGGCCTCTGAAAGCCTTTGAATTTCAGAAATTTTGGGCCTCTGAAAGCCTTTGAATTTTAGACTTTTTTCAAAATATCCCTAGGCCTCTGAAAGCCTTTGAATTTCAGACTTTCACCAAAAATCCCGGGCCTCTGAAAGCCTTTGAATTTCAGACTTTCATCAAACTTCTGGGCCTCTGAAAGCCTCTGAATTTCAGACCTTTTCCAAAAATATCCCTGGGCCTCTGAAAGCCTTTGAATTTCAGACCTTTTTCAAAAAACCCCCCGGGCCTCTGAAAGCCTTTGAATTCAGATCTTTCTCTCTTTTGTGGGACCTGTTGGAAGCCCTAGAATATTCCAACAATTCAAAAAAAAAAAAAAAAAAAAGAAAAAAAAGAAAGAAAGAAAGAAGCAAATAAAGAAAAGAAACAAATCCAAACTCGTGTTCACCCAGCTTGCACATAGGCATTCCTAGGCATGTGAATGAGATTAATTGGGCACTGATATTTTTCCTTTATCTTGTAACCAGGTACCAATACACTTGCAATCATAGCTCCTGTAACCAGATCAAGAGCTAGAGCCATGAATCCCATTGAAGATGAAGTTGACGCTCCTCATCCAGATGTTGTTCTACTCCAAGAACAAGTGGCAGGACTAGCCCGAATGCTAGAGAACATACTGTCAGTACAGGCCCAACAAGTGCAGGCCCAACAAATGCAAGCCCAGAACCAGGCATCCACATCCAATCCTGCACCTCCACCCCAAGTCAACGTTCCACCTCCAGTGCAACCAACTCCTGAACCCGTCTATGAACCCACCCCTGAACCTATACTGACCAGGGATGAGACAGCTGAGTCAAACAAGGCTAAAGAAAAGGAAAGGATAAGGGAAGAGGTTGAAAGAAAGTTCATGCATAAGCTAGAAATGATCCAAGATGAACTTAGGGAAGTCAAAGGGGTAAACAACTTTGGAGGCACCAATTTTGAAGACCTGTGCCTATACCCCAATGTTAACCTGCCGGCTAAGTTTAAGTGCCCAGACTTGGACAAGTATGATGGTACTGGTTGCCCCATGAGCCACCTAAAGTTGTATTGCGGTGCCCTATGCCAGTTCGGGCAGGATGAGGGTATCTTGATCCAACTTTTCCAAAGGAGCCTGACTGGAACCGCATTAAGATGGTTCGCTACTCTGGACCATGGAAAGATCAAAAGATGGAAGGACCTAGCCGATGCCTTCCTGGCTCAATACCGGTTTAATTCAAAGATCATGCCAGATAGGTACGACGTCATGAGAATGAGCAAAGGAAGGGAAGAGACTGTAAGGCAATATGCCAAGAGGTGGAGGGAGACAGCCTCTCAGGTCAGGCCACCCATGCTAGAACAGGAAATGATTTCTACTTTCATAAGCACTTTGGGTCAACCATTCTACAGCCACTTGGTGGGTCAGACCACCACTAATTTTGCAGCTTTGGTTCAAGTGGCCGACCGAATTGAGGACGGAATAAGGTCAGGTAAGATAATTGACCACTCTGCCATGGTTAGTCAGCAAGACCCTAATCAAAAGAAAGGAAGCGGGATAAAAAAGAATGGGAACAAGAAGGAGGGTGAGGTAAACATGGTACAGCCACCATCTGGCCCTAACAAGCCCATACAAATCAACGTACCTGCACATTTTCCTACTCCACCTGCTCCAGCTACCCAGGCCCCCATGAGGGTTAATGTTCCAGCAGCATCTTCAGACCAAAAAAAGGTTTTTACCAAAGAGGAAAAGGATGCTTATTTTGCAGCAAGGAGAAATAGGGTTTTCACCCCTATTCCAATGACTCCCTCTCAATTGCTGCCCACTTTATTGCAAGGAGGGTATATCACCTTAAGAGAACCTAATCCGAATGCATCTAAGGGGAGAAATTTTGACCCCTCCACCACTTGTGATTACCATATGGGTGCACCTGGGCACCCTACAGACAAGTGCTGGCCTTTGAAACATGCCATTCAGGACTTACTAGACCAGAATACCCTGTCTTTCAATACAGGGGCTCCCAATCCTCCAAGAACCGATATTGGACAAAACCCACTGCCCCAGCATCACGGGGCAGGTCCATCTAATGTCATAGGAGTCATCTCTTCTGACAAAATAACCTTTGACCCATCTCAATTAATTGCTCCCATAGGGACAACGGTCAAAGTATATTTTGACAGGAGAAGTGAAGGCAAAGAAATAAATATGATTTCAAAGGGGAATGATAGTGCTGCAAAGAACATTAGCTCATCTTTGGACCGGGTCTCATCCCTCTTGGCCCAGATGAACATCGCCAAGCCACCTTTGGTCATTAATTACAATCCATCCACTTTTACTCCGCCTATTCAGTCTAAGCCACCATTGGTCATAAATTGTGACCCCTTTAGTGCATCAGTCACTTCTGCAAACCCCCAACCAAAACAACTTCCTCCATTGGTTGTTAATATTCCTATTACTCAGACTTCCATCGCCAAGCCCAAACTTCCCCCATTGGTGGTGAATGTCCCCAAGCCTTCCTACTCTGAATCGGCTGTACCATGGAATTACAGTGAGACATTTACCACTACATGCCTTGCAGCTGAAAGCAAGGAAGAAGTGAACCTCATTATGAGGTCAGGAAAATGTGTAGGGGTGGAAGAAAAACAAAAGGAAACAGAGAAGGAGAAAGAAGAAGAAAAAAATAAAGGAAAGGCCAAGGTAGGGGAAGAAACCTCTCAGGTAACTAACAGTGAGGCTGCTGACCTCATTAAGGTAATAAAAAAAGTGAGTTCAATGTCATTGAGCAGTTGAACAAAGTCCCTGCCCAGATCTCAATACTGGGCCTATTGTTAAATTCAGAAAAGCATAGGGACTCCTTGTTAAGGATACTCTAGGGGGCCCATGTGCCTAAAAACATTGAACCAGACCAACTAGGCCGGATGGTTGGTCAAATTTTATCCCATAATGTCATAACCTTTTCTGAAACTGAAATTAGTCCAGCAGGATACCATCATGTGGATCCTTTGCACATTGCTGTGCTCAGTAAGGGTTGCATGATAGCCCGGGTCTTGATTGACAATGGGTCGGCCCTTAATGTCTGCCATTTAGTAACCTTTGTTAAGCTCAATCTGGAGCGAAACAAAATAAAACAAAACGGAAGAATTATAAGAGCATTTGACAGCTCTAAAACACACTCCCTTGGGGAGGTTGAACTACCGGTCACAATTGGACCGTATATTTTCAACATCACATTTGAAGTGATGGATATACCCGCAGCCTTCAACCTACTCCTAGGAAGGCCGTGGATTCATACAGCTAGGGCTATACCATCTACCCTCCACCAAAGAGTCAAATACATTAGAGGGCAAAAGGTGATTACCGTCTTGGCCGAAAACTTGGTTCCCCCCATGTGGTCCCCTGATGTACCCTGTATTAACATGGAAATGACTGCTAATAAGATGACATTTCACTCTTTCCAATTTGAAGCTGTGAATTATATACCTGGGGGGTATCAGGAAAAAGAAGGAAAATTGACCTGTGCTGAAAAAATGGTCAAAAATGTGCTAGAAAAGTACCATTTTCACCCTGGAAAAGGTCTGGGGGTTAACCTACAAGGAAGGATAGAGCCAGTACAGGTTAAGAAGATGGTTCACAGAGCAGGATTGGGGTCCAAGCCAAGGAAATGGAGAAGACAGGGGCAGATAGAAACTATGAAATTCCCTCACATCAGGGAAACTTTTCCTAAGCTATCTCACATGATTCAGCTGTCTCCTCCTGAGGATCAGGCCAAACCCCCATACTACAATGTCAACCCATTCCAGAAGCCCAAACCCTCCACAATACAACCATATGTTCCACCTCCACCTCCACAAACATCTGGGGGGCCTGGGCCACAAGCAGAACAGGAGCAGGACTTTTCTGAGGACGTAGGGGCATTCTTTGCCATAACAGAAGGCAACCAAGAAAAAGTAGCAGAGGAGCTACCTTTTATTGATTGGGCTGCAGTAGAAGTTCCATCTGGAACTGGCCCTACAGAAGAAACAGGCGATGCAACTCACCCAGTACTGGTGATCTCTGATGCAGACCATGAGCTTGAGGAGCAGGCTTGTATCCCTGCCCCAGATTCTTTCATTCTGAATAATTGGGAGGAAACTTCTCTTACTTTTGAAGCTGCGTTTGTTTGGCAAACAGACATGGCTTCCAAAAAAAAAACTCCATTAGTGGAATGCCCTTTTCCTGAAGGTTTTAATGAGCCTTCGTCTTCAGGGAAAGATTTTGTAGAAGGCTCTCAAAAAACACAAAAGGATTTTTCAATTTTTTCTAGAAAAGATAAAGTTTTCAAAAAGGTCCAAACCATCTATGAACCATATAAACAAACGGAATTGGATCAGGATGAGTATGACTTCGACCTTGAGCTTGACTTTGACCTAATGGGGGTTGAAGAAGAGACCGAGGACGAAGAAGACGACGTTCCAAAGGAAATCACATATCAATTAGAGCGTCATGAAAAGGGGGTCCAACCCAATATTGAAGAGACCATATCAATAAACCTAGGGACCGAAGATGACCCAAAAATAGTGAAGATTGGGGTATGTCTATCTGAGGTACAGCGGGATGAAATGATACGATTTTTGGCTGATTATGAAGATGTGTTTGCATGGTCGTATCGGGATATGCCGGGGTTAGACACAGATATGGTGGTGCACAGGCTACCCATTCTACCAGATGCCAAGCCAGTTAAGCAGAAACTGAGAAGGTTAAAACCTGAATGGACATTGAGGGTTAAAGATGAAGTGGTTAAGCAATTCCAAGCTGGATTCTTAGCAGTTTCCACATACCCCGAATGGCTTGCAAATATAGTGCCAGTGCCAAAGAAGGATGGAAAGGTAGAATGTGCATAGATTATAGAGATTTGAATAAGGCAAGTCCAAAGGACGATTTTCCACTTCCACACATAGACATCTTGGTGGATAACACCGCTGTACATAGCCTGTTCTCATTCATGGACGGGTTTTCTGGATACAACCAAATTAAGATGGCTAAGGAAGATCAAGAGAAAACAGCCTTCATCACACTTTGGGGTACCTTCCACTACACTGTCATGCCATTTGGACTTAAAAACGCTGGGGCAACTTACCAAAGGGCCATGACAGCCTTATTCCATGATATGATCCATAAGGAGATGGAGGTTTATGTGGATGATATGATAGCCAAATCATGTGAAGAAGAAGACCACTTGATCAACTTGAAGAAGGTATTTGACCGGCTTAGGAAATACAGTCTAAGGCTTAACCCTGCGAAATGTGTCTTTGGGGCTACATTAGGAAAATTGTTGGGCTTTATAGTAAGCAGAAGGGGAATTGAGATTGACCCAGCTAAAGCTAAAGCCATCATTGAAATGCCATCACCTAGAACCGAGAGGGAAGTTCGGGGTTTTCTTGGAAGGATTCAGTACATAAGCCGGTTCATAGCACAGCTCACCGCTATCTGTGAACCAATTTTCAAACTTCTAAGAAAGAATAACCCGACAGTCTGGAATGATGATTGCCAAGAAGCCTTTGACACAATAAAGGAGTATTTATTGAACCCACCTGTGCTAGTACCACCCACTCTAGGAAGACCATTGATTTTATACTTGTCAGTTCTGGAAACATCAATGGGGTGTGTCTTAGGACAGCATGACGATACAGGCAGAAAGGAGAGGGCGATTTACTACCTAAGCAAGAAATTTACAGAATATGAAGCAAAGTACTCTCCATTAGAAAAGACTTGTTGTGCCTTAGTGTGGGCAACTCAGAGACTGAGGCATTATTTCCTTAGTCATTCCACCTTATTGATATCCCGCATGGACCCTTTGAAGTATCTATTTGAGAAACCGGCTTTAACTGGCAGAACAGCAAAGTGGCAGTTGTTACTCTCTGAATTTGACCTCACCTATATCACACAAAAGGCCATTAAGGGTCAAGCCATTGCAGATCACTTGGCTGCACACCCTTTACCAGAATACCAACCCTTAAAGACCAACTTCCCTGATGAGGCAATCCTGTTTGCTGAAGAGGAAGAAGGTGAAAGCTCATGGCAAATGTTTTTAGATGGGGCCGCCAATATGAATGGAAATGGAATAGGGGCTGTTCTGATCAAGCCAGATGGGGCACATATCCCGATCGCAGTAAAACTAAGGTTTCAATGCACGAACAATATAGCAGAGTATGAGGCATGTATAATTGGGTTGCAAGCCGCCTTAGACCACGAAGTAGAGGAACTTGACGTATATGGGGATTCGAGTCTTATCATCTTCCAAACAACTGGTGAATGGAAAACCAAGGATCACAAATTGATCCCCTATCACCAGTATTTGGAAGAAATAAGCACCAAGTTTACTCGAATTTCCTTCAATTATATGCCAAGGGCCAAAAACCAGTTTGCGGATGCTCTAGCAACATTGGCTTCAATGGTCAGTATGCCAGAAGGGGTTGATATTAGACCATTGGAAATTGAAGTCAGGGATGAACCAGCTTACTGCCTTGTTCTAGAAGAAACCCCAGAAGAAGAAGTACCATGGTTTCAAGACATTAAGAATTTCCTAAATGATCGAAGTTTACCAAAAAATGTCACCTCTACAGAGAAAAGAACAATACAGAGGCTGGCAGGACAGTTCTTACTAAGTGGTGGGCAGTTGTACAAAAGATCACACAATGATATACTACTTAGATGTGTTGCAAAGACTGAGTCAGAAAGGATAGTTGAAACGGTACATGGAGGAGTGTGTGGACCCCATATGAATGGGCATATGCTTGCCAAGAAGATTCTGCGATTGGGATATTACTGGTCGACTATGGAGCATGATTGCTATATGCACGTTAAAAGGTGTCATTTATGCCAAGTGTACGCGGATAACAAGAATGCACCCCCAAGTGAATTACACAGTATGACATCTCCGTGGCCTTTTTCTATGTGGGGTATAGATGTCATTGGAATGATCTCTCCAAAGGCATCAAATGGACACAGGTTTATACTTGTAGCAATTGATTACTTCACCAAGTGGGTAGAGGCAGCTTCATATGCAAACATTACAAGTAGCCATGTTCTTAAGTTTTTAAAGCACAACATCATTTGTCGCTATGGTTTGCCAAGTGCCATAGTAACAGACAATGCTTCAAACCTTAAGAACAAAGACATGAGGAAGATGTGTGAGCAATTTCAGATTACCCACCACAAGTCAGCGCCTTACAGACCAAAGATGAATGGGGCAGTGGAAGCAGCGAATAAGAATATAAAGAAGATTATTCAGAAAATGGTAGTGAGTTTTAAAGATTGGCATGAAATTCTGCCACTTGCTCTACATGCTTATAGAACCTCAATCCGGACTTCTACAGGGGCAACCCCATACTCCTTAGTCTATGGAATGGAAGCAGTTTTACCAGTGGAAGTGGAAAAACCTTCATTAAGAGTGCTAATGGAAGCTGAATTAGAAGAAGCTGAATGGATACAGTCTAGGCATGATCAACTCAATTTAATAGAAGAAAAGCGTTTGAAGGCACTTAGTCATGGCCAATTATATCGGAAGAGGATGGCCAGGGCTTACAATAAAAAGGTGAAGCCCAGAACCTTCCAAGAAGGAAATTTGGTATTAAAGAAGATTTTACCCTTTTTGGAAGATCCTCGTGGAAAGTTCAAACCAAATTGGGAAGGGCCTTATATAGTCAAGAAGGTCCTATCAGGGGGTGCTCTCATCTTAACAGAAATGGATGGGAAGGATTTTCCTGAGCCAATTAACTCTGATGCAGTAAAAAGATATTTTCCTTGAATGAATACTACTAGGAAATGATCTGAGGCCATTGTTCCTTATATCCCAAAATTTGAATCCCTAGTCAAACCAATTTGAGCCTGTTCATTTTTTTGTTAAACCCAAACTGGACTTACAGCCTTATACTGGGGCAAAGCCAATAAGGGCAAGGCCAATAGGGGCAAAAAGAAAAAAATTGAAAAAAAAAAAATAGGGGCAAATAAAAGCCAAATACAAAAGAAGAAGAATGGGATCGAGTTCACCATGACTGTAAGTCCAGTTGACCCATTTTTTTTTACACTTAGAAAATTTTGAGCCTTTAATACCTTTTCTTTCATTAACCGAGCCTAGCCTTTGTTTCGTCCTATTATTAAGCCCTCGGTGATTTTAGTATATTCATTCAACTTTCAGAGTAAGATTGGTGATGACGGAATACAGAGGCCAACCCTAGTGAAAACCATAAATGGCACTAGGGGCAAGAAGGACAAAAGAAAAAGAAAAAAAAATAAAAAAAGAAAAAAAAATAAAAAGAAAAAAAAGAAAGAGAAAAGAATCAAAGGTTGAGTTGATCATGTGGTCTAAGGTTCAAATCAGCATGAGCACTGGAAACTGAGCAAATTAGCAGGGTCCATCATGAAGGTAGAATCATTAGGGGATGATTCTAAAGGTCACGGGGTAGACAAATTTGGTCTCTCCCTATTGCTTGGACTACCCTTTTTATTATTCAACCTGATTTTAATTCCTTTAATTATATGTGATTAAGTGTTTTGGATTAGCTTTCAAAAAAAAAAAACTATACTTTGGCTAGTGATGAGAAATCAAATACTTTTTCATAAAACTTCTGTTTTTATAAGCATCTGAGAATTCTGAGGCCAATAATATAAAACCTATTTTTGAATTAAATCTAATATCTTTCCACTAATGGAGTTGGCTTTTGTATAAAAGTATGAAAAAAAAATGATGATGAAAAAAAAAAAGAAAAAAAAAAAAAAGAAAGAGATGAAAGAATCTAATCCCTACTCCCTAACTGCTCCTCAAGCTCCCTAATCCTAGCTGCCTGAGTTGCAATGATTCCAGAAACACCTTCTGCATCAGGATCACTCAAAAAGGAGATGACTTCATCTGAAAAAGAAAGCTTGCTCTTCAGCGCCCTAAGGTCAGCCAAGGAATCCTGATACTTCTTCCGCATCACTCGGACTTCAAAGCGACGAGCCTGCCTTTGTTCTTCAAGTTTCTTCTCCATGGCAATGCGGCCAGACTTCTGCTCTTCAAGCTTCCTCTCCAGAACAAAGACTTTTATCCTAAGTTCTTGAGCCTCCCGTACCCATATTTGTTGAAGTCGTTTATGGGTTGCCCTCCAGAATATCTTCATAGGTAGGAGGAAGAACTGCAGGAGGATCCTCTGGTACTGGGGCATGACTCTGCACCTGTTCTTTGATCCAGAAATGATAGTCCTTCACATGGGACTCAGAAAAGATTGGACCCCGCAGAAAGCAAACATAGGACCACTCTTTCATTAATTGAGCATTTAGCCCCATGGTGGCTGACGTAAGTGGCCCTACAAAGCTCTCATAACCTGTGGGGATCATAATTCCCTGGGTCGCTCCAAATTGCCGAAGAACCCTCAAAGGAAGATAGAGAACAGCAGATTTCAAGCCTGCTAGGGCCAGAAAGTTTTTATCCCTAAAGCTAATCACTGTCTCTGGAGTGGGCTGATAAGTGCCAGGTCATCTCACTTGATCATCCTGGAGAGTACCCAAGAAAGTGAACCAGCCTTGCTTGCCACCTTGGATGTTAGGACATCCCCTATTGCTCATCAAAACAGGAACTTTCAATCTTGGAAAGAAGCGGCGAGTTATTTCTTCAACCTGGCTAAGATGGTCAAGCAACCAAAGCTGCGGAAAAAGGGAGTATTTCAATTTATTTCCAAAAAGAAAAAAAAAGAAAAAGAAAAAAAAAAGAGAGAAAAAAAGAGAGAAAGAAAAAGAAAAAAAAAGAGAGAAAAGAAAAAAAAAAGAAAGAAAAAAGAGAAGAAGAAGAAGCAGAGAGAAGAAAAAGAAGAAGAAAGGAAAGGAAGAATAAAAAGGAAAAAAAAAGAGAAAAGAAGGAAAAAAAATATATGCATATATTTTACCTGTAGGATAGGGGCGCAGGCAAGGAAGCGTTTCTTCTTCCTGAAATAACAGTCAGTAAGGGCCTGATATATCTCTGCTAGGATCATAGGGGCCAATCTCTCGCATTCCTTAACCTGGCAGATAACTGAGATGAGAGCCAAGTCAACCTGGTCATCACCCCGTGGAAAAAGCAGCTGATTGACCACTACCAGGGTCAATGCATTAAACCTAGCATCCTTGTCTTCACTCCTCAGAAGTTTTTCAGTCAAAAAGGTCTTGGACAAGGTCAATAGTGCATCAGAATTTCCTAGGTCCTTCTTCCCTATACCCAAGAAAGTAGAAGCCTCTTTTTTATAACTAAGCTTTAGGGGTGGGTTCACAACTTTTTCAGAAAATCTTAGGCCAAGTATGGTTTCAATTTCTTCTATGGTGGGAGTCATCTCTTTGTCATCAAAGCGGAAGAGATTCAGCTCAGGTACCCAGTGGCCAATCAAAGATTCAATGATTTCCCACTTAAAGGGAATTTTAGGGAGGTGTAGGATGTGCCCTAAGTGGATGGAATCCCAACGAATCTCCTCATCAAGGGTCATGGAGTTAACCCATCTATCATAAAAGGAATCCACAATATTGTACCTGGTAAGATTAGGAGGTTTTGATCTAACAGGTTGTCTTGCAGGAGGAGATTCAACGGCAGGAGAAAGCGACGTAGGGGAAGCCATGGAAGCGCCAAAGAAGCCAAGGAAAGCGAGAAAAGACGTGCTCAGGGAGTTTTCGAACCAATAAAAGTGTCACAATGACGTTCCCTAGGAGTTATATAGAAAAAATCGTAAGGCAGTAAATTCCGTAATCATACTACGGGCAAGGCGCGCCCGTATAGGAACTACGGACACGCCTGACCGTAGTAACTTCACGGGCAGAGTGCGCCCGTAGTAACTTTACGGGCACAGCCTGCTCGTAGAATAAATACGGTTCCTTCGAAAAAATGCAAAAAAAAATGGGAATTTTTAATTTCCTTGGTTTTCCTAAGCTTCACCTGTCCCTGTTTTAACATTCATCAGATAATAAATACTGAAGTAAAGAAAAAAAGAACACAAATGGAAATAAATCTAACTTCTTTTATATATATATGAATGTTTACATCACTTTTGCAAAAAAATACAAATATACATGGAAGAATCCTAATCTAATGACCATGCAGGTCCGCCCCTACGGCCACGGCCTCGTCCTCTGCTTCGACCTCGGCCTGAAGATCGCCTGCGCTCAAAAACATGCCGCACAACATTGCGGGCCGTGCTACGCGTCATCCTGCTCAAAATAGACTGAATATCATGCAACATATATAAAGGCACAAGGCTAGCAGTGGGATGATCAGGAGGGACATACCCTGAAGTATCTACATCAGAATCAGTACGGGAAGACTCCGCTGACGTATCCACAGCAGCATGCGTCACCTCAGCATCCTCCATATCAGGACTAGCAGGAGCAGAGGTCCCAGGTGCATCAGCATCAACCCCAGGCTCTACAGGATCAGCTGTAGCCTCCTCCATCACCGCAGTCTCCACGGTAGGCTCTACCACAGCAGCGTCCATAGCCGAATCCATATCTACATCAGCAGATGCAGTAGGAGCAGTCTCAGCTACTGGGGCAGACTCTGGCACGTCCTCAGCAGCAGGTACAATATCAGCCTCGACCCCGAGCTCTACTGCAGGAACCTCCACTGGACTGGGAGACGTCACGAACTCCACCCGTGCCACAGAAAACACCTCATCCCGGAAATGCATAGGCACGGGTGAAGCGGGTGAAGAGGGGCCGGCTGCGTACTCCTGAAACTAAGAGAAAAATTCAGTCAGAACAAGACAAACAAATACAAAAGCAGGAATGGAAATAAAAGAAGAAATTAACCTGAGTATCAGATGGACCCGCCTGGTCCTGTGCATCAGATAGACCCGCCTGATCATGTACATCAGATGGACCCTCCTGGCCCTGGGCTCTGGCTAGCTGCCCCCGGAGATCTGAAATGGTGATATAGAGGGCGTCCCGCTCAGCGATTGCGGCATCCCGCTGGCGCTCTAAATCAGCATAGCGAGACCTGATCTCTGCCAACTGAGCCTCCTGAAATAGCAAAGAAATAAGTCAGAAAAATGCTAATGAAATAGAAATAGAAGATCAGAAAAGGAAGAAGGCATACCGTGGTGTCGTAGGACCTAATCACTACCCCTCCTATCTCAGTGACTCCGCCACGGACAGGCATGGGTGACATGAGGCACCCAACTGAAGCTCGCCTGAACCAGGCATCATAGTCACCCTCCTCTAATAATGTCTCTGCCTCAGTCCAATCTAAGAATTGGGCAGAATCAACAGGCATAGGAGGATAGAAAGGAGTAGTATCTGGCGGGATGGCAGGAATCCGCGGCTCTCCCACATGCTGAAAGAAGAAGCGCTCGCCGCAGTACCAGATGCTGCCCAGCTGACCAATAAAGAACTGGTATCTCTGTCGTCTCTGGTCAGGGACAAATGCATCATCTCTGGCTGCCTGCAGGGCCAGCACCTCATGAATGTCCTCCATCCCGGGGACAAATAGCTGAAAAACAGAACAGGACATCAGATATGCGATCCAGGAAGAAAAGAAAAGAAGAAGTAGAGGAATTAAAGAAGATTACCTCAGACCGGTATAACCTGTCTAAGTGGGCCCGGGCGGACCTGGGACGACTCTTTTCAGAGTCGTGCTCTACATGACACCATCTAAGTGCCATGTGATACGTCTCCTCAGGCATCGTAGAGGTAGGGCGGAAATAGGGTATATAAACCCTAGCAAAAAACTGCAAGAAAGAAGAAAATAGTCAGAAGAATAGAAAAAGAGAGATAAGGAAAAGAGAAAGAGAGAAAAAGAAAGGAAATAAACATTTCACCTGCAGAAAAGGCCAGAAGAATCGGCATCCAACTCCAGCCCCTCTGGATGTAGAGAGGCCACTCACTGATCGGCGAAGGCCAGCCAAAATAGTACCAAATATGAGAGGGCCCCATGCATACCTCCTCGCCCGCTGCAGATCTCCCAGAAGACTCAAGAAGTGAGGACTAACTGAAGTCGTGTCCTCTGGGAAGAAGCAGGATCCCATCATATACAGAAAGAGGAATCGGAAGGCAAATGGGAAAACATGGTCACCGGCAGCAAGCTGGCCAAACTGCCTCCTCCCGAAAGTCTCTCTCAACCATGTCAGAGACAATCTCGCTCTCCCTCGATCCCATGCCTCAGGAGGCAGCACAATATATCCAAGATAACCAGCAATCTCATCAGCCTCTGGCATCGCCATCTCAGGAATAACATCACCGATCATCCTAATCCCGGTGATGAGCATTAAATCAGAAGGCCGGATCCCAATCTCAATATCTGGGAAGTGGAAGCTCAAGGTCTCTGGAAAAAACCTCTCCAACAATGCGGCAATGAGGGCCCGATCTAAGCGTACGTCCGGGATGGTGATAAACATACCAAAACCATATAAGCCTAGCTCCCGACGGTAGGCCGAACTGCAAGCTCTCAAGAATCTAGTAAAGCTGGCCCAACTCCCTCTATAGTGGGACATAGCAAAATCCAAAGGGATATCCGCCCTAACGCATGCTGAGGGATGAGTCCTCAAGCCATGCAGAAGATCGGTATCCCTAATCTGGGCAGCCACCTCCTCAGGGATCTCAACCCTGGTCCTGGCCTCATCTCTGCCACGGCCCCCTCTGCGGCCTCCTCTATGGCCCTCATCAAGGCCTCCATCTATGCCTCCAGCTCGACGCCTGCTACAGCTCCTATCTCTGCCCGAAGCCTCAACAGCCGGCTAAAAGAAGATAAATAAAGAGAAGAAAGAATCAAGATGATGTGTTTTGAAAAGGAATATTAAACTCAAAGGAGTTAGAGTATACCTCTGGGGTCGTCTCACGC
Source organism: Buxus sempervirens (assembly GCA_947561395.2). Lineage (NCBI taxonomy): Eukaryota > Viridiplantae > Streptophyta > Magnoliopsida > Buxales > Buxaceae > Buxus > Buxus sempervirens. The sequence goes on along the minus strand of OX387183.1, from coordinate 39,221,586 downwards.
GAATCCCCAGAAGGGAGATCAGGAAGGTCTGAATCAGAATCCCTCTCGGCCCTTGAAGAAGTGGCCACATCAGCAGGATCTTGCCTAACCCTAGAAGAGGAAGGCTCATCTGCTGGATCTCTGGAAGCTGATCTAAGGCGGGCCATCTACGGTTCAAACCAGGGAGTTAGTTAATTATTCTTGTTAAAATTTTTAATTGATTAATCTTTATCCTAACCAAGCTTAATTGATTTGCAGGAAAAAAGAAAGGAAATGTTGAAGAAATTTCAAATTAGGATTTCCTTAAAGGGGTTTATGTTTTGAAAAATTTTATTGCTGTCTTGGCTCTAACCAGGAAATTATGAAGATATAGGAAGTGCAGATTTATTATAAGGATAAAATGAAGGAATTTCCTAAATGCCCAAGAGTCCTTGGTTTGTCTTTAATTGATATTGAAGAATGCTTGAATTCTCTAATTGCTAATTTTATGTTATTTCAGGAAATCAGCAAAAGGATCTCGAATATTGCAAGTAAAGGACATCAGTGTGTCAGAAAGCATAAAAAAAATCATGAAGAAGTATGAGTCATGCAACAATCAGAGAATCAGTCAGTGTTGAACAAGGCAGCAAAAGTAAAAGGAATCAAGGATCTAATTGAAGATTCATTAACTGGCAGTCAAATCAAAACAATATAAGCCATGGATAGATACAGAAACTTTGGGATTCAGTATTTGTAAGTGCTCACATGGCAAATGGGAATCAGGAATTCAATAAAAGCATGGCAGGTGATTAAGAATATATCACCTCAAGAACCTAAAAACCAGTTAGCAAAGAATTGAGTCCAATTTGCCAAGGACAAAAGGGAATCAGAATTTCCATTGGAAGCATACAAGATCAAAGCAGAAAATCACATGGAAAATAGGCATAACAAGAATCAGAGAAATACTGTCAATTGGTATCAGCAAAACAAACAAATGCTGGAAAATTTTGGGGGTCCTCAATATAGATAGAAAAATCCCCAAAATCCAGCTTGATTTGGATTGTCACTTACATGTGGAAACAGAGATTCAAGAAGGGCATAGAAATTGCAAATCAAATCAAACTAACGTAGACAAAGTGAGCATGTGGTTTAAATCAAGAAAAATTACTAACACATGAGAAGCTTAGAGAAATTTCGGCCACACCAATAGGCAGAATCAATTCTAGTCAAACATGAGAACCAATACAAAGCAGAAAAATCATGGAGTATCAAAAGCAATAAAATGTTGATCATATTCGAATTCTCAGAGAAATTGCAAGAGATAGTCATGGTTATAATCTGATAAGGAATACAAGAAAAAGGAAAAGACTTTTGGCATACCTGTTTATGTCGAAAGGAGAAATCAGCAAAGGAAAAAAAATAGAAACTTCAAGCTCAACCACAATTGATGATCGAAACAGCAATGAGGAGGCTCGACAGTAGCTTGAAAATGAAGAGGACTCACCGGAGAAATTGGTCATCGTTGGGTTCAATAGAGGAAACAGTAGTCGTCTGAAATGGGGAAGTCCAACGAATGGTCAAGGTCACCACCGGAAATAGCAAACGTTGCCGGAAATAGGAGAGTCGCCGGAGAACAGTGATCGTCGGAGGATTGTTGAAGAAGAAGAAAGACGTCCGGAGAAGAGAATACGGGCAGCAGAAAATTAGGGCAAAATGCGAGCAGAGAAGGAAAAGTCGCGTTCGCGAGATTAAGAAGGAGTTCAAAATCTGTAAAATCAGTACGGGATTCAGACGCCCGTGAAACCCATACGGTCCCGAACGCCCGTGAACCAACTACGGGCAGCATCAGCCCGTAAGTAAAATACGGACGAAGCCAAAAACAGCATTTTTTTTGTTATTTTCTCACATTTTTCAAAAGATTAATGTTTATATTAGTTGTAAGTTGCAAGGATTGCCACCTTACCCACTTTTGTTTAAAATTTTTGTCTCAAATCTCACTTCATAGCCCACAAGTGCTCAGTGAGAGGAGAGAGGAGGATTTGGCCCTTAAGCTGAGGGATTTCTTAGCAAATCTTCCACAATCAATTCTTTTTTTCAAAAATCATCCATTTAATCCTTGCAAAGTGCAATTGATTATACAAAAATCTCAGAAAGTGCAATTGGTGGGTCTTTTTGCTCTCTGCTTGTAATTGGTTCCAATTACCAGCAAAGAGGGGGCAGCTGTAGACACCCCAAATTGCACTGCCAAATGAGAAAATAATAAAAACATGTAATTAGAGCTTAAAACAGGTCAAAAAAAGCCTAAAAATAGAATGAACAGGCTTTGCCCGTATTTTCTTCACGGGCCCATCTCGCCCGAAAATTATCTACGGACAGGCGCGTCCGTAGTAGCTATACGGTCCCCATTGGACCGTAGTGCATTCACGGGCATTAAAGACACGCGCGAGTTTTGTCCTTCTCTCGATTTCCGAGCTTTATTTGAAGTCCAATATATCTTTAAACAAGCGAATTAAGTGTTTTATTCGCTGAAGCTACCTTGGTTGGCTATGGATGGGCATTATCTCTGTATTTCACTCTATCCTGAAGACCAGGCTATATCCTTCTGGACCAACCATGCCCCTGGGTGTGTCTATAAATAGAGGCTCATTCCTCTAGCTAAGGGCCACGAAATTTTGAAGAATCAAAAGCTCCAAGAGAAGGAAAAGAACTCCTGCTGCTCTGCCTGCTCAATCCAGGTAAGTCCCCTATCCTTTTTATTTTCTGTCTTCAATTCTAGAAGTAATAGGATCATCTCTATTGCTGTAGAATAAGGCCATATTTGTTTTTGTATTCCTAAACCTGCCTCCAAGTACCTCAAGGGTCTCTCTAGCCGTAAAACGTGAAGAGAGAACTAGGGGAAAGGGGAACAGGTGGATCCCTAGAATAGAACCCCATATCTGTTTTTTTCCTCTTAGAATAAGGCCTTTGATTGTGTTTGTATAACCAAACCTATCTCCAAGTACCTCAAGAGTCTCTCTAGCCGTAAAACGTGAAGAGAGAACTAGGGGAAAAGAGAACAGGTGGATCCGTAGGGTAGACCCCCATGTGCTCTAATCTGTGAGATGTGGCTATTTGGAATATCTTGATCATGTTTTAATGCTTTTTATGATATATCTGAATGAATAACATGAATCTATGATGTTTATAGCATGAGATCCCCACTTTTTTCCAAAATTTGGATTTTTGCCACTTTTGCACCTACAGCACTGTTTTCGTGATTTTTGTGATTTTAGGCTAAGATCTTTGATCTATCATGATCAATATGGTAGATCTGAATCTAGAAGCCTGAAAATAACTTCTAGGGTTTCATGAGATGTTTTTTAAATTGTTTTTCATTATTGAGAGAAGACCCTACGGTCTCAGTTCTCCCCTTTTGGTGTTTTTCATCAACGTGGGTATTTTTGGTTTTTATTTTCTGATTTAATGTGAAATATGGGCTCTATCTATGTCCTGGACTGTTCAAGTTAAATTGTGAAATATTTTATAAAAATCATATTTTTCCAGATTTCTAGAATTTTGACTTGAAGCCAAATTTTTGGATTTTTCACTTTAAATTGATTTTATTTGATTCTATCTTAATTTTATTTTGATCATGAAACCCTAGGAATGGTATGATCATATTTGAAAGTTCTGGATCAATCAGAATATTCATATGAAAAAACCATATATTTTTCCTTTTTTTTTGTGATTTTGTGTGATTTTTTATAGCAAGCTTTTTACTTTATTTTAAACATGAACAATACCTGGCAACCACCTTGTGTGGATGAATAGGGGTGCCTAACACCTTCTCCTGTTCATAACCTAATCCCCTTACCCATCTCTGGTTGTTTTTTTAGGAGGGTTATTTTTACCCTAAAATTTGCCTTTTGTGCTTATTTAATATTTTGGTGTCCATTCACACCTAAATTGAATGGTGGCGACTCTTTGTTTAATTTAATCCCGTGTGATGATTGAAGAAATCAGTAAATTGATTTTTTCCCATGTCTCACACTTAGGTTTGCTGAAAACCAACTCCACAGAGAACACTGCTTATCAGAATTTTTCAACATCTAATGAACCACCGATGAACAGAAATTTCTGCAGAAAATTTCTAAATCTTAGATCCTAATTCCTCCTTCTTATTTCTACTAACAAACAGATAGAAATGAACCAAAATAACCTATTTCGAACATGGATTAGACTTACCCGATTAAAAGCTAGACTTTGAACGACTTGTGCTCCAACTGAACACAACTCTTCTGACGAACAAGAATCTCTCTTCACTCCCAATCCTCTAGATCAAAACTTAGTTTCAATGAATGGGTTAACCCTCCTCAGATCTAACCCTTGCCGTTTCTGTTTTCTCCCAACAGTGAACAGTCGACTGTTACTAAACGTTTTCAGAGACCAAACGCTCTTACGTTTCAAAAATCTCTTCAACTCCTCTTCATGATCCGGTGTAACTCTACTCCACTGATTGCCTACACCAACAACCCAAAAACCCTTGATAATTTGATTTAACACCCAAATCATTTCAACAGCACTACATATATTTTATTAATTTAATTCCTATATAACATTTACTATTGAACTTATAACATCACTTACTTAAATCTATTTAATTCATCTTACATTATCTATTTAAATATTACAATTATAATATAAGAATCATTCACTTTAATTCACCTAAGCTGACTTTTCTGAAATTCCTAACTTGTCCTTGTGACACAACTACATGAATTATCCCTTATTATTTATTTTTAATAATATTAACAAATTCCTTATATTAGGCTAATCAAAAATCCGGGGTCTTACACGAACTGAATCAAAACAAATATATATATATATATATATATATATATATATATATATTATTATATGTAGACACCCCAAATTGCACTACAAAATGAGAAAATAATGAAAACATTAATTGGAAGTTAAAACAGGCCAAAAAAGCATGAAAATCAATAATTAGAGCCTGGACCGTATTACCACTACAAGCTGAGCATACCCGAAGTTTGAATACGGGCACGCAGCGCCCGTAATAAATATACGGACATCGTGGGACCGTAAATCATTTACGGGCAAATCAGACTCGTACGAGTTTTGTTCTTCTCTCGATTTCTGAGCCTTATCTTTAGTCCAATATCCCTTTTAATGAGCGAATTATATATTTTATTCGTGTGAAATATCTTTGTGGATAAAGGATGGGCATGATCTTGTGTTTACACTACAAAAATGAAGAGAATTAGCGGCACCTTTTAGCGGCGGTAACCTAATTCCCGCCTCTAAAGGCACTATTACCGGCGGTAAAAGCACTTTCCGCCCCTAAAAATTCTTGCACCATTTTTTTCGCGCGGAAATTTTATGGCGCGCATTTTTTTAGCGCGAAATAGCCTTTAGCGGCGGTAAGTACCGCCGCTATAGTACATTTACCCGGCGGAAACATATCTACCGCCGGTAACAAGTTGGCGGGAAGGTCCCGCCAATAAAAGTGTTATTACCGGCGGTAGCAGTCCGCCGGTAATAACACTTTTAGCGGCGGTAAGCTCATTACCGCCCCGAAAAGCCATATATTAGCGGCGGTACATGCCTTGCCGCCGTTAAAAGACCCTTTAGCGGCGGTAAGCCAATTACCGCCCCTAAAAGCGGGTTTTTCAGAGGCGGTATTGTCTTTACCGCCTCAGAAGCGACGTTTTAGCGGCGGTAATATCCTTACCGCCCCTAAAAGTCCATTTTTACGGGCTCTGCATCGCTTACCGTCGTAAAAAGAGTTGTCGTGGTGAAATAGTGTGCACGTTTTACCGGCGGTTCTCAAAACCGCCGGTAAAACCCTGTTTTCACGTCCTTTACCGGCGGTTTAACCGCCGGTAAAGGACTTTTTTTCATTTTTAAAAAAAGTTCGATTGTTACTGTGTGGGACCTTTAGAGGCGGTACCTACAGCCGCTAAAACTCAATTTTTAGAGGCGGTAAACCAATTACTGCCCCTAAAAGTGTGTTTTCAGAGGCGGTACTGTCGCTACCGCCCCAGAAGAGATGTTTTAGCGGCGGTAATCTCTTTACCGCCCTTAAAAATTTGCCGTGGTGAAAATAATGTGCAAGTTTTACCGGCGGTTTTTGAGAACCGCCGGTAAAACCCTATTTTCACGTCATTTACCGGCGGCTAAACCGCCGGTAAAGGATTTTTTTCATTTTTTTTTAAAAACTCGACTGCTATTATTTTGGACCTTTAGAGGCGGTATCAAGCGCCGCGAAAACTACATTTTTAGGGGCGGTAAGTTATGTACCGCCCCTAAAAGCCGGTTTTCAGAGGCGGTAATATCTTTACCGCCCCAAAAAAATGTCTTTTAGCGGCGGTAATACATTTACCGCCGCTAAAAGACATTTATTAAAAAACCATAAATTACTTTTAGCGGCGGTAAGCAAGGTACCGCCGCTAAAAGACCATTTCTAATTATACAAGCGAGACTTTTCCCCGCGTTTCAATTTTGAATGTACATTTAGGGGCGGTAATTACCGCCGCTAAAAGTTTAAGCGCGATTTTCAAATTCAAGTCAGCTCGTGGACGCGGAAAATGTAAGGTTTAGCGGCGGTAATCTATGTGCCGCTGCTAAAACTCCACTCTATAAAAACCCGCCGAATCTCTTCTTTTCTTCAAGGTATGTTCTCTTCAACTTCTCTCTCTCTTTGTCTCTCTCTCTCTCTCTCTTTCTCTCTCTCTCTCTCTCTCTCTCCCTCTCCATCTCTCTCTCTTTCTCTCCCTCTCTACTTCTCTCTCTCTCTCTCTCTTTCTCTCTCTCTCTCTCTCTTTCTCTCTCTCTCTCTCTCTCTCTCTCTCCCTCTCCATCTCTCTCTCTATCTCTATCTCTATCTCTCTTTCTCTCCCTCTCCATCTCTCTCTCTCTCTCTCTTTCTCTCCCTCTCTACTTCTCTCTCTCTCTCTCCCTCTCCATCTCTCTCTCTTTCTCTCCTTCTCCATCTCTCTCTCTCTCTATCTCTCTCTCCCCTCTCGGTTATGCTGCTGAAGGAAAGCAGCAAATTTTTTTTATTTTTTAATATGATTTTTAGCGGCGGTATTTCCCGCCGCTAAAAACATGATCTCATTTTTTTTATTTTTTAAAATGAGTTTTAGCGGCGGGAAATACCGCCGCTAAAAGCCGGAAATACCGCCGGTAATGAGTGATAACAATAGCGGCGGTAATCAACCGCCGGTAATGAATGGGCAATAGCGGCGGGAACGTACCGCCGGTAATGAGTGATACCAATAGAGGCGGTAATCTACCGCCGGTAATGAATGGGCAATAGCGGCGGGAACGTTACCGCCGCTAATGAGTGAGCAATAGCGGCGGTAAGTTTTTTACCGCCGCTAAAAGCTTTAGTGACGGCATCTTTTACGGCAAGACCAGTTACCGCCGGAAATGTTTTTAGCGGCGGTAATTGTTGTTTTAGCGGCGGTATCTTACCGCCGCTAAAAGTGTCCTTTTTTGTAGTGTTAACTCAAACTGAAACTCTATCTTGCCAAACCTTGGACCAACCATACCCCTGTGCTTGCCTATAAATAGAGGGCCTTTCCTCAAGCAAAAGGCCACGAAAATTTGAAGTCTAAGAAGCTCCAAGAGAAGAAGAGGAACCCCTGCTGCTCTGCTTGCTCAATCCAGGTAAGTCCCTTTTCCCTTTTATTTTCTGTCTTCAATTCTAGAGATAATAGGATCTTTTCCATTGCTGTAGAATAAGGCCATCTTGTATCTAATATTCCTAAACTTGTCTCTAAGTACCTCAAGAGTCTCTCTAGCCGTAAAACGTGAAGAGAGAGCTAGGGGAAAAGAGAATAGGTGGATCCCTAGAATAGAACCCCATATCTGTTTTTCTCCTTTTTTGTAGAATAAGGCCTTTGATTGTGTTTGTGTCACCAAACCTATCTCCAAGTACCTCAAGAATCCTCTCTAGCCGTAAAACGTGAAGAGAGAGCTAGGGGAAAAGAGAATAGGTGGATCCGTAGGGTAGACCCCCATATGCTCTAATTTGTGAGATGTGGCTGCTTTGGATATCTTGATCATGTTTTAATGCTTTTTATGATGAATCTGAATGAATAACATGAATCTATGATGTTTATAGCATGAGATCGCCATTTTTTTTATAAAATTTGGATTTTTGCCACTTTTGCACTTACAGCACTGTTTTCGTGATTTTTGTGATTTTAGGCTAGGATCTTGGATTTATCATGATCAATATGATAGATCTGGATCTAGAAGCCTGAAAATAAATTCTAGGGTTTCATGAGATGATTTTTGAATCGTTTTTCATTATTGAGAGAAGACCCTACGGTCTAAATTCTCCCCTTTTGATGTTCTTCATCAACGTGGGTATTTTTTGTTTTGATTTTTAGATTTAATGTGAAATTTGGGCTTTATCTATATCCTGGACTATTCAAGTTCAATTTTGAAATATTTTATAAAAATCATATTTTTCTAGATTTCTAGAATTTGACTTGAAGCCAGATTTTTGGATTTTTCACTTTAAATTGATTTTATTTGATTTTATCTTAATTTTATTTTGATCATGAAACCTTAGGAATGGTATGATCATATTTGAAAGTTCTAGATCAATCAGACTATTCATATGAAAAAACCATATATTTTTGTCTTTTTGTGATTTTTTCGTGATTTTTATAGCAAGCTTTTTCCTTTATTTTAAACATGAACAATGCCTGGCAACCACCTTGTGTGGATGAATAGGGGTGCCTAACACCTTTCCCTGTTCATAACTTAATCCCCTTACCCATCTCTGGTTGTTTTTTTTAGAGGGTTATTTTTACCCTAAAATTGTCTTTTGTGCTTATTTAATATTTTGGTGTCCATTCACACCTAAATTGAATGGTGGCGACTCTTTGTTTAATTTAATCCCGTGTGATGATTGAGGAAGTCAATGGAAATTGATTTTTTCCCATGTCTCACAATATAATATATGTGTTTTATATATTTATATTTTTGTACTACCATTAAAATTATATAAAATATACACTAATGACTATCTATAGATGATAGTAATGATTTATTCTTTGGTTTGATATTATTGTTTATAATATTTGGTTCGGTTTTATTGTTTATAATATATAATATAACCTAAACCCATATCCATTTGAATGGATGTATCTGTGGTAAAAAAACTCTTGAATATATTTTTTTTTTTAGTTTTTGTGAACAAATTTTATTTTTGTGGTGAAATGCTTTGTTGATGAAAATAATGAAAATAGGTGAAATTGGCCTAACCCGAACTAAACCGAACCGAAAGTAATATGGAAAATATGGTTAGATTTTGCCGTGCTCACACAAGCCGTGTGCAGCAATCTGTGTGTTTGGTTGGGCCGCCTTCTTTGTGGCCCAATGGCTATAAGCCTGCACACGCCACATGGTTACAAGGAAATAAATTATAACCATGTACATGAATCCCATTGACACAAACAAACCTGTACGTAGTCCTACTCAATTGATTGCCATCTTTTCCTATAACATTCTTAAATTTTACTACCTGAATCTCTAGAATAATTGTTGGACATTAATCTGTTCCCCTCAAAAACACACACAAAAACATCAAAAGAACTTTTTCATCTCCAAGTCTACTTTTCATGTGAATGTATTAGTTATTTGCAGTTAGTGCTTACATGAACTTTTAGTTGTGATATTTTTCCTGGAGTAATCTGCTTAATTCTTGTGGCTTGTTTGATGCAGTACATGGCTCTAAAAGATTATGATCTCAAAAAATATCGGTATGATTGTAACTTGGAATATGAATTCTTAAGATTGAAAATTGATTCAATCACATATTCTTATTAAATATTTTATTATCTCTGCTTGACAATCACATTCGAATCATCCTTCTAGCTAGGACCAAGACATTGACTTAACATGAAGGGTGTAATTCCAGTTGTCTGTTGTTGCCAATCTAACCTGACATCTTAGTATGGTTTTGTCTCAGTGTTCCCACATTTCGTATGGGTAGGACCTTCCCAGTAAATATTTTGTATATATGGTAAAACCCCATGTGAAGATTATGTTGAAGCTGCAGTAAAGCAGGCTATAACTATCCACATTACCAATCCTCATAACTGGTTGTATCCAGATCTTGGATGGAAGATGGTTGAGTTTCCTTTGGACCCACCACTTGCTAAGATGCTTCCGGCCTAAGGACAAAGTAGAAGAGAGTGATGCAGCCCGAGAAAAGTTTTTGGTTCTAATATATGTATTGAAAAAATAGAAGTGAGGTCTTATGCTAATTATACATGTGGAATTTATATGTATAGATGTAAAGATATTTATTGTAAATTGATGTATATTAAGCCTATATCCTCATATAGTATATCTTTATATAATAATAATAATCCGCATTTCATTTGTCCTTGATATACGTGTATATGTATGCATATGTAAATCTATACTATATATCACAAGAACAGGCCCCTTGGGAATCGCACCAAACAAAATGTTCCACTTTCCAAAACGGCCCTTACGTACACACCATTGCAAAGATTTATTAATAAAATGGTACAATGGTCAAAGTTGCCTCAATTCTTTTTTAGACTTAATAATCAGTTGCAAAACTATTCTCTCTCTGCCGACCTTTTACTTCATACGTGCAATATGCACTATGTACTGGAAAAGGCAACTCATTTACCTTTACAGAGAGAATTAGCAGTGAGTGTTTCTCTATACCTTTGTTTTCAATCAAGATATGTCGCAAGAGGATCTGCACGACCACCTTTAAAGCAGTTCACTTTCTATGCATCCTTGATCTGCACCCCCGCCGTGAACCCTCTTCCGATTTGCGACGCGTGTCCAAAAAAACGAAAACGAAAACGAACGAAAACGAACGAAACCCACTCGCTTTCGATTTTCGCTTCCCCCCAAAATCAAAACGAAGCCATTCGGCTCCATCTTGGCTTCGTTTTGATTGAACAAAAGGGCATTCGGCTTCGTCAGGGTTCTGAAAGCAGGCTTTGCCATTTCCTCTCTCAAGAACTACTTGAAAGTGCAAGATCCAAGACTGATTAAAAACCTAGCATCAAAGGTTTACTTCTCTGTCGCCGAGTCAGTTCTTATCGCCGAATCCGCTGCAAGCGAATGCCTGAGTCATGGGACATTCCTTTCTTCAGTTGAAGCAAGTCAGTCTTTTTTGCTTTCCTTCTCTAAATGAGAGATTTTGCGGACAAACTAGCATGTTTTCAAATCCATTAGTGGGGTTTATTGCAAAATAGATTAGTCCGAAAAGAATGTCTAATTGCTCGTAGTCGATATCATCCAAGTCGACATTGTCTATGTCCGAGCACTCGGATGATATGTCGTCAGGGTCTGCTTCTTGAGAAGCTACCGTCGTAAGAGAGGAGGGAGATGAGATTGATTGAAGGAAGGAATTCGTAGTCGCCTTTGTCTTCGATTTGGCTTTGTCTTCATCTTCGTTTTGAGGGTTCTGAAAGCATTCGGCGTTTTCGTTTTGAGGGTTCTGAAAGCATTCGACTTCGCCTTCGTTTTGGAGAACCTCCAAAACCTAGATCTATACCATTCGTTTTGAACCCTGCTGTTTCACCATTCTCTCTTTCGATTTCACCACATTGCCTCCTTCGTCTTCCCTCCAGCACCCTGCAACCAGAACGCTGCTTCGTCTTCCCTCCAGGTTCGTGGATTTTGTTTTTTTTTTTCCGTTTTTTGGTTTTTTGGCTTGCCTCTCTCTCGATTGCAAGCCCTGTTTCTTGATTCCCTCCAACTACTGGAGTGCTTGCAGCATTTTGGAGAACGCTGCTTCGTCTTCAATTAATTAAACTCATAAATTATATCTGGTTTAGTGGATACATGGATCTGTTGAATTGAAATGAACACAGACGATTCTTGTTGGCAGCAAGAATATTCAAAACCAAACCAAGTAAAACAAAATGCATGCAGATGGGTGTTGCTTTGTGATCTCAGACACCATTTATGAAGATGCATTATATTATTCTCTCAGATTGTAATATTGTTTTTGTTTGTATTTGAATGGTTTAAGGTTGCTTAATCAAAGAATCTAACAAAACCATGAAAGCCATGACTCATGTAATGCCTGTGATGATGTTTATAAATGTGAAATCATCTTTTAAGGATGCATTTGGCAGTACTGCTTTATGTTCTCTACTTTTTAAATTACTTAACTTTTGAATAATTGCTCCCATCATTCTGTCTTGACAAGGTATTTAACAGCTTATTTACTAAATTTGCACTCTTTTTTTCTTTTTTTTTTTCAGAATGTGCAACCTAAGACTATTACTATGAAAAGTTGTTGGTCCATAAGGCTTTTTCATAAGGTTTAATCTTGCGGGGTAGTATAGCCTCTTCCAAGGACATGGATCCTCTCTTTGATTACCAAAGTAACAAAAAGTTCCGAGTTGTATGTAAACTTAACATTTTATAGTATATCCAAGAGGGTTGGGAGCTGGTTTGGTATGAGGTAAACCCTTATAAGGGAGGGTTAGGTTTTGTCAAAACCTGCCCTGTTACCATCCCTAATTAAACTTAAAAATAAAAAGAAAATTACATGAAAAATTTCTGACTTCTTCATCAATTTTAGAATAAATCATAGATCTAATTTCATTGTATAATCAACTCTCATAGAATATTTGGACTCTATTCATTAGAGGATGATACAAAGTAAGTAGAAATAAAATAAAATTATCTATATATATAGTTTTGAACAAGTTAGGGCAATGAATAAAGCATTAAGTGGCTTGACTTGTTAAAAGTCTTGCTTGTGCCTCCCATATAGATTGATGCATAAATGATCTAAGCTTGCAGAAGATACTGTATGGGTTAAAGTTAATTGCAGTCATTTTTGTCCAGACTCATCAGAACTTTTGAGGATTACATTAACTTGTCAAACTCTGCATAGACCTTGATTAGGACAATACTCAAGCAAAGACCAAAGTTCTTCTTTCTAGTTAATTAAAGTTCTATGTTACCCCCATTATTGTTCCATATTTGTGGAGAAGGTAGTGTTTTGAATAGGTGAAAATGTTGAAATGCCATTTCTGATGAAATAATGTCTGTCATTAAGCTTTACTTTTCAACTGGCAGTCCATTTATTTATTCACTTTTACTCTAGGTATGTCTTCATCATCTGGAAATTTTGATAATGGTCTCAAATATAATAATGTATTATGCCGATGTGGAAGAAAGTGTGTTACAAGAATATCGGAGACCCCAACTCATCCAAATAAGCTGTTTTATACATGTGCGAGGAAAGCCATGGTTAGTATCCTTCTTTATAGTTTGAATTATATTTTTGTTAATTTATATATAATAACATACTAATTAATCGTTGATTTGCAGCCGTCAACTTCATCACCTGCGTGTGACTTTTTTCAATGTTGTCACCCCATTGCAACCACAGCAGATGGTGGCTCAACTGAAGACATTACTTCCATGAGGATTTCGGAAATTAGTTCACGATTAAACTATATTGAGGAGAAAGTGCACGAGCTTCAGGCTCTCCAGAAGCAGGTCGACGAGTTAAATGTATTTCTCAAAGCAGCAGTTATAGTTATTGTAGTTATTGTAATTTAAAAAATTCTGTCCTTTTAACCTGTATATGTATGTAATACACTTATATTTGCTCTACTCTACTCCCCTCTTGTATCAAATTTTGCTGTTTATTTTTTGCCCACTTACAAACTGGAAAACAGAATCAAGGTCGTCATGATGGGTGATAAATTTAAATCTCCCCTGTTCTTGAAGAGCCTCAAATCCTTCATTTTGAAGGGCCTTTTGCTGCAATTTTCTGCCTGTAATATTTTTCAAGTGACAGGGTTTTTCTTGCTTAGAGTTGTAGTAGTCAGTATTGTCAAAAGAAGGTGCCACATGGGAATGGTTTAGCCTTAGGGTTGTATCCAGGGACTGGAATCCTTGAAAATTTTGGTGTTTCGACAAATCTGATCAAGCTTTTGTTATTTGTTTGTTTCATGGTGCATTCGTCTTATTTTGTGAAGTTTTCAGTTTTTTTAGAGCATAGCAAGGGAGAGTTAAGTTTATTATAGGAGATATGCATAGAATAGAGTTTAATTATTGAGCTTATTCTGATGTGTGCACATCATGTGGAATGGGCGGCATTATTTTGCTCGTATGAGGTGCTTGCCACTTTGTGACTTTGGGGAGACTTAACACTTTGAAGAAAGTCCATTCACTGATGGGTTTTCTCTTATCTGTTGGACTTGGTTGTTGTAAGTAGATCCTGTAATGTTTATGTAGCACCGAGAAAGCTACTTGCAGTAATTGCACAACAACCGTTTATCTTTTCTGGTAAATAAAAATAAAAAATCATGACAGGGAACAAATTAAGTTGACAGCGTAGTACTCTACTGATCAAGCAAACAATGAGCTGCATTAATTGATATCCAAACTTTTAGAATGGTTGTGATATAAATTTCTGGGTGAGCACATATGAATGGTTTTGTTTCTGCAGTTTGTTTAAAATCCTAAAGAAGAAGAAATCCATTTATTTTGGTGCAAGAACTCACAAACATTTCGGCAAAACATGGGACATAGAAATAGATCTGCAATCACTTCACAAGCTTCTTTACACAAGATGAACATGTTTGGAATTTGTGATCCTTCATTTATCAGATTGTTAAATACCAAGTCTTCAGTCCAGAAAATAAGTTCCTCTTCTTGTAACATTTGTAACAAAAGCTAAAAAAATAAATAACTATGCAAGAGAATGAAACTCTATTACAAGCTTGAAAGATAAAACTTCCCAAGCAGTTGGAGTTGTTGAAAAAACTTTCTGGCGTTTGTAGGTAAAAGAGGCATGGTTCTGAGAATATCTTCTTGCTCCTCAGACTCTCACATGATGCAATCATCTCTATTTTTTTTAAGGAGAATATAATGTGGATAGTTTGTCAGATATGGTGCCTTTGTGATGTCTTGAACATGTGATGTCTCGAGAATGGGAATAATCTTCTGGAGTAGAGTTCTGGCTCTGTTTCCAAGCTGAATCTAGCAGTAGCAGTAGCAGCTGCACCTGTATTGGCTCCAGCAAGAAAACAAAAATGTAGGTAAAGTAACTGGAAGCATTAAGCTCATAATGGAGGCAATGAAGTAAGACAACTTCATTGCAAAAATAAATTAGATTAATCAACAATAAATTACAAACCATTTTTGTTGCTAGAGGATAAAGTGAGAGTGATATGTTGAATGGGTAAGGAACTAGTTTTAAAGATAGAAGGTCTTTACTAAAGAAAATTAAAACAAAAAAAAATAAAAATGGAACAGGCTTTGAAAATCATCTACCAAACCTGACTTATTCTTTTCAAAATAATATCATTTGGTTTTGACAAAAAGATGTTATTAGTTTATATCCAGTTTTAGTTCATAGAAATATTTCTTCAAGTCTTTCTAGTGATGTTTAATTCGAATATGCTAAACCTCCTTTCCCATCCTGTATAAAATAACCTAAAAGTGGTTTTATCTGATGAAATTTATATCAAAATCACCATAGTTTTAGGGGTTGGAGACTAAAGGTTCTCCTGGAAAAGCAACAGTAAATTGAAAATAGGATAAAATTTAGATTTTATTCATAATTATAAGAGTCTAATTAAACAGAGCCACCATAATCTCCAAATAGAACTCTCCCCAAGAAAGCACCCCAGATTTTATATTCCTTGTTTTGAATCACCCACCCCAAATTATATGATGTTATGAGTTTTTGGAGTAGGATCCTGTTTCATGTGCCATGGGGGAAGAACAAAGGAACAGCTCATTCAAGAACTAAAAAGATTCTCTTAGTGTGTTTGGCAACAGTAACACATTTTCTGCCTCTTCCAACCCTTTTTTTTTTTCAAAAGAAAAAAAACAAATAAAAAAGCCTACATTCCCTACCCACCAAAAGACCAATATCACAAGCTAACAGCCATCCAACCCAAAAATTCCATACATGTCATAGCAACTAAAGCATCTCAATTTCAAAAACCAAAGGTAGACTCAAAAACTAAAAGCTTCATAAAAAGGGGGGAAAAAGGCAAGATAATTACAACCAAAACAAAAGCACTACTCAGGTGATATTGGGCTATATATCTCTAATTTTCATTATTCTTTATTAACCATGCTATTATTAGAAACCATTGAATGCGTTTATATAACAAATTTCACCAAAAGAGAAAGGGAATTCGACCATAGCAGGTTTTCTTTCTTCTGTTTCTGCTGCTGAGAATAAAAGCAAGACCAACCAGGAACAAACACAGTCCAAGACTAGTCATTGTTAGATTCTTTGATTAAGCAACCTTAAACCATTCAAATACAAACAAAAACAATATTACAATCTGAGAGAATAATATAATGCATCTTCATAAATGGTGTCTGAGATCACAAAGCAACACCCATCTGCATGCATTTTGTTTTACTTGGTTTGGTTTTGAATATTCTTGCTGCCAACAAGAATCGTCTGTGTTCATTTCAATTCAACAGATCCATGTATCCACTAAACCAGATATAATTTATGAGTTTAATTAATTGAAGACGAAGCAGCGTTCTCCAAAACGCTGCAAGCACTCCAGTAGTTGGAGGGAATCAAGAAACAGGGCTTGCAATCGAGAGAGAGGCAAGCCAAAAAACCAAAAAACGGAAAAAAAAACAAAATCCACGAACCTGGAGGGAAGACGAAGCAGCGTTCTGGTTGCAGGGTGCTGGAGGGAAGACGAAGGAGGCAATGTGGTGAAATCGAAAGAGGCAAGCCGAAATCGAGAGAGAGAATGGTGAAACAGCAGGGTTCAATCAAAACGAAGCATGGTGAAACAGCAGGGCTCAAAACGAATGGTATAGATCTAGGTTTTGGAGGTTCTCCAAAACGAAGGCGAAGTCGAATGCTTTCAGAACCCTCAAAACGAAAACGCCGAATGCTTTCAGAACCCTCAAAACGAAGATGAAGACGAAGCCAAATCGAAGACAAAGGCGACTACGAATTCCTTCCTTCAATCAATCTCATCTCCCTCCTCTCTTACGACGGTAGCTTCTCAAGAAGCAGACCCTGACGACATATCATCCGAGTGCTCGGACATAGACAATGTCGACTTGGATGATATCGACTACGAGCAATTAGACATTCTTTTCGGACTAATCTATTTTGCAATAAACCCCACTAATGGATTTGAAAACATGCTAGTTTGTCCGCAAAATCTCTCATTTAGAGAAGGAAAGCAAAAAAGACTGACTTGCTTCAACTGAAGAAAGGAATGTCCCATGACTCAGGCATTCGCTTGCAGCGGATTCGGCGATAAGAACTGACTCGGCGACAGAGAAGTAAACCTTTGATGCTAGGTTTTTAATCAGTCTTGGATCTTGCACTTTCAAGTAGTTCTTGAGAGAGGAAATGGCAAAGCCTGCTTTCAGAACCCTGACGAAGCCGAATGCCCTTTTGTTCAATCAAAACGAAGCCAAGATGGAGCCGAATGGCTTCATTTTGATTTTGGGGGGAAGCGAAAATCGAAAGCGAGTGGTTTTCGTTCGTTTTCGTTTTCGTTTTCGTTTTTTTGGACACGCGTCGCAAATCGGAAGAGGGTTCACGGCGGGGGTGCAGATCAAGGATGCATAGAAAGTGAACTGCCTTTAAAGCCTGCATGAGGCAACATGTATTGGCACAGTGGCTCCTAAAGGCATCTTCATTCTAACGCTTGGTATTTTTGCGGCCTAGTAGGTTTCTGTGGTTTTGTCCCTTATAACCTTGAGCATCATCTCTTTATCACAAGAGAGATAAAAACCATAAAATTATTATTATTTTGTTAGGATGAGTTCGGCATGTGAAAGAGAAGATACTTTCTACTTCACATGCCCAACTCATCCTAACAAAAAATAATAATTTTTATGATTTTCATCTTTCCTACGGTAAAAGAGATTGGGCCTAGGATTATGGAGGCAAAATCGTGAAAACAAACTCGCTTGCAAAAGAACCAAATGTTGTAAGCAAGATGCCTTTCATTGAAAGGTTAAAAGATACCTTATCCAATGGGAATGATATTGCCAAAATTGGTTAAAATGACACAAAGAGAAGTAACCTACAATCACAACAAGCAAGAAGAGGATGAAAGTAGCTGAACTAGACATTGGCCTGGCCACCTCCTTAGAGAGAGAGAGAGAGAGAGAGAAAGAGAGAATTTTCAGAATGCAAGAGACTAGCCTTGAATGCTGCTTATATTGTAGTTCCAACCACTACACAATGGAGGCTGGTATGCATGCTCGAAACCAACATACACACACATAAATACACTAAAGCATAAGCCTAGAATATCCTTTCTCTTTCCTTCACATGGCCCTACATAGATTTTCAATTGACATTCTTTTCTATGTTTCCACAATTTAATCTTCACCACTTTCTTCTTTTGAAGCATTGCACGAAACAAATGTGATCATAGTATATATATATCAATCCTGTACGTACTTTCTTTTGTGTCTTTTTCTTTTTATCGATCCTATCAACTATTATAGCACATAGAATCAATATGAGATTATAAAAACTCGATGAGATTGAAGTTGGGATTATAAAAGACAGATAGAGACAGATATTCCAGTAGCATATTATCTACTTTTCTTTAAAAAAAAAAAAGAAAAATTATAATCCTTGAATACTTAAATCAACAAACAGGAAATATTTTTTTAACGATAAAAGAAAAAGACGTCGGTTGTCGTGGCTTTTTAAAAAAGAAAGATAAGAGGTGTCAATTAGGCTATTATACAGTTAGAAGCCGGCAGGCTGTCCGACGTACCTGGTGGTGGCGTTTAGCAGTAACGACAATCCGGCCTAGTTGATGAGTATGTTTCCGGCAGATTTGATTCTTTCTGTTTTGGCAGGAAGCCGCATGGGGTTCTCTAGAAGTGGGAAGTTGTTGACTTTGGGTCGATTTGGTTTGGTTTTTATTATGGTTTTCGTTCCAAAAATAATAAACAAAATTAGTTCGGTTTGGGTTTGGGTCGACGGCTCGGTTAATCAAGCCGAACCAAAATCCTAGTTCATACATTAGCTACACGAAACTGAATCAAACCGAATATAATATAATATATGTGTATTATCTTTTTATGTATTTGTAGTAAAAATTTATAATATAAATTATGTACATAGTAATGAACTAATGACTGTCTGTAGATGACAGTTATGATTTATTGTTTGGTTCGGTCTTATTGTTTATAATAATCGGTTTGCTTTTATTGTTTATAATATATAATATAACCTAAACCCATATCCATTTGGATGGATTTATGTGTGGTAAAAAAAACTCTTGAATATTTTTTTTTTAGATCTTGTGAACAAATTTTATTTTTGTGCCGAAATGCTTTGTTGATTTAAAGTAATGAAAATAGGTGAAATTGGCATAACTTGAACCAAAAGTAATATGGAAAATATGGTTAGATTTTGCGTGCTCACACAAGCCACGCAATCTTTTTGTTGGGTTGGGCTGCCTCTTGGCCCAATGGCTATAAGCCTGTACATGGCACAGGTATGAGCCCAACCATCCTCGATGGTTTCCTTAGGGTGCATGTGTACCTAAAGAGAGAGGGAACAGTTTTGCAACTGTCAAGATTTAAATGAAAAGCTAGACAGAGTTTTGACCATTTTAACCCTATATCAATTATGCTTTAACACCAAACGATAAGGGCTTCTTGTGGAAGTCGTGCATAGTTGTTGGCATGCTTCCTAAGGGGCATATTCTCATTATATATAGATTGATGGAAGTCTATTATAGGCTAAAGAGTTCAACTGGGCATGGCTTCGCTATACACAGTTGAACTCTCTGATATGTTTTTTTTTTTCACTTCCATTCTTCATTTCAGTTTTACAGCAAAATTTAACTTCTTTTTAAACCATCATTTCTCATATTTTAAAATTTAACTTCTTTTTAAACCATCATTTCTCATATTTTAATTGTAGCAGATCAAAACAAGAGACTGAGGAAGAGATAAATGGTGCTGCAATTTATCAAAAATGTTTAAGAAGAAGAAACAAAGTTGTCGTTTCTCTTTATTTATTTGCCAACACTTGTCTTTTTTTCGTTCATGCTTATAATGAGTTTTTTCTCGAAAACATAAAAGGTGGAAAAAAACATTGACCATCAGATGCTCCACATGACAGCTTCTCATGATCAAAGCATGAGGCAATTTAGAGTAAACATAGCAGAAGATTTCACCTAGATTATTATTTAACCTCGTCATACTAAATATTTGAATTTTTATTTCTCTCTCATATGTTATTTGAGCCTACAGGTTTGAGTAAATTGCTTGTAAGTTTTAGTGATCAGTCTTGGACAACTTGGAGCCATCAAGCAGACTCCAACGTTACTTGAATTTTGTTTCTCAGTTAATCCACATCCACAGTAGGAGGAACTTCTCGGTACCATATGTAGGAGTACCTGAAAAAAGGCCAGTTAAAGGTACAATATGACAGCTAGACGAGAATCTATACAGCTAGGACATGAAAAATCAGTTTAAAAGGTGTCCTACTTTGCTGGATAAACCCTAATTAATTGTGTATTAAGTATATCATGCGTTTGCAAATAGCGAAATTTGCACATCTAAATGAACCTGCACATGTAATCAAGTGAGCTTTTTCTCAAAGCTTAGGCTCAGCTGATAAAGCCTAATTTTTAAAAGCCCAAGCTCTGCTCCTTGACACCCACACTTTTATCCCAATATCCAACCAGTGTCATACATAAACACTTAGGTGGCGTTTGGGATTGCTAGTGTTTACGGGTACTTAAAAGATAAGTTGGCTTATTTAAGTACTCATCCGTAGTTGTTCAAAACTGCTCATCTAAGAAAATTGGTATTTGGTAAAACCATATATTTAAACACTTAATAAGATAATAAGTGGTTTTTAGTTAAAGAAAGTGTTTGGTAAACATATGAATTAAAGCACTTACTTTTTTATTTTATCTAAATTAATCATATCAAGCCTTGTATTTTAGTTGGATCCCTATAAAAAAAAACAAAAACTATAAAAAAATTAAAAATATGTTAAAATTAGTTTTGATGAGGCATAAAAAAACAAGAATAAGTGCATTTTAACCCAAAAAAAATTCTAATTCTAATTCTAATTCTGATTCATTGAACCCAAACTCATAGACATCTACGAGACTGTTTGGAAACATTTTTAAAAAAAAACAGTTTGAAAACTAAAAACGTTTCTAACTGTTTTTGGGTTTTTGAAAACAAGTGACAACAAACCCATTTGGTACAATTCATAAAAAAACAATTAAAGTTTTCAAAAATGCTTTTGGTAAGTCAAAATTCAAAATCTGATTTTGATTATGACTATTTTATATTTTTGGTTTCTATTTTTAATAGGGGAAATTGGATTTAAGTAATATTTTTAAAAATAATCCCCATTTAAAAAAGGCCCTGAAAAACTCGTTAGTATTATTTAAAGATGATAACAACCAAATTGTTTACAAGTATTATTGGAAAAAGTCCTTCGTAATAGTAAAATAAAACTTATCATATATATATATATATATATATACTAAAGCAGAGTACAAAAATACCACCTTCTCTCTCCTCCATTAAAATAATGGAGGAGAGAGAATAGTTAATTTATAATAACTATGACTATTTTATATTTTTGGTTCCTATTTTTAATAGGGGAAATTGGTTTTAAGTAATATTTCTAAAAATAATCCCCATTTAAAAAAGGCCATTAAAAACTCGTTAATATTATTTAAAGATGATAACAACCAAATTTTTTACAAGAATTATTGGAAAAAGTCCTCTCTAATAGTAAAATAAAACTTATCATATATATATATATACTAAAGTAGAGTACAGAAATACCACCTTCTCTCTCCTCCATTAAAATAATGGTGGAGAGAAAATAGTTAATTTATAGTAACAAAGTACAGAAATACCACCTTTTCTCTCCCACATTAAAATAATTTATAATAATAGTTAAAAATGAAAATTCAAAAGAATAGTTAATTTTAGATATATCTGTGCACACGTGGAGGCGCACCATGTCGTGCCTGGCTTTCCGTGGGTTTTTTTTTTTTTTTTTGGTTTTGGGGAGTCGCTACTGTTCATTGTTGAGGGTGTGAACAATCACCAAATTTTGATTTAAATTTATGTGCATGGTCTGCCCAGAGACTTTGGATAAGTGGTTTGGCTGTATCCTAGGGAAGTCCGTAGACACCTTGAGTTACCTCGCTAGGTAGCGGGTTCCCATGAATCAGAATTTAGGCGAGTTGACTCAATTAGCTTGTATGCGGGTTTCCCTAAAAGTGTGTCGAACCGGTGCTTATTTGATCAATGGACTTATTGGAAAGCCCCCATTAAGTTCTAATTTGATCCAAGCCCATCAATAGACCCAATTTTCTTCCAGGGGTAAAATGGTCATTTTATAGGTGAATTTCCTAGAAATTACTGATTTGAGCTGTGGAGCACTCAATGTTAGTAACAATATAAAAAAAGGCATTCACAAAGCATTAAAAATGAGGAGATGGGATGAAAAATAGAGAGAGGGGGGATTTTGAAATGAAACCTTAAAAAGAAAAGAAAGTGAAATTCATTTATGCACTAGACTTTTGAAAATATCATAAATCTTTTCTAATTTACAAAACAAAACTACCCCAAACTTCCACGAGCCATGTTTTTTAGCACATGTTTGTGGGTTTGTCATAGATGCATAAAAAATTCCTAAAAAATATGGAAATTAATCCCCATGAGGTTTTAATGACCATGCTATACAAACAATGTCGTTTTTTTTTGGAAGATGAAAGGATCATCTCTTTGTGTTCAACCGAACATGAAACCCAAACTATTCAGTCAGAAGATCTTCACCAAATATTTTCCTTAAACCTCTCCCATCACAGGTTGTATTTAACTGCTTGCAATGGAAAGTAGTACGCTACCACACACAGAGAAACATATCAAATCATGGTTGCAAATTCTGTGTTCGGTTGTATGAGCAGCTATACACACCACAAAAATGTGTTTAATCCTCTTCGTTCAACAGCTATTTATACTTTCCATGTCCACTATTTTATTTTCATTTCTGGTCCTTTTAATGCCTAATGGAACATCATTGACATCATGGAATGAGTCTGAGCAACGGGAAGCATAATCTGAGAATTTTTTCTTGCTCCGTTGTGTGCCCAAGCTCGATGAGAACCGAATACATTTTCCTGATTGATTCGTTTTGATGTTTTCCACCTTTTTCCCTCTGCTAGTGATCTTAACTTTTCATTTTTTAGCCACAGATGGATAGCAATGCTTCAATCTAGTTGGGGTGAGTGCTGTAACTGATAAAAACTTGCAGAAAACAGAACAGATAATGCACTGTTTTGGTTTTTATTTCTTCTTTGTTAACATTCTGAACGATGGATGTCTTTTTTATTTAAACCTTACTAATGGCATGTAAACAGGTGCTATAAACAAAGTATAAAAAAATTTTACAGCATTCAAGTCATCCGATAGAAACCATGGAAATGAAGTTGTTTAGAGCTTGTACCTTGTATTGCGAGACTTTTCTTGGCTTTTGAAGCTCCTTCCGGCAGCACTTTAGTTTTCCTCTTCTTCAACTCAATGGGTGTGCGCACGTGGGGCGCATGATGCCGGTGCCCGGCTTTCCGTAGGTTTTTTGTTGTTTTTGGGGAGTCGCCACTGTTCGTTGTTGAGGGTGTGAACAGTCACGCAATTTTTGACTTAAATTGATGTGCACGGTCAGTCAAAGACTTTGGATAAGGGGTTCAGTTGTAACCCAGCGAAGTCCGTAGACACCTTGAATTACCCCGCTAGATAACGGGTTCCCATGAGTTGAAATTTGAGCGAGTTGACTCAACTAATTTGTATGCGGGCTTTTCCTAAAATTAGGCCTGTTTAGGCCCACGACAGCAATACAAAAGTCTAGGTTATTAACATGAGGTCAAAACAATGGACTATTGTCTTTTTTATTTCTTTTTCTTTTGGGTGGGCTCAACAAAAAGCCCATTAGGTTTTTTTTTCTTTTTCTTTTTTGTCTTTTATATGCTATTTAGGGGCAAAATGGTCATTTTCATTTTCAGGGGCAAAATGGTCATTTTCATATGCTATTCTTCAAAAAAACCATCAATTAATAGTATAGAGCACATAAAGTAAGAAACATAATATTGGAAAGCCCCCATTAAGTGCTAATTTGATTCGGACCCATCAAAAGACCCAATTTTCTTTCAGGGGTAAAATGGTAAATTCGTAGCTGGGTTTTAACAAAAGCCACTAATTTACATTATAGAGGGCTCAAAATGATAAACACCATAAAAAGTTGCACTTAAAAAGCTACTAAAATGAAGAAATTAAGTAAAAAATATAAACAGGGATAATTTGAAATGAAAGTTTGAAAAGCAAGAGGAAAACAAAATGTGAAAATTTCTTTTGGACCTCATGCTTTTAAAATATCATAAACCCCACAAATGTTTACCAAATTCACAAAAAACATACCCACAACTCAATATGTCCCAAAACGTGAGCATCATATTGGGAATTTGAGTCTCTCTCTGTCTTTCTCTCTTGCATATGTGAAATTAATTTTAAAGAATATATCCAGCTTAATTATTTATGAAATTATCTTCAATGTATTGGGATTTATGCCTAGGATCACCCGCAAATATTTTCATGGAAATCCAATTTTCCCAACACAAACATTCACCAGAAAAATAGTACTAGTAAACAAAGCAAATATGCATGGTTCAACAAAACATGGGAATTTTCTGGGTTTTCAAAACTCGGTCAATCCATCGTGATTTAATAAAATCTTAAACTTCAAAACCAGACTTAAAATCTTCCAAAATCCTTTCTAAACATTAATAAAACTATCTTAATCATTCAGAATCAATTCAACACTTCAGAAACATAAAAACAAAGAAGATCATTCCCTTCTATAACCAAAGCATAATAAGATCAACCCAAAACATGTTGTAACCTTTTCAGAACCATTGACAAACCATTCTAAATCCATTCAATACTATTATTACCTTCAAAAAAACAATTCAACACTGATCAACAAATTTTCTGAAACATGGATTTTACGTCTAACTATAGAAAGCATTCGAGTTTTGATCTGTAAAAGGGTGGTTTCTTACTTTCTCAAAGAAATCAAACTAAGCAAATCTCTCTTCTTCCACAAGCTTTACAACTACTGCAAATCAATCCTCAAGCAAGAACAGATTAGCAACTTCAAGTTTCACCCTTGTACTTAGTTCCCTTCTCTCATTCTTTATAATAACAACCCCAACCGTTGATCTTCATCCAAGCTTTCAAATCAGATCTCCACATTATCCCCTGTCTGAGTGCAATCACAATCTGAGTGCATTCTCCCTTTTTTCTGTTCGTCACCCCTTTCTTGTTTTTTTACTTTTTTTTTTATCTCTCTGTTCCTTGTTTTTTTTTTTCCTTCTGTTCGTCCCTATTTTTTCCCCCCTTGGTAAATCATCCCCTCCCTTCTCTTTTAACAAAGAAGGGAGAAGGAGATGGGGGAGGGGAGGCAGGCCCACGTGGGCCCATGTGGGTCACCTCCCTTCCCTCCAATCCTCTTTAGATAAGGAGGGGCAAACTGCCCCTTTTATATCTAAATTTTTTTTTTTTTTGATTTTATTTTTTTTTTATTTAAAATTTTTATTTTATTTTCTTATTTTATTTTATTTTATTTTCTATTATATTTATTATTTTTTTCTTTTTATTTCATTTTTTATACCTTTTATTCTTTTTTTTATTTTTTATTTTCATTTTTATTTTTACACATTGTTGCCCAATGACAAACTTGAGACGCACAGGTTTGCCACATGGCCAACCAAATCTTATAAATTTACGAAAATGCCCTTCAAACTGTTTTGGCCATAATTTCATTGTTCGAACTCCGATTCACGCAAATTTAGTTGCGTTGGAATAGTATTGAAGCGTACTTTTCAATGGTGCAAGGGTTACTGGCCAAATCAGCTTCTAACAAAATGACAACTTTTTAGCTCTTTGTTTCAGCTTGCTTAGGGTTTTGCTGTGTTTAGCACTTTTTGGTTCGAACAAAACTTATGTGCTTACAATGGGTTCTCTCTCTTCTCCCTCTCTCTGATCTAACTCAAGGTCGCACTAACGGTGAGCTCCGTGGGTTTCCTCTGCAATTCTTCTCTCTCCGTTTTTCTTTTCAACCCTCTCTAGATTTCCCCCGATTTTTCTCCCTATCCCTCTGCATCCTCCCTGAGATCCTCCCTCTCTTTAAGAGAGAAGACGGATGGGAGAGGAGAGACAGACCCACGTGGGTCCACGTGGGTCACCTCTTTTCTCTCCCATCACCGTTAAGGAGGCGCGCGGATCCTCTGTGAAGCAACGAATCCTCTGTGAAGCGCAATCCAACGGACCAAAATAAGCGAAGGTTAGTAGCGTAATTTTGAACGAAACACTTAAAAAACTATTAAAATTCTCCTCGGATTTCTCCTCAACAATCTCCTCGTTTCGATGAAAACGTGCGAAACATATTATTTAACTTACGATCCTCTCCACGTCCGCACTTTACACGACATTTCTGGACCTTCTTCGTCTTCGTCATCCTCATCGCATACAAAAAGGACAGGATCATACTCCATTTGCTTCACAGAGGTTTCTCTTTCTTACAAACGCATGCGCCCACTTGACAAAAGAAAGGGACTACCACCATCACAAGAACTTCGTAAGCGAGGGACCACCACGACAACCACAAGCCTCAGGAAAGACGACTGTAAGCTCTTATTTAATGTTATAATATAATGACCAAATGTATACACAAGGAGCCATGGGTACCAGCCGAAATAAGCCAAAGGTATCGCTCCAAATAACGATGGGTACCTGCTGAGTTAAGCTTTAGGTACGCCTGAAGAGCTCCCCAAAAAACAATTTCGTTGTCCCCAAATAAACCTATGGTACCCTCCAAATAAGCATTAGCTACATCCCCATTTAATTCACAGGCACCCCCAAATAAAATGTAGGTACCCCAGTCGAATAACCCATATGTACCCCCCACAAATAAGATTAAGGTACCCCACTCTAAGCCCAAGGTACTACATATAAGCCTAAGGTACCTCCCATTTAAACCTAAGGTACCCCCATGGTAAGCCATATGCACTCACCAAAATTAGCCTAAGGTACCCCCTTCTAAGCCTACGGTACCCCCAATATAAGCCCAAGGTATCCCCAATATAAGGCTAAGGTACTTCCCAAAATCGTGGTTCGGCGATTTGTCCTGAGACCTAATCGCAACGAAACAGAGACAATGTTTCACTGCTTTACAGTTAATCGCAAATCCACGAATAGTCGTCTAATTAATCGCGGCACCTAATCATCAAGTTGTGATTAATCCTGTACTTAATTGTGATGAAAATCTCGTGAAGTAAGGCTTAGATTCCCCTCCCCTCCCCCACATAAGCCCAAGGTAGGCCACCCTCCCCAATTAATTCATAATTGGTGAGTTACCCAAGGCTTATGGGGATGGTACCTAAGGCTCACTTGGGTGTATCTAAGGCATTTTTGGGGTGTACCTAGAACATTTTTTGGGGGGTATTTAGGGATACCCAAGGCTTATTTGTGGGGTATGAAAGCCTTATTTGGGTGGGGGTACCTAAGGCTTAATTGGGTGTTGGTAAGCTAATTTCTAGGTGTAGGTAAACCAATTTAGGGGGCCTATTTGTGGGGACCCAATTCTTATTTGTGGGGTACGTAAGGCGTATTTCAATTTACATTTTGATTTTGATTTTATAGATGGCACATGTAAATAGTCACATTGCAAAGTTTTTTTTATCAATTTGTGTATTTATTTGTAGATAAATGGCACCAAGCGGGGAAGGAGTTTGCAATAGATGTACGCCTCAATGACTGCAAAAAATTATCGAAAGGTTGAACAAGTCCCAGAGGCTAGCTGTTAGAGAAATTAGGCTGGGAAGCCTTCTTGATATGACGATTAGACATTGTTATAAGGGCAACATTGTGTCCTTATTGGCTTCATTTGATCCCGATAAATGTTACCTTGAAGTAAGTGGAAGGACGTTTGATATATCACCTCCTGATGTTGAGCGGATATTGGGGGTGGCCTCTGCCGGAGAGACTATAGAAATCGATGAGGTGAAAAAGGACCTCACAAAATTAAGGACAATGTATTGTGATGAGAAGGGTAAGATACCTTTAGGAGAGCTAGAGATAAGACTAAAAGAGAAGGAGACGGCGGATGAAGATTTTAAGAGGCTTTTTGTATTGCTTGCATTGGGCTCATTTTTATGCCCTCAAGCTAAGCTGGAGGCAAGCACAAAGTTCTTAAATTTAATAATAGATATGGAGCAACTCCGTAGCCTCAATTGGTCGAAGTTGGTTCTTGATTGGCTCACTGCCACAATTTGCCAATACAAGGAGAATTGCCAAAAATATGTCGGTGGTTGTTTGGTTTTTCTAAAGGTAAATTATTGTTATATACACATTTCATATATTTGGTATGCTTAAATTGTAATGGAAGAAATGTTTACTCAATCGCAAATGTTCTATTATGACTGTTTACGCATGGATGGGACCTCGATAGATTCGGTTCCAAAAGCTCCTCTGATCATCGTGTGGAATGATGGTGATGCATTGGAGTGGGAGAAAGAAGAGAAGGAAAAGGACAGGAAAATTCCGGAACATATTGAATATGAAAATGTTCCGGAGTCCGATAAATCAAAGGGGAGGAAGAAGGTATATTATATTATATTGTATTTATATTTTCGCAGAGGGGGTACTCAATATTCATTATACGTACATGGACATAAATTTTACTTGATTGTGTGTTTTAGCAAGATAAATTGAGGGCAGCGATAAAAAAGCTAACGGAGGTAGTTGCTGCCCTTCAACGTGAGGTAGCCGAATCCCCGAGATTGAGGGCTTTGGAGGAGGTAATGGAATTCGGTTTTTGTCATTATTCATCATAAGTTCCAGATCTTATAGAAATGCAAATTTTTGTTGCTTGATTTGTTTAGGCGAAGAAATTGAAGTTGATGATAAGCAATCTTGAAGTAGGGCAAGCTGAATTAAGAGAGATGGTTTTGGAGCTTCTTGGATATGCTCGTGACTACCGAAGCTACTCTCCCCCTGAGTATCCACGGGAACCATTTGAGGTTCCAGCAAACGTTGCTTCTGCACCGGAGGGCCCTTGCCCAGTGTCGCCAATGGAAGATATTGAACCTATGGCGGAATGTCTGCCTTATCCAACACCGGGAGAATATGAAGGGTCAATGGTTCCATTTCAACTTGTTGAAGCTTCGAGATTGGAACGAATGAAGGTGCCCGGCAAGGCAAAAAGGAGTCCTTTTACAACCATCACCGGGGAGAAAAAGAAGAGGAGGGCTATAAAGAGTAAGCAATCGCTCTATGCCGAGAGGCCAATGCAAATAGTAAGTAGTATATAATTGGATGTCTAATTGTATGTCAACCATTCATGTAAAACTTTACTATAGTAGATCGAAGAGCAAAATTGTCGATGTAAAGATGGTGTGACCTATATGAAATATATTTCAGGTGCCATCTGGCGATGTTCAACCTGCGGAGGCTAGGTTGTTGCTGGATCTGAACATTGCAGATGCGGCCATACAGCCATGGGTATGTTTGTTCTCAGTTTTTCTAAAGGAATTGTTTTTCGGTTAGAATTAGGTTGACAGTCCTATATTCATTTTTTGGAATTTTTGATAAACTTGTAGGGAAGTGAACCAGCAGAGGCATCTTCAAGTAAGACTCCGTTGGATGTTGGATGCATGGTCTGCGACTATGCATTCCGTGAGGACCACGATCCAGAGTACGTAGTTTCACATATTTATGTTTGTTGCATTGTTTCTTTGTAAATTGTTGCATATGGTTTGACTGTTTCTTTTGTGGGATATATATGTAGCGAGGTTTTGGAGAGATTCTTCAAGATCTTCATTGACCGCAAGGAGTTCGATTGTTTGAAGCCAACGAAATGGGTTACCAACTGGGTAGGAGTCTAACAACCTAGGTATCTTGTCAGATCGCATAAATATTTGGATTTTTAGATTTTATTTTTTTTCTATGTAGATCATGGATTGCTACATGTGGATGCTAAATTTCCATGAACAGCAGGTTGGAGGCCCATGTTACTTCTCATGTCAGATATTGGGGTAATTACTACGACATTCTTCAAAATCATTTGACAAGGTATGTAATACTCTTGTTGAACTTATATTATAACTTTTAGACTTTTTGCGAGGAAGAAGCAAACCAAGACCTTTCCAAACTTAATGATCAATTTGATCCATCGTACCTACTGAATTTAGTGAACTACCAAATGGTAAGCTTAACTCACCATTGTTATTGGGATCTTTTAATAGGGTAGGGCTAATAAATATATTTGTATGCAGTTGTTTTTCCCCATATTGGAGCAAGCACATTGGTACATGTGCGTTGTTAACATGAAGAAGAGGAAATTATTTTTTTTAAACTCGATGAAGGTGTGGAGAACCCGCGAAGTTCTCACAGGAGTGGTAAGTGATCAGCGTAATAATTTCTTGTGTCACTAATGTTGTTATTAAATATCAATTTTTATATTTCAACTAAAAGCAGTAGATATTATATGCACATGGCAATGGGAAAAGGAAGTTTTAGTAAGCGCATTTCCAAGGAAGAAAGCTGAGACTCTTAAGCTTCCTCGGCAGGGCAACCCGTACGTTTTCCACCTATACTTTCTTTTCTATTCTTACTACGATATGATATTAATAGCATTAACTTATAGTCGCATCTTTTGTAGCAATGACTGTGGAATCTTCGCCATGAAGTTCGCCACTTACTGGAGAGAAGAACTTTCTCCTCGATTCACGCAGGTACGCTACAACTCCTAACCTATTCAGTTGTGTTTTCAAAAGCTCCAAATGATCACATTATTAATATAGTTTTGTTAATTTTTTAATAGAAGGATATTCCGAACTGCAGAAGAAGTATTGTGACTGAGATGATCCCCCACGAAGAAAACACGGTGAAGGATGATATTGTGAAGAAGAGTTATACCTGGGGGGAGAGTTCAATGTATTAATATTTTTATATTATACATGCGTAAAATTAAAATTTTATTTTTTGGGGAATCTGTATGTATTTATTTGAGAACAAGGACGTTCCTATAATGAATGTTGTAGCCGAATCAAGCATTCACTTGGATTTTACTTTTATGGCATGTTTAGTTTTTTATGATGTTTCACGATCAGGTTTTTGTAAACTATTGTGTACATAGGACATTGTATCCATTGAATAAAAGCTTTGTTATTTTGATTGCTTAAGTTCTGCCACAGATTCTTCAAACTCATTGTTCGTAAATTACGCCAAATTTTAAAACAAGTTACTATACATTAGGTACTCCCCCCAAAACAAAACGAAGGTACGGTTCGTGTGAAGGCTAAGGTAACCCCCTAATCAGCACAATGTACCACCCCCACCCCATATAAGCTTAGGTGTCACCTAGTAAGAGTTGAGTACACCCCGAAATAAGCCCAAGGCCCCCACCAAATAAGCCTAATTTACATCAGCAAATAAGCCAAAGTACCCCTCCATAAAAACATTGAGGTACCGACAAGTATGATGTGAAATAATGGAAGGGTACCCCTAAGTAAGACCCAGGTACCCCCAAAATTAATATTAAGGTAACCCATAAGTAAGCCGAAGGTACCCCCAAGTAGGAATTGATAATGAACGAAACACACGGACGTTAATCTAGTACGCGTGCACGTTTCAACTCTAAAGTGCACAACACGCGCGAGCGTTACCAAGAAACATTCGCGCGTTGAAGTGCTTCCACTATTTTGTACGTGGGGGTACCTTCGGGTTTCTTTTGGGGTACCTTAAATTTACCTTTGGGGTACCTAGGTGTTACTTAGAGGTACTCTTCCCTTAATTTGAAGAATTTTTTGTGGATAAATTAAGGCTTGTGTGGGGGGTACCCTGGGCTGATTTGGGGGATACCTAGGCACGTTTGGAAGGGTATCTCAAGATTAATTTTGTGGGAGTACCTAATATATGCTGACTTGTTTTGCATTCCCCTTCTTCCCACAGCCTTCGTTGCAGATTTTAATCATTTTGCATAATACCTTTGTCTTATAGGTGGAATTTCATTACCATAGGCTAATATAACCAGCACCTTGGACTGGTTGTTTTGCATATACACGCATTACGACGTGCTAGACCCAATGAACTCCATTTTGGGAGAAAGAGGAATATGACAAATGAAAGCGAAGACCAAACAATATTTGCTTTGCATACACTTATCGGAACGTTTTACAGGCACATAAGTAAAAAAGATGGTCAAATTATATGCATTCCATACTCAGATTACATGAAAAAAGGTTCAAGACTATGGGGCAGGCCCTCTTGGATCAGGAACATTGTGTGCAGGCTCAAGGGATTGAAGCAACAAATGTTCATCTCGAATGTACTCTGCATCACTTGGAGGAATATGCTCTCCAACGACACCTTCAGAAGCTACTTCGACAACTGTCCTCTATTCTCCCTTGTCCCTATTCAGCCTTTGAAGCTCTTGATTTTCCAATTCAAAGTGCTTCATGGCCCGGCTATAGTCTTGTTGCATCTCTAAATATATCTCGTTCAACCTGGTCTGCTTATCATGCACTACTTTTAGTGTGTCATCAGCATTCCATACTATTGTCCTCACCCAATTCAACTTAGTGTCGATTTGTGCAAACTTCGTCCCAATCAGTTCTCGTACGTCCTTTTTCGTAGAGTAGGTGTCACCTTCTACGTTCTTAAGAAGATGTTCCATCTTAGCAATGTTGCGATCAGTTTCATGCTTGTATGCAAGCTGACCATCGTACAATTGTTTTATCTGCTGCTTCATCGTCTCCTAGTTCTCAAGAAGTAGCTTGGTTTGATTCATCAACTCACATTGCATGCCCATAACCTGTGAAAGGATTGATGCAAGTCCACGAGGAAATTGGGAAGAAGTTGTTTGGTCTATAGGAGCAGCAGCAGGAGCAAGCGCCGATGAGGATAGAATATCAGGTTCCACAGGTTGATCATGTGTAGCAGACTCCAGGAGAGGAAGATCATGCTCATGTCCTGTAGAAACATTGGGGGGAGGATCTTCACTAGCAGGGGGAGGAGATGGAGAGCAGGAGCAGGAGGAGGAGATGGAGGAGCAGGAGCAGGGGGAGGAGATGGAGGAGGAGGATGATTCTTGTTGTACTGCCCCTTGGACTTATTATATGATGTAGTACCAATAGGAGGAAGGGGAGCAAGTAACTCATACTCTGGGAAGTCAATTTCATGTATCTTGACTATATTTGTAATGGCACACCCGAGAGGAAGTCCATACCTATGTTTGGTTTCGAGAAAAGAGTCAAGTATAGAAGAAATCATGATGGTGGCAACATCAATTGAATGCCTCTTGACCAATGCATAAAGCAAGAGTGCTCTTATTGGAGGCATAGTTGATCTGTGACTCACCGGCGTAATGTTAGAGCATTGGATTTTGTATATGAATGAGGAATCAATAGCTTTGCCCTCATAGTCCCCCTCCCTCCTAGTGGTCAGTAAGAAAGCAGCCACTTCATTGAGCAAATAAGGTTCGGGAGCATCAACATACGGGAATTTAGGATTTTCAACTCTCGGAATACCTAGGGCCCTAGCGATGGTATCAGAATCTACATGGATGGGCTGCCTTCTAAGAGAGGTATCGAAGGATGGGGGAGCGTCTGCGATGTTGTGGATGTTTGAATAGAATTCATGTACTAGGTGTTGGGATGTGTGCACGAAGTTGGTGAAGAGGTTATCCCATCCTCTCCCAGTAAATGCTCCACGAATAAACTCGGGGAAGTTGTCTAGAAGAACCCCTCTTTCAAGCAAGATTTGTCTGTGGCTGATATTAGTCTCGGACATCTTCTTGGCTTTCTGATTGATGAAGATTGAATTATCAAATGAATCAGTCCTGGGTTTCTTCTTGGCTTTCCTGGAGGATGTCCTAGGTTTGGTAGATGAAGCTCTGGTCTTAGGGGCCATCTAAGAGTTCAGAAGAAGAGAGGAAGAAAAAAATATGCACAAAAAAACACAGAGCAAACGATAAGGTTAGACACAGAAAAGATGAGTGCTACCGAATGCAAATAATATAGAATGTAAATAATATGAATAATTCTGTGGAAAAAAACCCACTCCCTATATACATTAAAAAAAACCCCAAGACTTGAGAAAAAAGTGCATGCGTTATTCACGCGTTAGGGAGATAACAATAAGAATTTGTACTTGTCAAAGGCTTTATAGGAAAAGTGAATAGTAACTTGATTTCAATCGATAATAGAGACCATTTCGACCAAAACAAAGTCAAATGTACCTCTTCAAGACATTCGAATAAACACATAGATCGGAAGCCCTAAATGAACAAATTAATACCTTAATCGTAACATATGAAATCAAAGCAGTAACGTTCGTAAAGCATCAGTAACACCTTCGAAATAGAAATAACAGATTTGGACAACTTCCCGAAGAGAATGAAGTAGTATACCCACCGTGAGAAGACTTTATCGAAATGAAGATGAAGTACTTTGGAGCGCGCTACTTCGGATGGCTTTGATACGCATGCACGAAATAACGCGCCAATCATGTTTCTTTGTATATATAGGCAAACGCCCGGACGCACGCTCCCATATGTACTTATTATTTTATTTAAATTTAAGTTTTTATATTAAAACATAGATACATGTATATCTCGTAATATATTTATATATTCTACTTAATATGTTAAATTCAACATGTTTCACAATTGTTATATTAGATATTTTATACATAAATTTATATGGATTTGTACACACCCAACGCCTCGCAACGGAAACCCCTGAGGTTCCCCTTAGATGCCCCAAAATTAAAATGAAAGTAGGCACATAGGTTACCAAAGGTACCCTGAAAGGAAGGCGAAGGTACCCTCGTGTGCGCCCGAGGTACCCCAAAGATTAAGCCAACGGTACCCCAACGAAAATCCTAAGCCGAAATCGAACGTTTGAGCGTTCACGAGAACGTGCGCACGTTGATATTAAATATGTGTAGTACTTGGAGCCTTTTTTAAAGGGTACCTTCGGTTTATGTTGGGAGTACGTCAGGCAAAACATGGGGATACCACAGGCAAAAGTTAGGGTACCGAAGCCGAAAGCGAACGTTCAAGTGTTCATGAGAACGTGCGCGCTTGCATAGCACTTGGGGCCTTTTTTAAAGGGTACCTTCGGTTTATGTTGGGAGTACGTCAGGCAAAACGTGGGGGTACCACAGGCAAAAGTGAGGGTACCGAAGCCGAAAGTGAACGTTTGAGCATTCATGAGAACGTGCGCGCGTTGATATTAAATATGTGTCGTACTTAGGGTCTTTTGTAAAGGGTACCTTCGGTTCATGTTGGGAGTACATCAGGCAAAAAGTGGGGGTACCATTGGCAAAAAGTGAGGGTACCGAAGCCGAAATTGAACGTTCGAGCGTTCATGAGAACATGCACGCGTTGATATTAAATATGTGTAGTAATTGGGGCCTTTTTTAAAGGGTACCTTCAGTTTATGTTGGGAGTAGGTCAGGCAAAATGTGGGGGTACCACAGGCAAAAGTGAGGGTATCGAAGCTGAAAGCAAACGTTCGAGCGTTCATGAGAACGTGCGCGTGTTGATATTAAATGTGTCGTACTTGGGGTCTTTTGTAAATGGTACCTTCGGTTCATGTTGGGAGTACATCAGCAAAAAGTGGGGGTACCACTGGCAAAAAGTGAGGGTACCGAAGCCGAAATCGAACGTTCGAGCGTTCACAAGAACGTGCGCACGTTGACATGTGTGTATCTACATACGTGTGTTTGTGTGTATATACATACACATGTATACCTGCATATACACATGTATGTATATTTGTATATGTGTGTACACATGTACATGTATATATGTGTACACATGTGTACACATGTATGTACATGTACAACAACATATACGTGTGTACATGTACATGTACACACGCACACACATGTATACCTGCGTATACATGTGTCTACTTATGGATACATGTATGTACAATTGTATATGTGTGTACACATGTACATGTATATATGTGTACACATGTGTGTACATGTGTACGCATGTATGTACATGTACATGTAAAACAACATATAAGTGTATACATGTACATGTACACACGCACACACATGTATACCTGCATCTACATGTGTGTACTTGTGTACACATGTATGTACAATTATATATGTGTATACACATGTACATGTATATATGTGTACACATGTGTGTACATGTGTACGCATGTATGTACATGTACACTTACAACAACATATAAGTGTGTAGATGTACATGTACACACGCACACACATGTATACATGCATCTACATGTGTGTACTTGTGTACACATGTATGTACATCTGTATATGTGTGTACACATGTACATGTATATATGTCTGCACATGTACATGTATATATGTGTACACATGTACATGTGTACACATGTATGTACATGTACAAGTACAACAACATATATGTGTGTACATATACATGTACACACGCACACACATGTATACCTGCATATACATGTGTGTACTTCTGTACACGTGTATGTACATTTGTATATGTCTGTACACATGTACATGTATATATGTCTACACATGTACATGTGTGTACACATGTACATGTATATATGTGTACACATGTATATATGAATGGGCACATGTACTTGTACACATGTGTGTACATGTGTACACATGTATGTACATGTACACGTACAACAACATGTACGTGTGTACATGCACGTATATATTAAGGTACGCAACAAGTACCCCCAAATTCAACGAAGGTAACCCCAAAAATAATACAGAGGTACCCCATAGGTAAGGCGAAGGTACCCACAAGAAGTTAAAAATAAACAAATGAAAACATGCGGACGTTGATCTCCAACGTGCGAACGTTGCAGTTAAAGAAGAGAAATAATGCTTGAGCGTTTAAAAGGACCGTTTGCACGTTGAAGTATACTAAGAATTTTTACCTGTGGTACCTTCGGTATAAGGGGTGTACCTTCATCTTCCACTGTGGGGTACCTTAGTTTTACAAGGGGTACCCTTACCATATTTTGGGGCATTTTTTTTGGGGGTGTACCTTAATCTTCCATGTGTGTGTTTGTGTGTATATACATACACAAACTATGCATAAACGTACATATAAAAGTAGTACACAAATATATATAGATATACAATGATGTTGTGTATTAAGAATGTTAAATATTTGTATATGTGTCTACATAAAAAATACACACATATATAAAATATATATTTGTATATATATATAAAAAAATGTCCATATGTGTACCCAAGTACATGTATGTTGTGTACACATGTACATGTATGTACAGGGACATGTGTCTACAGATGGATGTACATGTGTCCACATGTATACACGTGAACACATGTGCTCGCGTCTACACACAATGTACATCTGTGTACATGTGTACGTACACATGTACACGTACAACTGCATATACGTGTGTGCATATAAATGTACATGTGTGCATGTGTACACGTGTGCATGTGCATCAACTTGTGTACTTGAACCTTTACATATGCACATGTATGTGTACATGTGCATACACATGTATACCTACGTATACATGTGTGTACTTGTGTACACATATTTGTTTGTGTGCACACATGTACATGTATATATGTGTACACATGTATATAGGAATGGGCACATGTACTTGTACACATGTATTTACATGTACACGTACAACAACATATACGTGTGTACATGTAGGTACGTAACAGGTACCCCCAAATAAAACGAAGGTACCCACAAAATAATACTAAGGTACCCCATAGGTAAAGCGAAGATACCCACAAGAAGGAATTACTTAAAAACTATAACGCGCGGACGTTGATGTCCAACGCGCGAATGTTTCAGCTAAAGAAGACAACTACCGTGCGAGCGTCTAAAAGGAACATTCGCGCGTTGAAGTTTATTAAGAATTTTTAACTAGGATACCTTCGGTATAAGGGGGTGTACCTTCATCTTCCATTTTGGGGTACCTCTGTTTAACATGGGGTACCCTTACCATATTTTATTTTTCTTATATATTTAAATGTATATAAGAAATTTTCCTAAATATATCAGAGAATTTCTTATACATTTATATATATAAATTTATATATACATTTCTTATACATTTATATATAAGAAATGTATAAGAAATTTTATAAATTTCTTATATACCATTATAA
Organism: Buxus sempervirens; assembly: GCA_947561395.2. NCBI lineage: Eukaryota > Viridiplantae > Streptophyta > Magnoliopsida > Buxales > Buxaceae > Buxus > Buxus sempervirens. Next base: position 39,183,363 of record OX387183.1, on the reverse strand, counting down.
GAAATGTATAAGAAATTTCTTATAGATATAATTTATATAAGAAATTTATAACTTTATAGATATAATTTATATATCTATAAATTATATATGAAATTTAATGAAATTTTCTATAAGAAAATTTCTTATTTAAATTTATATATACATTTCTTATACATATATGTATATATGTCTAGATATTATATAACATTTAGATAATTATATATATTATTATTTTTACATAAGTAAGCCAGGACTGATTGCATTAGTTAATTAGATCTATGTATATGTGTATATATACATATACATATAAATATTCATCCACACACACACACACACACACACATATATATGTGTGTGTGTGTGTGTGTGCATATATATACACATATTTATATCCATTTATAGATATATTATACATTGATATAATATTGCAGATATTATATAACATTATACATATATCAAAGGTTATGTGACACATATATGCATATATAAGGCAGGGTACCATCCAGTAAACCGAGGGGGTATCCCCCAGATCAGTGCAATGTACCCCCCATTCATATATACATAGTGTGTGTATGTATATACACACAAACACACACATGGAAGATTAAGGTAACCCCTCAAAAAAATTCCCCAAAATATGGTAATGGTACCCCCTGTAAAACGGAGGTACCCCACTATGGAAGATGAAGGTACACCCCCTATACCAAAGGTACCACAAGTAAAAATTCTTAATATACTTCAACGTGCGAACGTTCCTTTTAAATGCTCGCATGTTATTTGTCTTCTTTAGCTGAAACGTTCGCGCGTTGGAGGTCAACGTCCACGCGTTATAGTTTTTAAGTAATTCCTTCTTGTTGGTACCTTCGCCTTACCTATGGGGTACCTTAGTTTTATTTGGGGGTACCTGTTACGTACCTACATGTACACACGTATATGTTGTTGTACAAGTAAATACATGTGTACACATGCATGTGTACAAGTACATGTGCCCATTCATATATACATGTGTACACATATATACATGTACATGTGTACACACATACAAATATGTGTACACAAGTACACACATGTATACGCAGGTATACATGTGTATGCACATGTACACATACATGTGCATATGTAAATGTTCAAGTACACATGTTGATGCACATGCACACGTGTACACATGCACACATGTACATTTATATGCACACACGTATATGCAATTGTACATGTACATGTGTACGTACACATGTACACAAATGTACATTGTGTGTAGACGCGAGCACATATGTGCACACATGTGCACGTGTATACATGTGCACACACGTACATCCATCTGTAGACACATGTCCTTGTACATACATGTACATGTGTACACAACATACATGTACTTGGGTACACATATGGACATTTTTTTATATATATACACAAATATATATTTTATATATGTGTGTATTTTTTATGTAGACACATATACAAATATTTAACATTCTTAGTACACTACATCATTGTATATCTATATATATTTGTGTACTACTTTTATATGTACGTATATGCATAGTGTGTGTATGTATATACACACAAACACACACATGGAAGATTAAGGAACACCCCCCCCCCCCCCCCAAAAAATGCCCCAAAATATGGTAAGGGTACTCTCTGTAAAACTGAGGTACCCCACAGTGGAAGATGAAGGTACACCCCCTTATACCGAAGATACCACAGGTAAAAATTCTTAGTATACTTCAACGCGTGAACGGTCCTTTTAAACGCTCGCATGTTATTTGTCTTCTTTAGCCGCAATGTTCGCGTGTTGGAGATCAACGTCCGCGCGTTTTCGTTTGTTTATTTTTAACTTCTTGTGGGTACCTTTGCCTTACCTATGGGGTACCTTTGTATTATTTTTTGGGGTACCTTAGTTGAAGTTGGGGTACCCTTCCATTATTTTGCGTCATACTTGTGGCTACCGTAACGCATCATTGTGGGGTACCTTTGGCTTATTTGCTGATGTACCTTAGGCTTATTTGGGTGGAGTAACAAATGTATAGCATATATAAAATACATATGTGTATTATATATGTATAGAGATGTTTAGATTAATAGCAATAAAACTTAATATAAATACATGAAACTCCCAAACTTCCATCCCCGAACGCCTTCTGTGTCCATAGACGTTAAGTGGTCTTAGGTTAAGCCACCCATAAACGTTCCGACTAACGCCTTCGGTATCCATCCCTGAACTTGATTGCCCAACCGTTCAAACTCACACTGATAATCCCTCAAGGATCCAATTTGTCTTATCCGTGAGAGTGCCTCATCAAAATCCTCACAGTCCGATGGACCAAAACGAGCCCATAGTTCTTCTTCAAAAGCCTCCCAGTTCAGCACTCGCTCTTCTTGCTGAAATGCCCTTCGAATCCATTGCCAACATTGATTAGCTTCACCCTCTAGGTGGAATGAAGCTAACAGCAATTTCTGAGCGTCGGTAATGCCCTGGAATTCGAAGAATTGATTTGCACGGTTGAACCACTCTGTTGGGTCGTCTCCTGAGAATCGAGGAAACTCAAGTCTTGCCATTTTTTATGAAAACACCTGTCGGTTTCCTTCAGTCTCTTCTCGGCTTTCTTCACGGTGGGTTCGCGAATGACCTGCTCGGTCATTATGCTGTAGTGGGAACCTTCTTTGATAGAGATTAAAGCTTCAGACATTCGATTGATAGTGTCTTCTAATTGGTGTAGCTTTTCAACTACTCCAAGCTCCATTCGGCTCATCCCGTCCTGTATCCCTCCTAATCCTATCTCCAAATTCACGATCCTTTCTTTGTTTGTTGACATTGCAACCGGAGGTCTGATACCAATTGATTGGTCCCAGTCAAAGCTAGATAGAAATCTGATATTCTCTCTAGGCGAGAATGTGCCACAGTTTGGATAATTTTCTCTTCTCCTCTTTATTCATGCTTAAAGCTATTTAAATAAACAAAAGCTTAACGAGTTTATTGTATAAGTTGCCGAACTCAACGACCACTACTAACTAATTAACAACGAGTAACAACATAGAAAAGTAATGCTAAGTGGCTAGTTGACTCAATCTTCATCTGCTGCTCCTTTATTCTCGTAACCGCCTCCCCTGCAACGGCACCATCAGCAACGTCTCTCATATCTCAACCATCTCCCTTGCAACAGCACCATCTGCAATGTCTCTCATATCTCCACCTCAATCCAAATACTTTGGATTGGGTCTTGGTCCCCTTCCGGAACGCCTGGGCTTATCATTGGTTTTCTGGCTGCAAAAGCATTTTATTGTTTTCTTGTGTCTTACTATTGCAGGTTAATACAATCGTTGTCTAGGAATTGTAAAGGAGCAGCATCCAGACATGGTTGCCATTTTTTTAGGTAGGTTTGTCTTCGATATTTGGGCTCCTAAACAATAGCGCATCCAGGCATATTGTCATTTTGAAATCAAAGAAAAACAGTGCTAATACGAAGCATGTCAACGGATATTCAAGATTTATCGATATTGACATAAGATTTAAGAATTTATCCATTTGATTTCATCACATTCATAAGATGAAAAAAAATTATAAAATCTTTTTTCTTTTTTTTTTTTTTGGATAGAGATAAAATCTTTTATCTTTATTTTTGAAAAAAAAATCCATGTTATAATTAATTACTCTGTCAGAATAATTAATATGTGATGATTTCTAATCTTTCTAATATTCCTTATGTACATTTTTATTTTTTTGTCTTTCGTTGAATTTGAAACTACCTAAATCATGCCGGAATTTTAGGTGGTAGTAACTTAGGAGACGTGTTGCCATCTGCAACTAACAGCGTTTAGCCAAAAAAAGAAAAAAATTTCTTATTCTTTTAACTTAAATAGGATTATACTATTCTAGTTCCACATTTTTTTGAATATAATGGGCGAAAGTATATTGAGATGGTACATTGAACATTCAATTGCTTAAGATGCTATACTAGAGCTATGTATATATGTATAGGGTTGCTTATCGGACCGGCCGGTACGGGCATGGCATGCCACATGAGTAGTCCGGCATGGCACGGCCCGTGCCCTCCTAGAGAGCCATGCCATGCCTGGGGGGGGGGGGGGGGGGGGGGGGGGGGGGGGGCGGCGGGCATGGAATGGCTTGCCAGGCACGATGGCCTAGCAGGCTGTAGCCTACGAAGCATGCGGGCAACATGGTCTACGTCATGTGTACCGAAACGAACCGTGCCCCTATCCTACCGGTCTTGTCAGCACACAGGGGCGTGCTTGATGGCTAACCATTTTTCCCCCAAAAAGTGATTTTTACATTGCTTTTTTACCATTCCATCCCCCAACAGCTATATAATAGCCATATTAAAGGGTATACTTGTCATTGACTGTAAATGATCATTTCTACCTTTCCAACAGTCAAATAACAGTCATATTTTAGGATAGAGGTAGTAAAAACCCACTTTTGCTTTCAAACCACACATTTTCTACAATCTCTCTTACTCTCTTTATCTCTGTAGCTATCAAGTAATTGTTTTTTTTTTAAATTACTCAAGCATCAAAGGTGGGAAGTGGACTTTGGAGGTTGAAGGTTTCAATTGCAAAGTTTAAGCTTCATTCTCAAGGGGTATTCTTCTATTTAATTTTCCGATTTTAAATTCATTATAAGTATTATATATATATAAATAAGTCTTTCCTTCTACTTTTCTTATCTATAGTATCAATAAAGGGAAGGGGGGATATTCCCCATAGATTCTAGCCTTCTTTTTTTTTTTTTTTCTCTTTCCAAATATTGTCCTCTCCCCAACTAAAACAATCTGAAACCATAACCACCCACTATTCTTTTCACATTAGAATTTAAACCCCTAGTTATATGTGATAGTTAAAGGTGAGGACGTGGGATATTCCCCATAGATTCTGGCCTTCTTTTTTTTTTTTTTTCTCTTTCCAAATATTGTCCTCTCCCCAACTAAAACAATCTGAAACCATAACCACCCACTATTCTTTTCACATTAGAATTTAAACCCCCAGTTATATGTGATAGTTAAAGGTGAGGATGTATAGTATCCACATGCTACCACTAGCTATTTGAAAGCCTAGTATAGTGGGTGACATACTGTGTAGCTGTCAGACATGGGAAAAAATCAATTTAATGATTTCCTAATCATCACACAGGATTATATAAAACAAAGAGTCGCCACCATTCAATTTAGGTGTGAATGGACACCAAAATATCAAATAAGCACAAAAGGCAAATTTTAGGGCAAAATATCCCTCCTAAAAAAAACAACCAGAGATGGGTGAGGGGATTAAGTTATGAACAGGGGAAGGTGTTAGGCACCCCTATTCATCCACACAAGGTGGTTGCCAGGTATTGTTCATGTTAAAAATAAAGGAAAAAGCTTGCTATAAAAATCACACAAAATCACAAAAAAGGCAAAAATATATGATTTTTTCATATGAATAGTCTGATTGATCCAGAACTTTCAAATATGATTATACCATTCCTAGGGTTTCATGATCAAAATAAAATTGAGATAAAATCAAATAAAATCAATTTAAAGTGAAAAATCCAAAAATCTGGTTTCAAGTCAAAATTCTAGAAATCTAGAAAAATATGATTTTTACAAAATATTTCAAAATTGAACTTGAACAGTCCAGGATATAGATAAAGCCCAAATTTCACATTAAATCTGAAAATCAAAACCAAAAATACCCACGTTGATGAAAAACACCAAAAGGGGAGAACTGCGATCGTAGGGTCTTCTCTCAATAATGAAAAACAATTTAAAAACCATATCATGAAACCCTAGAATTTATTTTCAGGCTTCTGGATTCAGATCTACCATATTGATCATGATAGATCCAAGATCATAGCCTAAAATCACAAAAATCGCAAAAACAGTGCTGTAGGTGCAAAAGTGGCAAAAATCCAAATTTTAGCAAGAAGTGGGGATCTCATGCTATAAACATCACAGATTCATGTTATTCATTCAGATATATCATAAAAAGCAATAAAACATGATCAGGATATTTAAAACAGCCACATCTCACAGATTAGAGCACATGAGGGTCTACCCTACGGATCCACCTGTTCCCCTTTCCTCTAGTTCTCTCTTCACGTTTTACGGTTAGAGAGACTCTTGAGGTACTTAGAGATAGGTTTGGGTATACAAACACAATCACAGGCCTTATTCTATGAAAAAAAGAAAAAAACAGATATGGGGTTCTATTCTAGGGATCCACCTGTTCCCCTTTCCCCTAGTTCTCTCTTCACGTTTTACGGCTAGAGAGACTCTTGAGGTACTTAGAGGCAAGTTTAGGAATACAAGTACAAAAGATGGCCTTATTCTACAGCAATAGAGATGATCCTATTACTTCTAGAATTGAAGACAGAAAATAAAAAGGGATAGGGGACTTACCTGGATTGAGCAGGCAGGCAGCAGGAGTTCTTTCTCTTCTCTTGGAGCTTCTTAGAATTCCTTGGACTCAAAATTTCGTGGCCCTTAGCTAGAGGAGAGAGCCTCTATTTATAGACACACCCAGGGGCAAGGCTGGTCCAGTATTTGGCAAGATAGAATTTCAGTTTAAGTTAAATATAAGATAATGCCTATCCATAGCCAACCAAGGTGGCTTCAGCGAATAAAATACGTAATTCGCTCATTTAAAGATATATTGGACTAAAGATAAAGCTCGGAAATCGAGAGAAGGACAAAACTCGCACGTGTCTTTAGTGACCGTAAATGCACTACGGTCCAACGGTGACCGTATAGTTTCCACGGGCGCGCCTGACCGTAGAGTGATCTCGGGCGCGACCGGCCCGTGAATGAAATACGGGCGAAGCCTGTTTATTCAATTTTTATGCATTTTTGACCTGTTTTAAGCTCTAATTACATGTTTTTATTATTTTCTCATTTGGCAGTGCAATTTGGGGTGTCTATAGTAGCTAAGTGCATCTTTAGGAAATTTCTATCACAAAGGACTAAAAATTGCCTCAGAAAGCTAAGTTTTAAATGTGACCGTTTGTAACCCTTTCAGTTATCTAGGAATTTTCCTGGTGCATTTTTGCGTATATTATTCCTTACTTTATTATAGGTAGCGTATCACAAAAAAATTTATTATTATACTATTTATTAAGCAATTTTTTTTACAAATTTGAAAATGGATTCTAGGTACCCTCATTACTTTAATACTGAGGAAAGGGAGTATCTTAGACCCCTTTCTAACCCACCTTTTTCTGAAGATTTTGATGAGACTCAATCCCCATATAGTGACCCTCCCATCTTACATAATAATCCTGACTGCCCTCCCCTCCAAGATCCCATAGAATGGGATCATCTTCTAGACCACCTACAAGCAAAAAGAGGAGTAGAACTTTTGGTGTTTGGCAAATTTTTGCAATTCAAACTATAAGGAGGGAAGAGAGGGCAGTTTGTAACCATTGCAAAAAAAAAAAATTTTAGCTGCAAAAGTTCAAGTGATATAGGCTACTTGTGGTGGCATTTGTAGAATTGCCCATCGATAGCTCCAATTTAAGCAGCTTTATTTTTAACCAAGGAGAGACTATGCAAGAAATTTTCAAGTGGATAATACAAGATAAATTACCCTTTAGTCTAATATAAAGTAAAATATTTAACCATTTAATAATCAAATATCTAGCACCAGGATTTAAACCATTTTCACGCCACACTTGAAGAAGTGATGAGTGTACATTATATAAAAAAAAATGAAAAAAAGCATTAATAGAAACTTTTTCAAACTGTAGTTTTAAGGTGGCTTTAACCTTATCTATCTGGACAAGTAGACAAAACATAAGTTATTTAGCTATACCTGCACGTTATATAGATGAGAATTGGAGTATGGAAAAAAGAATAATAACTTTTGCATCATTAGATGCTAGACATTCTGGACCAACTATAGCAAATGCTATGACACATAATATAATTCAGTATACATTACAACGTAAGATAATGGCTCTTGAACTTGATAATGCAAGTGCTAATAATGTTGCAATAGACATATTAAGACAACACTTAAACTTAAATCTAGACGGATGTTTATTTCATGTTTGATGTGCTTGTCACTTCTTAAGTTGTGTAGGATGGATTAAAAATTGTGCAAAATCATTTAATGAATATTAGAGATGTATTAAGATTTTTAAAACAATCTAGCACAACTGCTAGAGAATTTAAAAATTATTTTGCAAGTTTGGGAAAACAACATAAAAAAATTTCCCTATATGTTGACCGTAGATGGAATTAAACATATTGAATGCTAGATGCTGCAATAGAATTTAAACAAAAAACTTTCATTATTTTATAAAACAAAAGTGCCTGAAAGTCAACTAAAAGAACTTGATTGGCAAATTGCAAAAATTTTAAGAGAATTTTTTAAAAGTTTTTTGATGTAACAGCATTCTTATCGAGGGTTTATTGCCCAACATCTCCAAATATTTTCAATATAATATCTCAAATAAGTTGTTGCTTTGACAAATATAGAGCCATGCCCGTTGCTAATGCTATTTGCCAAGCAACGGAATCTAAAATTTTAAAATATTAGAAAGAAATGCTCCCTTTATATTGTTTAGCTACTGTAATGGGCCCTAGGATTAAATTAAGAGTAGAAGATTTAATAGATAGAATAAATGAAAATATTAAATCTTCTTTTCATATAGATATAAATAAAATAAAAAAACCTTTTAGAAAGACTTTTTTGTGAATATGATACTAGTAGTAGTAGACAAGGTCTAACTCAGACCCAACAAACACTACCAAATAGTTCCCCTTGGAATATTTTAAGTAGTAGAAGAAGGGGGAAACAATCAGCATCTGGTAGTGGCAGATCATTTGAGTTAAGGATATATTTAGAAAGCCCCCCACTATGGTTAAATAATATAGAGGAGTATAGTTCTTTTCTTATGTTGGCATGGTAGAAGCAAAATCAGATTAGTTATCCTGCGCTTTCCTCTGTTGCGTGTGATCTACTAACGGTTTTGGTGTCCACAATTGCATTGGAATCAGCATTTAGTACAGGGGGATGACTACAGGAGCACATTAACGTCGAAGATGGTGCAAGTATATGTAAACTTGACGGATTGGCTAAGAGTAGAACTGAGAGATTTGGAATATACTGATGATCAACTTGCTGGAGACTTTGATGATTTGAATATTAATGAATTTAGTCTTCCAGATTAGTCTAAGTTTTATTATATTTTTTGTAATCAATGTAAAAGTTTCAATTTAGAAACTTTCCTTTCTCTTTTTTTTTTCTTCTAACACTACAAATGAAAGATATATGAGTGGGTGCCAACCTAGTTGGGATGTGCATATACTTAGTGATGCAGTATGATTTGTGCAAGTGTATTACGTATAAGTATTGTTGCACTTGCAAATTTGTACTTTTAAGAAATAATTTATTTAATTTTTTTGACAAAATTCTATCCTAATATGTATAAGAAATTTTTGTGAATAATAAATATATTTTTTCGGAATTTTCTGTCTTTTTTTACTTTTCTTTTTTTCCATTTTTCTATTTTTATATATTTTTTACAAAAAAAAAATCCCAGGCTAATGGGCGGCTCGCTAGCCTGCTTGGCTTGGTACGGAACAGCGTGGCCTAGCCTTAGTTGCCACGGGCTGGGCCGTGCCTAAGGAATTGGGTTACGAGCCAGCATGGCATGGCCCATTTCCCAGGTGGACTGTGGCATACCCAGCCTGCGGCCCGCTAGGCACGGGCTAAACGTGGCCATGCGGTGTCAGGCCGGCCCATTAAGCAACTGTATATATATTTATATATAATCATGAAAAAGGGTTTACACCTGCAATGACTGTGCACACCTAAAAAACTTAGATCACACACGAGGCGCACGTGGTGTTGTGCGTGCCTTGGGACTTTCGGAGTCGCCACTGCCTGAGAGGTGCAGGCAAACACAGGGATTGCTTATCCTGGTCTAAGTCTGGTCTGCGGCTTATTAGAGGTCTAGCTAAGTCCTCGGTTACGTCCGGGGAAGTCCGAAGACATCTCAGCCCGCCCCGTCAGTTTGACGGGTCCCTCGGGTCTCCCTAGTTTTTGGAGTCAAATTTCACCCTTTCTTAGACCAACATATGTCTTTTTGGGTATGGCGGGGCCCTTTGGAGGTGTGGGCCCCTTTTTTATTTATTTTTATCTTTTTATTTTGGTTGGGTGGGTCGGATATGGGCCCTGTTGGAAGGCCTATAGGGTGCCAAGTTTGGGCTTGAGCCAGGGGCGCAGTAGGGTTATTGGGTAACCCTTTTTGGTTTAGATTGCTTATGAAAACAATTAAGTCTTTTAAAGGCTCAGTGGGCTTGGATTTGGCCCAATAGCAACTAAATCAATGGACTTGGACCCGTTTGTTGAAAGCGACATGATTTGGGCCGGTCAGAAGGTGGGCCCAAGAGGCCTTGGTGGGCCCAAGCAGGTCCACAGTCTACAAGTGGGCTTGGAATAGCCCAAAGAGTCTAAAGGGTTGGGTCAAGCCGGTTCGGGTCGGATCAAGTCCAACCGGGTCCAAAAATCATGCTTTTTACATTATTTATCAATTGACAGCATTTGCTATGCGGTTTGGCCTGAACCATAGACGTAATGCGGTTCAGGCTAGACCGCATATCAAATGCGGTCGACACTGAATTTTGTCCGAATTTATATTTTTGTGCCTATTTTGGCTGGGATCACTCCGGCTAGTCTCCTGGGGTGTTTGACGGTTGCTGTTGGGGATTCTAGCACATTTCTATTATGCAAATCTCTTCATTTGTCTTCAAATCTCCCTTTTTCCTCCTTGATGCTTCGGCTTTTGTAAACCCGTATGCATGGAAATCTTAGAAGGGAAAGAGGGGGAATTTAGAGGGTACAACAGGAGTTTTAGGAGGACAAACCCTTCCTTAACAATCAATTGAAGTGGATTTATCAGAAAAAAGTGGTGTTAACTTAAGTTCTTTAACTTGTGGATAATCACTCTTCTCCCACTTCATGTAGAGATACCCATTTTTCATGGGGTCTCCCGTGACATGCAAAATGTAATAAACAGGTTAGAAGTAATATAACATAAACAATAGAAAGAGTTTAAAAACTTGAAACAAAAAGATTCTCACATATGTTAAGTAAAGGATTACCAGGAGTGTTACCGTACAACTACCTTCCTGTTTGGGTGTGTTGTGGTTCTCCGAGGAATTTTGGCAGCGCTTCCGCACTCTCGTTGATTCTCCAAAAGGGGTTTGAAAAGGGTCTCTCTCATTTTGGGTTGAAAGGGATGAAATGAGAATGTAAAGGGGTATGGTCTAGGGGTAGTTTTGGTATTTTTCCTGGGCTAGTGGAGTCTTGATAGAATGGGGACGTGCAAAAGGCAAAGCAAGAGAGGGGGGACCAGCTTATTCAAATGGGGCGACTGGGCCCCCTATTTATAGGCAAATTTTCATGACCGCATTTGATATGCGGTCACGCCGCCCTCGTGCGCAAATCTCGCTCGAATCGGCAGCTATCCCTTCGTACAGTGATGCGCATCCCCTTCTAGAAGCCTTGAAATTTTTATCAAATTTGATTTTTAAAACGATTTTATTCCGATTTTACTGATTATTATATTAAAAAAATCTTTAGATTTTTATTAAAAAATTAAGATATTCTTATAAACAATTATTTTATTTATTTTATTCATTTGTTCTGCTTTTTGCTGCTGTTTTCGTCACACGGGCAGTTTTCTTGAAACTTCAACTGCCCATAATTTCTTTGTCTGGTGTCCGATTTCGGCAAACTTAGTGTCGTTGGAATCAGCTCGGAACCACCTATCCATTGGGATTAATTTGGGTAGCTGAATTGGGGTCGAGCAAAAAGTCAACTTTTCGCTCCCCAAAAGTTTGACCGACTCATAACTTCCTTATACGGACTCCGATTCTAGCAAACTCAATTGCATTAGAACCGTGTCGAAGTGCTCTTTTCAATGAGATGAAGTTTGATGGCCAATTCTCTTTGGATCAAAAAGTCAATTTTTTTGACCTCCTTAGGGTTTGACTTTTTAGTTTGACTTTTCATTTTCTTCATTTTGGGAGTGCAAAAATTAGGTGTCTATAGTGACCTCATGAATAAGAGAAGTCCACGTGGCAACATGTAAGTTGAATTCTAAGAGTCAGACATGTGGATTATAAAGGAGAAGGATCCAACGATACTTGTACTTTTGCTTTAGGATCAGATGATATCTTGCGATTCCGAGATGAGGAGACAGATCTTGGGGTATCGCATAGTTCCCGTTTTGTTGTGCATCCAGGTATCACCAAGATGTATCATGATGTCAGATCACAATTTTGGTGGCCTGGTATGAAAGGGGAAATAGCTTCTTTTGTTGCTCGTTGCTTAGTATGTTAACAGGTGAAAGCCAAGCGACAGAGACCAGTTGGTACACTCCAGACTCTACCCATTCCGTAGTGGAAGTGGGAGCATATCACTATGGATTTTGTGTCTGGTTTACCACTCTCTCCTCAGGGACCTAATACTATGTGGGTGATTGTTGATCGTTTGACGAAGTTAGCACATTTCATTATGGTACGTAACTCATTGGCTTTGATATGATTGGCTGAGATCTACATTCAAGAGATTGTCAAACTACATAGTGTTCCTGTTTCTATTGTGTCTGACCAAGACCCGAAGTTCACGTCCAGATTTTGGGATAGCTTGCAGTTTGCATTGGGTTCTAAGTTGGCATTTAGCACAGCTTTTCATCCTCAAACAGATGGTCAATTTGAGAGGGTCATACAGGTTTTAGAGGACATGTTGAGAGCATGTGTTCTGGATTATCCTAGTAGTTGGGAACAACATATTCATTTAGCTGAGTTTGCTTATAATAATAGCTATCAGTCTTGGATCTAGATGGCACCTTTTGAGGCACTGTATGGCAGAAGTGTCGTTCTCCTATCTGTTGGGCTGAGGTAGGTGAGCATCGTCTCTTGGCGCCAGATATCATACAACAAACTATAGAGGTTGTATCGAGAGCGTGACAGCATTTACTAGCAGCTCAGAGTAGGTGGAAGAGCTATGCAAATCAATGTCGCAGGCCATTGCAGTTTTCTATCAATGATTTGGGTTTCTTGCGTATTTCTTCACACAAAGGGGTGATGAGGTTTGGTAGGCGAGTGAAGTTGAGTCTTTGATATATTGGACCTTTCAAGATTCTTGATACAGTCGAGGCAGTTGCTTATCGTCTTGCCTTACCTCCTCAGTTTTTTGGTGTACATCCTATATTTCAGCAATTTACTGGTTAGTAAGGGTCAAATGAATTTCACTATTTGATCTCAAGCGAAATTCTTATTATGTTTTGGATATCTAGTAGTTTGTGTCGATGCATAAAAAGATAATTAAAATGTGTGAGGGCTTTTCAGTATAGGAGTAGGGGGAATTGTACTAATTGTAGTGACGAAGCTACTTGGGTTGAGGATTCCTCCCGGCATTTTTTATTTATTTTGTGATGAAAGTCAGTTGAGATGTGTGATTCCTCCTAGCATTGTGAGTGATGTGATTGGTATTTCACGGTAGAAGTGGACTTACCCAAAATGTGTTGTGTGTGGTGACCTTGTGATCCAGAGGCTGTACATCCCAGCGTAACTACTATAGTTGTAGTCCTGGCCGATGTCTATAATTTTGGCTGGACATTATTTTAATTAGTCTTGTGATATAATATGATATGGTTTATCGGATTGATCAGATTGATTCGGGTTTAAGTTATGAAATGATTGCTATATTTAAGTTGATGATTATGGTAATTCTTCCGAACCTTATTGTGAATTTTTGTTATTTAGTGAGACATCTATTTTTCTCACTTACACATATTGATTTATGATGTATCGCGGTTTGGATTATTTGATACATTGTCTATTTAAATTATATAAATGATGGCTTGTTGGGATCTCTGATCTTATTTAGTTTATATTTATAGACTGTGCAAATGTATCAAAGGAGGACCTTAGTGATGTGGTGATTCCTGAGAGTTTTCCTGAGTCAATCCCTGCATCTGACGAGTAGTATGAGTCAGATTGGAAAGAGGTTGACATTTAGTCTACTTCCTATTGTTATCTTTTGGTTTGTTTCATTTCAGCTAGAGTCTGTATATTCTGAGATTCTTGAGTTGTGGGAATTCTCCCTTCTAATTACCTTTCAATTTAGTGTTGTATATATTTGTCTTCCAATGTATATATGTATTTTGGAGTTGTATCTTCGTTGAGATGATACTTTATGTGTTGGGTTTTCCCTAGTGGTTTGTTGATGGTTAAAATTTTCTATTGCACACTCTGATATATGTTATGAATATGGATTATCAAGTGATAGGATATGTTTCAGATGAGTGATTTTGGACCTTATAAATCTTGTTTCCTAATTTAGGTCTGGATTTACTTATCACTCGGTATACCAATTGTAGTAATTTTGTGCTTTAATCCATAAGATGCTGGAATTGACGTATATCATAGATATACAAAATTTTATGTCCGTTTTGGCATGAGCGAATCTTGAAGTTATAAAACCCTAATTTGAGGACTCGTTATCTCTTGGATTTAAATCATTTGGACGAGCCCATACAAGTTGCTCGTCCTGCCCTCTTGATGATTGCATATGTGACAATCAGTTGCATAAACTTGCAATAAATGAATGATTCAAATCTATTTCTATATATAATGCGAGGTGCTCCATGGGAAGTTTGTAAAACTAATTTAGTTATTTTTCCTAAAGTAAACTTTTAATGTTATTTTGTTTTATATATTTACATGGGTAATTTTGTATTTTTCATTTTCACTTCCCAAAAGAGACCCTTTAACAATTCCTTATCCGTTATATGACCTAAAATTTTAAAGGGAAAATTATTGAAAGGACTGTCTTTTACAAACTAATTGTGAAAAAAGGCCATTGAAAAGTCATTGGTCCAAAAAGCACCAACTTTTTGAAACTATTCGCCAATTTTAAACTTTCCCAAATTTAAATTATTGAAAGGACTGCCTTTTATTTAATTTAAAATTTTTTCAATTTTAAACTACATAATTGCACATGCACCTCGCTAGTCATTCATTTATTGCAAGTGATTGCCTATGTGGCAACCACCAAGAAACTACGGAGAATTACCCTTTGCCAGCTGTAGATGATTTAAATCCTTCTCTCTTTCCATCCTTTTTTTTTTGTTAGGAAGCCAGGTTAAGCAATTCCTTTAAGAAAGTTCCAAAATACATATGTGGTGATTACATCCATTCTAGAAAACAAAGAACAACCAAAAAGAAATGAGATACAAAGATACATAGCATCAAGATCCCAGCAACCTACAACAGCTAAACGAACGAGAACAGGATATTAACACATGAGATGGGGCGGTAGTCACTCACCTTATCTGGATTTGAACATTTTGGAACAAGAGTGATGGAAGTAGCATTTACTTGTCTGAGAAGTTAACCCGATATGAAGAAGCTTCTTATTGCTTTAGACACTTCCTTGCCAACAACTTGCCATGCTGACTTGAAGAATTCGGCAGTGAAGCCATCCGGGCCTGGTGCCTTGTCATCCTTGAGGGAAAAGAGGGTGGACCGGATTTCCTCAAGAGAGACCTCAGCTTGAAGCATATAGCTTGCTCGGGACTGATCTTTGATATGAAAGAAGGAATCTCCACCTCTCTGTCAGTGCCACTGTTTCCCAAAGAATTTCTGAAATGTTCCACCACTAAGTCCTTGATTCTCTCCGGATTGGTTGTCTTGATACCATCACCATCACATATGCTGAAAATTCTATTGTGAGATCTTCTAGCAACTAGGTTGTTATGGAAAAATGCAGTATTAAGATCTCCTTCTTTCATCCACATCACCCTAGATTTCTGTCTAGTTTGGGCTTCTTCATCTCTTAAGTTTTGCAACAGCTCATGCCTTATGGCTTTCTCTTTGATGTGCAAGCTAGGCTCATCAGGATTAGCTTGAATACTTTGTTGGGACCTTACTAACTCAGCTCGAAGAGACTGAATTTTGAAAGATAAATCAGAGAATTCCTTTTCTTTACGCCAGGCTCTTAATCTTGCTTTTACCTCTTGGAGTTTCTTGACAACTTTGAACATGGGCGATCCGATGACATCCTCCTTCCAGGCTTCAGAAACAATATCCAAGAAGTCTTCATGGTGTGTCAAGTAGTTAAAAAACCTGAAAGGTTTCATAAACTGATAATCTGAAGAATAGAGTGAGACAACTATAGGAGAATGATCAGAGATACCAGCATTCAGATTGAAGAAATTCCTTTAGCCACCCCATATTCACCAAGGCTCTATCTAGCTTGCAAGATATCCTTTTGGAACCCACACTTTGGTTGCTCCATGAATGAAGAAACCCCTTTGCCTTCAAGTCGAATAAGCCATTTTGACGAATGAAGTTGTTGAACTCCTCTGTTGGTCGATGTTTGATGGCCTTACCTCCTTTCTTTTCAACTGATTTTGTAACACAATTAAAATCTCCCATTAGTAACCAAGGGGAATCCATATATACAGTATTTAATTCCCTCCATAGGTCATTTCTTTCTGCACTGCCATTTGCTCCATAAATGAGAGATATGAAACAAAATTTCTGACTTTTAATAAACTCCACTCCACAATGGATGAACTGATTTGATGCTGAGATTCTGTTCACTTTCATTTCTGTAGGGTTAAACAAAACCCATATCCTACCTTTGAGGGCCTTGTCATAATTTGATATCAACTCCCACTAAGGAGTAATTAAACTTTTTACAAGGTTGGCGTTCACTTCCCTTACCTTTGTCTCAACAAGACACAAGATGGATAACTTATTCTTGTCAATCAGAATTCTTGCTTCCTGGCGCTTTGCTGGGTCATTCAAACCCCTTATATTCCATACTGCAATATTTATCATAAGGAAGATGATGGTTTGGCCTTACTACCCCTTCCTTGGACTCCACTATCAGAAGATAAGTTCTTAGCAAGCTTCATGGCTACTTCATCAACTAGAATTCTCTTCTTTTTCCTATGTTTTTTCTTGCTGGAATTTTGTTCAGATGAGCTTCTGCTAATAGCTTTTTTAGTAGCTCCTCCTTCATAGATCCCATCTCCTTCCTTGTCAGCAACATTAGATAGGATTTCAAAGCTATTTGGGCTATCAATCCTTGAGTTTCTGTCCCCCAATACTGTTTCACCATTGCCTTGATGAAAAAAATCAGCCTGGGCCTGACTGGGAACATCGGCTTACTTACCCTTCTGATTACTACTTTAGCCTGGGCATGTAGCGAGACTGGGAGCCACCTGAATTGGAGGAGACCTATCCACCACCACATCCTTGCCTTTTGAAGTAACAGTGGACCATCTTTCCAAACCTGATTCACTAGTAACCTACTCCGCAAATTGATCATGATGAGATAGCTCCATACCTTGATTCATTGGTAATACACTCCCTTCCACTAAAGTTTCAATCTGAACTGTACTTTCCTTGGGGGGGATGCTTCGTCCTGTAGATTTCCACACTTTAGGAGGGTTCAATCTACATTGATTATCCGAATGACCAAATGACTTGCATCTCATACATATTTGCGGCTTCCAGGCAGACTCGACGTCAATCTGAAGTTCATCTACCATGGATACCTGATCACCTTTGGTATTGAGGAATATATGTTCTGGGAAGTTACTATCAATATCTACTTCAACACAGATTTTGGCAAATGATAATCTTGTTCTCTTCTCTGTATGCTCATCTAAAAATAGAGGTTTCCCCACTCCGCTTGCGAGAAAACTCAAACCCTCCGAGGAACAATATTCCATAGGAACATTGAAGAGTTTGATCCAAATAGGAACCTTATCTATCTTAGATTTTATGAACTGCATATTTGGTTCCCATTCCTTCAAAACTAACAGTTTCCCAGCTAGATGCCAAGGAGCTTCTTGAAGAATTCTTTCCCTCATGGAGTCATTCTCCATTCTGAAGATAAAGAAGCCATTCTCTAGTCCGGAGACATGAACAAAGCCATACCTACCCCATAGTTTCTCAACCAAGGATTTCACTGCATAAAATGGTAGTTTCTTATCCAAGAAATACCCAACCAAGCTCCCCTCCCAATGCCTGATGCCTTCTTCTACAACTGTCGGAGGAGGGCACACAACGACCTTACCATCAATAACTTCGGGGGAGTGATATTTGAGTTTGGGTCTTCGAGAAGATGAAGCGTTAAAAAGAGTTGCCCATGACTGAGAGTGTGGGTGTTCTGCAGACAGAGAACCGATAGGCTCAAAACCAGGAGGAATCAACTGAACAGGAGAAGCCGACATGCCACCAAAATCATCAATAACACCATCTAGTATGCTCAAACCAGGGATTTGAGCCCTTACCGCATCGATGCATGACTGATTCCCAAAGGCGGGAAACAAGAATTTGAAATTTCATATTCGCTCGAACGACCAACACCACCATGGAGACTTGACTCAGCCATCACAAACACAGCTGAGCAATCCTGAGGCCAGACGGACCAGACAGGAGGCAAGCAGAAAATAACCCTTTAGACCGAAGGGGAAATATGAACGAAACAAGGGAAAGCTAAGAAGGAGCGAACCGGGAAGGAAAGGTACCAGGAGGGGGGGGTGGTGGGACTGCCGGTAGACGACGCTAGGAGCCACCTCCAAGAGGAGCCCACGCACGGAGTAAGCACAGCCAGGGAAGCTTCACCAGACCCTGCGGAGGGAAACCACCGGAGCAGAGTGCAACAACAGGGGAGAACGAAGTAGAGCAGCAGGGACAAACCAACTTACCGTGGCTGAGGACTAATCGGAGTGGAGCACGACGACGTCGCCAGCGCCACGCCGGCAGGTGAGCACGAATCGCGGGTGAGCACGAACCCTTCAGACGCACGAACCCTTCGCCGGCGCCACGCCTACCAAGGGGTTTGTAACAAGGTGGATTGAAAAGCCCCTGAAGGGGGGGAGGACTGTCAGATGTGTGAAACATCTGACAGGAAAATGGCTCGTCGCCGGTGTAAACACCTCATTTTTGCGCTTCCGAAAGAGCCGGAAATGCAAACCCTAGACGGAAAGTCAAACCCTAAGGGGTGAAAAGTTGACTTTTTGATCTAGTGATAATTGGCTACCTTACTTTATCTCAATAGATAGAGAATCTCAACACGGTTCCAACGCAATTGAGTTTGCTGGAATCGGAGTCCGAATGAAGGATCTATGAGTCGGTCAAACTTGAGGGGGAGCAGAAATTTACTTTCTGCTAAACCCCAAAACAGCTACCCAAACTTGTCCCAGTGGATAGGTCATCCTGACACGATTCCAATGCAACTAAGTTTGCTCGAATCGGAGTCCCGGATAATAAGTTATGAGCAAAACAAGAAACCCTAAAAACTGCCCACATGGCAAAAACAGCATAAAAAGGTGTTTGGGGGCAAATCTGTAAATAATCAGGACAGTAAAAAATATCTGATGGCATATCTGTAATTATCTGGGGACGAATCTGTGAATATCAAGTTGATGAGAAAATAGCTTAGGAACCAATCTGCAATTTCCAAGAAAATCACCCCACATGCTTAATTCCCCACCACATCTTTCCCTCCCTCTCTCTCCTCCATAACTCATCCCCCATTCCCCACCACATCTTTTTTTTCTCTCTCTCTCTCTCTCCTTCATAAATCCATGTCCCCTATGCATCCCCACATGCATCATATCATCATGCATTAACTCTCTCTCTCTCTCTCTCCCCATGAGCATGCATCAAACCCTCATGCATATCTATCTCTCTCTCTCTCTCCCCCCCCCCCATGAGCATCCATTATCACATCATGCATGCAACATCCCATCTCTCTCTCTCTCTCTCTCCCTCATGAGCATCCATACATGCATCTCATCTCATCTCTCTCTCTCTCCCCCATGAACATCATGCATCCCATGCATCCTCCTACATGATAAAACCTCTCCTACCCCATACGTATGGGGAGGAGGAGACACTTTTTGTCTCATGGCTCATCTCTCCCAACCCCTCTAATCTCTCTCCCAAGCTCTCCCATGGCTTCCTTCCCAAGAAGAAACCTCTTCTTCTCCATCTCTCAAGCTCACCTTAGCTCTCCCAACCCACACCCCCCCCCCCCCACCAAATCATGCTAGCCTTAATACCATTTCTCCCCTCCAAGATGATTTAAACCCCCTTGCTTTCAAGCCTCTTGGCCTCCACAACTCCATTACATCACCCTAAGACTCTTGAACCCCTTCGTTCCTTCCTTTTCCTTCATTCTCACTCAAACAAAAGGAGGCCTTGTTGCCACTGGTGGAGCTGTAAAGTGGTGCTCCAACGCTTGTCCAAGCTCCAAGGAGGTGCTTACACACCAAACGAAGGACTTATAACCCAAAGGTAAGGTTTCTTGCCATGTTTCAGGCATATATATAAAAATGAAGGTCCTATTTAGTGTTTAGAGTATTGGGTTTCTCCTTAGCATAAATCTGTCTTCATGTTCAAATTTCATATATCTCCTCTCCATTTGTGCTATATGGAAGTGTCCAATTAAGGGAGAGGTGCACGTTTGATCCTTGGGGAGGATGAGAGATTGTTTCCATGCATTTTTTAGTCATTTAGAATGCTGTTTTGTTTTCTTTTATTTTGGAGGGAGTGTGTTCCCTCTCAAGTGATAATCTCATGTATCCTTGTATAATCCCCCTCCTCTTCCTTTCTTTAAGTGTTTTCTTTCAAGTTAAATGAATGAGTTAGATTAAGGTAAGCATGCTGAAAACCAACATAAAGTTATCCCATCATGCATCAAGATTCAAGGCATGTATGCTCTCATCTCTAGACCAAGTAGGCATCTTCATTCTTGCTGATTTTTTTGTGTATGCTCGATCATGGTCTTTACCCCATTTCAGTCACTATTTTGCTATAGGAAATCAGCCCCCATTTGATTGTGAACATGCTTGCATATATTTGCATCTATAAGGGGTACATCTAAATGCTTTGTATACTACACCATCTAGTTGGGTTTTGTATGCATTGAAAAATCTGTTTTCAAGTTCTTTAACCCAACAAACACCTACACCCACGTCTAAGTAAGAAGCATGATTGAGCTATTGTTTTGTTATTTCATTTGCACATGGCTTTGCATGAGATCCCCTCACCCTTGCGTGTTACTTGGCCCTCTTTGGCACACTTAAACCCTATAACAGTGGTTGTATCTATGTCCCTACAGCAAGGTTACATTATCACTTTTGAGCATGTGCCCCCCACCATTTGCTGTGTTAATCCTTAAGCATGATCCCCTTATCTCACTACTATATGTAGCTGGAATGGAAGGAAGGGCAGCAAGCCCCATACCCCCAATGCCTTCTTGCCTTGTTGAGAAACCAAAAAGGGAAACCAAAGGGGAAGATCCCCATTACCTGAACCTGTGTGGGCCATCTCAGAGGCCCACACAACTTGTAGAAGTCCCTAGGAAGCCCACAGAAGCATCCCCAAGGCCAAACCCTGAAAAAATGCATGTTTAGGGTGATCCGACAACTCAGGTCGGATCACCCGCACTCTATTTGTAGCCAACCCATATGGTCGGCTACACTGAAAGTTGTGTGTAGCCGACCATGAGGGTCGGCTACATGGTAGAAATACCATTTTTGTGTTCTTTGTTTCTTGCCGAATTTCTGTGATATTTTCAACAAAACCAAATGAATCAACGGGGTTTCCGGGTCACCCGGAAACCCAACATGGGACCTGGACCACCGGTCCAATTTGGAACAATTAGTGGGCCTTCCAATGGGGCCCACCAAGCCCAATAAACTTCTTGTGCATGCAATTAAAGCAACTTAAAGCAATTAACTGGACATAGTGGGCCAAGCCCAATGTGGCCCACCCCAAACCTATTTTTGTGTAGCATGATGTGCAATAAGTAGCATGGTTTGGCCAAGACCAAGGGCTAGGGCCTATCGGGCCCGCCAAGCCCATTAACCGAACCGAGCAAGGGTGCAAACCCTAAGCTTCAAGGAACTTGGGCTTTCAAACCCAAATCTGGACTACGGACCCCTAGCCCAATGTCCATCTCACTTTGGCAAAGATAAATAAGATAATCTAAAACCCTTTTGGCAACCATCATGGGGGCCCACCCAAGGGCCCGCAAACCGGGGCCGACCCACTTTTGCATGAAAGTCACTTAAATCCTTGAATTAAACCTTGCAGTAAAATAAATTCATTAAACTTGAACCCAAAGGGCCTCTTAGGCTTAGACAGAGGCCCACAGGGGATATGCGGGCTTACCCAAGTCCACCAAGGCAACCGTTGGCCTTCCAACAGGGCCCACCCACCCAGACTCGGATCACCTAAATGAGCAAGATAAAAGCAATTAAAGGGACCCACACCACTCAGGTGGTCCCACCAGACTTAACGAAACTGCATGTCGGAATAGGAATCATGTGAGAAATCAGTGAGTTGACTCAAACCAGGAGGAACCCAAGGGACCCGTCATCCGACGGGGTGGTCTGGGGTGTTTACGGACTTCCTTAGACCGCAACCGAGACCTTACTTAGAATCTCAAGCCGCAGACCAGCCCAATAAACAAGATTAGGCACCCAGGTGTCCGCCTACACCCCATCAGGCGGTGGCGACTCCAAATTACCGTTTTTACCCTCCCGGAGGCACGCACGAGAATCCGTGCGCCCCGCCGTGCCGCGATTTGACCCCGCGCACAGCCGGCACACCGACACAACCCTATAGAACAAGCTATTGCAGATTGAAATAGAACCTAACACCATGAACAACATAAGCCAACACCATTAAAAGAGACAAAAGACGCCCAACATAAACATAAAACTATTTGAAAGAAGTTATATGCTAAACTCATTGGCAAAATTTCTTGAGGAAAAGCTTCTCAAATGCATTATTTCTTGAGGAAAAGCTTTTCCAACAACAATATGCTAAACTCCTTAGTCAACATGAAAGCTTCTAGGCTCAAAAGTCTTGAATTTAATTGTTCAAAGAGGGTGATCAGAATATAGGCTTCTTCCACAAAACCATTATGATTAGACGCCAACATAATTTCATCCATTCTCTAAAAAATGAAGATAATGTTGAAGTGCAGTTGAAGCTAGAATTGGAGAAGCTTGTGGTGTCTCATTTCCAAAATTTCCAAAAAATTTTATTATCTCTTTCCCTCCAATGCACCGAATTCGTAGGCAAGGCTTTGAAAGAAGGTATTTAAGCCCTAATTTAACTATTTGTATTTGTTTATTAAAACATGATCTTGTGTGTGAGACCCCATAGGATTTAAAGCTGCAACAACCAATCAAAGCAAAGAGAATTAAAAACTTTTGACTGGTCTACGTTCTGACCCCAGTCAAAATCAAGGTTCAACTCTATAAGTCCTTACTATGAAAATAGTTGTATGGTAAAATTGGTTTTTAGTAATACTTTTTCAAAATAATTTAGATTTAGTAGACCAATTCATGAAAATTGAGAATTAATGATACTTTATTCAAATAATTGGGATTCAGTATCATTTTATTGTTCATAAATTGTAAAATCCTGAATTTTTAATAACATTAAAAATATTAGATTTTGTTGTTAATTAGTTTAATTAATAGAAAATCTTATAAATAGTGAAAAAGGAATTATTTAGAGAAAAAGAAAATATAATATAGGAGAAATTATTAAAAAGGGCAAATCCGTTATTTTAGTTTCATTAGTGGGGTTGGTGGTTAGGTATGGTAGTGAGCAAGGGCAATATTGGCAATCTGGAAATTAAATGAGAAGGGATTTAATTTAAAGCAAGTGATGGTTATAATTTTAGCGGAATAATAACAATATGTTCAAATTTGTTTTCCTTAGGTAAGATGCTAGTATAGGCCATTGGTGGAGTGGCAAGTTCTAAATCAAACGGTTAAGAGGATGATCCTGTAGAGAAATGGTGTAGGTGAGTATACATGGGATCATGAATAAGTTAAGTGGTTTGAGCACTACCATCGGCCTATAAATAGGTCCCTGTTGGGTTGAATTAGGGTTTTTGGCCGATCAAAGGTGAAGGGAGGTTCGTGAAACAGTGGAGGAAAGCAAGGGTCGAAGGAGGTTGTTGTTGCCGGAGTTTAACCAGATTGGAAGAAAGAAGGAGGTGAGTGGAGATTGTGAGTTTCAACGGCCAGAAGTCAATCGAAGGTGGGAATTCGGTTGTTGGAGGTCTGTAGTGGTTGGAGATTTTAGAGGTGCAGCTGTTTTGTCTATGCGATCAGAAGAGGTTAGGCGGAGGAATATGGATCGAAGGTGAGCGGCAAAGGTTTTGGAGTGAGAATCGTTGCCTTTGGTGCTCAGTCGAAGCCTTGGAGTTGTTGAGCTTGAGTGTATTCGAACCAGGTGAGTAGCATCACTTTTCTTTGTGTTTTGAAACCGAGTGCATGAGTTTTAATCGTGATCATATGCTTTATGTGTTAATAGCGACTGAAATTGATATTACGAGTAGATTGTTGAATACAGAGCATGATCTTGGTAGGATTAAATTCAAATTGACTCTAAATGGTTGTTATAGGTGTTATGAGCATGAGAGAGTGGTTTTGGAGTTTTAATTTTAGGTCAGACATGGAGGAATTGCCCTAACAGAGAGTTAGAGATCTATCGGGAAGAATTTGAGGTGTGCGCTCAGTTGCCGCCCACCACTTTTACTTAGCGGCAGCTTGGCGGCAGCTTAGTGCATACATAAGTTTGGGTCCACCAAGCTAGCGCCGACCTGGCGCCAAGGGGCTGAAGTCAGTGCACTTACCCAATGTTTCACTTTAAGTGCGGCTATTTGTATATACCCAAAATTTGATGATTTTACCTCATAAAAGCTAACATATGGGAACTAACTTAGTGTTATTGATATTTTAGGATGCTCATTAGTTTATGATTTTGTATAAACCTAGGTGTAGATGGATCAAATGAGTTTTAATTGTTGAAAACAACACCCTTATTACATGAAAGAGATTTAAGTAAATGTCCTCTGTATTTATTGCTTCATTTACTTAAGTCTTTACATGTAAATAAGGTTTTACCCCCCATTTGGAACCAATAAAAATACTTCCAAGGTCCAATTCCCAGCCAATAAAAAGTCAACTTTTTAGTTCATGCCGAAATTTCCAGTTTTCCCGATTTTTATCAAAAAGCCTGTTTTGGGTTTGATACCCAGATGAGTGATTCAGAAGCCTATAAAATTCTATGAGATGTGTTTACCCTTCAATAGACTACAACCAAAATTTGAGCCTGAAACTCCTTGTAGATTTGTCTAGAAAAATTATATACCTAAAGTCAACGTTTTTAACCAGACTTAGAATATTTTGAGGTCCAAAACTTTTTGTCTCGGAATTGATTGCTTTTTGGTATGGTGACCTTATAGGGGATCCGAAGACTATTCCACTCATCCAAAATGTGTTTTGAGGATTGTGCGCACCTAAACCCTGGCAGCCTAGATCGCACACCGGGCGCACGTTCAGTGCGTGCCACGAGACTTACGGAGTCGCCACTGCCTGAGAGGTGCAGGCAGACACAGTTTTGCCCTAATCGGGTCTAAGTCTGGTCTGCGGCTTTTTCAGAGTTCTAGCTAAGTCCTCGGTTACGTCCGGGGAAGCCCTAAGACACCCTGGCCTGCCCCGTCGGTCTGACGGGTCCCTCGGGTCTCCTTGGTTTTTGAGTCAATTTCACCCTTTTCCTAGACCGGCATGCTACCTTGTTAGGTCTGGCGGGGCCCTCTGGAGGTGTGGGTCCCTTTTTATTTGATTTTATCTTTTTATTTATTTAAGTGAAATGGGTCAGACCCGGGTCCCGTTGGAAGACCCGTGGGTTGCCATGGTTGGGCCTTGGGCCCAGTTGGGTTATTGGGTAACCCATTTGGTTATTTATTGAAGCTTTATTTATTTACAATTCATTTGGGCTTAACGGGCTTGGAATGGGCCCATTAGCCAAGGGTCAAGGGGCCTGGGCCTGTTTATTGAAAACAGGCCTGGTATAGGCCAATCAAAAGTGGGCCACTCAATTGGGCCCAAGGTGGTCTTGATGGGCCCATCTAGGCCCAAAGTCCTCAACTGGGCTAAGAATAGCCCAAAGTGTATAAGAGACCGGTTCAAGCCGGTTCAGGTCTGGTCCAGTCCAACTGGGCCAAAAAATTAGTTTTTTAAGTTATATTCACATTGGCCCGTATTTGTTATACGGTCCACCCCTTGCCCGTGAACAAAGTCCGGTTTAGCTCGCCCGTGAAGAAAATACGGTCCTGTCCAGACCGCTCTGAGTTTACGGACACGACTAGTTTTGCATTTCTGCTGCCGATTCTGCTTGGGATCGGTTCCATGGCCTCTTTGGAACTTTCTGCAACTTTTATGGTAATTCTGGTGCCTTCGAATATGGTACACTAGCTTCCTTTACCATCTTCAAGTCCTCTTTTGTTGGTGTTTGAGAATGGGACTAAGCCCCATTTTCTTTAGATCATGCCATCCTCCAATAATGTAGTAAAAAAAATGGAAATGGTAGTGGGGAGGGGATTACACAGGAGGGTTTAAAGAAGCACTTATAAATTCAACCCATTAAATAAGACATGTTATTTTTTTATGTTAGTTTTATGGTTCCATCCCCTTCTTATCCCATAAGAAGATGCTCATTTGCATGGGAATTCTTCAACAAACAGTGAAGCCAATGGGTCAGTAGCATAGTAATAAAATAAAAGAGAACTTAAATGAAATGATTCATATATATTAAAAAGAAGTTGATATAAAAGTTACCACACTAGTACTCCTTTGATTTGGTGATGTAATGACTCTCTAGCGATTTCAGCAGCGCTTCCGCGTCCTCCAAATTTTATGAGGATGAAATGGAAAGAGGTGGGGAGGGTAGTTCATGCATGGAGGCAAGGAATGAAGAGTTTTAGGCCTACAAGGGTACTTTGGGTATTATGGTGTTTGGGATTGGGGTGGCGGCACTTGGACAGAGATTGGGCGTGGTAACAGCAAGGAAGAAAAGGGGGTGGAGGCCCTGGGAGTCGGCTTGTTGAAATGAGGGGGGTGGCCTCCCTATTTATAGGCAAAATTTTCGTGCCCGTATTTGAAATACGGGCATGCCTTGCCCGTACGTTAAGTACGGGCGTGCTGTGTCCGTAATTCAAATACGGGTGAAAAACGCACATTTGCAAATCTCGCAGAATCGTCCGTACGGGACGCGTGTCCTACCGTACAGCGACGCGTGTCTTCTTCCAGAAGCTTGTCCGTAGTTTAAATACGGGCATGCCCTGCCCGTAATGCAAATACGGTCCAGTACGTTTTTTAAATGTTTGGATTTCAAACCTTTATTCAATTTGGTTTTTTTGCAAGATTTCGTCCGATTTCTTTGATTATTTTATTGAAAAGCGAGATTCTTTTTATTAAAATATTATTAAACACATTTATCTTATTTATTTTATTGGTTTATTCCATTTTTGCTGCCTTTTTGCCACATGGGCAGTTTTTCTGAAACTTCAACTGCTCATAACTTCTTCGTCCGGTGTCCGATTTCAGCAAACTTAGTGTCGTTGGAACCGGCTCGGAACCATCTATCCATTAGGATCAAGTTTGGCAATTGAATTGGGGTCAAGCAAAAAGTCAACTTTTCGCTCCCCAAAAGTTTGACCAGCTCATATCTTTTTCATCTGGACTCCGATTCCAGCAAATCCAGTTGCGTTGGAATCGTGTTGAAATGCTCTTTTCAATGAGATGAAGTTTGTTGGCCAAATTTTCTTGAATCAAAAAGTCAAATTTTGACCCCTCAAGGTTTGAATTTTAGTTTGACTTTTCATTTTTCTTTATTTTGGGGGTGCAAAAATCAGGTGTCTACAGCTGCCCCTCTTTGCTGGAGTCACCTTAGGGGATGAATGGCAAAGAAGAAAAAGAACCTTATTTTTTCACCTTGCATTTCTGTCGACATGGTCGACGAGCTCAATCACTGAATTGTTTTTAATGAAAGGGAAGTGTCAGATGTCTGGCATCACTTCCTGATTTTGGAATCCCTATACCCTCTCTCGGGTTTGAATAGGGCTGTTCCTTAGTTCTTTGTTTTTTTTAAAAGAAAGATAAGATTAGATCTGAGCTCATCAACCTGTTTCGGCGTTGATGCAAGGCACTTAACAATGTTCTTTTCTTTTTGTTTGTTCCATTAAAGTTTTTAGTGACTTCAGTTTTTTTTTTTTTAAATAGGCCAAGGTATGGGTTTGGGAGTGCAGGTGGGAGGACGGGAGGAAGCTTTCGCGCTGCTGTCCATCATCTCGGAGACCGCACACCTACTCTAGCCTATACTATTTACAAAAGTGAGAATCAAAATTTACAAGAAGGGGCGAATTGGCCCATTATTGCTCTTCCTTGTTGCTTCTCCTTGCCAGGTTCTTTCTCTTGTCGAGCTTCTCTTCCCACTTATGAGTATCCACTGGGGATCTGGTGGGAGTATGATCTGTCTAGATGACTCTTTGGAGATTATTGTGATGTCTCTTTTTGCTCTTGAAGTTTTGTTGGAAGGTCTGAGGATCTCGACGACCTTCTTTCTTCTGAGCTCCGCTGGGGAATCAACTGAATAAAAAAAAAGAAAAAGAAAAATGCAAATGTCCAATTGAGAGGGAGGGAGAGGGGTCTGCAAAAAAAAAGGAAAAAAAAGAAAGAAAATTGTAGATGTCCAATCAACTAAGCGTTTTTTGAGATGAAATTGTCTGCCGCAAGACCGTACGGCAAACATTTGTAGCCACATGAGATGTTGACACGTGCAACATCTCATAGGCCTGTGTTTTTCAAGATAAAAGTGTCTTTTCACATTGATAAATGTGAAAGAACACAGGCTATGAGATGTTGCACATGGCAACATCTCACGGAGGCTGCAAATGTCTGCCACACAGTCTTGCGGCAAACGATTTCAACCCGCGTTTTTTTGGCATACGTATGGCCAATTTGACACAGATGGACTGAGACCAAAGAATCAATAACAACTGTCATGCTAGTCAATGGTCGTGATTATTCTAAGCTATCGTTCGTGCAAGATAGTCATTTTGAATTGCTCATGAGGCATTTGAAGGGTGCCATATGGACCATGTGGAGATCGTAGGTCTTTATATATATATACATCTTCTTCACAAGGACATACAAGTTTTATAATTTCTAAACTTGGCAAGGCAAAAGCCTGATGATGAACACTAGCTAACTTTCATCTCTGTGAGAGCCCACCATCCGGAAATTTCCGGACAATGTAGAGAGATATAGAGTGAGAAAAAGAGAGAGATGTAGAGAGAAAAAACATAGAGAGAGAGAGAGTTAAGGAGTCAGAGTGAGAGTCAATAAAAAAGGAGAAAGGGTGTTGGACTTTGACACAAAGAATTAGCAAGAGAAAGACTTACCTTGTATCTTGATCTTGAGTTAATATAAAACTCGTTATTACATTGGATGCAGGTTGAAAAGAAGAAGAAGAGGATTTGAGAAGGAAGGTAGTTCGAATAAACATACAAAATAGAATTTTACCACTAGTAGTACGGGCGAAATGTTACTGTCGGTAGAGTATAATATAAAATCATAATTAGATGCAGTTTCTCTAATTAACCATCGGTTATTAATATTTTAATTACTAACACAAATATTAATTACTAGTGGATTAAACCGCCGGTTATTTTAATTACTAACACAAACACAGTTTTGACCATCATGTCTTTGAGCGGTTAATTATCACGTGTAATGCCCCAGAACCGGGTTACGTAATGAAACTGTAACTTGTCCACGAGGGGTTAGCTTTTCTAGACAAGATCACTATATCAGAGTAAGGAAAACATGAAATGGCAATAATAAAAATCAGAGTCAACTAAAATTTTTCCCAACTCACTTGGACCAAGCATATACCCGCCTGTATCGTCCTCTCCGAAATCTGAAAACAAAACAAACTGAAGGAATGAGATACGACTATCTCAGCAAGTAGCACATGCATGCTCAAATATATTTAATTTAAATTGTAAAACATGCATGATTAAACATACTCAACGATTAACCACGATAAATTGATTAATCCGACTAATCCGGCAAAACAATATCAAACCACAAAGTAAGGTGGGACTCGTGAAATTTGACCACTTTGTAAGGTTAAGTTCTAGCTCCAAACAGTTCCAGTCCGAAATCCTCTACCAAAACTAATACCTCTGAAACATCTGATTCCAAAATCCTCATCTCTTAGTGGAAAACACAAGACCTCACCCTCTTCAAGGGTGGAAAGAGATAACCATCCAGTCTGAGAACCACTGACGCACTGTCTAATCCGCTGTCAACAAAAGACCTCACCCTCTTCAAGGGTGGAAAGGGAGCAGCTGCAGCACTTCCCTCATGGAAGGCCTCTCTATACTGGAGGAAAGGCATTGAAAATTTCTCTTAACCAAATGCAGCACTTCCCTCATGGAAGGCCTCTCCATATAGAGGAAAAGCACAAAGGAGACTAGACTTTAACCAAACAAAATAGACCGACTTCACTTATTGGCTAGATTATGGATCCATAATGTGCTATGCCCTAAATAGCTTAAATAAAACCAATAAGTGAAACATAAGCTTCGATTTAAGTCAAAAGGTATTGTTGGGAAATATATTTCCCCAAGTGACAAATTGCATGACAATACTTTTTGCAATCTTTTAAAAAAAAGAATTCTGTGTGTGTGCTACTAGCAGGGTTAATTGTAACCTGCTGTAGCTATAGGCACAACTGAATTCTCGAGCAGTTATGAGAATCATTTGGGTTTGTTTCAAGTTAGTTAGGTTGTTTTCAAGATTAGTTACATATGGTTACAGCAGTTATCAAGGGGTTAAGAACCTTGATTTAAAAGGATCGGAGAGGTCCTTTGGGTGCTGATCTTTGGAGTCCAGAAGTAGCTTAGTGAAGAGTGCAGCTGGAGAAAGATCAGAGATGTTGATGTTGCTGTAGAATTCTGGAAAACTGGGAAAGTTTTCAGAACAAGAACACTCCAGATCTGTGTACGATTGGAATGGGCAACCTCATCAATCACACAGTGCTCGTGTGAAGTCTTGAAACTGCTGTAGAAGATGAAGATAAATTTCTTCCAGATAAAGGTTGTGGAATCAACTTTGTAAGTGAATTTTTATGGTTGTTAGAAGTTCACTGTATGTCTGAATTTTTGTAAAGAACATTTCATATGAATAAAGTGTTTCCAGGCGTGGTCTTCCTCAAAAAGACTCGAGTTTTTACCTAGATTATTGTCTAGGGTTTCCTCGTAAAGATCTTGTGTCTTCTTGTGATTGTTTTGGTATAATACTTGATACTTGTTTAGAATCTTAGAGAACAGGGCCTGAGATTTAGAAATCTCAATTGGTATCAGAGCCACCCACTCAAATCTATTTAAGAGTGTGATCTTGGTTCTCTAATGGACTATAACAAAGAAGGGGCATCTTCCTCTAGGCCTCCTCTATTTCATGGATCGAATTATGCCTATTGGAAGTCAAGAATGCGAGCTTGTCTGAAATCTTTAGATGAAAGAATATGGTTATCTGTCTTGAATGGGTATGAAGCATCCACAGAAAATATTCAAGGTGTTCTTGTTCCAAAGGCTTATGATAGGTGGAGTAAAGGAGAGTTTGACAACTGTAGCTGGAATAATAAGGCTATTAATGCCTTATTTAGTGCTGTTACTATTGAGGAATTCAGAAGAATCTCAACCTGTGAAATTGCTAAAGAGGCTTGGGATATTTTAGAGGTTACTCATGAAGGTACAGCTACTGTTAAATTGTCTCGTTTGCAACGTTTAACCACTGCTTTTGAAACAATTCAGATGGATGAAGAAGAGAACTTCGACCAATTCTACTCTAGGTTGAGTGACATAGTTAACACTAGCTTCAATCTAGGAGAGAAGATTCCCACATCCAAGGTTGTAAGGAAATTCTGAGATCTCTACCTGAGAGATTTCAACCCAAGGTTACAACAATAGAAGAGGCTAAGGATGTTGATGCAATGAAGGTAGAAGAGCTAGTGGGATCCTTACAAACATTTGAAGCTAATCTGAAAGTTTCCAAGAAGCAAAAGGGGGTTGCTCTTAAAAGTATAAATGAGGGTAAAGATGAAGATTCAGATGATGATCTTGAAGAGTTGGTATTGCATGCTAAAAAATTCAGAAGGTTCTTCGAGAAGAAGCAATCAGCAAACTCCTCAGAAAGGTCAAAAGATTTCAGAACTGACAAGAAGAACAATGAAGCAAAATCAGAAAGTAAGAGAAGAAATCCAAAGGGAATTCAATGATATAATTGCCAAGGCTTTGGCCATGTTGCTGCTGAGTGTCCTAATAAAGTGTCTAAGAGGAGAAATGCCTTAAAAGTTATTTGGGATGACAATGATGAAGAGGAAAATTTTGGTTCAGAAACAGAGGAAAGTCAAGAGAATGCTATGGCATTTGTAGTCACACAAAATTCAGACAGTGAGTCCCCTAGTGAATGTAGTGAAGATGAATACTCAGAAGAGAATGGTGATCTTCAAGAAGCTTACAATCTACTGTCTAGGGAGTTTCACAAACTTCAGAAAAAATGTAAAAGAATATCACTCCAACTAAAGGGTGCTGAGAAGGAGAAAGAAGACTGTTTGAGACAAAGAGAACAGATTGAGAAACTTTTTTTGGAAGCACAAGTTAGAGAAGCTTCTCTGGTATCTAAAATTCATGATGTTGAACTCATAAACAAGGAACAAGCTACTGAGTTAGACAATCTAAAAGGTAAAATCTCCTTGGTACAAAATGAACTCGAGTTGTCTAAAATCTCTTTTACAAAATTTTCTGCAGGAACCGAGGCACTTGATGAAATGCTTGAGAGCCAAAGAAGAGACAAAGATCTCAGTGGACTTGGATATGTTGCTGAAAATTCTCTTAATGAAGCACTTAAAGGAAAAGGAAATGTAATGTCAATTGGAGAAAGCTCATCACAAGGCTTACATAAGGGTAAAGCATCTGCTGGTAATGATCTTCATCCCTATGTGAAATTCAATTCTGAAAATTCTGTTTATAGAGGTAATGCTAGAAAGAAACCTGAACCTAAACCTCTACCTTTTGTCCCTATGTGTCACTTTTGTGGAAGGAAAGGACATATAAATCCAAAATGTCATATTCTTCATGGTCTTCCTAAGGAATATATTGATAAGGAAAAATTTCAGACTCAAACTAAGTCTGAAATTTTCTTATTCAATAAGTTTGATGCTCTCTTGAAAGAAACAGAGCTGCTGTCTAAAAAATTTCAGAACTTAAGAGACACTAAATACCCTTTAAGTTCTGCCCAAAGATTGCAAAAGAATGCATCACCACCTTCAAGTAACCCCTACTTGAGAAATAAGGTTCCAAAAATGAAGAAAATCTGGGTTAGGAAGTCTGATCTTGACTGTCAAGTGGTCCATACAGCTTCAAAAGCACATGACACCAACCTATGGCATCTAGAGAGTGGATGCTTCAGGCATATGTCTGGAGAAAAATCCTTGTGAACATTGACATTAGGCACCACTTTATAAGAGAATTAGTTGAGAACAAAACAATTCTCTTAGAACATGTTCAAACACAAAATCAAATTGCAGATATCTTTACAAAACTCTTGGATCAACAAAAAATTTGAAACTCTTAGGAAATCATTAGGAATATGCTCCATGGAACATTAGTGTTATAAAGTCTTATCACTCTTTCAATTCACCAACCAATAAGCTACATTTTCTTTTCAATAAGCAGTGTTTTGATTTGCACACTATGTTAATCTCTACAGCACATGATCAAATGAGACAATACACAGAAATTTGAGTGCTATCCTTTCATATTCTAGAGCTCCAAAATTCTGTACTGTTATGTTTGCAGATTAGATCTTAAGAATACTTGTACACATAAATTCAAATTGTTGTGATCATTGAGTATTTGTGAACTTCTGAAAAGACAATCTCAAGAGATAGAGTGAAAGTCACCTGAGCCTTAAAAAAAAGAGTAGTGTGAGTAAGAACATGGGATGAGCTGTAAACTCAGACATACTAAGTTCAAAGTGTGAGTAAGAACATGGGATGAGCTGTAAACTCAGACATACTAAGTTCAAAGTGTGTGTAAGAATTCTGGGATGAGCTGTAAACTCAGACATCTTGAATTCAGTGAAAAAGAAAGAGGCAAAAATGGGAATGCTACCTATCTTGATGAGTATAAGTCTTGAAGAATACCACAACATCTTTGACACTCAAGGTAGAATCATCAAAATCAAGTATTCTTTACTTCTATATCTCATTAATAATAGTAATTTTTGAAAGGACTCACATGGATATTACTTATCTCACTCACACTCAAAAATTTCTGAAACATTTCATCTCACATAGATTAAACTGCTCAGAAGTTGATCAAGGGTGCCTTAAGGAACACTCTTATGCATTTATCTTTAGTAATTGATTGTTGAGGTGAATAAGTTGATGATTTTGTAGCCTAAACTATTAAGAGCAAGAATTTACTGATTTCTTAATATGTTTCATTCTTTGAAACTCCAAAAGATTTGTGGAAACCTTATTTTACCAAATGTGTTTGAATTTGACATTTTTTTTTTGGTGTATTAATATCAATACTCAATCATATGGATTTTATTCAATAGGCACAATGATATTGCAAAATGAATGTCCTGTACCCTCAGCAGGGTAAAATAAATTGTCTAGGTAAGTTCTAAACAGGTCTGATCCTGTTTCTGGGTGTAATGTAGCCTCGACAGGCTACGAGTTTTTTTCTGGGTATCTTCAATCGAAGTTACAAAGCTCAGTCTGCAGAAACCAGTTTCGGGAAAACATATTTAAATCTAATGTAACCTTCTTTGGTTACATTTGCTCCTCATGTAGCCTCCCATAGCTACATTTCGTGCAATATATATACCCTTTTCGACTGTTTTATTGAGTTCACGCTCAGAAGAGCAAAACAAAAAAGGGGAAATCGCTAGGGCTTTATTTCTCTTTGGTGCGATTCCATTTTATTTTGCTTTTAATGAAAAATCGGTACTAGTTCCTCTCCATCCCTCTCGGTTCTTCCTATTCCACTGTCGAATCATATTTTTTTGTTGTTCGTTTTTGGCCATAGAGACTCGCAGAACTTTCGGCCATTGCTTCTGCGTCTGCGTCCAGTTCGACTGCATTCATCTTGAACAAATCTTAGGCCAAGGTAAGTCGTTCTCACATTTTTACTTCTTACTGACAGTGTGCTTGCTGGTGTATGGTAATAGTCGTGACTTTGTGTTCATTTGTTAGGGCATGTTTTTGGTTCTGCAGAAATCATCTTTTTGACCTTCATTTTCGAGCATTTGAATTTTTTTTCTTGCATTTGTATTGTTCTTAGATTGCTTATCATGATCCATTTTTTTTACTGAGTGAAAATTCTTCTTTAACTACACCCGAATATTTGCTGATTGCATTACACATTATACTGCAATGTTGCTTCTCTTCTGACATTTTCGATCATGTTGTTCCTACTTGTTTTGGTTTGTGTATTTCTCCTATTCTGGATTTCTCTTTGTTTTCAAATTGAATAATATTTCTATCTCATGTTTGTGTAATGCTTGAATGATGCTCAAGACCTCACATTATGCCTCCAAAGAGGAAGTCCACAAAATCTCCTGCTTCTTCCTCTCACACTCCCAATACCAGACGAAAATCTCAGAGACTGGTTTCTTCCTCCAGAAAACAGTCCACATCTGTTAGCAACTTACCAAGAAAGGAGATTCTGTCCAGCTCCTCCTCTTCTTCTCACTCCTCTCAAGGTATTCTTGACACCTGCATGCCAAAAAGGGGGAGTAAGAAAGATAAGAAAGGGACCTGGTGTCAAGGGGGAGTAAAAGGTAAAAAGCAACTTGAAGAGTAAGTACAGGGAGAAAGAACATTGTCAAATCAATTTTTTTTTTTTGAAATACAGATCTAATTATATTTGCTTACTAACATGATGAGACATGTGCGAAAATTTTTTTTAATATGCCCAAAATTGACTATCTCTATCTAGACTTTTATGTCTTGGGTTCACATCTTTGAAAGTTTTGTCATGCATGTGTCAAGGGGGAGATTGTTGGGAAATATATTTCCCCAAGTGACAAATTGCATGACAATACTTTTTGCAATCTGTTAAAAAAAAAACTCTGTGTGTGTGCTACTAGCAGGGTTAATTGTAACCTGTTGTAGCTATAGGCACAACTGAATTCTCGGGCAGTTATGAGAATCAGTTGGGTTTGTTTCAAGTTAGTTAGGTTGTTTTCAAGATTAGTTACATATGGTTACAGCAGTTATCAAGGGGTTAAGAACCTTGATTTAAAAGGATCGGAGAGGTTCTTTGGGTGCTGATCTTTGGAGTCCAGAAGTAGCTTGGTGAAGAGTGCAGCTGGAGAAAGATCAGAGATGTTGATGTTGCTGTAGAATTCTGGAAAACTGGGAAAGTTTTCATAACAAGAACACTCCAGATCTGTGTACGATTGGAATGGGCAACCTCATCGATCACACAGTGCTCGTGTGAAGTCTTGAAACTGCTGTAGAAGATGAAGATAAATTTCTTCCAGATAAAGGTTGTGGAATCAACTTTGTAAGTGAATTTTTATGGTTATTAGAAGTTCACTGTATGTCTGAATTTTTGTAAGGAACATTTCATATGAATAAAGTGTTTCCTGGCGCGGTCTTCCTCAAAAAGACTCGAGGTTTTACCTAGATTATTGTCTAGGGTTTCCTCGTAAAGATCTTGTGTCTTCTTGTGATTGTTTTGGTATAATACTTGATACTTGTTTAGAATCTTAGAGAACAGGGCCTGAGATTTAGAAATCTCAGGTATTCCGACGTGTAAAACAACATATCACCAAGTGCGATTAAACATAACATGGGTCCCTCAGGACCATCCTACTCCCTCATGGAGTCTCCAAAATATTCTCAAGTAAATCCCAAGAATAAATCAAAATGAAATAGACAATCCAAGCATGAAATCCCTTTTATTCAAGCCGTCCAAATTTACTAAAAATTAAACTCAAATCAAATCAAAATATTGCTCAAAGTAAATGAAGTCGTGTATAATCAAAAATACCAATTTCAGCTCAAATAGTCACTAGAATCATCAAACAATAAAATCTCCATAATTCGGCACAACCGGTTAAAGCACTTTATAAATTAATCAAAATTGAAAACCTTCCATCCTTCGAAGGAAACATAACCAATTACTATTCAGGTCACAATAGAAAACAGCAAACTCAATAATATTATAATTAGGTCAATAACTCTCCAATTAGCAAAAATTCCTTAGAGCTGGAAAACCAGATTTTTCTAGACTTCTACTAATTGATCCCAAAATCTATTTATCCTTATTCTTTATTGTCAACTTAATCTTTATGGTTTACTAACAGTTCTTGAATCTCAATTTGAATTTTGGATAATTTAGCTGAAGTGATACTATAGAATAAAACCCAAAAATCTGCATCTAATGGGCTCAATTACATGCTGCAGAATTTTGAACATACATTTACTAAAACCTAGCTTACAATAATTCATTATTCAAGATTATTGACTTTTCTCCATAAAGTTCTAATTACTCCTAAAAGCTGATTGAGCTTAAATTAGCATGGTGGGATAAGTATAATCACCTAGAACTAAAATTATGCCCAAATAGGGACTCAGCCACACATAGAATATAAATAGCTCAAATCTGAACTTATCTGAACTTAAACTCATAAATCTGAACTTATATATCTAACTTAAACTCATATATCTAACTTAAACTCATAAATCTGAACTTATAAATCTGAACTTATATATCTAAACTTATAAATCTGAACTTATATATCTAACTTAACTCATAAATCTGAACTGATATATCTGAACTTATATATCTGAACTTATAAATCTGAACTTATATATCTGAACTTATAAATCTGAACTTATATATCTGAACTTATAAATCTGAACTTATAAATCTGAATTTAATGAAATCTGCAACACAACTTTACACCCATTCTTGAGAATTCATACAATCTTAATTTAAGTTAAAAATCTGAAGTTAATAACCCATTTCTGAAGTTAATAAATCTGAACTCTCAATCTGAATTCTCAATCAAAGTTAATAAATCTGAACTCTCAATCAAAGTTAATAAATCAAATTTAATAAATTTGGTTTGACAATAAATCTGAAGTTTCCCCCATATTAATTTGGTATAAAGAATTCACTTAAAGGGGGTCCCCACAGCACCTTAGTAGTGATCATTGAGGTTGTTCAACTAATTTTTAAAGGGTGAGAAACTAATTAAATTTGTATATATGCACTCCACAAAACAGCCGCACCACAGAACCATTCAGGGAGAGGGGCGCCTACTTCTGTAGATGTTGGATTAAGCAAAAACATTCTCAATTTAACTCTCCAGAATTTCTGAATGTTTATTAATTTGAATTTCTCAGCTAAATTCATCACAAACGTTACTAACATCTATGTACAACTTACAGGACTGATCTTAGACTTTAAAACACTAAACTATAACCTCAAAGAAATCAGCAGCACATGCTTCAATTTATAAGGGCTGAATCACATTACTTCAACCAAACACTTATAACATGATGAGAATAAAACTAATAACTCAAATACACCATTTCGAATTTTATCTAATTAGACAAAGGATGGAACTTAGATCACACATTATCCTACGAACTGAATTTTGGTAAATTTCTGGTTTCATCAAATCTGAACCTGAAAATGAACAAAGCATGTGTGAGACACGAAAAAAAATCACCGGAATGATCATCCCTCCGTCAACAAACGGGCTCAACGCAAAAGTGGGAGAATCACCACCATTCAGAATTATAGTGTGAGAATGGACACCAAAAAGTTCAAAAATAGGCAAAAATAGCTAGAAAGCAAATTCTAGGGTAAAAATAACCCTACTTGAAAATCAAATCCAGAGATGGGTAAGGGGATTAGATTATGAACGGGGGAAGGTGTTAGGCACCCCCATTCACTCACACAAGGTGGTTGCCAAGTGTTTGTTCATGCTAAAAGAAAATAGGGAGCTTGCTAAAAAATCATGAAAAGCCTTGAAAAAGGGACAAGTGTATGATATATTCACATGAAGATCCAAATGGATTTTAGATCTTCTCTTATGTCAATATCATTTCTGAAATGTCATAAAAGGATAAAAATCCAAGCAAAAGAATGTACAAAGCCAAGTTGAATCAAATCCGGAAAATTTGGTGCAAAGTAAGGCCATTTGTCTTGAAATCACTCAAATCCAATTTTAAATCAAATCAAACCAAATCCATTTGAAATATTATGGTAAATAATAGTCTCATGCAAAATTTCAAGCAATTCCGGGTGAAAACCTAGGAGTTATGCTCCTTGAAAGTTGCTGCTGGGGATATTTAAAAGTGATAAGTAGGCAACTTTGGAAAATCACCTAGAAAACTCCACTCCATAAAAACCCACGAAATTTG
This sequence comes from Buxus sempervirens, assembly GCA_947561395.2. NCBI lineage: Eukaryota > Viridiplantae > Streptophyta > Magnoliopsida > Buxales > Buxaceae > Buxus > Buxus sempervirens. The sequence goes on along the minus strand of OX387183.1, from coordinate 39,144,013 downwards.
GTGTGATTGAAGTTTGTATGGCCATCTTTCAAAAGAAACTAGCCTCATACAAAAACTCATTTGGATGTGCCTTGGGTGGTCTCCCGAACAGGCCCCGAAGATCACAGATTTACCCAGAAAAGTACTAATGAGCAGCTCTGAGTAAATCTATTACCAATAATTCAAATGGAGTCAAAAAATTATGAAACCAACTGGATTTAAAAATAGACTCATAAAGGAGTGCCCAGAAATAAAAATCATTCGAATCAGACTTAAAACGAACACATGGCGCTCCATCGAAGTGACAAATTCTGTATTTGAACCTGAACTGTCCAATCAACTTCGGCAGAGAGGTGTCAAAAATCCGTTGAATAGAAATTAATGAAATTTGGTGGACATAAACTAGACAGCCTCACCTTTCCCATGGTTCTGGATTCGCTCCAAAATTCATCCGGACGATGAAGTTATGAGCGTCCGAAGTAAGGGTACAGGTGCTGTCCAGTTAGGCCCTTTTTGAGTAAAACCAATGCAAAAATGTGACAAAGTGTGTGCAATTCGTGCAAGATGAACACAAAACCTTTAAAATTCATCCAAAGACATTCCAAAATCGATTGAGGCCATTTATTTCAGATTTATCACAATAAATGTAATAAACCCAAAATATGAGCCTATCCCGCCAAAATATTGCTATGTATGTGCAAGTGCGAAAAACCATACAAGATTATTAGAACAACATAGCATGCATACATATTCATCAAAATAAGGTTCTAAAACAACCTAGGGTTCCGTTCCATTATCGTTTCCCTCTGTTCTCTCTCCCCGTTAAACACGGTTCTTCAAGATAATCAAGGATACTTTGAATATGGAACGGTTTACAATCAATCAAAAGGCTTTATGCTACATAGGTTCCAGTACTAAGGTCAATCCCCGGTCTCGTTTCTCCTAGATCTCGCCTCCACGTTTTACGGCTAGGGGGAGTCTCGAGATACTTTGAGCCGAGGAAGGGTTTTCACACACAAAGAAGGCCTTATTCTACAGAAAGGTAGAAGAAGAGATCTAGATCTAGGAATGTAAAGACAGAAAATAAAAGAAAAGTTTGAGGCTTACCTGGGTTCTGGAAGCGATCCCGCAGCGGGTTTCTTCTTCTCTTGGAGTTCTTCTTGGCGAGAATTCAAAACAAGAGTTGATTGCCATTTGCTTAAGGAGGAGCCTCCTATTTATAGGCAAAGGTTAGGGTTAGGGTTGGTGAGTATGGTAGACACAACATAATGTCTATAGCCCACCAACCTTAACCCTAAGGCTATTTCCGAGATTTCCCCTCATTTGATGAAGGATATGATGGTAAAAGTGAAAAGCTCTCGGAAAACCCTAATTTTGAGCAAAACTTGTGTATCCGGTATATCAGGCCGGATACACAAGGACCTTAAGGTATCCGGTATACAATACCGGATACACTAAGGATTGCTTGTATCCGGTATTAGTCACCGGATACATAGAGGACTACTTGTATCCGGCCTGAGTGGCCGAATACAGGTAAAAATTCATTTTCTTCAATTTCTGTGCTGGCTTTCAAGGAGATAATGATTTTTGATGATTGTTTGTGCAATTTGGGGTGTCTACAGCATGCGATCAATGCTGTTTGGGAAAAGCTACTTGCCAGATTTGTTGATGATTCAATCTCCACAGAAAAAATAGAAGTTCCTAATTTGAATTTTTCAGCAACCAAAATCCTCCAACAAATCTGAAATTCTGCAGAGAATTTCCAAATTTCAGATTTTCAATATCCGATTCCATTCTCCACTAAAATCTTAATGAAAATGAACGAACCTAACCTAGATTTAACACCGAAACAGACTTACCTGAATCTGAACTGATAATGGACAAATTTGCACAACCAGATTTGACGAAATGCTTCAACCAATAGGGCTTCTCTTCACTATTCTTTCAAATCTTCAGATCAGATTTCTCATCTTTGAACCCAGATCTTTGCTGCTCCTACTCTCCAGCGACCAAAGGAAATCCCAATCGTGCATTGAGGAAATTTATAACGTGCTCTAAGACTCTTCATCTCCCACCCTCATGATCCACTGCAGCACCATTCTACCAAATCCCTACACTACACCATATTGACCCTCGATTCACTGATTTGCCACTCGGCTATAGACAATCACCTAATTCCATATATTAGGATTTACCTCCTATTAGTTACTTAAATATTATAGCTATAATATAAGAATTATTTACCTCTAATTCCCATTAGCCGACTTTTCTGAAATTCCCAAATTGCCCTTGCGACACTCCACCCTAAACCAATAAATTAAAATATAATTAATGTTTCTTATCTTTATAATTAGAATTTCCACCCAGATTCACCCGAGAATTCCGAGTTTGACCGCTTATTCTCCTTTTTCGGAACTTTCCATCATTTAAATAAATTACTAAGCCTTAAAATCCAATTTTTAAAATTTTGGGGTTTTACATCGCGCCCATATTTTTACTCATTTTTTAGTTTTTTCTTACGGAGGGTAAGAAATTACCATAAGTAAAATTGATTTTTAGCCACGGGACATACCATCGATAAAAACATTAATCTTTGGCGGGAAAAGGTGTTTTTTTAATCCACGTCCTTCTATCCTCCGTTAGGGTTGCTTATGGGCCGGCTGGCATGGCCCAGCCCAGCACATTTAAAGCGTGCCCATGCCGCCTGCGAGATTGCACTAAAAAGAAAAGGTTTTTTTTTTGCCTTTTTTGGGTTTTGTTTTTAAACTTTTGGAGAAAATTGTATCCCAATATATGTAAAAAATGTGCGTGAATAAAAAAAAAATTAGATTTTCTTTATTTATATTTTTTTTTCCATTTTTTTATTTTTTTGAATTTTTAATACATTTATTATGCGGCTCGGCCCGGCACGGCCTAGCCCTAGCCGTGCCACAAGCTGCGTCGTGCCTGGGGTATTGGGTTACGGGCCAGGTACGACGTGGCCTGTCTCCTAGATGGGCCATGCCATGCCCCGCCCGCGGCCTACCAAGCATGGGCTAAACGTGCTCGGCCAACCCGTTAAGCAACCCTATCTTTCGTGTTTTGCAGTGTTCATAACTTTTATACACATACAATTACTTTAGTAACTTCTATGATGCATAAATGATCTTGTTGCCATCATTTCTGGCTCGGCTCCGGGACGCGTGAGTGCGCAGACGTGCCAACATCAGCGCCGATGCAAGGAAGGAGTCAGAAACTCTTGACCCTAGCGCCGATTGTATGCAAAACCAGACGGGTTGCGGTTCAGATACGACTCGGCCACCTGTTGACGTGAAGACTTCTGATTCAGCGATTGCTAAGAGGATTGGGGTTTGTCCTCCAGTATTATGGCAAACATGAACGACAACCACGTTGGTGGTGGCCATTTGATGGAGAATCTGTAGAAATTAAGGGCCGTGTGGGGTGACAGCCGTTTCAAGGATGGGTGGTGATGATGAAAATCAATAAAAAGTAAAAAGAAAACCAACAATATCTCGGTACCTGCCGCCTGTTCCCTATAGCCGTGATCGGAGTATAAAGAGAAGAGATCGGGGGCCGCCTTGAAGATTATTGGTTCCGGGGTGCACATAGTGACTGCCCTTAGCCTTGGTTGAAGGAGTAAGCGAGATTGTACCTAGTCGTGATCGGAGAAGGGCGTATCTTCTTAGCCTTGTCTAGGAGTAAGGGAGATCTCCATGTGTTGTTGCGACAAGAAGCAACAGGAGGATAGACTACTTCATGCTATGAGGATAGCATAAGAGTAAGGTGGTCTGAGGAGATCGAATAGGGGGTCTGAAGAGACCGGAATAGCTAATGTAGTTGTGTTGTGTGTTGATTGAGAGATCTCTTTCCCTTGTCTGCAGGTTCCTATTTATAAACAATTTTGTTTGATCACAAAGTCTTCCAACAACCCATTCCTAGGAAGTTGAACCCCACATTATACAAACACCCCACCTTTTTAGAAAGTGGGGGACCCCACTTCCCATCTTTTTCTTTAGAGAGGCCTTATCTTGTGGCCAACATCCTACGTAATGGTGGACCCCACTTTACACAAAACTTCCCACGTTTCTAGGAAGTAAGGGACACCATTTTCCATCTTTTTAGCTCTTATAGACTTTTTCCAAACCAATCTTACATAATGGGGTTTCTTAATGGACCCCACTTCCCTATTTAGGGGGACTTGTAGCCACATAATATTCCATCCTACCGCTGGACTACGGCGGGTGTAAACAGCTCCATTAATTATTAGACCAAGATGAAGGATAGATATATAAGTTGTGTTTGGTATTAATTGCTTCTCAAAAATTGCTTCAAAAAGCAAGAAAAGCAAATATATTGCATCTATGAAGATCTTTTCATAAAGCAAAACTATTTGGTTCATATTTGTTTTACTGCAGAAAAACAAAAAAACATATTTGGTAACATCAAAAAATTAAAATTGCTTCTTTGCTAATATTATCACTATTGTGGTAGGGGTGGGTGATGGTGGTGGATCGGTGGTGTTAATGGTGGTGCCCATAGTGGGAATTGAGGTTGGATGGTGATGATGGGTGGAAAAGGTGGTGGTGATCGATGGTGAATGAGTGATGGGTAATAGTAGTTGTGATGGTGGGTGGGGGCTGGTGTAGTGGTGGGTGGATGGGTGGTGTTAATGGCGGTGCCCAAGGTGGAAAGTGAGAATGGATCATGGTGGTGGTGGGTGGTACAGTAGTAGTGGTGGTTTGGGTTGGCTGTTAGTATTAGAAGAAATAATAAAGAGAAGCAAAAAAATTTTGCTTCTCGAGAAAAGCAATTAGATTGTTTTTTGCTTCATCATGAGAAGCAAAAGCAAACACTAACAAAACATGCTTATTGCTTCAAAAAGCTTGGCTTTTCTTAAATAAACAAAAAGCAAAAGCAAAAAGTAATGCCAAATGCCGCCTACGTTGTATTATTAAAACAAGATCCTTAATAGTTCAAGATCTATCTGACCTACTGAACTCCTTAATTAGCTTCTTGCTGATGCTATCTTCCTTTGCTTAAATGCTTAAATGCACTGCTTTCTATTATGAAATAGAACAATAACAACCATTGGTGCTTGGCCATAGGTGAGATCTGTGATTGTGAAAAAAAAAACTGAGTTTGTAAAATGGTGTGAAGCCTTAATCAATTTAAGCTTAGTTAAGAGAAGCCTATTAAGCAATTAAACCCCTATATCTTGATGAAAAAATAATAAAGAACTAAAAAAATGAAAAACAACAAGAAGTTACATCTATTAGAGTGTTTCTAAAATATTACTACGCAAAAATTAAGCGGAGAGATAAAACACTTCATGAATTGATTTGTATGTTCTGAATTCATGGTTGCCCCTATTCTATAAATATCAGTTCTTGTTCATCTTGCAAAACTACTTTCCTTTAGTAAAGATTTTGTTTTAGGATAAAATAGATCAAGCTATCCACATAGCTAGAGACAACCATCTTGAGCGTCTAAGTAATTCTTGAGATCCATGTTGGCTGTATGGGTGGCAAGCTAGCCATGTGAACTTCATCAACAATATTTTGGTCATGATATTCATAGGAGATTTTTTCACAGTGGCATTTGATTGACTTATAAGCTAGTCTTGAGTGATAAACAAGTTTGGTAACTTTTAAACAACAATATATCAAATCTTATGATGCATAAGTGCTCTATTGTTTCAGCAATATGAAAGGTGCATGCATAGATACTTTTTATTATTACAACCAAATACTTAATAGTTCAAAGATCTGCCTCACCTAATAACCTCTTTCGTTTCTCATAGATGCCATCTTCCTCTTCAGGCGAGCCACGTTCAGTGCAACAGTAAGGAGAAGCCTCTCAACTAGGTCTTCAACAAACCGAAAATATGCGTGTCTCCAGGATTTCTTTATAAAAAATATGCCACAAACTCCCCAAAGCCCTACCACAAATCCAACAACCATGCTTCTGTAGAACCCTTCAATCTCAAACCCATTGTCATCATTTTCATTTTCATTTTCTCCACCACTAACACCAGTTGATGATTGATCTTGATGGGTTTCTTCACCTGCGCATCTTGTTTCGAGTGGATGCCCACAGAGGAATGGATTTCCCATGTAAACAGATGAATCGTTGAGCGTTTGAAGCTGATTGCCTGATGGAATTCTTCCGGACAAGTTGTTGTATGATAGATTAAGGTGGCTCAAGAAGGTCAAAGAAGACATGGTTTGAGGAATTGGGCCAGAGAGTTGGTTTCTTGAGAGGTCAAGTGATTCTAAGTTTTTCATGCCCCCAATCTTATATGGGATTTTTCCACTTAACTGATTCATCGACAGATTCATCCAAATCAATCCTAATAGGCTTGTTATCTCCACTGGAATTTCTCCCTGCAAATTATTTTTCGAGAGGTCCAAGAACTTGCCATAAGAAAGGCTTTGACCACTATATGTTCGTTGGATTCCTTTTACAACCAGCGGTGTCTCTTCACCAACATATTGCCCAACTTGGGGAAAAGAAACCATACCAGTTAAGTTCCTCAAACAGTGTGGAATTAGCCCTGACAGATTATTATCAGCAAGGTCCAGGATGTGAAGATATGGGAGCAGACAGAGTTGGTGAGGAATATCTCCCGTAAGCAGGTTGGATCTTAGGCGTACGATTGCCAATGAGGATAGGCTTCCACCGATCCATGTTGGTAGTTTTCCAGAGATTCTGTTGCCCCCGACATCAAGAGTAAGCAAGGAGCTACAGTTTTGAAAAGTGGAAGGGAATTCCCCATCAAAATTGTTGTTGCTCAGTATCAACCATCGAAGTGAAGATACAAAACCCATGGAGCTCGGAATATGACCAGATAGACTATTGTATGAGAGGTCAATCATTATTAAGGCGGGCATACCCATCCAATCCTGAGGGAGCTCCCCAGATAGTTGATTGTTCGAGAGAATAATATCTGTTAAGTTCTTAAGTTTGCCCATAGAGCAGGGTATGGTTCCATTGAGATTATTTTCAGAGAGATCAAGAGATTTCAATCGTGGCATTAATTCCCATAGGTTTTGGGGAATAGGTCCTGAAAGCGAGTTGTTCCCAAGGTCTATGAAGAGGTCACTTAATGTGGACCAGGAAGGAATTGGACCCTCCAACTTGTTGCCACTCAAATATATGTAAACTTCATCAGCAGAAAAATCAAAGGAAGCGGGCAACTTTCCGCTGATTTGGTTATCTGAAAGATCCAAGAAACTGATTTTGGGGAATTTCCACAACCAATCTGGTATGGTGCCTGAAATCCCTACCTCTCTGAGGCTCACATCATAAAGTTCATTATGAGTCTGAAGCCAGGCAGGAAATTTTGTGCCCAAGTGGGCTCTCCTCACAACTATTGTTTGAAGGCTGAAATGAGGAACCCAGTCATCTTTCACTTGGAAACTCAAGGTCATTGGTCCATCTAAAGAACCCATTTGTATCTCCTTCAAGCTTGTGAGATTCGAGAAATGAGCTTCTGTAATAACACAATTCCAATAATTAAAAGAGATATCCAAAGAATTCAACTGTGAGAGCTGTCCAATACTTTCTGGAATGGTCCCGTTCATTTGATTGAAAGAGAGATCCAATAATTCTAGGGAAGATAAGTTTCCGATGGATACCGGAATCGACCCCGAAAATGAATTTTGATTGAGAATCACAGATTTCAGCAGCTTGAGTTGCCCCAAGGAACTGGGTATAGTCCCAAAGAGGTTATTGTAATCCATACGTAGTTTCTCTAGATTATTCTCAGTGCATCTAGACAACCCATCCATGAATTCAGTTATCTTGCCACTGATTCCAGTTGACGATAGATCTAATATCTGCAACTTGCAGAGGCTCCCCAGTGTTCTCGGTATTGAGGACTCAAAATAGTTCCCACGGAGTTCAAGAACTTCAAGTGATGTTAAATTTACAAAACCAAAGGATGGATGTAGGTTAAGTCCACAATACTCTAACTTCAACTCTAGCAGAGAAGAAAGCCTATTGATGGCTTGAAGCCAATCAAAAGCTGCATGATTAAGGTCTACGGTTCCCATATCAAGATACTTCAAAGATGAGAGACCAGATAGCCAATGCAGGTTGTTTACTTTTGCAGTTGAACCAATTACAAGCTCGTAAGAAATTGAATTGAGGTCAAGATAATGCAGGTTGGAAAGGTTTCCAAGATGAGGAGGAATTGTTCCGCCGAAGCCTGCGTAGGAGAGATTGAGGTACCTCAAATTCTTGAGTGAACCGATGAAATCTGGGACTGGGGTTCCTCGAAAATTATTAAAGCTAAGATCCAAGGAATTTAAATGTTTCAAATCAAGCAAGGAACAGTTGATCTCACCACTCAAAGAACTAACCAAGCGAAAGGTTGATGTAGATGGATTTCTAAGGTTGAGCTTGAGTACACGTCCAGTCTTGTTGCTGCACTTCACTCCTTCCCATCTACAACAATCTTCGCCTACCCAAGAAGAAAGCCGACCTGAAGGATCGATGAGACCTGCTTTTAACTGTAGAAGTGCTTTCCTCTCGATCTCTACGCATTTAATGTCGAAATCTCCATTGCAAGAACCAAGTTTCATGGTTGGAAGGTGTAAGAACCCAGACAAAAAAAGAAGAAGAAGAGTAAGAAATCTTGAACCATAGCAAAAATTACTGAGCACCATCTTTGCAATATACAGAAAACTCCTTGTCGGGGTGGCAATTAATATAGTCTGCAATACCATTTTGCAAGAGGTTTTTGACTGACCAACGATGATTAAAAAGAAGAAAAACCCCCCGTTAAGACTGTTGCATGCAGACGATTTCATTACCTGCAGACGGCATGAAGGCTACGTAGGGCCAATCACTTGTAATCACCAACAATGATGACTGACTTCAAATAACGACAATGGTCGCGATTATTCTATGCTGCCGTCTGCAGAAGATTATCTCTTTGAATGACGACGTCGTTGCTCATGAGGCGTTTGAATATCGCCAGATGGACCATGATGAGAACGCAGGTCTTTGATATAAGTCTTCTTGAAAAGGACATAAATATCATATAATTTCCCAAGTTGGCACCGCACATACATATTATATAGATATACACATATATATATACAAACATGTATACAGATACACACTGCATCTAATAGTCTTTCTTCCAATCTTTATTATGGCAAGTTTTTGTGAATGTATATACTTAGTTTCTAATGGCGTGCATGATAGTATAAACACACTAGCATTTGATTGGCTTATCATTACCAAAAAAAAAAAAAAAAGCATTTGATTGGCTTATGAAGGCTTATAAGCAGTCCTAACTGCACAACAAAAAGGAAGGGTTTTAGCGGCGGGCCAAGACCGCCGCTAAAAGCCAATAGACCGCCACTAAAGATTCTCCACCACGACAGCTGTCCGCCGGGGAATGGACCGTCGCTGAAGGCTTCAGCGGCGGTCTTAGTGGCGGTCAGGACCGCTGCTAAAACGTCATTTTTGTATTAAAAAAAAAATTAGAACCTAATCCCTACCTGCCCTACCCCTGCCTGCCCCTGCCCTTGCCCCTGCCCCTGCCCAGTTGCCCGCATCTATGCTGCCCCCTTTCACTTGCCCGTGCTTCCCCTCCCCAACTGCATACAACCCACGCCCCAAAGACACTCAACCATCTTGACCAGAGACATCTGTTTAACAATACTTCTGGAGAAGCAAATAAAGTAGTACATTAACAACTAAATTATTAATAAAATACATCCCCAGCAGAAGCAAATAACGTCTCGAGACAGATCCATGATTGACTCCCAGGCCTAAAACTGCCAAACGAGCAACGTTCAAAGAAGGTCGCATAACTAGAGGATAAGAAAGAAGTGGCAAATTTTCAAACTTCAGCTTCTCAAAGCAGCCTACAAAACAACAAACAATACCCCATGAAAAGATCAATTGATTGCTTTAAATAGAATACAGAACCATCTGATACAGAAATTTTATGTCAATGAGCGTTTGCAAAGATTAGCTGATATTTATACAAGAAGGACAAGCACTATAGTATTTAAGATTAAACTAGGAACAATATCTGCACTATATTTTGTCAAGAAAATTTTTTATATTAAAACAAAAACAAGGTTTGACATACAATAAAACATTAACGAAAATATCAAAGAAATCATATGCAAAGACCATGTAAAAATAGTGCTTAATAGTTAGAGAAACAGATAAAGAATTGGTACCTTCTAGCTTCTTCTCATCCACCAACAAATTTCAAACCAGCAAAAAGCCACTCCTATAATTCCCTGCAATGTCAAAATTTTCAAACATGTAGAATAGTGATGGGGCTGGAGTGATATTGAATTAGTCAATTTTAACAATTCCACGTCCACCGACCAATGGAAGATGTTCAATTACCTCAGTAAGTGTTATCTAAGTTGAAACTTGAAAATAAAATGCCTCTTTGGCAAGTTGTGACACAGTCCAGTGCAAATTCTCTTAGCTGTTTCTCAACATCTTCTATCGAAAGCGAAGCATCAACAACCTGCAACCAACCAGAAAACAACTTACGTGGGTGTAACATGCCACGGACAAAACATTAGGGGAAGCCACATTTTTAGGTGCATAATCTGAACCGGCTATACTTATGGTAAGTGTTACTAGCCAGCAGAGGTAAAAAGAGTAGACAAATGAACATGAATAAAACACAGGTCATGCAGCAAACAGGAAAAAGGGCATCCGAACAGTTCAACTACTGCACCATTTATAAAACTCTATGTTACGAAGGAGGACGATTTCCACTCATTTATAAAAGATTCAATTGCATCCATGGAAGTGATGAATAATAGGTGACCAATGAAATAAATAACAAAAAACTATCGTTTTCACTTTCTCCATATATAAAATTGTCTCAAATCATATGATGATTTCCTCTGTTCCACAAAGCCCAATTAAGATATAATGGGCATATCCTTCAGAAAATATTCAATCTATTACCATCTTACTCTGCGTTCATATCATGGCCTGTTTCTTGCATCATTCGATAGCACCGGATCATTTAAACTAATCCTTTCAAGAAAAAATAAAAGAAAAAAATAAAAACAGTAAGGTGTGACACTATATATCCATCATTTGGTGCCAAAGACAACATTGGACACATTAGGTGCAGGCTTAAAGTTTGTGGACAGAAAACAGATCTGAAGCAAGAAAAATCTCAAGCGGAAAGCCAAGAACAATGACAACCCCACCTCAGAAACAGAGTAGCAAGAGGAAATTAAAATAGATATGCAGAAGGGTTTATAAAAATAGATATAGAAATAGAACCAAATTAAATCTAATCATATTTCAATCATGAAATTTAAGTTTAAAACATGCTACAGATTGATCTTAAACAAAGCTTCTAATAAATGGCACCCACCCAATGAAACATGGAACGCTCTCTCTTTGGTTGTAGAAGTACCCAATTAGAATTTGCACCCCGCCACTCAAATGGTCTTGGGGCTAGATAATATAGGAGAATTATAGGAGCCAGTAAGTAAAGTTAGTGAAGTGATACTAGAATTATCAATTATAACAAGCCTAAACGGAAGTAAAACAAAATTATATATTTTAGCATCAGAATTGATCACTCGAGTTTAGGGGAAATAAATAAAAAAAAAAGAGGAAGAGTTATTGAAATAAAAACCTGAAGCAAGGAATGCACCCCGTCGTCCATCAAATCCATTAAGGATCACTGCTTCCAAAAAAATCTGAAGTTAGGGTTTCCATAACATTAAGAAATGAAAGCAACAAATGAACAGTTGAACTAGGGACGAAGGTATCCCACCATATGTCGAGCACAATACTGAACATCTTCCAAGTAGCTTCTTATGTTTGATGATCACGCCCGGAATTTCACAGATCTGACCTCCAGGTTAATTTACGATGCTTCCTTGTTCAAGTCTGATGCATTGGTTGATGAAGAAGTTGTCAGACAATTCGAGAAGAAGGTGAAGGAACAAGTAAATATTGATTGTCTAGTAGTCGCTATAGCCAAGGAATAATAAGATAATAAGCTAAGGATGTAGAAGGATCTTAGAAATCAAATCAATAAAGTCTATGAAATCCAGACTTCTTCAGAAATTAAAACCCTAGAAACTTTCATCGTAGCTAGCGAGAGAGTGTGAGTACTGGAAGAGAGAGACTAGGAGGGAAGAGTAAAAAGGTATTCGCAGAGGAGAGAGAAGGGAGAGGGAGAAATAGAGACTGTTAGGTTAGGGTTTCGCTTGAGGTCACTGGAGAAAAATGAAGTGATCAATTGACAAATAAAACTCACGTTCATGAAGATCTACAGAAACTAGATAAAATCAGATAGAATCGATAAAGATCAACACCTCTACATACCTAACAGCTGAAGCTTGGATTTTAGATCTGGAAAATGAAGCACTTCCTATTCCATCAGAGAACCATGTCGTTGATTTGTGTTTCGATTGAAGCACAAATCAACCCAAATGTTCACTCAGAACACATTAACATTTCACGAAACCTATATTGCCTAACTCAAATTTAGCTACAACGAAAAAAAGAAGAAGTAACGGACCAATAGATTTCAGAGGGAGATTTCGGGTCCCTTAAGTTGCTCTTGGAAGTAATAGTTGCCTTGGAGGCAGCAGCCAAGACGATCAATGGCTTGGCCGGTCTCTCAAATCCAGAATTCGACTGTGTAGATCGCTCTTCCTAATGTTCTCGTGTCTCCTTCTTCTTCTTCTTCTACTACTACTCGGAAGGTTTTCTGAGAGGAGATTTAGGGTTTTAGGATCTTATCTGCGTCAGCAAAGCATTTGGCGAGAGAGACTGTCGAGAGAAGAAACCGATAGCAATTAGCAAGGGAGGAGGCAGAGGAAGTGTCTTGGCACTGAGGTAGAAAAGGTGATGTAGAAGCTAGACAAAACAATAAGGCTTTTAGAAGCGGTCCTTCAAGAGACCGCTGTTAAATGTCGATTATGCACCGCCGTTAAATCCCACATTTTTTGTAGTGCTGATACCCGAATTTGCACCACTGACAAAAACCAGATTACCACCGGAAAAACTTTCACCGGCGATAAAGCCACTGCCCTTAAGAGGCTTGTCATGAAAATTATTTTTAATGGTATTCTTGTCACCGTCCAAATATCAGCCCATAATACTCTACCTTTCTATTCCTCTCTGAGCAACTTTTAAACAGAAGTTAATAAGTATTTTTTTTGTTTTTTTGTTTTTATGAGAAAGACCGGAATTTCATTAAACAGGGATAGAGCGATCAAAAAATCTTCCCCGGGCATCGTCTAGGAGGAGATTAACAAGAAAGAGAGGAGGGGAATACAGCCAAGAGCAAGAGAACTTATCAAGAGCATGGTTCGTCAACGCAGGAATTACTTAGAACCATCATAGCAATACACAGAAAACCCCTTGTGATGTGGTGGCAATTAATAGCACTTTGCAACGGGTTTTTGATTGACCAAAGATGATCTAGAGAAAACCCGTTAAGACTGTTGCAGGCGTTTGCTGCAGACGATATTCGTTACCTGCAGACGGCACGAATGGTTATGTAGGGATTGACTCCAAAGAAAGAATCAGTAGCAACTTCCGTGCCAGTCAATCGTCGTGATTATTCTATGCTGCCGTCCGCGCAAGAACGTCTCTTTGAACGACCCCATTGCTCATGAGACGTTTGAATGGAGTGGGCATCGTCTACAGCCCCCGCTGTAAACAGCCCCTCACATGAATGGTGTGGGGCCCCCCAAATGAATGGTGGGGCCCACATGGAATGTGAGGGGCTGTTTACAGCCCCCGCTGTAGAGGATGCATGCTCGTTTGAATGGCACCATATGTACGTCTTCTTGGTTGCGACACTATTTTTTTTTTTTTCTTTTTTCAATCTTTTCTTCTATACCATGAGTGGCTGCCTCACCTCTGACCTACGTTTACACACCTGACTTCCTCGGATTCAATTGCTCTATACTGCAGCTTGCAATATTTAATTAATGTAAGCACCTCATTTTTGCACCTCCCGGAAGTGCCGGAAATGAAAACTTTAATTGAAAAGTCAAACCCTAAAGGGGGAAAGTTGACTTTTCGGTCAGGTGCTAATCAGCCATCATGGTTCTACCCAGTGGATAGAGGATTCCGACACGGTTCTAACGCAACTAAGTTTGCCCAAATTGAAGTCCGGACACACTACAAAAAAAAAGGGCTTTAATTTTTGCGTCAAATATTTTGCGACAGATGGAAAGGTAGTCGCGAAAAAGACTAAATTGCGGCGGGCCCACGACCTTCGCCACAGATTGTTAGTCGCTAATTCTATTTGCACGACGGCGCTTTCTTTTAACCCTTTTTCCTTTCGCGCGCAAGTCATTCTCCCTCTCCCGCGCATGTTCCCGTTTGCTTGCAACTAACAACACAATATCAAGCCCTAATCAGGGCTCTACTGCTTCCAATCTACCATTGTTAACTCTGGTTACACTATTGGAAAACTCAGTCAGCACTGTAATCTGCCATTGACGACCCTATTAATCAATATTGAAGTCTGCCGTTGTCGATCCTGCAGCAATTCGATCTGCTACTATCGGCACTCCAATCTATCATCGTCGACCTTTTGTTCTGTTGAGAACACAATCGTTTCTGCAATCTGCTATTGTCGACCTTGATTGTGCTATTGCAAATTGATTGGAGAAAGATTTCAACTCCAGGTAGACACGTACTCTCTGCTTGCTTCGATTTGGTCCTTTAATGTCGTCTTTGTAGAAATGAAAAGCCCTTTGTATTTTTCTTGGGGCCGTGATGTTTTTGTTGAACATGAGTCTTCTTCTATTCAATCTTACGGTTTTTTTTTCTTTTTCCTTTTTTTTTCCCTTTGATTCTGTCATGCATAGGGTTGGAAAAACCTTTTTTTTTTTAACTTCTGTTCTCTTGCAGTTTCTTTTAATTTTATTCTTCAATTTTGAATTGGGGTTTCAATCCAAGGCTCTTATAACATCAGTTTATCTTTAGTATATAGATTGGAATTTATCTTTAAATGGTGTATCTTGTTAGACTAAATTTATTCAGGGATTGAAATACTCTTCCCATATATGTTTTCAATGCATTTTGATCGATGTAAAGTTCCTATTTCCTACAAAAAAATTTCCTATCTGTTCGTTGTTGTTTGGCTTAATGTTTGCCTCACAGAGGCTATAAGAAATAAGAATGCCTCTTTGAAATATGTGGAAATGAAAAAAGAAGAGTATGAGATAAGTCACTGCACAATGCCATGCCCCATGGTATTTAGATAGTTGAAGCAAATCAAAATGATAAATATGATTTTCATGGGATTGAAATTTTTTTATTTTTTATGAGTTTTTTCTTTTTCATCATCTATTATGTTTTATTCAAAATTTTCAGATTAGTGAAGCTGTTGTTAGTGGGTGGTTATTCTTTCGCTATTTGGTTATTGGAGGTAAGATATGCATGCAAATTCATATTGTATTGATGTTTATTTATCTCATTTTGGAATCTTTACTTTCTTAACTAGGAGTATATATAATGTGTATTGTCCGCTGCATAAAACAAAAGGAAATCCCACCCTTGGGGCTTGATTGGATGCACTTAAGTCCCCTTAATTAGATCGTGTTTACCTAACTCCTCCATTGCACTTTATTTGATAGCAGAATGTAAAAGCAAAAGCAAAAGTTATTACATTAAGAAGGGAGAGCATTTGAGCTTTTAGGGGAAAGACCTTTCCTAAAAAGGAAGGTTGCTTGGAAATCTCATCTGCTTGTCAATTCTTGGTGATATAATATCAGGATTATCTGTGGTATACATTAACCACTACATAACACAAAGAAAAATCCCACCACTGGGGCTTGGATTGATGCATCTAAATCTTCCTAATTAGATTGTGTTTAGTTTACCCATTAGCAAGTTTTAGGCTGCGTTTGGTAACGCTTTTGCTTTTTTGCTTCTAAAAGAAAGAAAGCAAAAAAGCAATTTTATGCTTTTCGAAAGATCTTTTCTTGAAGCAAATGCGTTTGGTAATTGCAGTAACAATTACCAAACTTTTGCTTTGCTTCTAAGAAGCCAGAAAGCATGTTTGGTAATTGCAGTAACATAGAAATTGCTTTTTGCTTCCATAACAGTAGCAATCCACTCGACTGTGTCCTTTTTATCAATGTTGCAGTGGGATAGGCAGAAGGACAGTGAACCGCCGACCAGACATTGATGACATGTATTGTTCTCCATTTTGATTAAGCATGTATTGTTCTCTATGAAGGAAGAAAGGACTGTTACCGGGACGTAAGCATATCCGAGGGATTAAGCATGTATTGTTCCATCAAAAGGTTGAAGATGTTACATCGAGGAGGGATTAAAAGGTTGAAGATTCTATTATGGACGTAAGCATATCCCTCGGAGGGATTAAAAATAGGGATTGAAGACGTTAAAAACGGGGATTAAAAACAAGGATTGAAGACGTTAAAAACAGGGATTAAAAACAAAAAACAGGGATATGCTTTTGTAAAGGGATTACGAAAGCATATCCAAGGGATTAAGCATGTATTGTTCTCCATTTTGATGGAACAGAGAATCGTGAAGGAAAAAAGGGCTTACCTTCACCGGAGAAGACAACGTTGTCTCAAAGGAGTCACCGGAGAAGAGGCTCGGCACCGGAGAAGAAGATGATCGGGTTGAAAGCAGCCGACTTCCGCGAAGAAGATGGCTGTACTGTTGAGAGATATTGAGGAGGCCGTTAGGGAAAAAGACGACCACGCTGCTATCGAGGGATATTGAAAGCAAAAAAGCAATTTTGTCAAAAAAATTGAGAAGCAACATTTTATTGCTTCCCGTGAAAAGCAATAAAATTGCTTTTTTGCTTTCAATAAATTGCTTCTTGTGTGCGGAACCAAACGGTACTTTTGCTTTGAAAAGCAATTTTTGCTTTCAAAAGCAATTTTTGCTTTCAAAAGCAAACAAGTACTTCCGAAAAGCGTTACCAAACGCAGCCTTAGTCGTTGAATTACATTCTCGCTGCTTATTTTGTGACACTGTTGGCATTAATTGTATCTAATTAATGACTCCATCCGGTTTGGAAGGAGACAAATAAATCAAAGTCATCAATGCCATCTAACCATCTACATACTACCATTTTACCTTGTTAGTATTTAAAAGACTGACCACACTTAAAACATAGATGAGATGAGATGGGTGTATTTTCTCATATCAGCATTAACATTTTTTTAAAAGAATTTCAATAGGATTTCATATTTGATGTGACGCTAATGACTGCTACACTTAACATAGATGGGATGAGCTTGGTGGGTTTTTCTCATTTCAGCATTTCCATTTTTTTTTAAAAAGAATTTCAATAGGATTTCATGTTTGACGTAATGATAATGTCTGCTTGATAACCATTGGAGAACATGAGCATTAATTTGAATGTGGGTGAGGGACAAGCTTGTAGCATTAGATAATCTAAATCATCAAATGTCTCATCGGAGTATGTAGGTCATTGGAGGATGTATGTAGTGTGTGTGAGGACCTAGAGGATATTTAGCACCCCGTGGCAGCTTTTGGAATCACTCAAATTATATGGGGCTTTTTCCCAATTTTGGGGGTTTTTTTTTTCTCACTTTTTTAGCATGAAATTGATTAGCTCAAAAGAATGAAGTTGTTTACTTCTTGGCTGGCGCTTTGGACAAGGATTAAAATCCTCTCCAGAAGCCCTTCCATTCGCTTCTTGTTTGGGGCTTGTAAAAGTGAAATAGAAGAATCTCTGAAGCTTGCTGCTAATTGTGCCAGGGAGTTCCTTTCTATTTGTTGGTTCTGATTTTTTTTTTTTATCAGTAATCAATATATATTATTATATTAATTTCTAGGAAAGAGTTTTATAATGCTTGACAAGGCCTAGATTACAAGACTAGATTCAGGCTCTCAAGACCCCTTTAGTCTGAACAAATTACACATAAGTGCAAGCCCTCCCCCCATACTCTGTACAGAATATAATGCTTAGGCAACATGTTTGTTGGTTCTGATTTAATAGATTGAAATCTTGCGTATGTGCTGGTTTATGAACAGTTTTAGATTTTGAAAAGGAGATTTGAATTCCAAAATCTTTAATTCATCCTGGACTAGGAGTATAGATAATAGTTTCACTTAATTTTTAGGGAGATGATAGACCCACAATATCTTTTCGGATTTCCCAACCTATGCAAAATTATTGTTTTCCAGAAAAATGCTTTGACCATGATAGCACCTAGTGCGAATATGAGACATGGAAGTGTTTCCAAGTCGTTATGTGGTAGTTGCATTTTCCTTGGGTGCTTTTTCAAATATGTTTGATCTTGGGGTTATCACACTCTAGCTGTCATTTTCTGTTGGAGAATGAGTGGAGGACTATTGCTGTAAATTTTCTCCCTAAGAAATCGGAACTTTTAGTTTTCTACGGCGAGCTGGCAGAAGCTTCTCTAGCTTAGAACTAATGCTATATATCTGGAGTAGCATATAGGAACATTCTCTTGTAAAATTTCAAGCAACTGATGGTTTGTCATTGATGGAGTCTTGGCCAAAGGATAAACTAATCTCTATTGGTGGGGGAGGTGGTGGCTCTGCTTCAGCTGATGGTTTTTTTTTGTATTGTACAATCTAAAAGCAGTTAGAGTCCTTGTCAAGAATAATGACCTTGAAAATATTCAGGCCTATTTGACATTGCTTCCGAAAAGGAGAAACAGTTGCTTTGCGAAAACTGCCTCAGCTGAGAGGATAGTGTCCGGTAAATGCATAAATAAGAGCTTATACTGTAGAAGAATGATCCATGTTAGATTACCATTGCAACTTTGTTATTGTTTATTTCAATCTCAGATTTCTTTCTCTCTTAAAACAATACATTTTTCTCTTTCCCCTATCAAATAATCACTGGTAGCAAGGCTACTGCAGTAGCACTGGACTGTTTTCTTAAAGTTTCTTTGGACATCATGGTTTTATGGTTTGTAAGTATGTTGTACCAGCCAACTCATTAAAAATAAGATTACTGTTGTCTATTATCTCCTGTTTACACTTTACATTATGACCCCGTTCATGGAAACAGAGTACCCAGCTTTTCATAAGGCATAATAGGATCTTGACCTTTGCCTAACCAAGTTAAAATTACACAGATTCAGTCTGACCTCTGATTCTTTCAAACCACAGACCTTTTCTCCTGTTCATCATGGACATATAAAATTATTATACCATAAAGTATATCAATAATGAATACCATCTGTACAACACAATTAAACAAAGTAGGTAACTCTTTTTTATTTGTGCCTTTTTCCCATTTTTTTTGGGGTGTTTGGCTCCCAACTTCAGCACAATGCAACTCTTCAACTTTTATCAAAGAGGATTGCTGAAGTGTCTTTGTTAGTAGAATCATTCTCTCTAAAAGACAAACAACGAGTAGATATGCATAAGCACTTATCCAGTAGAGGTTTTAATTGCTTGTCAACTTAATCAGAAATTTGAAACATGACTAACTAACTGATTTGCAGGAACGTCAAAAACAACAAGTTTGGGGTTGGCTGGTCTCTTTGTGACAAATTCTTAGATGATGATATTGTTAAATTTATTTATTTTGTGAATGTGTGTCCTTGTGAATTGCAATTTTATCAAAGTGAACTCAGCAAGTGGTTGGTCCATATTCTTCATTTACATGCCTGTGGGATATTAGAATATTTATTTTCTTTCCTTTAGTATTGTGTTGCTTAGATAAAACTAGTGTCTACTATGTATTATAGGTTGCCTTATAATCTTTTCTTTGTTAAAAGTTGTTTCATTTTTTTTTTCTATTACAAGTTCTAAAGATATGAATGTATACATTTGATAATGGTAATAAAAGTCACTTGAATTGTTAGTTGAAATAAAGAGTGAGGATTATTTGCAACCAAATCAACAAAGAAGTGAGAGCTTTGAGGAACAACATACTCTCCTATGGATAAGTCTTGGATGAGGTATATAACTATTAAATTTTATTTGGTTTAGACTCTTTTATTTTGTATATGTCTTATTGATATACTAATATAATTCTTATTTTCTAGCTTAAATAGGGCAACCAATGAATTCCTTGATGGTGTTCAGGGTTTTCTTCAGTTTGCATTTGATCATAGAACCAATATTGGGGAACAATTGAAGTGTCTGTGTCCCAAATGCAATAATGTGTTATGGCATCATCGAAATACAGTAGAAGACCACATTTTGAGGCATGGATTTGCTAAAAATTATAGGACATTGTATCATTATGGAGAAGATATTTTACAGTTAGCAGCATCTACTAACAATTTGGGGAATAATGAACCTAGTGTGACAAGAGATGATGGTATTAGTGACTTAGTACATGATATTTTTGGGAATCAGAACTTGCATGAATTGCCAAGTGGTTTTGGAAACCAAAACTCGAATGAAGAGTCAAGTGGTGTTGGGAACCAAAACTTGGAAGGGCAAGAAGCTGAACACCAGCACAATGAACATACTAATAACTTCTCCAAATTAATGAATGAATATGAGCAAGAATTATACCCAGGGTGTAAGACGCAGACTGTGTTGTCATTTATTTTGATGCTTTTTCATATAAAGTGCTTAAATTCATGGAGTAACAAGTCTATGACCCAGTTGCTTGAGTTGTTGAAAATTTCATTTCCTGAGGAATCAAAATAACCTGGGAGCCATTACCAAGCCAAAAAGATTATTGAAGAGTTGGGTCTGAGATATGAAAAGATTGATGCTTGCCCTAAAGAATGCATGTTGTTCTGGAAAGAGCCTGAAAAAAAGAAGGAGAATTGTGATATATGTGGCACTTCAAGGTATAAGAATGTTAAAGATCGATCGGAAGGTGAGAAAAAAATTCCAGCCAAGGTTTTACGTTATTTCCCACTAAAACCAAGGCTCCAAAGGATGTTTATGTCATCAAAAATAGCTTCTGACATGCGATGGCATGATGAGGGACGTACCAAGGATGGTTTGTTAAGGCATCCGGCGGACTCAAAATCTGAACTTATATATCTAACTTAAACTCATATATCTAACTTAAACTCATAAATCTGAACTTATAAATCTGAACTTATATATCTAAACTTATAAATCTGAACTTATATATCTAACTTAACTCATAAATCTGAACTGATATATCTGAACTTATATATCTGAACTTATATATCTGAACTTATAAATCTGAACTTATATATCTGAACTTATAAATCTGAACTTATAAATCTGAATTTAATGAAATCTGCAACACAACTTTACACCCATTCTTGAGAATTCATACAATCTTAATTTAAGTTAAAAATCTGAAGTTAATAACCCATTTCTGAAGTTAATAAATCTGAACTCTCAATCTGAATTCTCAATCAAAGTTAATAAATCTGAACTCTCAATCAAAGTTAATAAATCAAATTTAATAAATTTGGTTTGACAATAAATCTGAAGTTTCCCCCATATTAATTTGGTATAAAGAATTCACTTAAAGGGGGTCCCCACAGCACCTTGGTAGTGATCATTGAGGTTGTTCAACTAATTTTTAAAGGGTGAGAAACTAATTAAATTTGTATATATGCACTCCACAAAACAGCCGCACCACAGAACCATTCA
Source organism: Buxus sempervirens (assembly GCA_947561395.2). Lineage (NCBI taxonomy): Eukaryota > Viridiplantae > Streptophyta > Magnoliopsida > Buxales > Buxaceae > Buxus > Buxus sempervirens. Next base: position 39,122,464 of record OX387183.1, on the reverse strand, counting down.
GGGAGAGGGGCGCCTACTTCTGTAGATGTTGGATTAAGCAAAAACATTCTCAATTTAACTCTCCAGAATTTCTGAATGTTTATTAATTTGAATTTCTCAACTAAATTCATCACAAACGTTACTAACATCTATGTACAACTTACAGGACTGATCTTAGACTTTAAAACACTAAACTATAACCTCAAAGAAATCAGCAGCACATGCTTCAATTTATAAGGGCTGAATCACATTACTTCAACCAAACACTTATAACATGATGAGAATAAAACTAATAACTCAAATACACCATTTCGAATTTTATCTAATTAGACAAAGGATGGAACTTAGATCACACATTATCCTACGAACTGAATTTTGGTAAATTTCTGGTTTCATCAAATCTGAACCTGAAAATGAACAAAGCATGTGTGAGACACGAAAAAAAATCACCGGAATGATCATCCCTCCGTCAACACACGGGCTCAACGCAAAAGTGGGAGAGTCACCACCATTCAGAATTATAGTGTGAGAATGGACACCAAAAAGTTCAAAAATAGGCAAAAATAGCTAGAAAGCAAATTCTAGGGTAAAAATAACCCTACTTGAAAATCAAATCCAGAGATGAGTAAGGGGATTAGATTATGAACGGGGGAAGGTGTTAGGCACCCCCATTCACCCACACAAGGTGGTTGCCAAGTGTTTGTTCATGCTAAAAGAAAATAGGGAGCTCGCTAAAAAATCATGAAAAGCCTTGAAAAAGGGACAAGTGTATGATATATTCACATGAAGATCCAAATGGATTTTAGATCTTCTCTTATGTCAATATCATTTCTGAAATGTCATAAAAGGATAAAAATCCAAGCAAAAGAATGTACAAAGCCAAGTTGAATCAAATCCGGAAAATTTGGTGCAAAGTAAGGCCATTTGTCTTGAAATCACTCAAATCCAATTTTAAATCAAATCAAACCAAATCCATTTGAAAGATTATGGTAAATAATAGTCTCATGCAAAATTTCAAGCAATTCCGGGTGAAAACCTAGGAGTTATGCTCCTTGAAAGTTGCTGCTGGGGATATTTAAAAGTGATAAGTAGGCAACTTTGGAAAATCACCTAGAAAACTCCACTCCATAAAAACCCACGAAATTTGGTGTGATTGAAGTCTGTATGGCCATCTTTCAAAAAAAACTAGCCTCATACAAAAACTCATTCGGATGTGCCTTGGGTGGTCTCCCGAACAGGCCCCGAAGATCACAGATTTACCCAGAAAAGTACTAATGAGCAGCTCTGAGTAAATCTATTACCAATAATTCAAATGGAGTCAAAAAATTATGAAACCAACTGGATTTAAAAATAGACTCATAAAGGAGTGCCCAGAAATAAAAATCATTCGAATCGGACTTAAAACGAACACATGGCGCTCCGTCGAAGTGACAAATTCTGTATTTGAACCTGAACTGTCCAATCAACTTCGGCAGAGAGGTGTCAAAAATCCGTTCAATAGAAATTAATGAAATTTGGTGGACATAAACTAGACAGCCTCACCTTTCCCATGGTTCTGGATTCACTCCAAAATTCATCCGGACGATGAAGTTATGAGCGTCCGAAGTAAGGGTACAGGTGCTGTCCAGTTAGGCCCTTTTTGAGTAAAACCAATGCAAAAATGTGACAAAGTGTGTGCAATTCGTGCAAGATGAACACAAAACCTTTAAAATTCATCCAAAGACATTCCAGAATCGATTGAGGCCATTTATTTCAGATTTATCACAATAAATGTAATAAACCCAAAATATGAGCCTATCCCGCCAAAATATTGCTATGTATGTGCAAGTGCGAAAAACCATACAAGATTATTAGAACAACATAGCATGCATACATATTCATCAAAATAAGGTTCTAAAACAACCTAGGGTTCCGTTCCATTATCGTTTCCCTCTTTTCTCTCTCCCCGTTAAACACGGTTCTTCAAGATAATCAAGGATACTTTGAATATGGAACGGTTTACAATCAATCAAAAGGCTTTATGCTACATAGGTTCTAGTACTAAGGTCAATCCCCGGTCTCGTTTCTCCTAGATCTCGCCTCCACGTTTTACGGCTAGGGGGAGTCTCGAGATACTTTGAGCCGAGGAAGGGTTTTCACACACAAAGAAGGCCTTATTCTACAGAAAGGTAGAAGAAGAGATCTAGATCAAGGAATGTAAAGACAGAAAATAAAAGAAAAGTTTGAGGCTTACCTGGGTTCTGGAAGCGATCCCGCAGCGGTTTTCTTCTTCTCTTGGAGTTCTTCTTGGCGAGAATTCAAAACAAGAGTTGATTGCCATTTGCTTAAGGAGGAGCCTCCTATTTATAGGCAAAGGTTAGGGTTAGGGTTGGTGAGTATGGTAGACACAACATAATGTCTATAGCCCACCAACCTTAACCCTAAGGCTATTTCCGAGATTTCCCCTCATTTGATGAAGGATATGATGGTAAAAGTGAAAAGCTCTCGGAAAACCCTAATTTTGAGCAAAACTTGTGTATCCGGTATATCAGGCCGGATACACAAGGACCTTAAGGTATCCGGTATACAATACCGGATACACTAAGGATTGCTTGTATCCGGTATTAGTCACCGGATACACAGAGGACTACTTGTATCCGGCCTGAGTGGCCGAATACAGGTAAAAATTCATTTTCTTCAATTTCTGTGCTGGCTTTCAAGGAGATAATGATTTTTGATGATTGTTTGTGCAATTTGGGGTGTCTATAGCATGCGATCAATGCTGTTTGGGAAAAGCTACTTGCCAGATTTGTTGATGATTCAATCTCCACAGAAAAAATAGAAGTTCCTAATTTGAATTTTTCAGCAACCAAAATCCTCCAACAAATCTGAAATTCTGCAGAGAATTTCCAAATTTCAGATTTTCAATATCCGATTCCATTCTCCACTAAAATCTTAATGAAAATGAACGAACCTAACCTAGATTTAACACCGAAACAGACTTACCTGAATCTGAACTGATAATGGACAAATTTGCACAACCAGATTTGACGAAATGCTTCAACCAATAGGGCTTCTCTTCACTATTCTTTCAAATCTTCAGATCAGATTTCTCATCTTTGAACCCAGATCTTTGCTGCTCCTACTCTCCAGCGACCAAAGGAAATCCCAATCGTGCATTGAGGAAATTTATAACGTGCTCTAAGACTCTTCATCTCCCACCCTCATGATCCACTGCAGCACCATTCTACCAAATCCCTACACTACACCATATTGACCCTCGATTCACTGATTTGCCACTCGGCTATAGACAATCACCTAATTCCATATATTAGGATTTACCTCCTATTAGTTACTTAAATATTATAGCTATAATATAAGAATTATTAACCTCTAATTCCCATTAGCCGACTTTTCTGAAATTCCCAAATTGCCCTTGCGACACTCCACCCTAAACCAATAAATTAAAATATAATTAATGTTTCTTATCTTTATAATTAGAATTTCCACCCAGATTCACCCGAGAATTCCGAGTTTGACCGCTTATTCTCCTTTTTCGGAACTTTCCATCATTTAAATAAATTACTAAGCCTTAAAATCCAATTTTTAAAATTTTGGGGTTTAAATCGCGCCCATATTTTTACTCATTTTTTAGTTTTTTCTTACGGAGGGTAAGAAATTACCATAAGTAAAAGTGATTTTTAGCCACGGGACATACCATCGATAAAAACATTAATCTTTGGCGGGAAAAGGTGTTTTTTTAATCCACGTCCTTCTATCCTCCGTTAGGGTTTCTTATGGGCCGGCTGGCATGGCCCAGCCCAGCACATTTAAAGCGTGCCCATGCCGCCTGCGAGCTTGCACTAAAAAGAAGAGGTTTTTTTTTGCCTTTTTTGGGTTTTGTTTTTAAACTTTTGGAGAAAATTGTATCCCAATATATGTAAAAAATGTGCGTGAATAAAAAAAAAAATTAGATTTTCTTTTTTTTTATTTTTTTGAATTTTTAATACATTTATTATGCGGCTCGGCCCGGCACGGCCTAGCCCTAGCCGTGCCACAAGCTGCGTCGTGCCTGGGGTATTGGGTTACGGGCCAGGTACGACATGGCCTGTCTCCTAGATGGGCCATGCCATGCCCCGCCCGCGGCCTACCAAGCATGGGCTAAACGTGCTCGGCCAACCCGTTAAGCAACCCTATCTTTCGTGTTTTGCAGTGTTCATAACTTTTATACACATACAATTACTTTAGTAACTTCTATGATGCATAAATGATCTTGTTGCCATCATTTCTGGCTCGGCTCCGGGACGCGTGAGTGCGCAGACGTGCCAACATCAGCGCCGATGCAAGGAAGGAGTCAGAAACTCTTGACCCTAGCGCCGATTGTATGCAAAACCAGACGGGTTGCGGTTCAGATACGACTCGGCCACCTGTTGACGTGAAGACTTCTGATTCAGCGATTGCTAAGAGGATTGGGGTTTGTCCTCCAGTATTATGGCAAACATGAACGACAACCACGTTGGTGGTGGCCATTTGATGGAGAATCTGTAGAAATTAAGGGCCGTGTGGGGTGACAGCCGTTTCAAGGATGGGTGGTGATGATGAAAATCAATAAAAAGTAAAAAGAAAACCAACAATATCTCGGTACCTGCCGCCTGTTCCCTATAGCCGTGATCGGAGTATAAAGAGAAGAGATCGGGGGCCGCCTTGAAGATTATTGGTTCCGGGGTGCACATAGTGACTGCCCTTAGCCTTGGTTGAAGGAGTAAGCGAGATTGTACCTAGTCGTGATCGGAGAAGGGCGTATCTTCTTAGCCTTGTCTAGGAGTAAGGGAGATCTCCATGTGTTGTTGCGACAAGAAGCAACAGGAGGATAGACTACTTCATGCTATGAGGATAACATAAGAGTAAGGTGGTCTGAGGAGATCGAATAGGGGGTCTGAAGAGACCGGAATAGCTAATGTAGTTGTGTTGTGTGTTGATTGAGAGATCTCTTTCCCTTGTCTGCAGGTTCCTATTTATAAACAATTTTGTTTGATCACAAAGTCTTCCAACAACCCATTCCTAGGAAGTTGAACCCCACATTATACAAACACCCCACCTTTTTAGAAAGTGGGGGACCCCACTTCCCATCTTTTTCTTTAGAGAGGCCTTATCTTGTGGCCAACATCCTACGTAATGGTGGACCCCACTTTACACAAAACTTCCCACGTTTCTAGGAAGTAAGGGACACCATTTTCCATCTTTTTAGCTCTTATAGACTTTTTCCAAACCAATCTTACATAATGGGGTTTCTTAATGGACCCCACTTCCCTATTTAGGGGGACTTGTAGCCACATAATATTCCATCCTACCGCTGGACTACGGCGGGTGTAAACAGCTCCATTAATTATTAGACCAAGATGAAGGATAGATATATAAGTTGTGTTTGGTATTAATTGCTTCTCAAAAATTGCTTCAAAAAGCAAGAAAAGCAAATATATTGCATCTATGAAGATCTTTTCATAAAGCAAAACTATTTGGTTCATATTTGTTTTACTGCAGAAAAACAAAAAAACATATTTGGTAACATCAAAAAATTAAAATTGCTTCTTTGCTAATATTATCACTATTGTGGTAGGGGTGGGTGATGGTGGTGGATCGGTGGTGTTAATGGTGGTGCCCATAGTGGGAATTGAGGATGGATGGTGATGATGGGTGGAAAATGTGGTGGTGATCGATGGTGAATGAGTGATGGGTAATAGTAGTTGTGATGGTGGGTGGGGGCTGGTGTAGTGGTGGGTGGATGGGTGGTGTTAATGGCGGTGCCCAAGGTGGAAAGTGAGAATGGATCATGGTGGTGGTGGGTGGTACAGTAGTAGTGGTGGTTTGGGTTGGCTGTTAGTATTAGAAGAAATAATAAAGAGAAGCAAAAAAATTTTGCTTCTCGAGAAAAGCAATTAGATTGTTTTTGCTTCATCATGAGAAGCAAAAGCAAACACTAACAAAACATGCTTATTGCTTCAAAAAGCTTGGCTTTTCTTAAATAAACAAAAAGCAAAAGCAAAAAGTAATGCCAAATGCCGCCTACGTTGTATTATTAAAACAAGATCCTTAATAGTTCAAGATCTATCTGACCTACTGAACTCCTTAATTAGCTTCTTGCTGATGCTATCTTCCTTTGCTTAAATGCTTAAATGCACTGCTTTCTATTATGAAATAGAACAATAACAACCATTGGTGCTTGGCCATAGGTGAGATCTGTGATTGTGAAAAAAAAAACTGAGTTTGTAAAATGGTGTGAAGCCTTAATCAATTTAAGCTTAGTTAAGAGAAGCCTATTAAGCAATTAAACCCCTATATCTTGATGAAAAAATAATAAAGAACTAAAAAAATGAAAAACAACAAGAAGTTACATCTATTAGAGTGTTTCTAAAATATTACTACGCAAAAATTAAGCGGAGAGATAAAACACTTCATGAATTGATTTGTATGTTCTGAATTCATGGTTGCCCCTATTCTATAAATATCAGTTCTTGTTCATCTTGCAAAACTACTTTCCTTTAGTAAAGATTTTGTTTTAGGATAAAATAGATCAAGCTATCCACATAGCTAGAGACAACCATCTTGAGCGTCTAAGTAATTCTTGAGATCCATGTTGGCTGTATGGGTGGCAAGCTAGCCATGTGAACTTCATCAACAATATTTTGGTCATGATATTCATAGGAGATTTTTTCACAGTGGCATTTGATTGACTTATAAGCTAGTCTTGAGTGATAAACAAGTTTGGTAACTTTTAAACAACAATATATCAAATCTTATGATGCATAAGTGCTCTATTGTTTCAGCAATATGAAAGGTGCATGCATAGATACTTTTTATTATTACAACCAAATACTTAATAGTTCAAAGATCTGCCTCACCTAATAACCTCTTTCGTTTCTCATAGATGCCATCTTCCTCTTCAGGCGAGCCACGTTCAGTGCAACAGTAAGGAGAAGCCTCTCAACTAGGTCTTCAACAAACCGAAAATATGCGTGTCTCCAGGATTTCTTTATAAAAAATATGCCACAAACTCCCCAAAGCCCTACCACAAATCCAACAACCATGCTTCTGTAGAACCCTTCAATCTCAAACCCATTGTCATCATTTTCATTTTCATTTTCTCCACCACTAACACCAGTTGATGATTGATCTTGATGGGTTTCTTCACCTGCGCATCTTGTTTCGAGTGGATGCCCACAGAGGAATGGATTTCCCATGTAAACAGATGAATCGTTGAGCGTTTGAAGCTGATTGCCTGATGGAATTCTTCCGGACAAGTTGTTGTATGATAGATTAAGGTGGCTCAAGAAGGTCAAAGAAGACATGGTTTGAGGAATTGGGCCAGAGAGTTGGTTTCTTGAGAGGTCAAGTGATTCTAAGTTTTTCATGCCCCCAATCTTATATGGGATTTTTCCACTTAACTGATTCATCGACAGATTCATCCAAATCAATCCTAATAGGCTTGTTATCTCCACTGGAATTTCTCCCTGCAAATTATTTTTCGAGAGGTCCAAGAACTTGCCATAAGAAAGGCTTTGACCACTATATGTTCGTTGGATTCCTTTTACAACCAGCGGTGTCTCTTCACCAACATATTGCCCAACTTGGGGAAAAGAAACCATACCAGTTAAGTTCCTCAAACAGTGTGGAATTAGCCCTGACAGATTATTATCAGCAAGGTCCAGGATGTGAAGATATGGGAGCAGACAGAGTTGGTGAGGAATATCTCCCGTAAGCAGGTTGGATCTTAGGCGTACGATTGCCAATGAGGATAGGCTTCCACCGATCCATGTTGGTAGTTTTCCAGAGATTCTGTTGCCCCCGACATCAAGAGTAAGCAAGGAGCTACAGTTTTGAAAAGTGGAAGGGAATTCCCCATCAAAATTGTTGTTGCTCAGTATCAACCATCGAAGTGAAGATACAAAACCCATGGAGCTCGGAATATGACCAGATAGACTATTGTATGAGAGGTCAATCATTATTAAGGCGGGCATACCCATCCAATCCTGAGGGAGCTCCCCAGATAGTTGATTGTTCGAGAGAATAATATCTGTTAAGTTCTTAAGTTTGCCCATAGAGCAGGGTATGGTTCCATTGAGATTATTTTCAGAGAGATCAAGAGATTTCAATCGTGGCATTAATTCCCATAGGTTTTGGGGAATAGGTCCTGAAAGCGAGTTGTTCCCAAGGTCTATGAAGAGGTCACTTAATGTGGACCAGGCAGGAATTGGACCCTCCAACTTGTTGCCACTCAAATATATGTAAACTTCATCAGCAGAAAAATCAAAGGAAGCGGGCAACTTTCCGCTGATTTGGTTATCTGAAAGATCCAAGAAACTGATTTTGGGGAATTTCCACAACCAATCTGGTATGGTGCCTGAAATCCCTACCTCTCTGAGGCTCACATCATAAAGTTCATTATGAGTCTGAAGCCAGGCAGGAAATTTTGTGCCCAAGTGGGCTCTCCTCACAACTATTGTTTGAAGGCTGAAATGAGGAACCCAGTCATCTTTCACTTGGAAACTCAAGGTCATTGGTCCATCTAAAGAACCCATTTGTATCTCCTTCAAGCTTGTGAGATTCGAGAAATGAGCTTCTGTAATAACACAATTCCAATAATTAAAAGAGATATCCAAAGAATTCAACTGTGAGAGCTGTCCAATACTTTCTGGAATGGTCCCGTTCATTTGATTGAAAGAGAGATCCAATAATTCTAGGGAAGATAAGTTTCCGATGGATACCGGAATCGACCCCGAAAATGAATTTTGATTGAGAATCACAGATTTCAGCAGCTTGAGTTGCCCCAAGGAACTGGGTATAGTCCCAAAGAGGTTATTGTAATCCATACGTAGTTTCTCTAGATTATTCTCAGTGCATCTAGACAACCCATCCATGAATTCAGTTATCTTGCCACTGATTCCAGTTGACGATAGATCTAATATCTGCAACTTGCAGAGGCTCCCCAGTGTTCTCGGTATTGAGGACTCAAAATAGTTCCCACGGAGTTCAAGAACTTCAAGTGATGTTAAATTTACAAAACCAAAGGATGGATGTAGGTTAAGTCCACAATACTCTAACTTCAACTCTAGCAGAGAAGAAAGCCTATTGATGGCTTGAAGCCAATCAAAAGCTGCATGATTAAGGTCTACGGTTCCCATATCAAGATACTTCAAAGATGAGAGACCAGATAGCCAATGCAGGTTGTTTACTTTTGCAGTTGAACCAATTACAAGCTCGTAAGAAATTGAATTGAGGTCAAGATAATGCAGGTTGGAAAGGTTTCCAAGATGAGGAGGAATTGTTCCGCCGAAGCCTGCGTAGGAGAGATTGAGGTACCTCAAATTCTTGAGTGAACCGATGAAATCTGGGACTGGGGTTCCTCGAAAATTATTAAAGCTAAGATCCAAGGAATTTAAATGTTTCAAATCAAGCAAGGAACAGTTGATCTCACCACTCAAAGAACTAACCAAGCGAAAGGTTGATGTAGATGGATTTCTAAGGTTGAGCTTGAGTACACGTCCAGTCTTGTTGCTGCACTTCACTCCTTCCCATCTACAACAATCTTCGCCTACCCAAGAAGAAAGCCGACCTGAAGGATCGATGAGACCTGCTTTTAACTGTAGAAGTGCTTTCCTCTCGATCTCTACGCATTTAATGTCGAAATCTCCATTGCAAGAACCAAGTTTCATGGTTGGAAGGTGTAAGAACCCAGACAAAAAAAGAAGAAGAAGAGTAAGAAATCTTGAACCATAGCAAAAATTACTGAGCACCATCTTTGCAATATACAGAAAACTCCTTGTCGGGGTGGCAATTAATATAGTCTGCAATACCATTTTGCAAGAGGTTTTTGACTGACCAACGATGATTAAAAAGAAGAAAAACCCCCCGTTAAGACTGTTGCATGCAGACGATTTCATTACCTGCAGACGGCATGAAGGCTACGTAGGGCCAATCACTTGTAATCACCAACAATGATGACTGACTTCAAATAACGACAATGGTCGCGATTATTCTATGCTGCCGTCTGCAGAAGATTATCTCTTTGAATGACGACGTCGTTGCTCATGAGGCGTTTGAATATCGCCAGATGGACCATGATGAGAACGCAGGTCTTTGATATAAGTCTTCTTGAAAAGGACATAAATATCATATAATTTCCCAAGTTGGCACCGCACATACATATTATATAGATATACACATATATATATACAAACATGTATACAGATACACACTGCATCTAATAGTCTTTCTTCCAATCTTTATTATGGCAAGTTTTTGTGAATGTATATACTTAGTTTCTAATGGCGTGCATGATAGTATAAACACACTAGCATTTGATTGGCTTATCATTACCAAAAAAAAAAAAAAAAGGCATTTGATTGGCTTATCACTAACGCTTTTGCTTTTTTGCTTCTAAAAGAAAGAAAGCAAAAAAGCAATTTTATGCTTTTCGAAAGATCTTTTCTTGAAGCAAATGCGTTTGGTAATTGCAGTAACAATTACCAAACTTTTGCTTTGCTTCTAAGAAGCCAGAAAGCATGTTTGGTAATTGCAGTAACATAGAAATTGCTTTTTGCTTCCATAACAGTAGCAATCCACTCGACTGTGTCCTTTTTATCAATGTTGCAGTGGGATAGGCAGAAGGACAGTGAACCGCCGACCAGACATTGATGACATGTATTGTTCTCCATTTTGATTAAGCATGTATTGTTCTCTATGAAGGAAGAAAGGACTGTTACCGGGACGTAAGCATATCCGAGGGATTAAGCATGTATTGTTCCATCAAAAGGTTGAAGATGTTACATCGAGGAGGGATTAAAAGGTTGAAGATTCTATTATGGACGTAAGCATATCCCTCGGAGGGATTAAAAATAGGGATTGAAGACGTTAAAAACGGGGATTAAAAACAAGGATTGAAGACGTTAAAAACAGGGATTAAAAACAAAAAACAGGGATATGCTTTTGTAAAGGGATTACGAAAGCATATCCAAGGGATTAAGCATGTATTGTTCTCCATTTTGATGGAACAGAGAATCGTGAAGGAAAAAAGGGCTTACCTTCACCGGAGAAGACAACGTTGTCTCAAAGGAGTCACCGGAGAAGAGGCTCGGCACCGGAGAAGAAGATGATCGGGTTGAAAGCAGCCGACTTCCGCGAAGAAGATGGCTGTACTGTTGAGAGATATTGAGGAGGCCGTTAGGGAAAAAGACGACCACGCTGCTATCGAGGGATATTGAAAGCAAAAAAGCAATTTTGTCAAAAAAATTGAGAAGCAACATTTTATTGCTTCCCATGAAAAGCAATAAAATTGCTTTTTTGCTTTCAATAAATTGCTTCTTGTGTGCGGAACCAAACGGTGCAATTTTTGCTTTCAAAAGCAATTTTTGCTTTCAAAAGCAATTTTTGCTTTCAAAAGCAAACAAGTACTTCCGAAAAGCGTTACCAAACGCAGCCTTAGTCGTTGAATTACATTCTCGCTGCTTATTTTGTGACACTGTTGGCATTAATTGTATCTAATTAATGACTCCATCCGGTTTGGAAGGAGACAAATAAATCAAAGTCATCAATGCCATCTAACCATCTACATACTACCATTTTACCTTGTTAGTATTTAAAAGACTGACCACACTTAAAACATAGATGAGATGAGATGGGTGTATTTTCTCATATCAGCATTAACATTTTTTTAAAAGAATTTCAATAGGATTTCATATTTGATGTGACGCTAATGACTGCTACACTTAACATAGATGGGATAAGCTTGGTGGGTTTTTCTCATTTCAGCATTTCCATTTTTTTTTTAAAAGAATTTCAATAGGATTTCATGTTTGACGTAATGATAATGTCTGCTTGATAACCATTGGAGAACATGAGCATTAATTTGAATGTGGGTGAGGGACAAGCTTGTAGCATTAGATAATCTAAGTCATCAAATGTCTCATCGGAGTATGTAGGTCATTGGAGGATGTATGTAGTGTGTGTGAGGACCTAGAGGATATTTAGCACCCCGTGGCAGCTTTTGGAATCACTCAAATTATATGGGGCTTTTTCCCAATTTTGGGGGTTTTTTTTTTCTCACTTTTTTAGCATGAAATTGATTAGCTCAAAAGAATGAAGTTGTTTACTTCTTGGCTGGCGCTTTGGACAAGGATTAAAATCCTCTCCAGAAGCCCTTCCATTCGCTTCTTGTTTGGGGCTTGTAAAAGTGAAATAGAAGAATCTCTGAAGCTTGCTGCTAATTGTGCCAGGGAGTTCCTTTCTATTTGTTGGTTCTGATTTTTTTTTTTTATCAGTAATCAATATATATTATTATATTAATTTCTAGGAAAGAGTTTTATAATGCTTGACAAGGCCTAGATTACAAGACTAGATTCAGGCTCTCAAGACCCCCTTAGTCTGAACAAATTACACATAAGTGCAAGCCCTCCCCCCATACTCTGTACAGAATATAATGCTTAGGCAACATGTTTGTTGGTTCTGATTTAATAGATTGAAATCTTGCGTATGTGCTGGTTTATGAACAGTTTTAGATTTTGAAAAGGAGATTTGAATTCCAAAATCTTTAATTCATCCTGGACTAGGAGTATAGATAATAGTTTCACTTAATTTTTAGGGAGATGATAGACCCACAATATCTTTTCGGATTTCCCAACCTATGCAAAATTATTTTTTTCCAGAAAAATGCTTTGACCATGATAGCACCTAGTGCGAATATGAGACATGGAAGTGTTTCCAAGTCGTTATGTGGTAGTTGCATTTTCCTGGGGTGCTTTTTCAAATATGTTTGATCTTGGGGTTATCACACTCTAGCTGTCATTTTCTGTTGGAGAGTGAGTGGAGGACTATTGCTGTAAATTTTCTCCCTAAGAAATCGGAACTTTTAGTTTTCTACGGCGAGCTGGCAGATGCTTCTCTAGCTTAGAACTAATGCTATATATCTGGAGTAGCATATAGGAACATTCTCTTGTAAAATTTCAAGCAACTGATGGTCACACTCTAGCTGTCATTTTCTGTTGGAGAGTGAGTGGAGGACTATTGCTGTAAATTTTCTCCCTAAGAAATCGGAACTTTTAGTTTTCTACGGCGAGCTGGCAGATGCTTCTCTAGCTTAGAACTAATGCTATATATCTGGAGTAGCATATAGGAACATTCTCTTGTAAAATTTCAAGCAACTGATGGTTTGTCATTGATGGAGTCTTGGCCAAAGGATAAACTAATCTCTATTGGTGGGGGAGGTGGTGGCTCTGCTTCAGCTGATGGTTTTTTGTGTATTGTACAATCTAAAAGCAGTTAGAGTCCTTGTCAAGAATAATGACCTTGAAAATATTCAGGCCTATTTGACATTGCTTCCGAAAAGGAGAAACAGTTGCTTTGCGAAAACTGCCTCAGCTGAGAGGATAGTGTCCGGTAAATGCATAAATAAGAGCTTATACTGTAGAAGAATGATCCATGTTAGATTACCATTGCAACTTTGTTATTGTTTATTTCAATCTCAGATTTCTTTCTCTCTTAAAACAATACATTTTTCTCTTTCCCCTATCAAATAATCACTGGTAGCAAGGCTACTGCAGTAGCACTGGACTGTTTTCTTAAAGTTTCTTTGGACATCATGGTTTTATGGTTTGTAAGTATGTTGTACCAGCCAACTCATTAAAAATAAGATTACTGTTGTCTATTATCTCCTGTTTACACTTTACATTATGACCCCGTTCATGGAAACAGAGTACCCAGCTTTTCATAAGGCATAATAGGATATTGACCTTTGCCTAACCAAGTTAAAATTACACAGATTCAGTCTGACCTCTGATTCTTTCAAACCACAGACCTTTTCTCCTGTTCATCATGGACATATAAAATTATTATACCATAAAGTATATCAATAATGAATACCATCTGTACAACACAATTAAACAAAGTAGGTAACTCTTTTTTATTTGTGCCTTTTTACCATTTTTTTGGGGGTGTTTGGGTCCCAACTTCAGCACAATGCAACTCTTCAACTTTTATCAAAGAGGATTGTTGAAGTGTCTTTGTTAGTAGAATCATTCTCTCTAAAAGACAAACAACGAGTAGATATGCATAAGCACTTATCCAGTAGAGGTTTTAATTGCTTGTCAACTTAATCAGAAATTTGAAACATGACTAACTAACTGATTTGCAGGAACGTCAAAACCAACAAGTTTGGGGTTGGCTGGTCTCTTTGTGACAAATTCTTAGATGATGATATTGTTAAATTTATTTATTTTGTGAATTTGTGTCCTTGTGAATTGCAATTTTATCAAAGTGAACTCAGCAAGTGGTTGGTCCATATTCTTCATTTACATGCCTGTGGGATATTAGAATATTTATTTTCTTTCCTTTAGTATTGTGTTGCTTAGATAAAACTAGTGTCTACTATGTATTATAGGTTGCCTTATAATCTTTTCTTTGTTAAAAGTTGTTTCATTTTTTTTTTCTATTACAAGTTCTAAAGATATGAATGTATACATTTGATAATGGTAATAAAAGTCACTTGAATTGTTAGTTGAAATAAAGAGTGAGGATTATTTGCAACCAAATCAACAAAGAAGTGAGAGCTTTGAGGAACAACATACTCTCCTATGGATAAGTCTTGGATGAGGTATATAACTATTAAATTTTATTTGGTTTAGACTCTTTTATTTTGTATATGTCTTATTGATATACTAATATAATTCTTATTTTCTAGCTTAAATAGGGCAACCAATGAATTCCTTGATGGTGTTCAGGGTTTTCTTCAGTTTACATTTGATCATAGAACCAATATTGGGGAACAATTGAAGTGTCTGTGTCCCAAATGCAATAATGTGTTATGGCATCATCGAAATACAGTAGAAGACCACATTTTGAGGCATGGATTTGCTAAAAATTATAGGACATTGTATCATTATGGAGAAGATATTTTACAGTTAGCAGCATCTACTAACAATTTGGGGAATAATGAACCTAGTGTGACAAGAGATGATGGTATTAGTGACTTAGTACATGATATTTTTGGGAATCAGAACTTGCATGAATTGCCAAGTGGTTTTGGAAACCAAAACTCGAATGAAGAGTCAAGTGGTGTTGGGAACCAAAACTTGGAAGGGCAAGAAGCTGAACACCAGCACAATGAACATACTAATAACTTCTCCAAATTAATGAATGAATATGAGCAAGAATTATACCCAGGGTGTAAGACGCAGACTGTGTTGTCATTTATTTTGATGCTTTTTCATATAAAGTGCTTAAATTCATGGAGTAACAAGTCTATGACCCATTTGCTTGAGTTGTTGAAAATTTCATTTCCTGAGGAATCAAAATAACCTGGGAGCCATTACCAAGCCAAAAAGATTATTGAAGAGTTGGGTCTGAGATATGAAAAGATTGATGCTTGCCCTAAAGAATGCATGTTGTTCTGGAAAGAGCCTGAAAAAAAAGAAGGAGAATTGTGATATATGTGGCACTTCAAGGTATAAGAATGTTAAAGATCGATCGGAAGGTGAGAAAAAAATTCCAGCCAAGGTTTTACGTTATTTCCCACTAAAACCAAGGCTCCAAAGGATGTTTATGTCATCAAAAATAGCTTCTGACATGCGATGGCATGATGAGGGACGTACCAAGGATGGTTTGTTAAGGCATCCGGCGGACTCAAAGGCTTGGAAGTAATTTGATATCAATCACCCATCTTTCGCTGTGGAGACCCGTAATGTTAGGTTGGGTTTAGCAAGTGATGGATTCAATCCATTTCGGTCAATGAATACCACATATAGTATATGGCCAGTGGTTTTGATTCCATACAATTTGCCACCATGGATGTGCATGAAGCAACCCAACATGATATTGTCTTCACTTATACCGGGTCCAAAAAGTCCTGGACAAAGCATTGATGTTTACCTGAAACCTTTAATAGAAGAGCTAAAAGAGTTATGGGAAACTGGAGTGCCAACATTTGATCAGTCAAGGAATGAAACTTTTCAAATGTGTGCAACTTTGCTTTGGACAATCAGTGATTTTCCAACGTATGCTATGCTATCGGGATGGAGCACAAAAGGAAAGCATGCATGCCCTAATTGCAATGATAACACATGTAGCTTATACTTGAAGAAGGGAAGGAAATTCTGTTACATGGGACATCGGCGTTTTTTGCCAGCTGATCACAAGCATAGATTTGATGGAAAATCATTTGATGGCACAATTGAAACTAGAGCTGCACCTGTTCCATTGTTTGGGATTGATGTGTTAGGGAGACTAGAGAGGATAACATTTACGGAAACAAATGAGGAAAATGGAAGGAAAAGAGCACGATTGAATGATGGTGAGGACAGCCGTTGTAATTGGAAGAAAAAAAAGCTGATTCTTTGAATTGGATTACTGGAAACACAATTTGCTAAGACATAATCTTGATGTCATGCATATTGAGAAAAATATTTGTGATAATGTTCTTGGCTCTTTGTTGAATTTGGAAAAGAAATCCAAGGATACTTTAAGTGCTCGTCGAGACTTACAGAACTTGGGTTTAAGAAAAGAACTTCATCCAAGAGTAGATTTGGAAAGAAAAAAAGTGTATATGCCAGCTGCATGCTTCACACTAGAGAAGAACGAAAGAACCTTATTTTGTAAAGTTTTGAATAGCATAAAGGTTCCTGATGGGTACTCTTCCAATATTGCCAAGTGTGTTAATGTCAAAGAATGCAAGATCCTAGGTTTGAAGAGTCATGATTGTCACGTATTAATGCATCAATTTCTTCCATTGGCTATACGAAAATCGTTGCCGAAGAATGTTTGCTCAGTCATAATTGAGTTGTGCAATTTCTTTCGTAAAATATGCTTGAAAGTTCTTTGAGACGAGGATTTGGAAGAACTTAATGACTGTATTGTACATACTCTTTGTCGGTTGGAGATGATATTTCCACCAGCATTCTTTGATATTATGGAGCATTTACCAATTCATTTAGCATCAGAGGCACTTTTAGGTGGACCTGTCCAATACCGTTGGATGTATCCCATTGAGAGGTATGTGTAATAACTTGTGGGTTAATATTATGATATCAAATATTGCTTTACTTGAATATCTTTTTGTTTTGGCACATAGGTTCTTGTTCACATTGAAATCATACGTCAGTAATAAGGCAAAGCCAAAAGGATCTATAGCTAAGGCTTATTTAGCAAATGAGTGTGTCACATTCTTTTCAAGATATTTACGTGGTATTGAAACGAGGATCAACCGACCAGCAAGGAATAATGATGAAAGTGTGATAGGAGGAGTTCAGGTTTGCGAATCTAATCCTTTAGAGTTATATCAAGCACATCGGTATTTGTTGTTCAACTCTGATAGTGTCGCAAGCTATATAGAGTAAGGCTTTCTTTTTTTTTTGGGTACATTTTCAATATCATTATGTTCATATGTTTTACGTATTATAGGTGTCTCAAGCTATCCATGGTAAGGCTTTCTATATAATAAGTTACTTTCATGCTTTTGTTGCATTATAGGCAACATAAGAGAGTTTTGAGGATGTTCCATCGCAACAAAAATGAGCATGAAAGGCACAGACTGCATAATGATCAGTTTGTGGATTGGTTTAAGGAACATGTACGTAAGGATTATTTAAGAAAACTTCATCTTTTGAGTTGCATTATTGTATATATCTCAATCTTTTTCCCATTTTCTAGGTTGAAAGACTACATAGAGTTGGAGATGTGGTGCCAGATGAAATTATATGGCTTGCCCAAGGTCCAAACTCAATCGTAAAACGATTTAGTGGCTACATAATAAATGGATATAGATTTCGCACCAAAAATCGAGAGAAAAGAGGAATTTGTCAAAATAGTGGTGTTGCAATGGTTGCAACACCACTATTTTGGGTGCCTAACCGATATAGTTGAGTTGTCATATTCTGATCACTTCAAGTATGTTATGTTCAAGTGCAATTGGGTTGACGATAGGAATCCGGGCACTGGAACCAGAATTGATCAGCTTGGATTTACAATCGTAAACCTTAACCGTAAATTACCAACTCATCATAAAACAGATGAGCCATACGTGTTAGCATCCCAAGTTGTGCAAGTTTTTTACATACAAGATCCTATGGAACCTGATTGGCATGTTGTCTGCAAGACCAAACCAAGAGATTTGTATGATATGAATGAGGATTGTGTTGGTGGTGATGGTATGTTTTGAGAGAGCGAACCTTTTGTGCACAAACACATGGATAATACAGACCTACTTGATGATGACAATATTGATTGGGTAAGGCCAAATGTGCATGGAAGAACTGTTGATGCACCTCGTGATTTTCTAAATGATTACAATGCCATTGACGATGGAATTGAATCATCTTCTAGTCATGAAATGGAAGAGATTGACTGATCGATGTGGTTCACCATACAAATAATAGGAGTGTTGATTGGTAACTCCTTATGCACATAAACATATCTTTATCACACTCGTAAAGATATAGTTTTTTACATGTTTTTGCTTCACATATTATGTAATGCATTCAAATATTGTTTGACAATTTCTTTAATTTAAACACTTTGTTTTGAATAGATGGACACACAAGAGGGCTCTTCTACACCTGCTCCCCTAAAAAAGAGAGGAAGAGGTCGAACAACATGTCAAGGATTACGGCCTTTGCCTTATGGGCAAAAGTATGTAGTCAACACCACTAGTAATGGTGATTTTGTAGGACCTAATGCTTCAAAGTTACAAAGCCATATTGGTATCATGGCAAGAGATGGAACCATTTTAACTTTAGATGCCGTTGAATGGTCCGACATCAATGATGATGATAAGACTCGTGCTTTACAGGCAGTGTTGGTAAAAGTTTTTAAAAAAATATAATTTACAATTTTCATTAGAATTGTCAGTATTTTTACATAATAATTGAATTTTTAATGTTTTATTGGTGTTATTTGCAATTGATCCAACTTCCCATCACCTTGTGATGAAGTCTCTTCAGAAGAAATAGAGGGACAACAAATGTAGATTAAAGAAACGCTATTATGAAGGATTGATTGAGGAAAGACATGGATATGTTCCCTGCCCACCTAATGTTGTGCCTAGGCAATGGTATGTACTTATTGACTATTGGAGCTCAAATGAAAGTAAGGTTAGTACATGATCGTGTTTACTCTTCTGTAGTTCTATTTTATTTAACCAATATTATTGTTATCTCTATTTGATTCACAAATTTTTAATATAGAAAAAATGCGAGAGAGGCAAGGCAAATCGGAGCAAGCAAATGATGCCGCATACTTCTGGTTCGAAGAGCTTTGTAAGGGTTGTTTCTGAAATGGTAATATCCCAATAGTTCACAATTTTTCTATTTTTGCTCTCTATTTCATCATGTTCTTATATTTTCATAGTTTCGTTTAACATATGTAGCAAGCAAACAACCCTAGCAATGTTCCACCTTCTCGAAAGGACATCTTTCTGAAGACACATCGTCATAAAGATGGCACACTAGTTGATGCAATGGCTGCTGTGAAGATAGTAAGTTGTAGATAATACCATAGGTTTAAAATTCTATCAATTGAGTAAGACTAGTAAATTAATTTTTAATTTATATTAATGATTTTACAGCATGAAATGGAAGAGATCCAAGAGCAAGCACATGAGAATTATTGACGCAAGGAAGATGGAAAAAGAGATCAGATATCGTTCTGATTGACGAGTTGGTCTAGATATCATTCTAGAAGACGAGAAAAGTTCAAGAACAAGACAAATTCTGGGGTTCAAATCAAAATATTCATTAAAAAAATGAACTCTCTCTAAAAAGCCTTTATATAGGCGTTACAAGAAAACCCTAAACTTAGAAAACCCAAAACTTACTAAAAGTAGAAAAAAAACGAATTTTACTAAAAATAGTAAAATTCAAGAAAGATTCAAATTCCTAAAATACATCCGAAAATAAGGGTTTCCCCAAAAGAATGACTCAAAACGGACTTTCCATGACCCTAAACAGAAACAATCAACTCGTTTCCTAAAATAGTAAAATTGCCTATTTGAAGGTCTAAATGATGGAATATGTCTAAAATCACGAGACCTCGGGGGCGGTCGAGTCCGACTTTTCGGGCCGTTCCCAATCAGACTACCAATTTTCAGCCCATTCTGACAGCGTGACTAAAAAATTTACCAAAATACCCTTGGCACGGAAAACAATGTATGACCACATTAGCCTCAGGACTCGTCCTACATCAGTCCCCTCCTCTTAGAGGAACACTCGTCCTCGAGTGAAGCACTGGAATGGCCATGGGAGCATGGTACTCGTAGAGATCTTGCACGTTGAACGTCTTGGAGATGGCTAAATCTGCAAGAAAATCAACCATATAGGCATTATCATTGATTTTCTGAAGAATCCGCACTGGACCGATCTTCTTCTTCTTTAACTTACTGTACGTCCCCATAGGAAACCTTTCCTTGCGAAGATGTACCATAACCTGATCCCCAATAGCAAATACCCTAGAACGCCGATGATGATCTGCTACTTCCTTGTACTTTGCTGCAGAATCTTCCAACTTCTTCTTGACATCCATGTGAATGTCAAAATGTTTATCAACTAAGTGTTGGGAGACAATGCTCATACCTGGAAGCTTTGGTAATGGAACTAAGTCCAATGTATGTAATGGAGGATGGATGTAAACGATCTCAAAAGGTGACTTGCCACTAGACCTGTTAGGCACCATGTTGTATGCAAATTCAGCTTGAGAAACAGCAAAATCCCACTGTTTTGGATGATCCTGACACAAACTTCACAGAATATTGCCCAAGGTACGATTCACCACTTCTGTCTGACCGTCTATTTGGGGTTGACAAGTACTGCTATACTGCAAGTCCGTCTCAAAACGACGCCACAGAGAACGCCAAAAGTGGCTCAAGAACTTGGTATCACGATCAGAGACAATGGACTTGGGCACACCATGTAAACGAACAATTTCTTTGAACAAGTGTGCAATGTGGCTAGCATCTGATGTCTTCCGGCATGGAATAAAGTGGGCCATCTTAGAGAACCTATCAACCACCACAAAAACAAAATCCATACCTCGCTGAGTTCGGGGTAGACCAAGGATGAAATCCATAGATAACGCCTCCCATGGAGCATCTGGAATAGGCAATGGGGTATACAATCCGGTATTCTGCGCCTGTCCTTTAGCTGTCTGACAGATGTAACATCTTTGTACATACTTCTCTACGTCTCGCTTCAGATGTGGCCAATAATACCGAGACTCCACCAAAGAGATGGTTTTGTCTCGTCCAAGGTGACCTCCCAAACCACCCGCATGTACTTCTCGGATGAGAAGTTCTCGTAGTGATCCACGAGGCTGAAAATTAGTTTCAGAGAAGTAGGGACACTAGAATTAACTTGATTCCAGAATTCCTTGAAATCCTCATCCGTGGTATAGAGGTCTTTTAGGTACTCAAACCCTATAATCTTAGCTTGTATAACTGTAAGCAAGTAAGCTCTCCTGCTTAAGGCATCTGCAACTTTGTTAAGTGTCTCCGATTTGTGCTTCAAAGAGAATGTAAACCTCTGAATGTAGGCGATCCATCTAGCATGCATACGGTTAGGCTTGGCCGAATTCTGCAAGTACTTCAAAGCTTGATGATCACTATGAAGGATGAGCTCACGCTGTATCAGATAGGGTTCCCAATGTTGTAAGGTTCGCACTACAGCATATAATTCCTGCTCATAAGTACTCCACTTCATTCTGGGGTCGCTGAGTTTTTCGCTGAAGAAAGCAATTGGTCTCTTTTCTTGGGATAACACTGCCCCAATACCAACACCAGAAGCATCACAGTCAACTTCAAACAGTTTCTCAAAACTCGGAAGGGCCAAAATAGGAGCTGTAGATAATTTTTCTTTCAAAAGAGCAAAGCTCTTCTCTGCTTCGTCAGTCCAAGTCAACTGTTTCTGCTTCAAACAGTTCATGAGGGGTGCAGCTATGGTACTGAAATTCTTCACGAACCGTCTGTAGAAGGTTGCCAAACCATGGAAGCTGCATACTTCACTAATTGTTTTGGGTATCGGCCATTCCCTAATTACCTTAATCTTAGTTCCATCAACCTTGATTCCTTCTGCACTAACGACAAACCCCAGGAAGATTAGGCTGCTCGTGACAAAATTGCATTTCTTCAAGTTTACATACAACTGGTTAATCTTTAGAACACTCAGGATCTCTCGCAGGTGCTGTAGATGATCAACTTCACTGCGGCTGTATATCAAGATGTCGTTAAAATAAACAACCATGAACTTTCCAATGAAGGGTTGGAATACCTGATTCATCAACCGCATGAAGGTGCTAGGTGCATTAGATAATCCGAATGGCATAACTAGCCACTCGTACAGTCCTTCTCGGGTCTAGAATGCCGTCATCCACTCGTCTCCTGGTCGAATCCAAATCTGATGATACCCACTTTTCAAATCAATTTTCGAGAACACTTCAGCCCCCTCTAACATATCCAACATATCGTCCAGGCATGGAATAAGGAATCTGTACTTCACTGTAATCCTATTGATAGCTCGACTATCAATGCACATTCGCCACGACCCATCTTTCTTTGGAGTGAGAAATTCAGGAACTACACATGGACTCATGCTTTCTCTGATCAGCCCTTTCTGCAACAACTCTGTTACTTGGCTCTGAAAAATTTCGAACTCCTTAGGGCTCATCCAGTAATGGGGCAGGTTAGGTAGACTTGCTCCTGGAACCAAGTCGATTTCATGTTGTACTGTCCGCATTGGAGGAAGTCCAGCAGGTAGGTCAGCAGGAAGGATTTCTTGAAACTCTGCCAACAGTGGACGGACAGAATCTGGAATGCTCAATTTATCTTCATCTGTGCTTCCTTTAACAACAAGGGCAAAGACTTGCCTTGTTTCCTTCATCTCTGGTAGCAAGTTTGGCACAATCAGGAAATTCTGACTCTTTTCTCCTGATTTAATCGAGACCGGCTCTCGCTGCCTAGGCGCTAGTATCACCTTCACACCATCTTTGACAAACGAGTAAGTGTTGTCCTTACCCTTGTGTACAGCATCTCGATCATACTGCCACAGCCTACCAAAAAGCATGTGACACGCATCCATGTCTACCACGTCACAAAGTACCTCATCTTGATAGTGCTTTCCAATAGACAACGGTACCCGGCATCGCTCAGTGATTTCTACTACACTCCCAATGTCCTTAATCCAGCCGGTCTTGTAGGGTGTTGGATGCTTCTCTGTAGGTAACCCCAGCTTGTTGACCATGGTCCTAGAGACAATGTTCTCACTGCTGCCACTATCAATGATCAAGTCACACACCCTCTATTTCACGGTACAGCGTGTTGTGAAGATCCTGTGTCGCTGTTCATCTTCCTTTCGTGGTGTATACATTAGACAACGAACTACAAGAGACACCCCTTCATCTTCATGGGTCACTGCAGTAGGTTCCTCCTCCTCCTTAGGAACCTCATATGGATAATCATCTTCCACAACAAACTCGTCATCATGAATAGCCAAGTTCACAGCCTGTCGCTGTGGACATTGATTAGACCGGTGCCCTGGTTGACCGCAACGATAACACTTATCACCCCTAGCTGCAGCATAAGGATTATTGCATACTGCAGGAGGGGTAGAAGTCACCGTCCTGGGTGGCTGTGTTGGTGGCCTTTGCTATGCATATCCACGACTACCACTATCAAGTGAAGGTTGGACCTGGGGATCTGCTACTGCTTTTCCTCTGTGGTCTGCTACTACCTGCCCTGTTGATGGGTTAAATCTGCTCCCACTGCCGGTGTTAAAAGTCCGAGTACTTCGTTGATTGATCTGCAACTCTGCTCGTGTAGCCAATTGAATGGCATCTTGTAGCGCATGTGTCGGCTGCATCGTAACGAGATCTTGAATATTAGCACGTAGTCCCTCCACAAATCTAGCCACCAGTTGGCCCTCGATCTCCCGAAGATCATTCCTAGTAGAAAGTCGCTGGAATTCAGAAACGTAGTCATGCACCGTTCGGTTACCTTGACGACATCTCTGGTACTGCTGAAACAAAACCTGGTCATAATCTGCAGGCAGGAAACGAGTCTTCATCAGCTGCTTCATTCTATGCCACGTTAGGATTTTAGCACGATTCTGCCGAACTCTAGAAATCTACGATTGTTCCCACCAAGCAGAAGCACCCCCTTTCACTTTGTAAGCAACTAGCTTCACCTTCTTCTCCTCTTCGATGCCCATGTACTCGAAGAAGCGCTCTACTTCGTTTAGCCAATCCAAGAATTCTTAAATACCCAACTGTCCGTCAAAAGATGGGAGATCCATCCTCATACGGAAAGTACTATTATTGCCACGCCCTTCCTGATCTCGAGGGTTATTTGTCAAAATCATCCCTTTGATTTCTTCATCAGTTGAATCGCCTTCGAAAACCATTGGTTGATGTTTTCTGCGACCACGTCGGTTCTGGACGTCTTCCCTTGGTTCACGATGTGGGAAACACGGATTAACGTTGACTGTTAACGTTGCCAACAGATCCCGAATCTCTTGAAACTGGCGATCAGTCGCCCGGCGATCCTCTTCAATTCGTTGCCACAAGACATCAATCCCACGATCATTAGGGTTAGGGTTTTCTCCACCTTCGCTCTGTGCCATTTGAGCCAAGGAAAAACCTTCTCTGATACCAATTGATGCAGGGAAGATGGAAAAAGAGATTAGATATCATTCTGATTGACGAGTTGGTCTAGATATCGTTCTAGAAGATGAGAAAAGTTCAAGAACAAGACAAATTCTGGGGTTCAAATCAAAATATTCATTAAAAAAAATGAACTCTTTCTAAAAAGCCTTTATATAGGCGTTACAAGAAAACCCTAAACTTAGAAAACCCAAAACTTACTAAAAGTAGATAAAAAACGAATTTTACTAAAAATAGTAAAATTTGAGAAATACTCAAATTCCTAAAATACATCCGAAAATAAGGGTTTCCCCAAAATAATGACTCAAAACAGACTTTCCATGACCCTAAACGGAAACAATCAACTCGTTTCCTAAAATAGTAAAATTGCCTATTTGAAGGTCTAAACGATGGAATATGTCTAAAATCACGAGACCTCGGGGCAGTCGAGTCCGACTTTTCGGGCCGTTTCCAATCAGACTACCAATTTTCAGCCCATTCTGACAACGTGACTAAAATTTACCAAAATACCCTTGGCACGGAAAACAATGTATGACCACATAAGCCTCAGGACTCGTCCTACATCAATTATGAAGACTAAGTTGGCCCAAATGATATCTATGCTAGAGTGATGGGGCATGAGAGGCATGGACGAGTTCGTTGTTCTGGCATAAGTGTGACCCCCACTCAACTATGGGGGTCGACTTCAAGCAGCTCTAGAGCCTCGTATAGGAATTCAGAAATGGACAGGTTGCAAGAGGAAGTAACTACCATGAAAGATAAACTGGCTGCCATGGAGAAAATGCTTGAATAGCACTTTACAAGGCAAGTAAGGCATGATAAGTAGTTGTTTTTGCATTTTTCATGTCTCAAAACCCAATTTAAAGCATCACTAATTACAAGCATATGCAGGATGTTGGGAGCAACCTTCAATCCAAATCTCCTGAGAACCAACAACAATTATCAAGGGATCAGGATAACTAATGATGCATTCATAAGGTAGGTAATGACTGCTCCTATCCTTCCTAGTCTTGAGTGTATTTTTATTCTTTCTAATGTGAAAATCAGCTTAATGTGTAAATATTCAGAGGTTTTGAATGTAGATGTTTATAATTTTTGCCTCATTTGTCTTTTGGCCAATTCGAAACTGTTGCTCACAAGAAATAGGAGGGAAAAAAATGTAGTCTAACAGTCAATGTATGTTATTTATTCCTAATTCCTTAATTGTTTTATCTGAGTTCTTATTGATCTTTAGAATCCATCTGCCACAACTTTGAGTTCTTACTGTTCTCACCATTTAACTTATCTCATTGTTTGAGATGTTCTATAACTATCTATTACTATTAGTAATAAGGGGATAAAACAAGTGTTTTTCTCCTAGATAGGAAAGCATTTAGGAATCTTTATACATGATAACGAATCCATGTAAATGTTCCAATAGGTGTACAAATATGAGGAAAAACTTAAGACAGAAAAATATAGAAGCCATTTTGACTACTGCCAAATATTTATGGATAGTGATGATCCTAATCAATTCTAGTGTGTTCATAGTCAATCATGTCTTCTTTATAAATGCTTAGTATAAGTTTGTTACTGTTCCTTTTACTATACTTCCTGCTCTCCGCTCTGCAATAGGGTCTAAAGTACCCAAGAAATTGAACATTTTACTATGATCTGTCATTGGTCATAGTAGTCTATTGAAAACTCCTAAAACTGTCTTTACCTGAAAAACTTAAGGATCACCTTTAAATCATTCTGCTGTTTCAAAGACTCTGATTAAGACTATTTCTATGGAACAAGAAGTGGTTTGTAGTCTTTTCAAAGAAAATTGAATAACCAGAATTTGAAGGACTCAGTTTGGTGCTTGAAACATCAATGATAATGTAACAGTGAAATTTATCAATTAGACAAGCCCAAACTATATGAAAGAAAAGGGCATGAGTTATTTTGTTAGGAGTGTCATAATTTACAGTAAAATTTGGGAGTTTTTTGTAATTTTTGAATGTCTAATACCAGGGGCTGCAGGGATCCCATAAATCTTGATTGCCTTGGAAATATACTAAAAAGTTTACATTTGGAAATGCTTAATCTAGTAATAGTGAATTTATTTGCTGTTATAGACTGTCTTGGTGTTTTCAGGCTGAGTGTGTCATTATTTATAGTAAAATTTGGGGGGTTTACTATAATTTTAGAAAGTCTAATACTGGAGAATGCAGGGACCCCATACTCCTGGATTGCCTTGGAAGTTATACAGAAAATGTTTACATTTGGAAATATTTCTAGTACTAGACAGTGAATTTATTTGCTGGTATAGACTGTTGATATTTTTCAGGCTGGGAAGTGGCTTAAAATAGACTTTTTCAGTATTGTCTACGTCAGCTAAATGATCTGAAAATTAGAAAAAGAGCTGGAAAACATGGAAGTAAAAGAGTCATAGTCTCATACCATCCTGTGTTACGAGTGGGTAATCAGAAGCACTTAATGTGATGAACCAGTCCCAGTCTTTACTAATCTTAAGAAGCATTGGGTAATCAGCAACATGAAGTGTGGCTGCTAGAGCTGAGGATCCCGTCTGATCGACGGCATAACTTCTACCTAGAACATTCACATTACCAAAATCTCGAAATATCCTTTCAGATTGAACTGATAAAGTTAGTTTTTCCCTTTCATGATCTGATGAACCAGCATCAAGTTGCAAAAGATACTGGTTTCTAGGATGATAAACTACCTTCAATAGCCTCTGAATCCTTACATCATCCCCGCCTGTACCAGAAATCCAGTAAGCAAAAACAGGAGGATAGTCAGGCCTCTTGTTTGAAACTTGAAGCACAAACCAAAACTCCTCGCTTGTGCTCCACAACCGCCTTGAAGGAACAATCTTGAGAAAGCCCCAGAGACACTAGACCAACTGTAAAAAGCAAAATCCCAGCAAAAAACCCTGAAATCCATGAAATGATTTGTGATATCCTCATCTGGTGTTACTCCTAGAACTTCAACCAATACCCAAAAGATTTTAGCTTCCGATCATTAGAGAGTTCCACTCTTTCCTTGAAAGGTGATTGCAATGAAGCACTAAATGCTTAGCTAGATCAATGAATGCTCAGATCTAGTGTGTTCATAGTTCTCTGGAGTTTACTTGCCTGAAGTTGATTATAGGATTCAAATCTAGTGTGTTCATAGTCAGGATTTGGACTTTATCCGTGCAAGAATATTAAATTTTGATTGTAAATGTTTCTATTGTAAAATTACACACATCTGTTAAATGAATAAAGTTCTTGTCACAGTACCCTTGACTTTAAATGTAATTGTACTTACACACTAGATGATTGTTCAATTGCATGCCAGTCAGAATTTTTAAAATGGCATTATCAATTGGTACTTACACGCTAGATGATTGCCCATTCCACTGTGTGTTAAAATCAAGTTCTAGGCAGCTATTGCAGATGGGTTCTTTGCTGCAAAGTTGTTCCACATATTTCTGGGAAATCCTTCTTCTTGTTATTTTCATTTTTCTCATGCTTCATGTCTCTCAATTTTTTTTTTTTGGCTGAAATTTATTTGAAGTTTTATCAAGCAACTAATTAAAGTATATTTTGTCTTTTGTGTTTATTCTGTAGGCTTTTAGCTTTAGCAATACAAGTGCAGAGGAGCTCTTGGCGAGAGAACAAACAGTGATATTTGTGTAAATGACAATTAGAATGAATATGCATGGTTCAAAGACATTGAAATTTGTTTAATTGTGTACTTCGAGTTTATAATTAATTTTGAGAGATTTTAATTTCTTTTAGGTTGAAAACAAGTAATTTGAATGTTTCGTGTGATTTTCCTAATAAAATTATATCATTGGATGTTTTACCATCTCAAGTTATGCTTCACAATTTTCTTTTTATTGCAAATCAGGTTAGATTGTAATTACCAAAAAAAAAAAAAGGGATTATTTGGCCACAGTACTTTGTATTTTTAGCGGCAGCCTTATTCCGTCGCAAATTTAATGTCATCAAAAGTACAAATTTTTAGTGGCAACTTTCGCGATAGTTGCCTTCGTCGCCAAAAGTTTTTTCGATAACTATTAGCGGTGGCCTTACTTCGTCGCAAATTCAAATGTGAACTTACAGTTACCAAGCTTTCGCGACAACAATGGTTGCCGCTGAAACTCTTAATATTAGTGGCAACTGTCGCTTATGTTGCCGCAAATAGAATTCTCGACGGCCTATTTTGCGACGACCACTGGTTGCCACAAAATCTTTTTGGCGGCGGCTCATCTATTATTGGTGGCAACATTAGGATGCCACAAAAAATTGTATTTTCTTGTAGTGACAAAGGAGTTATGAGCTGGTCAAACCCAAGGGAGCAGAAATTGACTTTCTGCTCAAGCCCAGATCAGCCGACCAATTTTATCCCAATAGATAGAGGATCCCGATACAGTTCCAACTCAACTGAGTTTGCCAGAATCGGAGTCCCAGAAAGGAAAATATAAGCAGAATTGGATCCCAGGGAGCAGTTTTACCCTGCTACTCAAAAGCCGAATCAGTTGCTCAACCCTATCTCAGTGAATAGAGGATGCTGACCCGGTTCCAACGCAACTGAGTTTGCCAGAATTGGGGCCCTGATGAAGAATCTGTGAGCAGTTCAAGATCTAGGACAAAGTTGTAGAAAACTGCCCACGTGGCAAATGTGCAGAAATCTACCACGTGGCGAAGAAAGGACAACAAATAAAAATATCTTGAATATAATAATAATATTTCTAAAATATCTTGAGCATAATAATAATATTTCTAAGAAATCTTGAATATAATAATAATAAAAAGGGCTCTCTCTCTCTGTCCCATCACTCATTCCCCATGTGCCTAAACTCCCCCAAGACACACCTCCTCTACACATCTCTCTCCCCCATGTGCTCTCTCTCTCTCTCTCTCTCTCTCTCTCTCTCTCTCTCCTATGACTCATTCCCCATGTGCCTAACCCCCCAACTCTCACCTCCTCCACACATCTCTTTCCCCCATGTGCTTTTTCCTCTATGCATGTGCATCTCTCCCATGCATGATCACAACTCCCTCTCTCTCTCTCTCTCTCTCTCTCTCTCTCTCTCTCTCTCTCTCTCTCTCTCTCTCTCTCTCTCTCTCTCTCTCTCCTCCATGCATCATCACCCTCCATGTGTCTCTCCACCATGCATCCATGTGCATCACCCATTTTAAATACCCCCTATGCGCACGTATTTTCGTAGACGAGGCGCACGTTGAGTGCATGCCTCGGGATTTCTGGAGTTGCCACTACCTGAGAGGTGTAGGCAGACACTAGGGTACCTATTCAGGTCTAATCTGATTGGTTTGCGGCTTTCTAGAGACTCTGGATAAGTTCTCAGTTACGTCCGGGGAAGTCCAAAGACATCCTGGCCCGCCCCATCGGTTTGACGGGTCCCTCAGGTCTCCCTGGTTTGAGTCAACTCAGTCTCACCCTATTTCCCTAATCCAACATAATATCTTTATTTGGTCTGAGTGGGGACCGTTTAAGGTGCAAGTTCTCTTTATTTTGATTTTATATTTTTAGCCTTTTAGTGAAGTGGATCGGACATGGGTGTGTTGGAAGGCCCATTGGATTCCATGTTGGGCTTAAATCAAGCCCAAGGCCCATTACGGTTATTGGGTAACCCTTTTTGGATTTGGTTATTTGATTTTGGATTTAATTATATTTACAAAAATCAATGGGTTAAAGCTTTTAGGGCCCAATGGGCTTGGACTTGACCCATGGGTAATTATCCAAGTGGCCTTGGGTCCATTATTGAAATGGACCTTGGTATGGGCCAGAATGGGTATGGGCCCCGTTGGAACATCCACGATACCTTGTTGGGCCCAAATAGGCCCAAGTCTCAAAATTAGGGCCTAGGTTAACCCAAAAGCTCAATTAGGTCAATTTAATCGAAATCGGGTCGGGTCAGATGGATCCGGATCAAGAAAATCAAATTTTATGGGTCATTTAGGTCTGTCTACACATTCTGTGCGGTCGAGGCATAACCGAAGAACAGGTGCGGTCCAGGCCTGACCGCACAGTCGCTTTGTGTATGCGGTTCCGACCCAAAAGTCAAAAATGACCAAAAATTGCAATGGGGTCTTGTTTAGCGTTCTTCCAACGACTTCCGGGACTTGCTGTGGGTCTTTGAGTAGACCCACAGTGGTTTAAACCTCCATTCAAAGCTTAAAAAACACTATTTTCCCTCATTCATTCATGCATGTATTTGATTGATCATGAATCATCACATAAGCTGAACTTAAACAGTGAAATCCATTTATGTGTAGACACCCCAAAATTGCACGATATTTTGATAAACCTTGAAGGAGAGAAATATTTTATTGGAATTTTCAATTCTTAGCATTAGATTTGAGATCCTTAATCCATTTGAATCCAAAACCATAAAGGACAAGGCCGGAATTCAATCTTTTGTGCAAAGTCAAACTTTTTTCGGTTGAATTTTGTTGACTTTTGACCCCAAAAATTGAAATATTTTTTAAAGCAAGATTTCAAGATAATTTTTTCCCGGTAATCAGGTTTTTAGCAATGTTATTGCATAAATGAATTTTTTTAGATTTTAAATCTTGACGAATACCTTGGTATTAACAAGTTGAATCTTTTTACCGGACCTGAAAAACTGGAATTTAGCCTTGAACTGAAAAGTTGATTTTTTATTCACTTGGAATTTGGGTCTGGAACTATTTTTAATGGATTCAAATGGGGGGGTGTTTGCTTATTTACACGTAATATCTTAAGTAAATGGAGATTAAAAAATACAAGGACATTTACTTAAATGATATTACATATAAATAAGTGTTGCCTGTGCAAGTAAGGGTCAGTGCCATGCAGAAGCTATGCAGAGCGTCATTTTTCTTTGTATCCGAAATTAAAATTTGGATAAAAGTTTTTGCCTGTGTATCCGACAATAATTGTCAGATACAAGTTATTTTGTTTGCCGGATACTAATGTTTTGCTGCAAAATTTGAAAATTCCGAAAGTTTTCACCTTTTTACTGTTTTACCTCTGTTTAAAGGTGGGAATTCCCAAATATAGCCTTAGGGTTAAGTGAGAGGATTCTAGACACATCCTTGTGTCTACCATTAGGGCACCTCTTGCCCTAGCCTTTGCCTATAAATAGGAGGCTTCTCCTCAAGCAAATGGCCAGAAGATTGGAGATTGAAGAGCTCCAAGTGAAGAAGGGAATCTCTGCCCCATTGCTTTCAGAAACCCAGGTAAGCCTCAAACTCTTTTACTTTTCTGTTCTTACATTCTAGAGTTAGCTTCTTCTTCTTCCTTTCTTTAGAATAAAGGCCTGGATGTGATTGGAACCCTATTCCTGTCTTAAAGTACCTCAAGACCCTCTCTAACTGTAAAACGTGAAGAGAGAACTAGGGGAAACAAGAATGGGAATGGAACCCTAGTTATAGAACCCCCATTTGAATGATATACTTTGAATGCTACATGTTGTGATGTGTTGATTAATCTTATGAGTTTGATTTCGTTTTCTGGAAAGAATGCCAAGATCTATGCTCTTTATAGCATTGGATCTCCATACCCTCCTAAAATATGATTTTTTACAAATGCACACATCTCACTTGTTTTGATAAAAATAGGCTTGTATTTTGGATCTATCGTGTTCATCATGATAGATCTGAGATAAATGGATTTAGATCAATCTTCCTTGAATGGATCTCAAGTAATCCTATCTTTGAGAGGAGGTTTTCATAGCCTAATCTCTCAAGTTGGGATTTTCGTTTCAATACGGGTACATCCGATTCATCTTCTTCAATCCATAAGATTCATGAATCGGATCTTTACCCTAGATATTTCTTGATTATTTCTAACTGTTTTAGAAGATTTTCAAGTAATCCTATCTTTGAGAAGAGGCTCTCATAGCCTAATCTCTCAAGTTGGGATTTTTTGTCTCAATACGGGCATGTTTGGTTCATTTTCTTAATCAATGAGATGTATGAACCGATTCCTTACCCTAAATCTTTCTTGGACATTTTCAAATGATTTTCAACAGATTACAAGCAAGTTCGTCTTTGAGTAGAGAAGACATCATGGTCTAATCTCTCTGTTTTGGGCACTTTTGCTCTATTTTGGGGGTTTTGGCATTTTCTCTCCAATCAATGAGAGTTTGGCGCCAAATTCATGCCCTACATTCTTCTGGGAGTTTTCCAACTTCTTTCAAATGATTTTAGTTCAAATTGCACACACATACCCCCTGTTTTGGTTTGATTTTACCCTAAGTTTTCAAATCAGGACAGCACCTGTACCCTGTCTCAGAACACTCATAACTTCGTCATCCGGATGAATTTTTGAGTGATTCTAAAGACATATAATAGGTGAGATTGTCTAGTTTTTGCCTGTAAAATTTCAGCAATTTCTATGAAGTGGATTTTTTATACCACTTGATCAAAGTCGACAGGTCAATTCAGTCCAGATTGCTGAACCTGTCACTTTGACTGAGCACCATTCGCTCGTTTTAAGTCCGATTTAAGTGGTTTTGATTTCTGTGTCTTCCTTTGTGAGTATACTTTCAAATCCAATTGGTTTCAAAAATTTTTGCTTTCAATTGTGTCTTGTGTGTTTGATTGACTCAGAGCTGCTCAATAGCAGAATTCTGGGTTAATCTGTGATCCTCTGGGCATGGTCGGGAGGTCACACAAGTCACATTCGAATGAAGTTTTGTGTGGAGCCTATTTTGTTTGAAAGATGGCACTTCATACTTCATTCATGCAATTTTTCAAAGATTTATATGAAGCCAATCTCCACAAATAGGTTTTCAAAGTTGCCCACTTGTTACTTTTACCAACTTACAACAGTAAATTTATAACAAGCACATCTCTTATGATTTTAATCGGATTTAATTGAAAATTTTCCTGAGTCTTCTATTTATCATAATCTTTCAAATGGCTTTGGTCTCATTCAATTTGAATTTGATTTGAATGATTTATGGTCGAATGGCTCCATCTTCTACCAAATTTTCCGGATTTACCTTAACTTGCTTGTATTCAAGTTTTACTTTGATTTGCAATTAATGGTGATGTCCTAGAAGTGATACATCCATAGAGAGGGTCCAGAATTCATTGGATTACTCGTGTGGAAGAATCATACATATGTTTGATTACTTACAAGCCCTTTTGATTGTGTTTAATTAAGCAAGCTTTCTTTATTTTGAACATGAACAATACTTGGCAACCACCTCGTGTGGATGAATAGGGGTGCCTAACACCTTCCCCTATTTATAATCTAATCCCCTTACCCATCTCTGGTTTCTTTTTTTATTTTTATTTTAAAGTATTGATATTTTACTTTAATTTTGCTTTTGTATTATATTTTATTGTTTTGGTGTCCATTCACACCTAAAAAGAATGGTGGCGACTCCTCCCTTTTCATTGAGCCCGTGTGATGATAGGAAGACATTAGATTGATTTTCCATATCTCACAGTATGAAAACTGTCATGTGAGACAAACAATAACAACAAATAAAAAGATGTAATTAAGAAATCAAATGCACATTTGAAATTCAGTTGAAGATATCAAAAGTGATATATAAAGCATAACTAAAAAAGATTTCATGTTAATGTTTAAGTTAAAACATATTTTAAATATGCCTTTCATATGCTATGAGCAAAAGTGATTGAAAAAAATAGTTAAATAATGAAAGTGTGTGTGTGAAATATTGTTCCTACTTAGACATGAGCATGAAAAGGACACTTAACAAGCAAATGATATATACTAATGAAGGGAAAGAGGGAAAGAGGGTTAAGGGTATAGCGGAGATTTGAAGAGGACAAACCCCTCTTCTAACAAATCAATCAAGCAAAAGCAACATTTAAGCTTGTTTAAATACCCCCCTTTTTTACTTCACAAAAGAACTCTCCTCCCAATCCTTACATGAGAAGTCCCTCTTACCATGGGGACTCCGGTAACATGCAACAATATCAAACATGGTGAGAAATCTATAAACAAAGGTAGATCCAAAGCAAATAAAAGAAAATCTATTCAATAAAATTTGATTTAAATATATATCAATTACAAAGTTAATAGGAACCTCACCTTGTTATTACCTTCTCTGTTGGAGGTGTTTTGGTCCACCGGAAGATGCAGACAGCAGTTTGAAAGCCCCTCTTGCTCCAGAAATCAGCTCTTTTTGGTTTTTTGTGTATAAACAATGGTGAAAAGGAGAAAAAGAGAGATTTGGAAGGGTATTTTGGGGATTGAAAGAAGTTTAGGAGAATGAGAGAGTGCTCAGGTTCTGAACCACACATCATGTGCGGCTCCCCTTGATTCACACTTGAAGTGTGGATGGCATTTAAAACGTGCGAATCTGCGTGAATCGGACACCTGTCACCAGTTGTCGACAGGTGGTGATCCGGATAAGATCGGATCCGCACATATAGTGTGGTTCTGACCCGATCGCACTATATGTGTGGCTTGCACGTGCGAATTTCAAACTTTATTCATTTCAGCGAATTTTCTCATTCTTATCCGAATTTTTCTTTTTCTTTTTCATTTATTTTAAATCTGCAAAAAGAAGATATTTTATAAAAATTATTATTTTATTCCCAAATTTTATTTATTTTGTCCTTTTCTACCACGTGGACAGTTTTACTAAAATTTTGACTGGCCATAACTTTCTCATCTGATGTCTGATTTTAGCAAACTTAGTGGCGTTAGAATTAGGTCGAGATTCTCTATCCACTAAGCTAAAGTTTGGTAGCAAATTCTGCTTTAAGCAGATGTGCGCGGTGAAATCGCACGGCGGGGCGCACGTGTCGTGTGCGTGCCTCCTAAAAAACTGAAAATCGGAGTTGCCACCGCCTGATGGGGTGCAGGCGGACACCTGGGTGCCTAAGTTTATCTATCTTGGTTTGCAGCTTGAGATTCTGGCTAAGTGCTCGGTTACGGTCCGGGAAAGTCCGAAGACACTCCGGTCCGCCCCGCTGAACCAGCAGATCCCTTGGGTCACTCTAGTTTGAGTCAACTATACTCACCCTGTCCTAATCCAGCATGTATTAGATTAAGTCTGGTAGGGACTTTTGCAGGTGTAAGTCCCTTTTATTCATTTTTATCTTTTTAGTCATTTAAGTGAAGTGGGTCGGATATGGGCCCCGTTGGAAGGCTCGTTGGTTGCCAAGTTGGGCTTTAAGTCAAGCCCATGGCCCATTAGGGTTATTGGGTAACCCTTGTTGGATTTAGCTAATTTGGTTTTGAATTAAATTAATCATGCAAATTAGGCGGGTTTAAGATTTTTAAGGCCCAATGGGTTTGGGGTGACCCATGGGTAATTATCCAAATGACCCATGAACTATTTATGAGAAATGGGCTTTGGTGTGGGCCAGGCTGATAGTGGGCCCTGTTGGAAGGCCCACTGAAGCTTTGATGGGTCTAGATGGACCCAAGTTTGAAATGGGCTTAGAATGATCTAAAAGCCTAATGGGTTTAACTTGCATCAAAACGGGTCGGATTGGGTCCGACCCGGTCCATGAAGTGGGTTTTAAGGGTTAAAAGGGCCTGACCGCACTCTATGTTTACGGTTCGATCCGGAAATTGAAGTTGGCCCACTTTCCGACAGGGTTCCGTTCACCAGTCTCCTTGGACTGCAGATCACACTGACAGTGATCATTCTTTCTTTCTTTTTTTTTTTTTTTTTTTTTTGTTTGTGTTGTGCTCATCGATCATTCATAAGCAAATATATATATTTTGAATATAAGAATAATTCCCATACACAAAATGACATGAGGCACACCATGTTAGAGACAAAAGAAGAACACCCAAAGGGTGATCATGCTCTCAAAAAGAAAACGATTTACAGATATCCAAAGTGATTTAATAAAAACGCATGTGAACTAAATAGATAAACCTCATGTTGATATTTATGGTGGGTGATAACAACTCAACACAAAACTTTAAGTGTGCTATTCACGTGTTATACTTGGGTCTATGGGATGTTCATTTCTTATTTATGGTGGGTGAGAACAACTCAACACAAAACTTTAAGTGTGCTATTCACGTGTTGTACTTGGATCTATGGGATGTTCATTTTTTACCAAAGAAATCAAGACAATTGATGAAGTAAAAATGGATGAAGGTGCCCGAATCAGTGATTTTCTTTTTAAAAGAAGTATTTAAGACAAGTAGCAAGAAACCAAAGAGTTGTCTATGCATGCACCATATCTAAATGAACATGACACTTCATTCATAGAAGAATGCTCAAATTAGTATGTGACTATATGCATGAAGAATGATTCTTAAACATGCAAGACCATACATGAAACGTAATAAGACAATCAATGGGAGTAAACTAATATATGAGGGAATAATAACTATCTATCTGAACGAAGGTACAGAGGGGATGAAAGATTAGGGGTACATTAGAAATGCCAAGATGACACAACCCCTCTTAATAAGACAAATTCACAATAAGATAAAGATCTGAGACGACTTGAACTAGCCTTTCATTATATACAAGAGCACTGCTCCCTTTTTCGTATGGAGATCCTCTTCTAACCAAGAGGATCTCATGGCATGCACGAAGAGACAAGAATAGTTAGAAAAGAAACAGTATAGAAAATCAGTTCAGAATAACTAAAACAGACATATTCCAAAATTCTAACTCAATATATATTGAATAATATATTACAAGAATCCTTACCTTTCTAGTGTTTCTTTCTCTTGTGAAGATGTGGTCCCTCAAGTTGATGATGACAGCAGTTATGTAGCCTCCTTTAGCTTCAAACATAACTTCCTTCTTGTCCACAAAGGTTAAAGAAGAAGGAAGGATGAAAGGGATGGTTAAAAGGGTAGAATAGGAATTAAAGAGGGGTTAGAAAGTGAGAGAATGGTTTGAGAGCTTTTTTTGTCGTAGAAGGGTAAGTGGGGACGAAGGGAACCAAAAAAGAAAAAGAGCTCCAGCGGAAAGGGACGAAGCGCCCTTTTTATATGCACAACAAAATTGACCGCATTATGTGGTCGCTTGTTGAGCGCATTTAAAATGTGGTTCGGTTTTGACCGCATTTTAAATGCGATCAAGCCGCCCATGTGCCGAAATTGGCTGAGATTCGCCAGCTGGGGATAGCTGGCACTCTTCTAGAAGACCATGACCTCATATATATTACGGTCAAAGTTTGACCGCGATATATATGTGATCAACACGTGTTAAATGCTGCCGGAATCCAAACTTTCTTCCATTTTGTTTAAAATTCGGATTTTTGTCCTATTTTCTTTTTCTTTTTGATTTATTTTAATTCCGAAAATTAGATATTTTTAATAAATAATATTATTTTAATATTTTCTTAAAAATTTTATTTATATTGTCATTTTATACTTTTTGCTGCTGCACGAACAGTTTTCCTAAAACTTTGATTGGCCATAACTTTTTCGTCTGATGTCCGATTTTAGCAAACTCAGTACCATTGGGATCAGTGCGAGATTCCCTATCCACTGAACTTGAATTTAGCAGCGAACTGAGATTTTTAGTAGAAGTGAAAAACTGCTACTTAGAAGTCAATTTTGCTCATATCTTTTAATCCGAGATTCCAATTCTGACAAACTCAGTTGCGTCGAACTCGTGTCGAGATTCTCTATCCAATGGTATGAAGTTTGGCAGCTGACTTGGGATTTAGTAGAAAGCCAATTTCTGCTATTTCCAGGTTTGACAAGTCCATAACTTCCTCATCCGGAGTTCGATTCCAACAAACTTAATTGCGTTGGAATCGTATCGGAAATCTGTATTTGCCAATATAAAACTGAACTGCTAATTCAGCTTTTAGCAGAAAGTCAAAACTGCTCCCTGGGAGCCGGTTTTGCTCATAATTCTCAAGCTGGAACCCCGATTCCAGCAAACTTGGTCGCGTTGGAATCGTGTTGCAGTGCTTTTTCTACTGGGACCAGATCAGACAGCTGATCTGGGTTTTAGCAGAAAGTCGATTTCTGCTTTTCCCAGTTTTGACCAACCCATAACTTCTTCATCTAGACTCCGATTTAGACAAGCTTGGCGCCTTTGGAACCATATCGGAATCCTCTATCCAATGGTATGAAGTTTGGTGGTCAATTCACGCTAGATCAAAAAGTCAACTTCTTGATCCTTCCGGGTTTAACTTTTTCAATTAGGGTTCTCATTTTCGTCATTTTTAGTGCGCAAAAAAATGAGGTGCTAACAGCAGAAAGCCGAAACTGCTACTCGGAAGATAGTTTTGCTTATAACTTCTTATCCGGAACTCCGATTCCGACAAATTTAATTGCACTGGGATCGTGTCGAAATTTTCTATCTTCTGGGAGCAAGTTGGGCAACTGAATTGGGCTCGAACAGAAAGGCAATTTCTGCTCCTCCTAAGTTTGACCAACCCATAACTTCTTCATTCGAACTCCGATTTGAGCAAACTCAGTTGCATTGGAATCGTGTCAGAACTTCCTTTTCAATGGAAAGAAGTTTTGTGGTCAATTTGCACTAGATCAAAAAGTCAATTTTTTGACCCCTCAGGGTTTGACTTTTCAGTTAAAGTTTTATTTTCTGCACTTTTAAGGGGTGAAAAAATGAGGTGCTGACACTCGCATCCCACCCCCATACGTATGGACACACTCATTTGTTGCTCATCTTCCCATCTCCAGCCTCTCTCCCATGGCTTCCCTTCCACAAATCCTCTTCTTCTCCATCTCCCAAGCTCACCCTATAGCTCTCCCAACCGCTCAAACATGCCTAAGCCTTCCCCCTCCTTCTCCTTCATTGTAAGTCTTGAAAGGAATTTGGAGGTGTTTCTTGGAGGAACAAAAGGAGGTGATCAGCTGCTGGTGGAGCTTCCAAGGAGTTCAACACACTTCAAAAGGAGCATAAAACCCCAAGGTGAGCTTCCCCTTTACATCTTGTTTAAAATATGTGGAAATGAGCATATTTGGAGTCTTTGGAGTTAGTTTGTATATATGAATGTTTATCTACTATTGGAGCATGTTCCTATCTCCCTTTCCTTTCTCTTTTCTCTTATTTATGTCCCCATAAAGGTGCGCTAGCCCCCATGGTAAGAGGGGAGTGTACGTGTGACTCCAAGAGAGGGTGAGGGGTCATTTTCATATGTTTTTAAAGGGTTTTGTTGATATCTTTTTCATTCATATGGGGGAGCATGGTCCTCTTCCTTTTCATTCTAATGTACCCCTATTTTAACCCCCCCTACTTCCCTTCTCTAAATGGTTTCATTTATTTACTTATATGCTTGCTTTGGATATGATGTAGGTGGTAGAGTATGCATGTTAAGGTTAGGTCATTCATGTGTGTTTCATGTTTCCCCTTGTTCCCCTATAATGGTGCTTTTTTTAGCTGCTGTTGGAGGCATCTTGCATGCCTCTTTTCCCTTTTATCTCATGCTCACACACTCTAAGCATGTCCATGCATAAGTGTCCCTATGCCATGATCCATTCCCCCCCCCCCCCCCCCTCTCCACTGTTTTATGCCTTCTTACCATGATCCCATCTACTGGCAGCTACTATTTTTTTACTTACATGTGATATGTCCTCTCATCCTTGTACACATCAAGTGTATGCCCACATATCTACTCGCTAGAAGCATGTTAGGTCATCCTTTGGTTGTGCTATCACCTATTCTTTGCATGCATGTGAGCACATACCTCATTTGGTAGGCACATGATATGTAAAAATGCACACTTTCACCATGGTTTAAAGCATACCCCTTGTTTTCTTGTATCCCTTTTAATTGCAGATTCATGGAATGGAAAAGCCAAAACAGGGACACCCAAGTCCCTGTTTCATTTTTGGTTTTGGTTCAAAAAAGGGAGGAGGCAAGATCCAAGCCTTCTTCCCCTTTCTTTCACTTTAAACCATCCCAAAAGATACCAAAAATGGGGTGGTATTCTCCCCTTCCTTAAACCACTTTGGGCCCATACAGGGGCCCACACAGTATCCGAAGCCCTTGAGCAAACCCAGAACCCAACCCTCATTTGAAAATCTGTAAAAAGACTTTTTAGGCTGATCCAACAACTCAGGTCGGATCAGCCTGAATTTTTACAAAGCCAAAATATAATTTCGGCTATGAGTAATTTTCATGTGTAGCCGAAATTTAATTTCGGCTACACTGTTCTTCTGTGTAGCTGAAATATAATTTCAACTACACCCCTAGAATCCAATTTTTCATTCTTTCAGTCCTTTATGGTTTTCCAATTCATTTTGGTCGAACCAGACAACCCAGCAGGGTTTCCGGGTCATCCGAAAATCCAATGTGGGCCTTGGACTCATCCGGTCCAATTTGATTCATTGTGGGCCTTCCAACGAAGCCCACTAAGCCCATTGAACATATTTGGATCTAAATAAGATAATCAAACTGATTAAGTAGGTCACATCATTTGAGGCCTACCAAAAGCCCAACTTGGATCTTGCTTGCTAATTTGGGGTTTGGTTTGGCGTGATTGTGGGCTCGGGCCTATCGGGCCCACTAAGCCCATTGAACCAAATAAGGGTAGGGTCCTAAAGCCCTAACCCAGGAAGTCTTGGGCTTTCCAGCCCATGCTGTGCGCGCCTGACTTCGGTTGCCGCACTAGGTAAAAATGGGAAATTGGAGTCACCACCGCCTGATGGGGTGCAGGCAGACACCTGGGTGCCTAGATTTTCTATTAGACTAGTCTGCGGTTTAGAGATTCTAAGTAAGTTCTCGGTTACGGTCTGGGGAAGTCCGTAGACACCCCAGTCCACCCCGTCGAATGATGGGTCCCATAGGTTTCCCTGGTTTGAGTCAACTTTGGTCTCTCACTCACCCGATTCCTATTCCAGCATGCACACTTATTTAAGTCTGGCTGGACCGCCAAAGTGGTGTGGGTCCCTTTGCTTGGTTTTATCTTCTTAGCTTTAAAGTGAGGTGAGTCTGATTGGATGAGCCCCGTTGGAGGGCCCACGGATCCCTTGGTGGGCCAAGTGGGGCCCACATGTTCCTTGGTGGGCCTCAGTCTAGCCTGAGAGGCCCTTTGGGCTTTGGTTTAATGATTTGATTTTACTTGAAGTTCAAGTTTGATCATTTAGTAATTTCCATGCAAAGGTGGGCCGGTTTGGTTTGTGGGCCCGTTGGGTGGGCCGCACATGGTAGCCAAGTGATTTATTGGTTTTATCTTGATTAAGTTTCCAAAATGGGCCAGGCCTGGGCTTGGGGCCCTTTACCTGGGCTTGGGCTTGAAAGCCCGAGACTTCCTGGGTTAGGGTTTTGAAACCCTAACCTTGCTTGGTTTTGTGGGCTTAGTGGGCCCGATAGGCCCTGCCCGTGGTCTCGGCCAAACCACGTCTAAATCTAGGCATACTTCCAGAACCGGGCATTGGCGGGCCTCAAAGGGTCTGGCCCGCTCAATTCTTTTAATTATCTTATTTTAAGCAAAATTGAATGGCTCGGGCTGGGTGGGCCCGGTTGGAAGGCCCACTGGAAATCAAGTTGGACCGGGGGTCCAAGTCCCATGTTGGGTTTCCGGGTGACCCAGAAACCCTATTGGTTCATTTGGTTCGGTTCGAGAATGTCACCCACAGTCAGCAAAAATTACAGAACATGTAGAAATCACAAAATACACAAAACATACGATTTAACCTTTAGGAGGCAGGCACGTCCTGTGCAACCCCGCTCACAATTAGGGCTTAAAGCCTTTTTTTTTTTCAAAGCCTTGGAATTAGGTGCGTTATAGGGAGAGAGAGAGAGAGAGAGAGAACTATTTAAATTATCCCACCCTTTTTCACTCCTTTTTTTTGGTGTTTTACCGTTGGTAAAAGTGCTTTTTACTGGCAGGACATTCCATCGATAAAAACATTAATCTTTGGCAGGAAAAGGTTTTTTTACCAGCCGATATAAAGGCCAATAAAGGTTTTGAATTATTACAACAAGATCCTTGATCGTTCTAAGATATGTCTGACCTACTGACATCCTTAATTAATTAGATTCTTGGTGATGCTATCTCCCTCTGCTTAAATGCATTGCATTGTATTATGAAATATAACATCAGCAACCATGCCAATTGGTTCTTGCCCAGAAGGTGAGATCTAATTGTGAAAAAAAAAAAACCTAAGTTTGTAAACTAATGTGAAGCCTTAACCAATTTAAGCTTAGTTAAGAAAAGCCCACTAAGCAATTAAATTGATGGAAAAATAAATAAATAATTCAAAAATGAAAAACAACAAGAAGTTGCCTCCATTAGAGTTCATAAAATGTTACTATGCAAAAACTAAGGGGACAGATAAAACACTTCATGAATTGATTAGTATGTTTCTGAATTTATGGTTGTCCTTAATATATAAATATAATTTCTTGTCTATTTTGCTAAACTACTTTCCTTTCAATAATGACTTTGTTTTAGGATAAAATAGATCAAGCTAATCCACAGAGCTAGTGACAACTAGGGCTGTAAATGGATCGGATCATGACCCGTTTACCGTCCGTTTTCGATTAAATTATCCAATTTAATCGGATTTTTAACCGACTAAATGATCCGTCGGATCGGATCCGGATCAAATTTTCGGATACATTTATATTCGGATTCGGATTCGGATTAGGGCAATATTCGTTTGATTAAGATCCAAATCCAATTAAATATGTATAATATGTTTGTAAATTATATAATTTGTTGAGGATAATTAAGTAATTTTATCCTCTTGTATAAAAGCAACATTTGCCGTAAACTCTTAACAATCTCTCGCGTCTCTCTCGTCTTCCTCTCAATCTCACCTCGACAATCGACACCTCTCTCTCGTCTTCACTCTCTCAACTCTCTCGCATCTTCCTCTCACCTCTCTCTCGTCTTCCTCTTGTGTTGAGACCTGGGAGCACATCCTGAATAATGAAGAAGGGAGAGCTGGGAGCACATCCTTAAATCCAACTACGATTCATTGCGTAGAGTATTGAGTTCTCCATGGAAGGCTGCTAAATCAAAAGCCCAAGAAGGATTTCTAGGTGGGTTTGCTGCTGGTTTTTTTGGTTTCTCTGTTCTGTACAAGTAATGAGAGTGTACGAATAATGTATGCGTGAGGGGGTTCGGGCCTCCAATTTCTTCTTCACTCCTTTTGACTTTGTTTGAGTTAATTTTGGAGCACATCTTTAGAATTTTGTCGAATTGTGTTTGTTTCTCAGGAAGCATCTTCATCTCTGTTGGCTTCTTCTGTGTTGATTGTTAATGAGGATTCGTTAAATCACTTTTATGACACAGGGAGATCCAACAACCATCTTTGCAGCCAATTTTAAGTGGGAAGCAGGAACGGAGCGAACCCTTTTATGCCCATCAAAGATGAAAGAACAAACTCTTTAATTTGGTTCTCTTCCTAAAGAAGCATATTTGTAGTGATTATAAAACAAACTTCAGATTTTGACTGAGCTATTGATGACTAAAGGAAAAGAAAATACCAGTCAATGGTGTGCAAGTCCCTCGGGTGATTGCCATCAACCTGAAAACTATTTGATTATTTAGGATGTGCTCCCTTCTTCATTAACCCGAGAGCTGGGAGCACATCCTCAGTGAAAATACATTTTCTGCAAGGTATTTGATTCCTCTCAATATCCTTATAGTTACATCATATAAGGATATGGAAAAATTTTGATCCTTGATTGAAATTCCTCATTTTGCATATGTTTTTTTTTCTCTTTGCTACCATGACTAGGGCCTAAAGGTTTTTATCCCCTTAAAGTTCTCACTTCATTACTCACAATCAGTTCTTTTTTTAGGCATGAGTTTTTTTTCCCTAAAATTCGCGTGTTTTGTACTAGAAAAGTGGAAAAACGAAAATCACTCTTCAGTTCTTACAATCTGTATGTCGCTCTTTTGACTTGACCTAGAAATTTTTAGAAGTAAACAAGTAAGTTTTACTAGTTGGCAATCAAGAGTTACTGTTTTTTGGTTTCAAAGACTAATCCAATCAAGAGTTACTGTTTTTGTTAGTTGGTTTCATTTTATTTTTTTTTTTTTGGTAAGGGTCTTTGTTTGTTGGTTTGGGAGTAGCTTGAGACAGATAAAAGCTACTCTCAAATGGGATTGATTCATAAACGACAGACATTTTGAATGAAACCCCTTTTTACAGAAAGAGAGAATATATCCTACAAACCCACAAAACCTAACATACTGCCATGATTGCACATCACTTCTTCACCTGATTTGCCCTTGTGTGTGTAATGTATGTCCTTAATAATATTTACTTGTATATATTTACTTCTTTATGATTTTCATTTAGATATTTCTGAAATTATTTAGATGATAACAATATTTCTAAATCAGGTTATATGCGGTTCGGATGATTATGTTTTGTTTCTAGTTTTATCA
The DNA here is from genome assembly GCA_947561395.2 of Buxus sempervirens. Taxonomy (NCBI): domain Eukaryota; kingdom Viridiplantae; phylum Streptophyta; class Magnoliopsida; order Buxales; family Buxaceae; genus Buxus; species Buxus sempervirens. Next base: position 39,077,552 of record OX387183.1, on the reverse strand, counting down.
CAGTTTGGAGTTCAGAAGCTTAGGGAGCTCACAAGAGGTATGCCTTTTTTCTTTAAACTTTTATATTTATATTAACTTATTGCTGATTTGAGGAATCTATTGCAATGATATTTTTTAAAGCATTAGTTGTATTATATATTTTTAGTGCTTGATATAAGAGGCTGCATGATGTTTTTTTTTTACATATTGGTCAATTTTTTTTTATGTCCTAGTAATTTTTCGAAACTTTGATACATGTGCTTAATGCACCCATCTTACTATTTTAATTGTAATTTTGGGTTGTGCTTGTCTCCTTAACTTACAAGTAATCCATTATGTGTTTATTAAATTTTTTTTTGTATTGAAGGATAAATTGTTGAAATGTCTGATCCTATTACTATTGAGGATGAGATGGTAGAGGTAGAGGTGTCACCTAACCCAAATTTAAAGAGGCCTAGAAAATTAACATCGAAGGTGTGGGATGATTTTAAGAAGATCTCAGGGGAAGATGGAGTTAAAATTGCTTCATGTAATCATGCAAAAGGACATTTACTGGAGCAAGTAGTAGTGGCAGAACACATTTAAATAATCATTTGCAAAGGTGTCCTAGGAGAAAACATGGAGATATAGGTCAACAAATGTTAGCAATTACCAAGAGTAAGGGGAGTTCTAGTGGTTTGAGGAATTTTAAATTTGATCATGAAAGAAGTAGAATGGACTTGGCAAAGATGATTATTAAGCACGAATACAGTTTTAACATGGTTGAGCATGAGTATTTTTAGACTTTTGTTAACAACTTATAGCCAATGTTTAAAATGGTATCACGGAATACTGTAAGGGCTGATGTTCTTGTTGTATACAAGGAAGAGAAGAAGAAGTTGTATGATTCTTTTTATCAGCTGTCTTCTCGTATTAGCTTGACTACAGATTTATGGACATCTAGTGAGCAAAACATTGGGTATTGTTGTGTGACAGTACACTTTATTGATGAAGGATGGGACTTGAAAAAGAAACTTCTGAGTTTTACATCTTTATAATGTCCACATGATGCAGAGACACTCGTTGGATTGATCAAAGATGTGGTTTTGGGGTGGAATATTGATAAAAAGTTGTTTTCTATGACTGTTGATAATGCTAGTACGAATGATGCAATGGTCAGAGAGTTAGGAAGATGGCTTGGGGATCAGAATTTACTTCCTTTGGATGGAGGTTTATTTCATATTCGTTGTAGTGCACACATTCTTAATCTTATTGTCCAAGATGGGTTACAAGAAATAAAAGGAATCATTAAGAATGTTAGGAAAAGTATTCGGTATGTTAGATCAACACTTCAAAAGAAGCAAAAGTTTAAAAATGCCTTAAATCAAGTGAAGTTATTTGGGAGAAAAGGTGTTGTTCTTGATGTGAAGACTAGGTGGAATTCCACTTTCTTGATGCTTGAGAGAGCACTAGAGTTGAGAGAGGCATTTGTTCATCTCCAGCAAATTGATCGTGAATTCAATGTGAATTTATCCAAGGAAGAGTGGGATACGACTCAAGTTGTTTGTAGATGTTTGAAAGTGTTTTATGAAGTTACTTGTACTTTTTCTGGTTATAAGTATCCAACTGCAAATCTATTTTTTCTTATATCTGTAAGATTCACAAGCACTTGCTAGATATGGAGAAAAGTGAGCATGCATATGTTCGTGATATGGCCTTTAAAATGATACTCAAATTTGAAAAATATTGGGATTCTTGCAGTTTGGTTTTGGCGATCACTACTGTACTTGACCCAAGATTCAAAATGGATTTAGTTGAGTATTTTTATGGTGAACTTTATGGTACTAATGCTGATGTGTATGTAATGAGGATTCGCACTGCTGTTGTGGATCTTTTCGCTAAGTATAGTGGTGATTCCCATGATGTGATGCAGTCTAGTTTTGATGTAAGTGATAGTAATTGTAGTAGCTCTCAGCCTCCATGCAATTCTTCAAGTGCTTATGGGTTTTTAAAATTGGTATAAGAGTGTAAGAAGTGCTAATATCTGTGCTTCGGAAATATCTGAACTTGACCGATACTTGGATGAGACAATATTTCCTTGCAATCAAGAATTTGATATTTTGGATTAGTGGCAAGTCAGTAGTCCTAAATTTCTAGCACTTGCAAGGATGGCTCGTGATATTTTAGCAATCCTAGTTTCTACTGTCGTATCAAAGTCTACTTTTAGTGCTGGAGGTAGGCTTATTGATGACACTCGCAGCTCTTTGACCCCGGAGATAATGGAGGCTTTGATTTGTGCATGTGATTGGTTGGAAGTTCCAAAGAAGAAAAGTAAGTAAATAAGTATATTTAGTTTTCTATAGTATAATTCATTTTTTATCCTTTCAATTTTATTTGTTCATTTGCTTTTTTTTTCTTAGACTCTGATGACAATGAATAGAGAATTCAACTGCATTTATCTTGAATTGCCGAACTTGCTGGATATGGGAGTAAGAGCTATACTTTCTCCAACTACATTTATCTTTTTTTTTTCTATTCTCTTTTCTTTTTGTGTCCTTTTGCTAGATATCCGAATTCTCAAATTTTTTCTAGCTTGCTTCTCTGTCTTACAAAATTTATATGAATGTGCTAGAGAAGTCAAGATGGTGTTGCTTCCTTGCTAGATATATGAAGTAACAGAAGAATCAAAACTTTGTTTTAGTTATTAAGGATCTTTATTTCAAATGTTATCGTCTAGTCTTTTTTAGTCTTTGTTTAAGATGTTTTAGACTTCTCAAGTTCTCATGAAGTAACCTCCTGTTATCCCAACTTTTTATTGTATAACTGTTTGAACTTCTTATCCCAAATTTTTATTTTATTTGTGCTGTGGTTATTTAATTGTTTGGTTCTTATTGAGGCAGTATCCAGTGGCCATGTGCTACATGTTTATATCAATGGGAAGGAAATAGGTAACGTGAAGTCTTGAACTAAACACGTTTCATTTCTAAAATTACATGCTCTTTTAAGGTTACTAAATTCAGTTATGATGGATTTTTATGTCATTCTTATTTTCATGGTTCTTTTTTCTTTTGTTTTTGTAAGGACCTGATCAAAAATTTAAAATAATAAATAGGGTTCAACTTTGACCAAGTCAGGAGTCCTTGTTTTTCATGAGTCCTATTGGTTATTGTATAGGGGATGGGTGCTTGCACACCCACCAAATCAATCTATTTAGGTATTTATATCAAACTTAAAACAATGGCTAAGATTAAATCTTGCCAATAAAGGGCATAAAGGTCATTAGGCTTCATATGTATATAAAGCAAGGGTTCAAAACCCTATTCTCGTTTTTGGCATGGGATGTGAGTTTTGGAGAACAAAGAAGAAGATTTTGGGTGAAGAAATCAAGGGGATTTTGGTTGGGTGTTGAGGTAAGTAGGTTAATCAACTTTTTATGATTATTTGTACTTATTCCTTTAGATTCTTTTATTTTTCTTTCCTCCTAAATATTCTGATTTGAATCCCACGAAATTCATGATGTTCACACGGATGAAACCCTTCTTGTTTTCATGAGGCAATCGTGAAAGAACCCATGTTCAAAGGTTCCTTTTTAAAACAAATTGGTTATTCTCATTGATTTAAACTAAAATGAGGTTCGAATGGAACAAGTATGGGTGTTTCACTCGTTTGGTCAATGGGATGGCATGGGAATGATGTCGACATAGTGCTGTTGGTGATTTCATATTTGTCTCAAAACACTGCACACACACAGGGCATGCATTTGGAACCTATTCACAATGTAAATAAAGTAGTCAAAGATAGTGTGTTGCTGAAGAAATCGGTGGGTTTTCTTTACCCTTTTTACATTGTTGTAAATAACTATAAATTAGGGTATGTGCAGAATTTTAATTCAATTTGAGTGTTGTCATCATGTTTAGAAACTAGGTACAGACAGAATTTTAATTCAATTTGAGTGTTGTAAGAAAAAGGTAATTCGGTTTGTCATCATGTTTAGAATTTGGGTATAGACAGAATTTTAATTAAATCTGAGTGTTATATGATATTGTGTCGGTTGAGTTGGTAGTGTATTAAATTAATATTTTTAGATAGTGGAATCATTCCATGTCATTTTTATATACTGATTGGTTGTTTTATAAAACAAAAGTCGCATTGGTGTAGATATTTGTGAGTTGGGGGTACTTTCATGATTACGATTTAAAATTTGGGTATGTGGGGTTGTTTTGGTTAATGAGTTGAAATTGTAAGTTTCAAAGTGTATTTATATATGTTTAACCGTGAATGGGTTAATTCTTGAAACACAAATATGTACACAGAATGTGGAATGTCAAGTTCATTTTATGATATACTTGTAAACTCTATGATCATATTAATGATCCTATTAATGGAACAACATTAAATAGACCGGCATGCTTTAGTATGGGTATACCTAGCGTGACATTAATCCGTTGGACGATTGACAGACCCATTGGAGGTAGTTAATATTTTACCTAATCCATGGTGTTCTGGAAAAGGGTAAGTCGAGTACTCTACCCTAGGCAATTAATGTGATTGGTTCCCTACATGGTATTCACAACTGCTCCGAAGGTTGGAATTCCTGGGGTTTGAGTCCCTTAAATTAAAATAGTCGGGGACCAAGGTGCCCCGTTGGTTGCAATACCCTGAACCCCATACGAGTACTCATGGGAATGCGGGAAAGTCTGATCCCTGCTGATCGCTAAAGTGGGATCCAAGGGCGTTTGATCCTAGCCATAAGTTGGATCGCTCTAGCTGCGTGCTTGACTGTAAGACCGTCTAGATTTGATAGGGGAATCAGATCATGTTAATTGTTTATAATGGTTATTAATTTAAAAACGGATGATCGATGGAAATAAGTTACAAAACTCTTTTATATTCCAATTTACCTGCATGCTATTGCATTTGCTTGCTTTCATGTCCATAATCTTGCTTGATTATTCTTTTTCTTAAATGTCAAAAATTATTATTACATCTCCTATATCTGGTTACGTAATTGTTAAACTGTATTTCTGTTTAAATTATTCTGTTAGTCATAGTTCTATTAGAAAAGCATGTTCACATATTAGTAAGAGTAAATAAGTTAGTATGCTATTGATTATGAACAAAACCATAGGAAAAACACTGCATGGCTATCCTTATATATATATATTAGTATTGGGTGTAATTATATTAACGTAAGGGATGTAGTGCCTTTAATCATATAGGGTAAATTAGCCCTACTTACTGGGTTTGTGAAAACTCACCCAATTCCATTTTTGCAAGAAATAACCATAATCGGGGAAATGGAAGAAAGTGAGATATGGGAATTTATGACAATGTTTCACAAGACTTGAGAACTATTCATAATATAATGTTAGTTGCATTTATATGGTTGTGTAAATTGTGACATCGGTGTTAGATTACATCTTTTAACATTTTGGTTATGTAAGGATTGAAAAATTTTAATTTCCGCTATACTCTGGTTTTGGATTGTTATATATATATATACAGTCCTTGTGTTGGAATGTGTGTATTTGGGTTTCGCTTACGAGCAGGGTCACCTTCGGTCCTACGCGTGTATCGTCATACACAGTGTACGAATTTCGGGGCGTGACAGTTTTCCAGGTCAGTCTCTTTCCACAAGGCCATATATCAATTGCTGGATATATGAGCAATTCTTTTGGTTAGTCATTGTGGTATTCAGTTCTTCAGAGACACTCATTCTTGTCTCAGTGATTTGAGGTTTGAGATGCAGTGATTAGCTTAAGTAACTTATTGTTTTCTGATTCTGAGTTGCTTTTGATTTATGATTATGTCCATAGAATCATGAGCATACATGATATCTATTGTTGTAGTTGTGCTTTTTAATCTTAATGATATTTTCCTTTTTCTTTTATATAAAGGTGGTACAAAGGACTACAAAGTTCTCATGGATGAATTTCATCATGTTTCAACCGCTTTTCTAGAGCTTGAAAGAAGGTTACTTCTATCATAACATTTTTCTTTGAAATGATTTATTGGAAGAATTTATCTAATCTTCACTTAATTATTGTTATTTCTGAGTTCTGCCTGTAAGACTTTTAAGTATGGATCTGTCACAGCATATATCTTTTCTTTATGCTTTTATTGTTATTGTTAATAGCATGAGAACACAGCAGAAGGGTGGTTTGAGAAGTCCTGTTTGCAATATATTTTTCTTCGGGTTACTAATGAGTGTTATTTCCCCTCTAAACAATTCCTGAATGGGAAACAAGTTAGCTTGTCAGAAATGCTAAAGTTTATCATCCATGCAAGATTTTTTTAGGGTAAGTGTTAGATATTTCTCCTAACTTTTTTTAGTAACTTTTTTCAGGAAATCTTTTCAGTTATATCCTGATGCTAGAAAGACGCTGTTGAAGTATATTAAAACATGTTGCTTTGATATGCCAATAACCAAAACATTTCCTCTTTTTTCATTAACTTTTGAACTTTGCAAATTAGTATAAAGCTGTGCCACTGAGAAGCGTAAAAATCTTCCAGAATTTGATAATGGTCTGAAGTTTGCTGTATCCAAGTGAAGCTCTATTCTATACCTTGAGTATTTATGGCCACGTGCTATAAGATGAAAACCATTTACTCCGAACTCTGTGTTTCATTATTGTACCTTTTGCAATTAAATGAAAATCAGAATCTAATCTTCTCTGTTTCCTGAACTGATAGTAGCCTTCTTCAACAATTCTTAGACTTACACTTCTACAGGGGTCTTATTGTTTAAATTTTCTTCTGTTCTTATTATTTGTGTGTCTCTTGCTGATCTTGATTACATCTTTGTAATTCAAAGCCATGCTTTGCTCATTTTAACAACTTTTTTCTTGATTGCTTCCAAAAATGCTTAACATTTTCACTTATTTTGTATTTATGATTTGACACATCCTAATTCAGATTCAGATCTCTGTAATGTTTTAATTGTAAGCGAACATATTCCCCATCATTAGGTAGCCTGATGCTAATGTACTGATCAAAACACAGGCATTTTCTTTACATGGTCAACTGCATGTATGTCATTTTATTGTTCACACAAGTTTGAATCTTGCATCACATGACACTCAATTGTCAAACATATACGAACATATAATTTTTTTCACTTTCTTTTGAACAGAACAGATTATGACATGGCTTGTTTGGGATGACCAGAGCCTATTGTTTGAGCATCAAGTTGTGAATGTGAACGGATGACATGCGTTGATGTGGATCAGTTCTTTTGAGAAAGCTTTGGAGTCCATTTATTTATTTAAGAAGGACTTGTTCTCACAGCTGTTTGATGTGGCAGAAAATCTTGGGTAGTTGATGCATGCAACAGAATGCTGGCATCATGGAGTCATCAGAGTTCACATGTGAAATCATGTATTCCCCTGAATTAGCCCAGCATATATAATTAGGTTTGAGCAAATGCCCAAATTGGTCAATATTCTTGAATTGGTTAGGTTAGTCTAGTCTTCGGCTTTGTCTGGGTAAAAGCCTACCCGTACATAACTGCGCTCTGATGGGCTTCGGTAAATGGGTGATTAAAGGGTCAACCGGTTTACTAATTGTCGAAATATATGTTGTATCATTTGTTTGTATAATAAAGAAAGAAGCATGAGATTGTTTAAATTAGATGAAATTTAATCTGATTTTCGGACCTATTAACGGATTTGAATATTTAATCGAATTCGAATATAATCGGATACGAATATGGATTTAACATTCTTTATCGGATTAGGACTTGGTAGGACATTTGAAATATCCGTCGAATACTTAAACGAATACAGATATCCTATATCTTAAATGGATTCAAATTTGGATTCAGAGAGATCCACTCCGTATTTGCTCCGTTTACAGTCCTAGTGACAACCAGCTTGAGCATCTAAGTAATTCTTGAGATCTATGTTGGTAGTATGGGTGCAAGTTAGCCATGTGAACTTGATCAACAGTATTTTGTTCATGATATATTCAAAGGAGATTTTGTCACATAGTGGCATTTGATTGTGTCATGAGTCAATCTTGTGTGATAAGCAAGTTTGGTAACTTTTAAACAACAAATATATATCTACTCTTATTGTGCCCACGTCTGGACCGACGGCAGGTGTGCATGTAGGCTAAGGTTTGAAGGTGCGTGCCCCTCTTTTCAGGGCATTCGGGGTTTTGGAGTCGCCACTACTTTATGGGGTGCAGGCAGACACCTGGGTGCCTAGGTTTGTCTATTATGCGGTCTGCAGCTTGAGATTTGGTACAATGTTTCGGTTACGGTCCGAGGAAATCCGAAAACATCCCAGTCCGCCCCGTTGAGTGACGGGTCCCATGGGTCTCCCTGATTTGAGTCAATTCAACTTTTGGTCTCACCCAATCCTATTCAGATTTGCTCTTTCTGTTAAGCCTGTGGGGGCCACCTGGATGGTGCGGGTTCCTCTTTACTTGATTTTATCTTCTTAGCTTAGGTGATATGGGTCTGATCGGGCGGGCCCTGTTGGAAGGCCCGCAGACTCCTTGGTGGACTAACTTTTAGCCAACATGTCCCTTTCATGAGCCTTGGTCTATTCCTGGAAGGCCCATTAGGGTTTGGCCAATCTTGATTGATTTTATTTCGGTTTGGGCCAAGAGTTAGTTTGAGACTTATTTAGTGGGCTTGGATCATCTGTTGGCCCATTGGGTGGGCCACACAAGAGATGCCATAAAATTTGTTTATCTTTGTTAAGTTGTTCTCCAGTTAGGCTAGGAATGGGCTTGGGGGCCCATGCCCTAGGCTTGGGTTTGAGAGCCCAATACTTTGCAAGATAGGGCTTTGGATCCCTTTTCTTCTCTGGGGAAGTGGGCTTTCCTTAATGAAGGAGATAGGGCCCGATAGGCCCAAGTCAAGGCCAAACCAGACCTAATCTATCCATCATGCTACAAATTGGGCCTTAGTTGGGCCTCATGAGGTTTGGCGCATCGACTTGAATTATTTGGTTTGATTTAAGTTAAAACATGCCAATAGAACTGAGTGGGCCCCGTTGGAAAGCCCACAGATATGCAAATTGGACCCACTAGATCCAGGGCCCATGTGGGTTTCGGGTGATCCAGAAACCCTATTGGATTGATTGGTTGGATTAAAAATAGATCAAAAATGGGCAAAGGGGCTAAAACCTGATTTTTTGGGACTTCTGGGATGTATCCGAAATTATGTTTGGGATACACCTTTTCATGGTGTATCAGAAACTTATTTTCGGATACAAAAACACAGGGCTTATCTGACGTGAGTTGTCGGATAAGCCCAGAAAAATCCTTTTTTGGGCTTTTCGGAAGGGTGTTCGTTTTTGGGTTTCCTAAGGTATTATAGCAACTGTGTGGGCCCCCAGTGGTTTGAGAATTGGGGAATGACCCCATTTTGGCCACTTTTGGTGGCTTTGGAGCCAAAGGAGGGGAAGGAGACTTAGGGCTTTGTCTCCTCTTTTTTTAGTTAAACTCAAAAGTGAAATAGCGACCCAAGTGTGCCTTTTTTTTTGTTTTTTTTAAAAGCTGCCTCCTCTTCATGGGGGGGGGGGGGGGAAGAGAAGGGGAGGCTCAATAGGCCTTGCTTTGGTCATTCACCGGCCAAACCAAGCAAGCATTCCACAAACCAGCAACTAAACACTATGAAAATAAGCCAAATAAGTATAAGAAACACGCTTGAAGCAGTGGTGAAAGTGTGTGCACCTACACGTGCTATGTGCCTACAAGGTTGGGTGTGTGCTCATGTACATGCAAAAATACAGATTATTAAAGAAACAAAACAGGCTTAGCATACTTCCTACATGTGCGTAGACGTACATGCTCTTGGTGGATGTAAAGACGCGAGGGTAGGATGCATTCAAGGCACAAAACAGCAACTTGGAGAGACCATGACAAAGGGGTTTGGGAACTTGCTGCTCAAAACATGCATAAAGAAGAACTCTAACTCTAAACCAGCATTTTTCACAGCATATGACACATACGAAGAAAGCATGAAGCAAAAGAAACAAAGCCACTTAAAAGAAAGGATAATTGGAGGGTTAAAAGAGGGGTACATTGGATGAGAAATGAAGAGGGAACATGTTCCCTCATTCAAATAAGAAATCAGTAGCTTAGAGACCTTTAAAGTGTGAGAAAAGTAACCTCTCATCCTCCCTTTTAGTTGACCGAACATCCCCCCTTTACCATGGAGGTTTACCACTTAGGTGGTGACATGAGAAGGAGAAGAGAAGAGGAAGAAAACAAGGGCATGCTCAAGAAGAAAGAGAGAATACCATGCAAGGCTTAAAGTAACCTAACATACTCCAAATAAGCTCATTCTCATATATGTTAAATAAGATACCAAGGGAAACCTTACCTTGGGGTCCTAAGTCCCTTCTTGGAGTGTATGGGGCTCCCTTGAAGCACCACAGTGGATGGACACCTCCCTTATTTAAGAAAACAGCAACTTCAAGCCTCCTCCAAGGTGTAAAAATGGAGAAGAATGAGGGAGGAGGTTTGGAGGGGTTTGGGGTGTGATTTGAGGGTTTGGTGGAACAATGGGGAGATAGAGGAGGGGTTTTGAGCAGAGGGGCAAGGGGACAGAGGCTAAGAACTATAACCCTCAGCTAATGGGGCTGCTGCCCCTTTTAGGCTGTGTTTGGAACCCTGGATTTGGGAAGAAAAAAAAAGAAAATGCTAAAATTTTCTTTTCTCTTGTTTGGTTTAGATGAAGGAAAATAACATTTTCTCTCTAAATTTTCTCTCCAATGTAAAAACTTTTCTCTCCAAAAAGGTAGGAATTTTGAAAGAAAAGAAAATTCACTATCACTTATCACTATTCACACCACCCACCCACCCCACCACTAGCACCATCCACCACCACCACCACCCACCATCACCCGCCACCACCACCACCGCCGCCCACCACCACCGCCGCCGCCCACCACCACCCACCATTGCCAACCACCACCAACACTAGCCTCCACCACCACCCACCACCACCTGGCACCATCACCACCATCCACCGCCACCACCACTGACCACCGCCACCATCTCCCACCACCAACACTAGCCGCCACCACCATCGCCCACAAATACCACCACCCACTGCAGCCCGCCACCGCCACCTGGCACCATCGCCCACCACCCCAACCTATCATTTTACTAAAATATATTTTTCTTTTTGTTTTCATTTCTCATCTCATCCAAACATCATAAAAGAAAAGAAAATCAGTATTTTTCTTTTCTTTTCTTTTCCCTTTTTTTTTCCCTTTTTAGCTTTCTCTTCTTTTCTTCCCAAATCCAAGGCTCCAAACACAGCCTTATAGACAAAAAAATTGTATCCGAAAACTCAGTTCGGATACACATTATATGTGTATCTGAAAATGTTTGTTGGATACACAATATATTATTTGTATCTGAAATAATATTTCGGATACAAATAAGTCCCATCAATAATTAATTTTTCGCAGAAAATCAGTCAGAATATCCTGACAAATGATTGGGGGGGATCTTTTAGTATCAGAAATATATTTTTGGATCATTTTAGTAAATTACAGATTTATCCCTGATTTGACTGGATTCTCTCTTGATGAGAGAATCCGGATTTTTTGATTTCTTATTTAATTTAATTTGAAAAATCAAGATATTTTCCTAAAAACTAATACTTTATTCGAGATATTTTCATTTGCTGTCCTTTCTTCACCACGTGACAGTTTTCTACTCATTTGCCACGTGGGCAGTTTTCTACAATTTTGCCCCAAGGCTTGAATTGCTCATAACTCTCTCATCTAAGCTCCAATTTTGGTAAACTCAGTTGCGTTGGAACTGGGTTGAGATTTTCTATTCACTGAGCCAGAGTATGACAACAAATTCAAGTTTTGAGCAGAAAGCTGAAACTGGTATGCGGATTCTAATTTGCTCACAACTCTGTTTGGACTCTGATTCTGGCAAATTCGATTGCGTCGGAACCGCGCCGGAAATCTTTATCTGTTGGGATGAAGTATAGCAATTGATTTGGCTTGAGCAGAAAGTCAATTTCTTCTCCCTCAGGGTTTGACTAGCTCATAACTTCTTTATCCAGACCCTGATTTGGGCAAACTCAGTTGAATCAGAATCGTATCGAAGTTTCCTAATCATTGGAAAGAAGTATGGCGGTGGATTTGCACCTGATCAAGAAGTCAACTTTGCCCCCTCAGGGTTTGACTTTTTAGGGTTTTCATTTTTGACACTTTTGGAGGGTACAAAAATGAGGTGCTTACACTTATGATGCACAAATGCTCTATTAATTATTTGAGCAGTGTGAAAGGTAGGTAGATACTTTGTATTAATACAACCAAATAATAGTTCATAGATCTGCCTCACCTACTAACTTCTTTCGCTTCTTGCAGATGCTATCTTCCTCTTCATGCAAGCCACATTCAGTGCAATAGTAAGAACAAGCCACTCTATCTGTTCCTCAATAAATTGAAAATACGCAAGTCTCCATGACTTCTTAATAAAAAATGTGCCACAAACTCCCCAAAGCCCTACCACAAATCCAACTCCCATGCTTGTGTAGAACCATACCATCTCAAACCCATCATCATCGTTTTCATTTTCTCCACCACTAAAACTAGTTGACAACAGATCCTAATCGGTTTCATCACCTGTGCATTTTGTTTCAAGTGGATGCCCATAGAGGAATGGATTTCCCATGTAAACAGATGAATCATTGAGCGTCTGAAGCTGATTGCCTAATGAAATTCTACCAAATAAGTTGTTGTATGACAGGTTGAGGTAGCTCAAGAAGGTCAAAGAAGACATGGTTTTAGGATTTGGACCAAACAGTTGGTTTCTTGAGAGGTCAAGTGATTCCAAGTTTTTCATGTCTCCGATCTTCTCTGGGATCTTTCCACTTAGATGATTCATGGACAGATTCATCGAAATCAATCCAAAAAGGCTTGTTATCTCCACCAGAATTTCTCCCCGTAGATTATTTTTCGAAAGGTCCAAGAACTTGCCATAATAAATACTGACACCACTATATGTTAACTAGCTTCTTTTTATAACCAGCCGCGTCTCTTCACCAACATATTGCGGAACTTGGGGAGGAGAAACCATACCAGTCAAGTTCCCCAAACATTGTGGAATGGCTCCAGACAGATTATTATCGGCAAGGTCCAAGATGTGAAGATATCGAAGCAAACACAGTTGGTGAGGAATATTTCCCATAAGGAGGTTGGATCTTTGGTGAACTATTGAAGAAAATGGCAATCTTACTTGTATCCTTGTTTGTAGATTTCCAGAGATTCTATTGTTTGCAACATCAAGAGTAAACAATCTGCTACAATTTTGCAAAGAAGGGAGCTCACCATCAAAATTGTTGCTGTTCAGTATCAACCATTTGAGTGAAGGTAGAGAACCCATGGAGCTTGGAATATGACCAAATAGACTATTGTTTGAGAGGTCAATAACAGTTAAGGCATGCATACCTATCCAATTATGAGGGAGTTCCCCAGATAGTTCATTGTTCGAGAGCAAAAGGAATTCTAAATCCTTAAGTTTGTTCATAGACCAGGGTATAGTTCCACTGAGATTGTTTCCAGAGAGATCTAAAGTTATCAATCGTGGCATTAATTCCCATATTTTTGGGGAATATGTCCTGAAAGCAAGTTATTCCCGAGATATATTTGGAGGTAGCTATATTTGGACCAGGTTGGAATCGGACCCTCAAACTTATTGCCACTCAAATCAATATCAACTCATGTGGGAGAAAATTCAAATGATGCTGGCAGCTTTCCACTTATTTGGTTATCTGAAAGATCCAAGAAACTGATTTGTGGGAATTTCCACAACCAATTTGGTACGGTGTCTAAAATCCCTACCTCTTTGAGGCTCAAACCGTAGAGTTCATTCTAAGTCTAAAGCCATGCAGGTAATTTTGTGCCCAAGTGGACTCTTGTCATAACTATATTTTGAAGGCTGAATTGAGGAACCCAGTCATTTTTCACTTGAAAACCTAAGTTCATTCATCCATCTAAAGCACCCATTTTTATATTTTTCAATCGTGTGAGATTCAGGAAATGAACTTCTGTAATAACATGAGCCCAATAATTCTCAGAGATGTCTAGGAAAGCCAACTGTGAGAGTTGTCCTATACCGTCTGGAACGGTCCCATTCATGTGATTGTAAGAGAGATCCAACACTTCTAGGGAAGACAAGTTTCCGATGGATACCGGAATTGAACCCAAAATGAATTTTGATTGAGAATGATAGACTTCAGCAACTTGAGTTGCCCCCAAGGAACTAGGTAAAGGGCCACTGAGTTCATTGTCATACATATGGAGTATCTTTAGATTGCTTTCAGTGCATCTAGACAAACCATCCACAAACTCAGTTATCTTGCTGTAAGCACCCAAATTTTGATCAAACCAAAATGTGCTAAAAAAATAGTAGAATCTCCAGACAGGTCAAACCCTGGGGAGCAGGAATTGAATTCCTGGTCAAACTTGAATTGACGACCATGCTCCTTCTTAATGGATAGGAAACTTCGGCATGGTTCCGGCACAACTGAGTTTGCCAAAATCGGAGTCGTGATGAAAAAGAAATGGGCAAGTCAAACCCTAGGGGAGCAGAAATTGACTTTCTAATCCATCCCAAATTGGCTGCCCTACTCTATCCCAACAGATGAGAAATCCCGACACGGTTTTGGCGCAACTGGATTTGCCAGAATCAGGGTCTTGGGGAAGGAATTATGGGCATAACTAAATCCCAGGGAGCAGTTTTGGCCTTCTGCTCAAAAGTTGTCTCGATGGATAGGAAATCCTGACACGGTTCCAACACAACTGAATTCACCAGAATCGGGGTCCGGATCGAGCAGTTATGAGCAAGTCAAACCTGAGACAAAAATGCAAAAAGCTGTCCACGTGGCAAATATGTAGGAATCTGCTGCATGGCGAAGAAAGGACAAAAAGACAAGAGTAATAAAAATATCTTGAATATAATATTGTTTTTTCTAAAAATGTCTTGATTTTCTTAATTAAAATAAATCAAAAATCAAAAATTCGGATTCTCTCATTAAGAAAGAGAATCCCGTCAAATCAATCAAATCAGTCAAAATAAGAGAGAAAAAATTCGTGTTCGTACAGTATGTGTAGATGTGCCTTGTCCGTAGGTACTGTAGACACTTGATTTTTGCACCCCTAAAATGCAGAAAATAAAATTTTAATTAAAAAGTCAAACCCTGAGGGGCCTGAAAATTGACTTTTTAATCCAAGGATAATTGGCCATCAAACTTCACCTCATTGAAAAGAGCATTTCGACACGGTTCCAACGCAACCGAGCTTGCTGGAATCGGAGTCCGGATGAGGAAGTTATGAGCCGGTCAAACTTTTGGGGAAGCGAAAGTTGACTTTTTTCTCGACCCCAATTCAACTGCCCAATTTGATCCCATTGGATAGAGGATTTCGAGCTGATTCCAACGATACTAAGTTTGCTGAAATCAGACATCGGACGGAAAAGTTATGAGCAGTTGAAGTTTCAAAAAAACTGCCCATGTGGCAAAACAGCAACAAAAAAGCAAAATAAATGAATAAAATAAATAAAATAATCATTTAATAAAAATATCTTAATATTTTAATATTTTAATATTTTTAATAAAAATCTAAGATTTTTATAATATAATAATAATAAATCGAAATAAAATCTTATAATAATGATAAAATCGGAATAAAATCATGTTTAAAACCAAATTTAATAAAGCATTTCAAATCCGGCATTTTTAAAATGTGCTCGCCCGTATTTAAAGTACGGGTGAGGCATGCCCACACTTCAAATACGGGCAAACCTTCTAGAAAGGGGACACGCGTCCCGTACGGCGACAGCTGACCGATTCGGCGAGATTTGAAAACGTGTTTATTTCGCCTGTATTTGAAGTACGGGCAAGGCATGCCTGTAATTCAAGTACAAGCACGAAAAAATGCCTATAAATAGATGGGCTAGCCCCCCATTTCGGTAAGCTGGTCCCTCTTGTTGGCCCCCCTCTCCTTGGTGTTTTCCACGGCCAAAGCCCTGCCAAAACCCTCTACCCTTTTCAACCCAAATTTTATACCCAAATTGCCCCTAGGCTCTACCCGTTCCTTTCACCTTCCATCCCTTTCAATCCTGAAAGCAAAGAACCCCTTTTCAAACCCATTTCAGAAAATCAAAGGGAGTGCGGAAGCGCTGCCAAAATCACTCGGGGAACCTCCACACCTCAGAACAAGGTACTAATAGCACAGTGAGCTTTGTATTAATATCTTATATGTGCAAGAATCCAATTGTTTAAAGCAAGATTCTTCCCTTTGGAGATTTAAATCTTATCCTTTATTGTTAAAATCTAACCCGTTTTGCTTCCTATGCATAATATGTGAGTTCTCGCGGTGAGAGAGACTCACATACGCGACAAGATGGGAGAAGAGAGGTCCTTTACAAAGTAAAAAGACTTGTTTTAGCATTTCTGTTTAAATCTTTTACTACTCAGCTGATCATCGTATTTTGGGAGGGGTTTGTCCTCCTTTAAAAATCTTTTGTACCCTTAATATCATCCCCTCTTTCCTTTCATTCCAAGTGGCCAGTAAATATCCTTCCGAGGAACGTTTGAAGTCGCCAGTACGTTCACTGCAAGCAACTCCACGAAAGAGGCCATTTTTGGCTAAAGCAGCAAATTTGATCAACTTGGAGGTGCCGGAAAATACCTGCAGAAGTCGGCGGACGGGGAAAAGAGGCCGGCGAATCAGTCCCAGCCGAAATCAGTGTAAAACGCGAATTTGGGTGAAAAACCGTATTTTTTGTACGGTCTAGGCATGCCCGTATTTACTATACGGGCAAGCCTGAACCGTAGTACATTTACAGGCTAAGCCCGCCCGCATGGTAAATATGGGCAGATTAAGAAATAACTTTAAAATCATCTTTTTTGGACTCAATTGGACCCAATCCGACCCATCTTTGTAAGACTTGACCCCCTAGGCTTCTTGGACTGTTCCAAGCCCATTTTGAGAACGTGGGCCCCCAATAGGGCCCACATCCCGTCTGGCCCAACCAAGGCCCATTTTGATAAATGGGCCCCAGGCCACTTGATTAAATTGCCAATGGGCCAAATCCAAGCCCATTGGGCATTAAAAACTTCAATTCACTAATTTTGTAAATATTTGATCAACCTTTAAACCAAATAGCCAAATCCAATCAGGGTTACCCAATAACCTGAATTGGGCCTTGGGCTTGACTTAAGCCCAACATGGATTCTACTGGGCCTTCCAACAGGGTCCATACCAAACCCACTACATTAATTGATAAAAAGGGGACCCACACCCTTAGCGGTCCCCACCAGACCAAATAACTGTGCATCACTACAAAAAAAGTCGACTTTTACCGGTGGTAGAATCCCACCGGTAAAAGCCAAATTACCGCCGTTAAAGAGTTCAACGGCGGTAAAGCCTCCCGCTGCTTAATACCAAGCCGCTAAACTAATCCGCGACGACCACAACGGCGGTAGAAAGATTACCGCCGCAATTTCAGAGAAATAGCCGACGCAGATTTAGCGGCAGTAATTACCGCTGTTAAAAGTAGTTTTAGCGGCGGTTCTTTCCGCCGCTTAATAAGAAATTGTTAACAGCGGAAACATATACCGCTGCTAATAGGTTGTATTAGCAACGGTAATTACCACCGCTAAAATCTTCACGTGCTTCCATTTGCCTATGAGCGGCGGTAAGTACTACCGCTAATACTTTGTATAGTGTAAGCACCTCATTTTTGCACCCCCGAAAATGCCTAAAGTGCAAACCCTAGACAGAAAGTCAAACCCTGAGGGGTCGAAAATTAACTTTTTGATAAAGTGATAATTGACCACCTTGCTTTATCTCAGTGGATAGAGAATCCCGACACGGTTCCAAAGCAACTGAGTTTGCTAGAATCGGAGTCCAGATGAAGGATTTATCAGCCGGTCAAACTTGACGGGGAGCAGAAATTGACTTTCTGTTAAACCCCAGATCAGGTGCCCAAACTTGTCTCAGTGGACAGGTCATCCTGACACGATTCTAACGCAACTAAGTTTGCTCGAATCGGAGTCCCGGATAATAAGTTATGGGCAAAACAAGAAACACTAAAAACTGCCCACGTGGCAAAAACAGCAGAGAAAACAGCAGAAAAAGGTGTCTAGGGGCAAAACCGTAAAATATCAGGACAGTCAAAAATATCTGATGGCATGTCTGTAATTACCTGGGGACGAATCTGTGAATATCAAGTTGATGTGAAAATAGCTCAGGGACTAATATGCAATTACCAAGAAAATCATCCCCACATGCTTAATTCCCCACCACATCTTTCTCTCCCTCTCTCTCCTCCATAACTCATCCCCCACATGCTTAATTCCCCACCACATCTTCTTTCACTCTCTCTCTCCTTCATAAAGGCATGATCCCCATGTGCACCCCCATTCACCATGCATGCAAGCACCTCTCTCTCTCTCTCTCTCTCTCTCTCTCTCTCTCTCTCTCCACCTCATGAATATCCATGCATACATCATGCATAACCTCTCTCTCTCTCTCTTCCCCCCATGATCACCCATGCATGCATCTTGCATGCACCTCTCTCTCTCCTTCATGATTAGTGTTCCCCATGTGCATCCCATATGCATCATCCATGCATGCACCACCTCATGCATCCTTCTCTCTCTCTCTCTCTCCCCTCCAAACACCTTTTCCCCATGCATGCATCATATGCATACACATCAAATTATAAAAAGTCCAAGCCCCCATACGTATGGGGGGTTGAGCACATTTTTGTCTCTCCATTTTCTTCTCTAACCTCTCTCCCATCTCTCCCAAGCTCTCTTCATCTCTCCCACTCTCTTGAACCTCTTATCCCAAGCCATTTCTCTACCACTTTTCTTCACTTCCATCACTTGGAGGAGGTCTTGGAGATCATTTGGAGAAGAGGAGGTACTGCCCAAGGACTGTGGTGTCACAAAGTAGCTCAAGCACATCTCCAAAGGGGTCTTACACTTCAAGGTATGATTCCCCACTAAGTTTTATGTAACATATGTTAAAATAAGTATGATCAAGGCATGTTGCATCACTTTTTCATTGTGTATGTGCTGTATCCCCTTTCTCCAAGCATGTTTTCCCCTTCTACTAGTCTCTTTAGGCTCATTTAAGGGTTGGTATTCTCTCACGGTAAGAGGAGAATCCCCGGTAGCCTAAAGAGAAGGAGAAAAGTTTTCTTTGGTTGATTAAGAAGGTCCACTCGACCACTGTCTTGTTGGTTTCTGTTTTGGGTTATTTTTATCAAAAAAAAAAGAGGAGAATGTTCCTCCTGTGCATGCCATCTCATGTACCCCCAAGTAACCCCCCTTCTATTCCCTTCTTTAGGTTTTAGATTGATATTATCACATGGAAATCCATGTGTGATGCATGCTGAAGTTCACTCCTTATTATTGTTTATGCATGGTCTAGTTGTCATCTTATGTGTGCATGAATTGGTCACTATGTGAAGCATGCGTAGGGTTACTGGAGGACCATGTAAATACCTGACTTTTCTTGTTGTTTTGTGTGTTTTCATAATGATTTTTATCCCTTTTTAGCTACTATTTAGGTTGGTGTAGGGTGCATGCAAAGTGTGTCTAGCATAACATGTCTCATTGGTTTACTTTGTGTATCATGGTTGTTTCCTTTTAAATATGAGATACCCAAAACAGGGACACTTGATCCCTGTTTAGGTGCTGGTTTTAGCACAAGAGAAAGAAGAAGGAGGGAGGGGGGGGGGGGGAACCCCCACCCATTTCCTTTGGTATTTGGTCTTGAAACCCCAAGAAAAAGAGAAGCCATTTGGTTCTATTTGAACCACTGTGGGCCCACACAGGGGCCCACACAATCATTGGAACACCCTAGAAGACCCAAGAACCCAAGCCCAATGCAAAAATCTGAAAGAAGCATGTTTTTAGGTTGATCCGACAACTCAGGTCGGATCAACAGGGCCCTGTTTGTAGCCGGCTAGAGATGCCGGATACACTGGTCTTTATGTATATCCGGCATCTCAGGCCGGCTACACATGTTCCATTGAGTAGCCGACACTTTAGGCCGGCTACATTGCTGAAATGCCCATTGCTACTATTTTGTGATCTTTTGCTATTTTTGTGCCTTGTTGATCAATCCGGATGAACCAGAAGGGTGTCTGGGTCACCCGGAAACCCAAGGTGGGCCTTGGACCGACCCGGTCCAAATTGATTTCCAGTGGGCCTTCCAACAGGGCCCACCAAGCCCGACAAACCCATTTTTGCTAAATTAAGACTATCAAATTAATTGAGTGGGCCGGACCATTGGAGGCCCATCCAAGCCTAGTTTCAATAGCATGTTACTTAGATTTAGGCATGGTTTGGCCGAGACCACGGGTAGGGCCGATCGGGCCCGCTAAAGCCCATTAAATCGAACCAATTTTAGGATTTCCAAACCCTAACTCAAGAAGCCTTGGGCTTTCAAGCCCAAGCCTAGGTAAAGGGCCCCAAGCCCGATGCCTGGCCCGCTTTGGTATAATTAATCAAGATAACACAAAATCACTTGGCAACCAGCTGTGTGGCCCACTTATGCATAGAAATAACTTAATTTCCAATTTGAACATTAAATAAAATCAATTCATTTGAACCAAGCCCAAAGGGCCTCTCAGGCTAGACCGAGGCCCACCACGGGACACGTGGGCTCAACCAAGCCCACCAAGGAATCAGCGGGCCTTCCAACGGGGCCCACCCAATCAGACTCATCCCATCTTTAACTAAAAAGATAAAATCAAGTAAAGGGACCCACACCACTTTGGCGGTCCCACCAGACTTAACCAAATGTGAATGCCGGAATAGGAATCGGGTGAGTGAAAGACCAAAGTTGACTCAAACCAGGGAAACCTATGGGACCCGTCACTTGACGGGGTGGACTGGGGTGTCTACGGACTTCCCCAGACCACAACCGAGAAACTACTTAGAATCTCTAGCCGCAGACCAAGCCTCAATAGACAAACATAGGCACCCAGGTGTCTTCCTGCACCCCATCAGGCAGTGGCGACTCCAAACAAATCCCGAGGCACGCATCATTTTGCGTGCGCCTCGTCGTGCACCCGAAATCAGGTGCGCACATATAGTAAATACAATGCAAATTTTAAGCGGCGGTAATTACCGCCGCTTAAGACTTTTGGGCCTTTAGCAGCGGCTGCTACCACCGCTAAAGGTCTTCACCTGCATATACAAAAACTGTAATTAGTGCCATGAAAATCCTGTAAAATACCTCATTTCGTGGCAAATTTTATAACAAATAGAACAAAAGAATTACAAAAAAGAAAGTAAATTAAAAGAGATTCTAATAAATTAAAATTAAAGTACTCCAAACATTTATGTCATATAAATTAAACTAAATAACAGTAAATTGATGGTTTCCATTAACAAGTGATATTGCAACTCGTATCAATTTAATAGACCTGCATGAAAATAGCAATGAATCATGCGTCAGTAAAATTATAAGTAGACAAATCAATTTAGCTAGCCAAAAATATATATATATATATATATATATATATATATATATATATATATATATAACCGAAGCTATCTTGTATTACTCACCTCAAATAATAAGAGTGTCTAGCTAAAATCCCGAGGAGGACTATCATTTGCAGAAGTTTCACCAGGAGGCTATAAATTGTAACAAAGATCATTAAGTGTGGTATTTAAATATAAAGATGATATGAACTTGTGCTATATGTATTTTTGTAAGGCATTTATACAATACCTATGTTTCATAGTTACTCATCATTAAGTTTTTAAATTCTGCAAAATCTCTGGCATGTTATGCAACAATTGATTCAATTGATTCTCGTTGTCGCTTCTCCTCTACTCCTCTTACAAAAGATTTATTTTCAATCAACAAAGCAGAGGGTTTTTTAAATTTCCGATACCAACATGACCAATTCACTGACAATTCACACAAAATCCTCCATAGTAAAACCTGATTCGTGGATAATATTATCCACTCCTTTAATTCGTGGATAATATTATCCACTCCTAACGGTCGGGCGCTCACGTTAACGTGCGCCGTTTTGTATTTGAAAAGTTTCCTTATTAAGGTTTTTCATGGGGGTACCTTCAGATTATGTATGGGGATCCTCTGTCAAACTTTGGGGTACCTCGGTCAAACATGGGGGTATTGGTGCTCTCTTTGTGGGGTTACGTTTCAGAAAACTTTGCGCGGTACCTTGGGCTTAAGAGTGGGGTACCTTCGCCAAATTTTGGGGGTACTCAGATTTATATATATTGAAGCTTCAAAAATTAATTTGCATATGTTACATGAATCACATTCATAAAGTGACATGAATATTATAAACTCTCATGTCATTCAATCCCTTTCCCATAATTTGTAGACACATTATTATATCATAATAATATACATATTGTAATACAGCAAGTCACTGTTTCATCAGGGTTAGGTCCCATGAGTAATCGGAACATGACGATTAAGAAAACGATTAATCTACAGATTTTTGCGACTAATCATGCGGCCGTATGTATTATTTGTATTCTCGCATGCGAGGGTTTTTGTTTGGGGGTATAAATAGAGGGTTTTGCTCCACTTTGTACTCACGATTAATCTAGGGTTTCCTACGCATGGGTCCCCTTATTCCACTGTTCTCCTGCTGCCTATCACCTCCAAATAACGATTAATCTACGGTATCTTATACGTATTTACCCTTCTTCCAGGGTTCCCCAAGTCTCTCTCCTCTCCAACTCACGGCCAAATATACGGTTTAGCTCCACCAAGTTTCCACTGTGCGTCGTGACCATTGGTAAGCTCTGAAATTATTCATTTGTCGTTTATATTTGACACAAATACCCTTGTGTTCCAATCCAACCCTTGTCAAAGTTATAGAAGTGGACTTTTCCCATTGTTGTTTCTACTGACCTTTCTACTTGTGTTACTATTCCTCAATTCCAAGCAAGAGATATTGCTGTTCTCTTCTGCCGACTTGTTTTGTTTTTTTGTTTATTTATTTTTTAAAATCATGCCTAGAACAAAGAATACTAGCATGGCCCATAAGAGGAGAAAGGCTATGACTCCTGCACCTGTAAGTCCCTCATCATCTTTCGGCTCTCATTACAGCCCTTCTGAGACAGAGGAACTCAATCCCTCTCAGTCTACCATCCACAGGGGGCCTTATTCTCCTAATAATTCATCATCTAGACCTTCTCAAGCCGAGCAGATTCGGCAGTGACCTTTGATTGTTGAAAAACAGGTTGTTAGATCATGTTTAGCACCATATGGTATTGTACAAATTCTATAAGCTATTGGTTGGTCCGGCATTCTAGATTGGGGGGATGATGCGGCCAACTCCTCGACTGTTGCTCAACTTTACGCTGGATCCCGTAACTTGTCCACCCCTCCTTTTCGTAAGCTTGCATTTGAGATCAAAGTGGCAGACTCTACCTATACTGTCACACCTGACTTGATAAGTGATGTAATGGACATACCTAGATCAGAGGTCTGTTTCCTGCACCCACCAACGCAAGAGGAACTTGCTAAAGCCACTCGATGTCTGTGTGGGATTGATGCACCATGGAAAAAGACAGTGCTTCAAGCTAATCAGCTCTTCCCTAGGTATAGAATACTCCATCTCATCTTCACATTCAATGTCTATCCTAGGTGCGTTAATAAGTTCGAGCTGACCAAGGCCATGGTCTTCCTTCTCTACCGTCTCGTTACTCAGACGCGCCTTTGTCTACCCACATTCATTTGCAGACATATATGTCAAGTTGTCCATTCATCTGGTCACAGAGCCCTTCCATTTGCCTATCTTATGACCAGGATTGGGATGAGGTTTGGTTTATGTGGATCTCCTGATTCCGTGGTTCGTTCAAACCCTTTTTCAAGGATGAATCTAAATCAAATGCAACTTGCACCTTTGCACCACCACCGTCATGTGGATCAGAGATCTAGAAAATCAAGGGAGCACCAACAGCAGCCACAAAGAGAGGAAGCAGAGCCAGCACGACCTTCTTCATCATCACATCCTGGTCCAACCACTTCTCAACTGAGCTTTTTCAAGACATATTCACGACGTGGACCATCGTCAGAAGCCTTTTGTAGGCTTAGCCAAGACGTTGGGGAGATTCGAGAGGATTTTGGCAGTCTACGACATGATTTTGGAATGTTTCAGGAATCTATCACTCATGAAGTTTGTGGACTGAAGAAGCTGGTCAAGAAACCCGTGAAGATAGTGACTCATCTCTTCACTTGCTCGAGTCAGCAGAATCCATCCTTCCCACCACTTCCCGGGTCTGATGACGATGACATTGCACCGTAGTGTGCTGATTTGAGACGTACTTCTATGTTTTGGATAGAAATGTATTTATCTCAACACAACTCAGATGTATAGAATGTTTTGTTTTCATATAGTGAAAGTATTCGTAATTACAGCATCAAAATCCTCTATTGTTTACACTTGGTATAACTTTGTCCATAAGTCTACTCCGAATCAATTCCTTCTTTGAAAAGATGATTGGCGGTGTACCGTAGGCTTCATTTGGGGGCTACCTAGGGCATCATTGGGGGGATTGCCCGAGGACAAGGGCATAATTACAGGGAACATAGTGGTACGTTAGGGAGTAGGAAGAATCTAGATTGGAAATCTGTTGGACGAAGCTTACTATTTATCTATGTTCTTCTCTGAATTTAGATTTTCCTTTACTTTTAGGGAAGCCAATATGTGTGCTGATATGTTGGCCAATTTTTGTTTGGATTTTTGGTCATGCTGTTGGTTAAAGACCTATCCTAAGGAGATCCATTCCGCTATTGTTGCGGGTTTTTTGGGATGCTCCTTCGCTAGATCTATAAATTTGTACTCTGTTAAGTAATTTAAACAGGTTTTTATCTTTGCACCCAAAAAAAATAGGAAGTAGGAAGAATTTGCTTCTAACGCCCGCACGTTAGGAAGCAACGTTCGCCCGTTGAACTCTCAATCACTAATTCGTACTGAAACGTTCGGGCGTTTATGTGCAAGGTACGCGCGTCATGCTATTTATGCAGAGTGTACCTTGGACTTATTTGTGGGGTACCCAAAGCATGATTGGGGGTACCTAACGCTTATTTGGGGGTACCTCAAGTTCAGATGGGTGGGTTCTTATTGTTATTTGGGGGGGTACCTTAACTCTTCAGTTGGGGTGTACAAAATATATATATTGGGGGTTTTCGGAGCTATTATGGGTGGTGCCTAAGGCAAATAGGGGAGTACCTAAGGGTTGATTTCGGATGTCACTGTGTTATTAATGGGGTATCTTATTTTGATTTGGGGTACCTTATTTCGTCTTGCCGAGGAGAGAGCCGAGGAGAATTTTAATACTTTTTTAAGTATTGCGCTCACAATTACTATTATAGCCTTCGCTTATTTTGGTCCGTTGGATTGCGCTTCACAGAGGATTTGTTGCTTCACAGAGGATGCGCTTCACAGAGGATCCGAGGGGGTTAAGGAGGGGGCGAAATGTCCCTTCCTTTTTAAATTTTATTTCTTTTTTTTTATTAATCTAATTTTTTTTTTTTGTCTTTTTACATGTTGCACTATAATTTTTCCGGTGACACATGGCAAACCAAATCTTAAAAATTTACAAAAATACCCTTCAAACTGTTTCGGCCATAACTTTATTATTCGAACTCCGATTCACGCAAATTTAGTTACGTTGGAATCGTATCAAAGCCTACTTTTCAATGGTGCAAAGGTTACTGGCTAAATCAGCTTCTGACAAAATGACAAATTTTTAGTTCTTTGTTTTAGCCTGCTTAGGGTTTTACTGTGTTTAGCACTTTTTGGTTTAAGCAAAATTTGGGTGCTTACAATATCTTAGTTTAAATATTTATTTTAGTATTATTTAACAATAGTAACGAGACATATTATTTAATCTGGCCCTTTTGGGCGCCACTTTAAATATCTATTTTACTATTATTTTTACGAGAAATATTTAATTTACTAATATAATATAATATAATTAAATGTTAATTAGTTAAACAATTATTATTTATTTAAATAATTTAGGTGTGTTATCCCAACTAAATAAATCTATACTACTATTAAAAGCATGAAATACTTTCAGTGTTTTCAATTTTCACCTACCTAAAATGTCCTTCCTTATAATATTTAATTCCACATATTTATCTACCTTAAAAACTTTTAATAAAAACATAAAAGTAATTTGCTAATCTCATAACATTATATATATTTATAGTTATCTTATAAACTACTTATCTACTTAAAAGAATTTTAATAAAAAATTAAAAGTGAATTATATTTTCTTTCTCTAATAATTATCTACTTAAAAAAATTTATAAATCTTTACCTATTTAATTTTTCTTTTTTATTATTAAATATATTATAGACAATCACCCCAAGAACTCAGCCAAATCATCTACTTTATTTTCCTTTTTCTCTAATACTTATCTACTTGTCTTTAATTTGAGGATAATAAATCTCACTAAAAAAACTAAGTATTTACAATAGAATCTTCAATGTTCTCTCTAGAGTTCTTTCTTATCATCCCTGCATTTAAATATATGTTGCAAACAAAAAATAATAATAAAACACGTTTTATTTACTAATGAAAGTAACATATTTATTAAATTCATTAGACATATATTGAAAAAATAATTAGTAAATCATTAGATAGAATACCAGAAACGAATATTTTTATAAAATATTATGTTAATTTTCACAAACAATATAAAGAATGAAAAATAAAACATTAGATATAAGATAAGATTAAAAGAAAACGTTATATGTAAGATAAGATTAAAAATATAAGATAAGCACAAATAGTCCTATTTATTTTTTCTTCCACTCTAAAGGATAAAGATTATTTTGATATAAATAATATAAAATAGAACATTATATATAATTATATTTTAGGTAACTCTTTTTTTTCTTTAAGCATCAATAATATAGCACTCTAAAAAGGCTAAATTATTTTTTAATAAAAATGTAAAATAAAAAAATAAAATAAAATTTTAAAAAAAAAGGGATAATAGGCTAAATAACTGATAGTCTAAATAATCTCTTATTAGTTAGAAAAGATTTCTAATTTTAGTGGGATTCTCCTTTTTCGTTTCTTTTTCTATTTTTTTCTTTTTTTTCTTTTTTTTTTTTTTTGGTGGGGGTGGTGTAAAACCCCGACTGAGATTATATCTTAATTATCTAAACTGGGATTATTAGACTAATTAAGTACTTGTGTTATGAAAATGGGCTAAATGTGGATTATACTTGAGGATTTAGGGAAATCAATTGAACTTTATTGAAGTTATTAAGGTAAGCTTAGTTAATGTTATTTATTAATTTCAATTAGCTAAGATACCTTCCAATTAGTTCTAGTGAATTGGAAATCAAAGTTTGAAAAATTAGAGTTAAGTGTACCTAAAGTATCTCCCAAGAACACCGAAAGAACTTCCCAAGTATACCTAGGGTACACCCAAGTATTATCCAAAGTACCACTCAAGTATCCCTAGAGTACACCGAAGTATTACCCAAAGTACCACCCAAGTATACCTAGAGTACACCCATGCATTATCCAAGGTACCACCCAAGTACTACCTAAGGTACTCCTTTGTATACCTAAGGCACCCCCTTGTATTACCTAAGGTACCCCACTTGAATGCCTAAAGTACCCCCTAGTATTACCTAGGATACCCCCTTGTATTGCCTAAGGTACCTCACTTGTATACCTAAGGTACCCTACTAGTGTTGCCTAAAATTTCCCTTGTATTGCCTATGGTACCTCACTTGTATACCTAAGGTACCCCCTTGTCTTGCCTAAGGTACCCCCTTGTATTGCCTAAGGTACCCCATTTAAATGCCTATGATACCCCTTGTTTTACCTAAGGTACACCCCACCCCCCCCCCCCCCTTGTATAACTAAAGTACCCCCCTTATATAACTGAAGTACCCCCTTTGTACAACTAAAGTACCCCTCTTATATAGCTAAGGTACCCCTCTTATATAACTAAGGTACCCCCTTGTTTCACCTAAGGCACACCTCCTTATATATAAGGTACCCCTTGTTTTACCTAAGGTACACCCCCTTATGTAGCTAAGGTACCCCTTTTATATAACTAAGGTACCCCATTAGTGTAACTAAAGTACCCCTCTTATATAACTAAAATACCCCCAATATACCTAAGGTACACCCCTTATATTACCTAGGGTACACCCTCCTTGTATTACCTAAAGGTACCCCGTCATATAGCTAAGGTACACCCCTTCTATAACTAAAGTATCCCTCCTCAATATAACTAAGGTACACCCCCAAGTATACCTAAAGTATACCCCTTAAAATAGCTAAGGTAAACCCCCTTGAAACTCCAAGGTACCCCTCAAATAACACTAAGGTGCCCCCTACTTAACACTAAAGTACCCTTCCTCATAACACTCAGGTACCCCCTTGATAACCCTTAGGTTCACCCAAGGGTTTAGTGAGAATAAAAGGCTTGTTGAGGGGCAACTTTGATAAACAATAGTTGGGCATATAAAAGGATACCCTAACTAAATATCTAGTGTCTTTGAGAACCCTCCTTTCCTTGGCTTGGACGTATAGAACAAGAGGAGAAGAGTGGGAGCTTGCTTGAAGGCTTGAAGAAGAAGGAGAAGAAAATGAGAGATTAAAGAGAAGTGAGCTTCTCTATTAATCATGTAAGTAGCAAACCTTTCAAACTAAAATGAATTTATTGGATTTTCGTATTTCTCTCTTCTAGGGTTTGGGTTAAACTGGAAAATCTCTTGCATGTTAGGTTTTGCCTCTAAAATTCGTAGGGTTTGGTTTATCTAACTATCTTGTTTAGTTTTCTAGTGATTTGCCATGGATTTTCGTATTTCTCTCTCCTAGGGTTTGGATAAACTGGAAAATCACTTGCATGTGGGGTTTTGCTTCAAAAATCTGTAGGGTTTGGGTTGTATAACAACAATTTGTATTCTTCTATTGATTTCCATGGATTTGCAACCTCTATTGATTATATTTCAAATTAGGGTTTGAATTTGGTATCTTGAATGATGTTTTATATGTTGAATTTATGTTCATGAAGATTTGGGAGGGATTCCTGTGTTGGAAGGTGTTTTTGAGCATGTTGGGATGTTTTATAATAATCCTATTTGGTATTAGAAAGGTTGGATATGGTTTATATGAGTTTGGTGTTGGAAAATAGCCAAAATTTTGTAAGAACCCAAGCTGGCGATTAATCCTGAAAATGGGCACTTAATCCTGAGCCAAAACCCTAGAAAATAAGTTTCTGTTAAGGTCAGGATCAGTCTCGCGATTAATCACGAGACTAATTGCAAACTGAGAGCAAGAACGTTGACCTAGGCGCGCGCGCGTTGGTCTTGTTTTAAGCTTGGGCGCGCGCAAGTTGGCCTTAACACCCGAACGTTGGGGCTAATCGCCCCTAGGCGATTAATCTAAGGACCAATCGTGGGTCCTGTTTTGATAGTTCTTCATCATTTTATTCCTCAAACCTTTCTTAGACAACCTAAGCCTTCTGCACAGCACCCTTATTACATGAAAGACATTTAAGTAAATGTTATGTGTATTTATTGCTCCATTTACTTAAGTTTTTACATGTAAATAAGGTTTTACCCCCCATTTGGAACCATTAAAAATACTCCCAAGGCTCAATTCCCAACCAATAAAAAGTCAAATTTCCTGTTCATGCCAAAATTTCCAGTTTTCCCGATTTTTATCAAAGACCACTTTTTAGTTTGATACCCAACTGAGTAATTCAGAAGCCCATAAAATTCTAGAAGAGTTGTTTACCCTCCATTAGACTACAACCAGAAATTGAGCCCAAAACTCCTTGTAGATTTGTGTAGAAAAATTGTATATCTAAAAGTCAACGTTTTTAACTAGCCTTTTAATATTTTTGAGGTCCGAAACTTTTTGTCTCAGAATTCATTGATTTTTGGTATAGTGACCCTATTGGGGATCTTAAGACTATCCCACCCATCGAATATGTAAATTATGGAATTTATTGTTATTGTTTTGCTTGATGTGGGCTTATTAAATATACGGTTGAGATCTCTTATGTGGTTGACCGGGCAACATGGCCTAGATTTAGATGTATTTTGTGAACTTGATGGTGTGTGTATTTTACTTTGATTTGGATTTAGATGTGAAATGATTATTGACAGTGATTGAGTAGTCCCATTTGGCAGTGACGGTGTAGATCTCACTCAGCCGTGGTGGATTGGCAGTGACGGTGTAAATCTCAATTGCCCTTTTTTTGAATGCCAGTGACGGTGTAGATCTCACTTGGCTTTGGTTTAAACACTGGTTTTATTCGTTGATTTGATTGGTTTGTTTTGAATTATGAGTCGTCTAAGTGGACGTTGATCTTAGTGTGGGTCCACAATGAGTCTAGTCTGTGTGTTAGTGTTGGCTTGGTTTGTGAATTGAGTACTCTCTCTTGGTTTGCAGAATGAAGCATTGGTTCTAGTAACTGATACGAAAGGTTTGTTTTACATTATGAGTTCTACCATGATATACTTGTAGTAAATGATTGGGTTTATCGAACTAATTTCATGTGTTATACTATTTAGATGCTTTGACTTGAGAATATAAATTGCATAAACTGCTTTTATTCATGATGTTATATGAATTGCCTAAACTGCTTCTATACATGATGTTATATGAATTGCATAAACTGCTTCCATTCATGTATGTTTGCTACTTACTGGGACTTTAAGTTTCACGCGTTTTGTTTTACCGGATTTGTTTTTAGATCCACTTGGTGAGCCACGTACTGAGGCAGATAGTGAGGGTGAGCTTGAGCACGGGGCCGAGGACTTCTACTACCCGTAGTAGGGTTCTCTTCATGTTATTGTAATTAGTTTTTAGAAACTATAAATGGGATGTAATTATTCTTTTTGGATTTATAGACTTTAGAGTTATCTTTAGATTATCACCGTTGTATATGAATGCTCATGTGAGAGATAGTAATGGAGAGGTCTTAGTTGCCTTTTTGTACCCACAGATATTATCTTTTGAAGTTATTACATAAGTGTCCTTTTGTTATATGGAAATTTTTAATTCCATGCTTCTTTCTGCTTATGCACTCTAATGATTACACTGTAATTGCCCACGTTAATTGTGTTTATCAGATTCTTTTGGGCCCATAAGTAGGTCTCGGGTACGGGTTGGTGCCGTGATAAGGCAAACCCAAATCTGGGGCACTACAGGTGAGGGTTTGGGGGATTTGCTTATTTTGATTTTATTAGATAAGGATTTGGAATTGATAATGTGGATTATAAAATAATATATGACTCTAAAGGATAAATATCTTTAATCTAATAATAAAGGATAACGTATGTTTATTTCCAAATTATATGTACATAGATAGGGCCTTAAAATAACTTTTAAAGTACACTTAAAATAATTTTTAATATTTGAGTTGTACTAGGAGCTCATATGATTATACTACATAAAAAAAACTTAGAGTAATTAATAGCTCAAATTTAGATAAAAATCCATGAAAATATCGGTAGAACATGTCATTAAATTAAAAACGTGTTGAAAGTATAATTTAATGTTACTTTCTATCCACGATATGTAATATAATTGGAATAGAATCATATTGATGATGTTTATTATCATATATTATGTTGTATTATGCTACTATAATATAATACATTGTATTACAATATAAATTTAACAAAGAATAGAAAGAGTTTAAATTAAGAATTATTGTCAAGAAAATATATTAATCAATAATATAAACACCTTAAGTAAGTAAGAATTAACAAAAACACACACTAATTAGAGTCCCATTTTAGTGGATTGAATCCTCAAGAACAAAATAATTATAAATCAAATAAAATTTCAAAATGAATGAATTTACATAAATAATCAAGAGATGAAGCATAATCGTATAAAAGAAGCATACTCAAAATAATCAAGTGTGTAATTAATGATTTTATAATATAAGATACCCTATAATTTTAAAAATAATTCAAGAAATAAAAATAGTTTTTAACTTAATGTTAAAAATCAAATCAAATGTGTAATCATAATTTTATAATAATATATAAGACACCTTGTAATTTTTAATATAATTCAAACATAAGAAATATTTTTTAATTTAATATTAAAAATGAATTGCTAAAAAAATCTAAAAACATGAAATCATTGTCAACATGCCACGCACATTCACAATTGCTAGTATTAATAAATATTTCTTACTTATTAAAATCTTCAACTATAAATAAATTACTGGCGTGCTTACACATTGTAACAAAACATCCAACTATTATATTTAATCATTGTAACAGTTATTTTAAATTATTTAAAAAAAACACATTTATATATATATATATATATATATATATGGTCATATATATATATATATGGTCATACATATATATATATATATGGTCATATATATATATATATATGATCATGTGCTCAACACAGATAAAACAACTAATTCTCAATTATTTCTAAAAAAATATCGCTATGAGAATTAGGTGACTGAATATGGATTATATTTAAAATATAGGGCAAATTACACTTACCTCCCTTGAGGTATGACATAATTACACTTACCTCCCTTGGGGTTTCTAATATAACACTGTCATCCCTTGACGTTTATGTGTGGGTCACACTAACACCCCTCATTACATTTTCCGTATTAAAAAATAAATAACTTTTGAATGTATGACTAAAAATTAATTTTAAAAAATAAATAACTTGTGAATGTATGACTAAAAATTAATTTAGAAAATTAATTTTTAGTCATACATTCAAAAGTTATTTATTTTTTAATACAAAAAATTGTAGTGAGGGGGTGTTAGTGTGACTCACACATAAACGTCAAGGGGTGACAGTGTTATATCAGAAACCCCAAGGGAGATAAGTGTAATTATATCATACCTCAAGGGAGGTAAGTGTAATTTACCCTAAAATATATCACTAAAACCAATTTTCTGTTCTTGTACTTCGTGTTGACCAGACGGACGAAACGCTCTAGTTATATGTGAAGGGCACTAGCAGTCCGATCTCTGACTTTCAGAAACGTGGGCGCCTCACCACAGTTTCCTTACTTCATCGAGCTCTGTTACATTTCTTCTTTCTCCATTTCCTGCTATTTCGCCGGCTCTCCTCTGATTTTCTCCATGCATCTCTGATTCCGGCAACAACACCTTCTTCGCCGGTCTTTAATCTCCTTCTCCGGTTTTTTCTTCTCTAAATTTGAAATGGTTTTCGTTCTTCTAAAGCTGGTTTTTTACTTCCAGTAGTGGTATCACCGCTGTTTTCATCAATCAATCAATCAATCACTCTCTGGTTCCATGGCAGCAGATTCTTTCTTCAGCAAGGCATTGTAAAGAATGGCTATCTTTCTGAAACTGTTTGAGAACTGAAAATGAAGACAGGAGAAGAACCCTAAACTATCGAATAAGGCATCGTCCTTTTCGTGCCAATGGCAATGGCGGATTGGCATCTCAGCAGAAACAAGATGTTTTCTTCAATGGAGCTCTGTTTATAACTCTTGCATCTCACTCCATACTTCCCCTCCAAAGCTCGATCAAGAAGGCTAGCTTATCGTAACGGAGGAAGGAGAAGCTCTTGAGAGGGGCTTCTCCTTACGGGTCCCCTTCCTCTTCTTTTTATGGGTAAGTACTTATCCATCCAACATAACCAAACACATTTAATAAGCTACATTAAACACTTATTTAAGCAACCCCAAAGGCAGCCTTAATGAGATAATATTTACACCAGCTGAGATTGGCAACCATGTCTTTAGATTTGATCTGCTTTCACCCTTTCCCAGGAACAAATACCCAGTATAATCCAAGAATAATCTACAGCAGTTCCGACTTCATAAAGGCTACTGAAATAAATTACAGAAGCTGCTCTTCTCAAAATTAGAAAAAAGAAAAAAGAAAAATAATAATTACTCAGAAGGAAACAAAATGGTCCATAAAACATCGATGATTAAAGACTATATTACATGGAAACTGCTGGACAGACTAAGCACCTTTCTTATTGCTCCATGGTTTGATCACAGCCACAACAATGATGGCAACAATTATAAGAAGGATGATGATGGCTATGCACATCCATTTTCTGGAGCTCTTTTGTAGCCTCTTTGCCTTTTGAAGGGCAGTGTTCCCTGATTGTACATGGTCAACTGCACTTGAAACCTGGAGGAAGGGAAAACAAAGTAACAGGTTCAGATGGTTGTGGTAATTATACTCACCTCCACCTTCCTCTAATCATGTCTTTACAGAAAATAGGAACATTGATGAAAAGTACGTCTCTCAAGATTATAATTTTTTACCTGTGATTCAATGTTGTCCAGCATTTCCCCTTGCGCATCAACCAACACTGTCATGTCTAGAAATATCTACAACAGTAAAGAGGTCATTCAACTAAGAATCAGAATGATTTTGTTTGGCAAATCTCATATGAAAGGTTGCTTTCCAGTTAATGCATCATTGAGATTTAAATAAGGTTTATTTTTTGAAGGGCATATTCCCTTCGTTTTTCCTTTTCTTTCCCTATATGTGTGAACTGTGAACAAATTGAAGCAATAGAGCAAAGGATCAGGTTGATTAGAAAATCCAATCCGCTTGTCCTTAAAGTATCCGCAAAGCTCAATTCCTTGCATTTCATAACCTCAAAATGAAAATTTGAAGCTCTCGTATGTATACTATTATAAAGGGAACTAGAACATTTGAGCCTGACAATGGATTTCCAAAGAGAACCACTACCCAACACACCAGTACAAGGATATCAAAAACAACAGGCTAGGACTCCTGAGGCCAATGTAATCAAGTTGCTACACTTCCAAGAAGAATTTATAACTACACTTTGGATCTTTTGACACACGCACTGCCGAAACCCTGTGACTGACAGAAATTGTTTCATTAATCCTGCCGTCTAAAATGTTTTCAAAAAGCAAGAATTATTTGATTTGTCCCAATTCTTAATCCGGTTGTTGTAAGCCCCTGTCCAATGTAAGGAAATGAAATACCTGCTGCAACTCAAGAAGTTTCCTCTCCAGTTCTTTAACCGCATCATGGCGCTCGTGAATTTCTGCCAGGGTACCCATTATCTGCAAACATGAGTAATGCTTTCAACATGAAACACATTTGGTAATAGTTGATAAAATCAGTTATAATGCTAAAACATAAAAAGGAAAAAAATTTAATCATTATCAGAATGGACGCGTTGATAGAAGCAAGCTGGTCCATGTTATATTGCTGGATGCCACAGCAGGATATGGTGATCAACATTTATAAAATAGCTTGATAACACAAGCTTCTTTAAATTAATATGGGCTTCTAAGTTCCTCTAATAAGAAATGCAATTCGCACCATTTGACTGAAATCAGCTGTAATGCCAGAAAAAAAAAATGGGAAGAAATATGAAATTGGCATGCATGTCCTGCTGCAGCTTTTAGCAATAGTTGTTTGTAATCTACTCTAATTCTGGCAGAAAAAGGAGAAACAAACAAAACAAAGATGTTTTTATGAATCTGCTTCATTCAGGGATTCTTGACTGCCAAGGGGATCCATCTGAAAATTGAAAAATTAGAATCAAGTTCAAGTCAGCTTAAGTTGGAGAGATCAAATCAGAGAGGCGTAGACATAATAATATACTTGGTGAAGAAGCAGCAGAGATTTTTTATGAAAGATCAAAAGCACAACAAGAAGCATGAGCGAACAACAAGTGACAATGATGGAAGAAAGAGGAGCTATAGGGGAGCTGTACAGAAATGCTGCAAGTGCAAAGAAAGCTCATCTCATCTAAAGGATTCATAGAGGATTCCTTTTCAAAGTTGCATATCACAGAAACACAAGAAATTCAAGCTGCCTTGTGTTTGAAGATGAGGAGATAGGATGTCAGCTTAAAATACTAGACAAAAAAAAAGGACAGAAAAAAATAAAAAATGGTTTAGGACTGCTAGGAGCATGTAAACAGAAAGACACTGATAGTTGTTCAGAAGCGTGAAAATCAATGAGGTTGTTTCCTCCGAATCTCTATTTTTTCTGGTCCAAAGAAACACAACATGATAATTTTACTAGTGCAAAACTCAAATGGAGGAAGCCTGTATATTACCAATGCCATTAAATACGCATTGGAGCATCAAGTATCTTCTGGTTCACATTTATCTTAAACCTGTACAGAGAGCAACTGAGCTCTTGTAGGGGGTTCAACAACACACCGGAATCAGGACAAATTTATAGATGGTCTCTGCTTATTCCAGTATGTCCACAGCAACAACATAAAGATCGGCAATCCTGTGACAATAGCCATACTCTGTTGTGGATTGGGGAGAGATTGTAGATGAGCTCATGAAGAGCTGCTGTGTCAACAAAGCAAATTTTCATATTATTTGCAGATGTAAAGCAAATACCTTTTGCCGATTCTGAGAGTGAGGACCAGAGTGTTGTGGCAATGGGTTCTCCCATAACCAAAAATCAGGAAGCATTCATGCATTTTTTTTCATGCTGAACGGGAGCACCAAAATAAGTACTCTGAGATCAGGTGGTTTATGGTTAACTACAGAGGGCATTCCAATGAATTTGATGGTGATCTCCCTCTTCTCTCTCTCTCTCTCATATGCTTTATTTCCTTTTTTCCCCCCTTTTTTTCAGATTACTGTCTCTGCTTCAAGTTTCAGCTTCATATTTTTTGTTCAATGCTAGACAGTGACACGAGGAGGCAGAGGCAGGTGCGCCACCATGCCCTCTTCACTGTCTCTATCCTTCTCTCCTTTTCTCCGTCTCTCCCTCTCACCTTCTGTTCATTTTTTTCTTCCTCTTCAGATTCTGCACAATATATTGCTCATACTGTACAGAATCTATCTCTTTTGACCGCTTAGAGAGTGTGCCATCGAAACTACATGTATTTGATCCCACACGAGGTGAAATTCCACTTAAGCCAGACGAAATGACAGGGTTCTTCTATACGAACACAGAATCCCTTCGATTCTGTTCTGGTTTCTATTCGAAACCAGTGAGATTTTGCTAGCACCTATGAAAATTTTGCAGGCACGGCAAAACACTGCACCAGGACATATGGAGATGTGTTTCAAAATATGCTGCCCATATGTCCAGTAATATAAGATAGTGTTCCAGGTCTAGAGGAGAGACAGAAGGACACAAAGGTTA
Organism: Buxus sempervirens; assembly: GCA_947561395.2. Lineage (NCBI taxonomy): Eukaryota > Viridiplantae > Streptophyta > Magnoliopsida > Buxales > Buxaceae > Buxus > Buxus sempervirens. The sequence continues at coordinate 39,040,448 of OX387183.1, read as the reverse complement.
GAGAAGTTTGAGGAGGATAGAGCCTAAATCCAAGTAAGGCCCCTATGGATCCCCTTATTTTGAAACCCAGATAGGAAGAGGCATTTAACAGTTGGCCCCAAATAAATGGGCTCAAAGCCACATGAAAGAGATTACTCCAAGAGAATCGGCGCCAACTATAGATTGCTAAGATTACTCCAAGAAGAGACCTGCCTCACAAGTCAACTGAGTCCTTCATCCCTGTTGGTTCATTCATCTCAAAGCAATCAATAGACATGGAGAGGAGAATAAGACTCAGAATTATGCTGAAATGGCTGCTCGAGCACAGGATTAGTCAGCTTCTTCAATAAGCACAACTTGCATTCTGATTATAAAGTGGACGATGGAGATTATCCCACAAATGGTTGTATGACATCAGAAGATGATGACTTCTTCTCTTCCACAACTGAAGCATACTCAGAAATGGGCAAGGCACACAACGGCTTGAGCCTCCTGATGCTGTCCCATTATGAAGAATAGGACCTGCAAATAGAAAAAGAAAGCCCTAATATACTTCAGTCCCTGAGTCCAGACCAACAGAAATCTGATGAATCAGACCATAAGGTGTTAACTAATCAACAGAATAACCACAATTTCAACCAGATGGGAGACCTGTGAAGCTCAACACCTGGGGAATGATAGAAATTTGAGTTTGCCACATGCCGTTAGGAGAGAATGGAATGAAGATCCTGGTGTGAGCAGTTCCCAAAAAGGTTGATTGTCAAACCCCTCAACAAATACCCCTTATTGCATCCAAAATCTACCAGGGGCTTCAGGTATGCGTTGTGTTGAATTTGTGTTGTCCTAATCTACGTGTGTTCCCTTGCTTGAATGATGTCACAAATTCCCACACTATCAGCTGTTAACTACAGCAACTTCCATACAATGGGGGAGTGCCTGTGAGTAAGAAGGGAGGTCAAACCAATGACCCTGAGGCGTGTGATTTGCGGGGCTTCTTTACATAATCCAGGTCGGGTTGTGAAAGAGCCTGCGGAATGACAGGGGATGGAGGGTCTGTTGTCCATGTTCCAGGTGGATATTAGGGATAAAATGGGTATAAGGTCACAGCTAAGTAGGCAGTTGAAAAGTTCAAAAACAGGAGAACAGATCAGGGTCAATCTAATAAATCCCTGGTGAGAGAGTTGAAGAATCTGAGTGGTCAGTGCAATAAAAAAGTAGTGGTCATAGCCTAGGACAGGAAGGGAGAACAGTTCGTCTATCATGAGAATTGTAAGTTAGAACACTAGGGGCCTGGGTGTTCCAGAGAGTGGAGTGGGACATGTGTAGGCAGGTTAAACCCACTTTGTGCTTACTAAAAAAGAGGTCTTGTCAGAGAAACTGATTACCTCCATGTGGGATAACAATAGGCATGTGTGAGATATATTCCTTCTATAGGGGGGTCAAGGGTTTTGATAGCCCTTTGAGATCCAGATTGACTTGTTTTAAAGGAGAGTTGGTTTTCACCCATTCGATCGCCATACAATTCTTGTGTGTTGAGACCAATTTTGAACAGATGTTACGGGTGTCTATGGCCAACTAGGCCTAATAGACACCAATTTTTCTCAAAGGAGTTGGATGTGTGTAGAAATCTCACTCCTAGGCCTAAAGTTCACATGGTCCAACATGCAGCAAGAGCTCGTGTGTAGTCAGTTGGACAGGGCATTGGTTTATCCTGATTGGGATGGTCATTATCTAAAGGCCATCTTTTCCACTTTGTCCCAAACAATTCAGGATAATTCCCATATTGTAATGTATATGATTAACAGAGACTACATGGAGTATAGATAATTTAGAGAAGGAGAAAGGACTGGTAGGAGGAAGAAGAATGAGATTAGAAGGGTAGTTTTTACTGATAGAGTGGTGGAGTAAGCACCTGGGATCACTAATTGTTTCACGTCCTTTTATTCCAGGCTCTATGAGTCAGAGGAGACATTTTAGGTTCAACCTTCAAAAAATTGAGGGGAGAATCGTCTTTGGCTAGAGAGATTGAGAAATTAGAAACAGATACAGCCCCATATCCAGATGGTTCCGCTATAGCTTTCCTCTAGGATTTTTGGGATATTGTGAGGAAGGGTCTGGTAGTGGTATTTTAAGGAATTTCATAGTGCTAACTTTTTGAGCCTCATCCCGAATTGTAAGGGCTTTGTTGAGATCAAGGACTTTAGACCCATTAACTTGACGGTTAGTTTCTATTAAGATGATTCCTAAGGTTCTGTTATTGAGGGTTAAAGAATTTATAGGGCCAGTTGTATCAAAAAACCAGAGTACCTTTGTGAAAGGAAGACAATCAATGTGTGGAAGAATGTTTCTTGAGGCATCTAGAGAAACAAATATTCCAGGCTCAAGGCACAGTTAGATGTTTTGAGTTGCTCTCTAGTCTTAAGGTCAATATTAACAAGAGCATACTACTATGGATACATGTTGAGAAAGGAGTTTTTCGATGATTGTTCTCATATTAGTATGTCACAGGATTGGTCCATCGCTCATCTAGGACTTCCCTTGGGAGCAAGTCCAGAAATTAGGGGACTTTGGAAACCAGCTGTTGAGAAGACAGGTAAGAAACTTTCTTCATGGAAAAGAAACTGCATGTTCTTGCGTCAGAGAATCACCTTGATCAAGTCATCTCTTGCAAATCTTCTAGTTTACATCCTATCACTCTTTATGATCCCAAAAAATGTGGTACAATCTCTAGAAAAATGCAAAACCAAGGGGGTCTACGTTGGGTAATATTCACTCCTGGGACATGGCATTGATAGGGAAGTGGCTGTGGCAATTCAGCAAGAAGGGAATTTTGTGGCATAAAATATATAGATGCGAACAAGCTATGATTCCTAAGGCAAGAACCACACTGCACCAGCCCTTGGAAACCAATAGAAGATATTGAGCCCTCTTTCCAACCATTGGTCAGCATTAAGCTTCAATCTAGCTCCTCACTTCCGTTTAGGCATGATATGTGGTGGGGGAGACTTGGTGCTCTCTAACTGCTTCCCTCACTTTTTCCCTTGACACCTTCTCATCAATTCTTTAGTTACTAACATACTTTCTTGGTCTTATATTGGGCTTGTTTGGCATATTAATTTTGAAGAGATTAGCAAAGCTCGATTTACTGAGGAACCTCTTGGAGGAGTTCAAACCTATGCATCTAGAGCCATCCTAAGCAGATAGTAGGTTTGGAACCTCTCTCCCCATGGCATTTTGCCTTCCATTCCTGCTTCTTACATCTGGTATCTCACAAGTCACAACAGGTTGCAGCCCTCTCCTTTCCCCCCTTCATTGCCCCAGTCCCACCCAAAGTCAAAGCCTTTTTATGAACCACTCTTAACAAAGGTACCAATACTCTTGACTTGCTCCAAAGGCATAGGAAATTCTTATCTATATTACCAGTTACCACATGTGTGTTTTGTGCCTCAAGAACATGGAATGGAAGGACCAAATTCTGCTCATAATTTATTTATTTATTTTTTTGATAAGTAATGATAGATTTTATAAATCAGCGAAGATCAAGATACAAAAGACACTAGCAAACACAAAAAAAAACATTGAGGACCATTCCCACGAGAAGTAGGATGATCCTAAAAAAAAACAGGTACACATCCCAACCACAAAGCTAAAAGACCTTTCTTGAGATCTCTACTCTAAGAGCTGCTCCCAATTTCTTACAATTTCCCCAACCCCAAAGTCCCCAAATTATGGCGTAACAGAAGACCAAAAAGCAGTCATTTCCATCACTGAATCTAATAATGCCTCTCGACTCTTAGAAACATCTTCAAAAATGCAACTGTTTCGGTACAGCCAGGGAAGCCATATTATAGCAAAGAAAACTCCTTCATATAGCCGTCTTCCTCTTAAAGACATAGCAGGGAATCTCCACTGTTCTGCCAAGTCACCCAAAGTCTTAGGCATTACCCACTTAACTTCTGTATATTGTAATATTCTTCTCCAAATGAACCCAGCGAACTCACAATGTAAAAGAAGATGATCAACTGATTCAGCATCCTTCATGCAAAGTGTGCAAATATGTGGCGACAAAGCCCAAGTTTTCCTCCTTTTCTCAAGATATTCGTGAGTATTGATCCTATTCAACATAGCAGTCCATGCAAAAAATTTTACCTTGAAGGGAACTTTGGATTTCCAGAGAAAAGATGTAGAAAAACAAGGATGATGTGTGACACCTAATTTTTGAAAATGAGACACCCAAGATTCACAAGAGAATCGACTATGAGACTCAAAAGACCAAAATCTAATGTCCAACTCTTTATCATGAATGACCACTCCCTTTAAAACTTCAACTACTGCACCCAAATCATCAACCTCAGAAACCCTAAGATCCCTCCTAAATTGGAGGTTCCATTCCAACCCTTTATCCGACCAAGACAAAATGTTACATACCATTGGATCCCTTAGGGCCCGAATCTGAAACAGACGAGGAAAAAATGATACAAGTGTAGCTTCCCCACACCACACATCTGACCAAAACTTGAAAGTATCCCCCATACAGAACTTATAAGACACTAAAGGAAAGAAACTGTGAAATAACAACAAAATAGATTTCCATGGACAATCATATGGTACTTTAGCATTAAAATTAGTCTCCCTTTCATTATAATGAGTTCCAAACTTGCTCTTAATAATCTGATGCCACAAAGCCCCCCTTTCCTTAACAAACCTACATAGCCATTTTCCCAAAAGGGAAGAGTTTTTCAAGTGCATGTTCCCCAAAGAAAGACCCCCTTGATTTAATTCCCTAGCAACAATCCCCCACCTAAAAGTGATCTTTCTTCTTATTCCTACCTCCTTCCCACAAGAGGCCTCTCTGAATTTTTTCCATCTCTTTAACCACCTTCGCCGGAGCTCTAAACAATGATAGAAAGTACACCGGCACATTAGACATTGATGCTTTTATTAGCGTCACTCTACCCCCTATTGACAAGTAGTTCTTCCACATAGACATTTTCTTCCTCATTTTTTCTAAAACAGATTCCTAAAAAGACATTGACTTCACTTTACCTCCCAAAGGCAACCCATGGTATTTGATGGGCCATTGGGCAATAGTACATCCCAACTGACTTGCAAATTCTTCTATCCCCTCCTTCTCTACATGAATCCCTAAGATACTAATTTTGTCTAGATTAATCCTAAGCCCAGACATCATCTCAAAAACCCTAAGAATACATCGTGTCCAAAACACTGTATCCTTACAAGCATCTAAAAACAAAATGGTATCATCTGAAAATTGCAAATGTGACAAATGAACCCCTTCCTTTCCAAATTTAAATCCCCTAATCAATCCATGACTCTCCAAAGTCCATTAGTCTGCTAAACACATCACTTACCATTGTAAATAAGAACGGTGACAACGGATCACCTTGCCTCAACCCTCTAGACGATCCGACTTGACCCCCACCTTTCCATTAAGGACAAAAGAGAGAGTAATATTATGTAAACAGCCCTTAATCCACCCACACCATTTATCACCAAAGCATTTCCATTTCAAAACCTCTTCCAAGAAGCTCCATTCGATTCTATCAAAGGCCTTCTCCATATCCAGCTTACACACCAAACCAAATTCTGTTCATTATGAGTTTGTTAGTTTCTTATGCTCATCCCTTATGAGATTGATAGGGCAAAGTTGGGTATTTCCCAATGGTGGTTCCTACACCTTGAGCTAAAGGGGAGGATTATGCATAATATTGCCTTCTTCGCTACTATATGATCCGTTTGGTTGGCACTGAAAACAGAGAATTCTAGAGAATATATCAGCCTTAGTGGCATCATGGGTCTGCATTCAAGAAGAGTTTAAGACCATCTTCCCTAGCACGACTGTATTCAACTGGTCTACGGTAATGTTGTCTGGATTTTTGGTTATGTTTGTGAGTTATTTTTTGCATCTTTACTTTCTGATTTACCCATCTCTCATGGGTATCTTGACTGTTATCCTTGCTTCTGATCCTTAATGAAAAGCTTTCATTAATTATCAAAAGAAAAAAAAAAGAAGAGAAAACAATTGCGGCCAGTAAGATGTGATAGTGGGTTCCACTGCCAGTAGTTGTAGTGGGATCCACTAGATGGGGTTAATAACGGCAGCTGCACCTCACACGTGCTCACACACACATGCATGCATGTGTTAAAGCATGCGCACATGCATGCATGCACGTGCAAGACAATGTGTATACATATGTGCACACATGAGCACACATGTTCATGAACATGCCATGTGCATGGACACACAAAACAGGGATGCATCTGTGCATGTTCACACACACATGCAAATATTCATGCACTTATACATGCACAAACACCCAAAAAAAAAATTCAGTTACCAAACAAGGCCAAAAGATAAGCAACAGTGATAAAGAGCTTAATAATTTTCGAAATCCTAAAATCATTGGGACATGTTTTATCATATGGTGAAACCGCCCAAACCTTGAGTGATAGATTTGTAACCCAGCCAAACACTCAAAAAACAAGAGGAAAAAAAGGAATGGTGAGGCAACCAGTTAACAGCTTGTCTTGTTTAACTATTTGACCTTACACGGTTTTTTTCTTTTTTCTTTTTTTTTAATTTTGAGAAGAATTTCGTTAAGCTTTATAAGCTTCAAATTTGAGATCAATATCAAATTTTTCCCTTCTGTAAAGTGAAACTGAAACTAAATATGTAAGGGGAAAGAAAAGATAAAAGAGGCAAACCTGGCCCCGGCCTTGCTCCCTAATTGCTTTCTGAAATATTTGTTCACTATCTCCGGTCTCTATTAACTGATCAATTGTCTGTACAGTACATAATCATCACAAGTTTATAAATATGTAACAATAAAGAAGGCAACCTAAAATTCTTAAAGCTCTGAGTATCCCACCTCTTCATCAGCTCTTGTGCCCGTTACTGAAGATTACAGAAGCAAGGAAAAGGTCATAATAATCAGATATATTACAATAGCAAATATAGTTTAACAAATTTTTCAAAAAAAAAATGTAAATTTTAGTGAGAGCAAGGATAAGCTATAAACCTGTAAAAACCCGTCTCTCAACCACATCGCGATGTTCCTGACGGATGCTTTCTCTCAACATCTAAAAAAATTTGCAAAACTTTAGATCTTCAAAACATGAGCATATGCAGGTACAAAAAGAACCTATAGTCATTCTCTTCTAACTTGTTGGATGCCAACTCGGCTTTTCAAATTAGTGCATCAGCAACTTGGTTGGTCCTCAGGGAATAGATCTGTTATAAAGTTAATACCTGAAATTCTGACATCTTGTCCTTCAACTTCCTTTTCAAGGCACTGCAGTTATAGAGGAAAGGTTTTTACAAATAAGATTTGGTTGACTTGATTGATATACTCCACTACTAAGACAAACTTAGAATTGATACGAATAGTAAATATTCGTGAAATTAGAAAGTTGGACTTATTGACAATGACCATGCAGCTGTATATAAGAAAAATGTTGGAATTCAAAGCCCTCAGCACGAGTAATTCTCTCAGGTCATTACCAAAGGTAATGAAGAAGTATATAATTGAAAATTTTCCTTTGTCTCACTCTCAAGATCATTTTGTTGCTTCAATATGACAACTAATCCCATCATAAGGTTTTGTTCTCTTGGGACACTGGCACAAAATCTAGTGAAGGTTATATTTTCACCAATGGGATGAATTCTAACTCAACTCCGGTTATTTTTCTATAAATTTTCACGTTTTAATGGGTAGTAATTCTAACTCAATTCGTATTCGTCATCGTTGGAGGAGTTCCTATTCGCGAACGCGAGTTCATGTTCGTTTCAGGAGTAAGATTCTGTAGCAAGTTTGAGATTGGAGACGCATGTGCTAGGCAGTCGGACATTCTAGCCGAAGGGGCATATTTGCGTTAGTGAGTCTGAGAGGCTCGAGATGTTCGGAGGAATCGGATATATTCGGTTTTTAAGTTACAAATTGATTTATACATTCCAGTTGACGATTAATGTATGTGTTCTGAACCTTGTTGTGTATTCATGTTATTTAGTGAGATATGGGGTTATCTCGCATGTACTTGTTTACTTGTGATGCATTATGATTTTGAGATATATGATGGCATGTGTATTTAATTTATCATGTGATGACTTACTGGGATCTCCGACCTCGTTATTGTATTATTTATACACTGTGCAGACGATCCCTATATCCTAGCAGTTGGAGTCTGGTGTTGGGTAGATCTTGAGTTAGAGGTAGGTTTGTTACCATCCTCATGTATTGCAATTTGAGTATTGTGACTAATTTATTTATGATTTTCTGATTATATGTTTCTTGATTAAGTTTTCCGCTTTATCTTTATTTGATTTAATGCACTCTGATACTATTGATGAACATGGATTATTCTGTTGGTATCAGATGGTTGTTATTGTTCATAGATGAGCGAATTTGGGGTCTTATTTTCTTAATCTTTGATTCAAATCCGGATTTGCTTGTTGCTCGACATACCAATTCTAGTAATTTTGTGGCTTAAGCCATGAGATGATAGAATTGAAATGGTGAGTCACAAATACTTTTCTGAAAAACGAAAAATATACTTTTTTTAAGATTGAAGAAAGATCTTTTTGCTTACAAGGATAAGCGGACCATAAGCAATAGAGAGAATCTGAAAATAGATAAGAAAGAATTAGGGGAATAGTGTGTAAGACACTAGCAATAAGAACACAGATGCCAAACAACCAAAATGCAGACGAACAGACACCCAAACAAACCAAACGAAAACCAAAAAGCCCTCAAAAGAACGCCACAGAAGAAAGGAGAAGAGAGAGGGAAGCACGCAAGGAGAAGGGAAGGTGTTCGCTAGCGAACAGGCGAAGGGACTGCACGCACGTGGAGGAGGAAGCACCAATGTCAAATATAAAAAACTATACTACTGATAGTTAAACTACAAGTGCAAAATTTGCAGATTCTGATTGTTCAGACCCGTCACTTGTAACTGGGGCACTTGCATCCTTAGTTCCTCTACTTTTTTTAGCATACAATACACCATTCCCAATAAAAGGAAGATGGAGGAGAGAGAAATAGATAGAATTGCCTAGACAAAACCAACCATCCAGCCCATGCATCCAACAAAGAACAAACCATCCAAACATCCAGAAAGAAATAGTCCACTACAGAAAAGATCAACAACTGATAAAGCCATCCCAATTCCATAACTCCTATATTTTATTCTTAATCAGCTAATGAATAGTTTTTATAAACTCTAACAAGAATCAATATGTTAGTATATTTTCTATTAATATAGGTTCGGATGATTTGGTGGTCAAGTCATTATTCATAAAAAAGGAAGGTGTAATCTTATCATCAAGATTTCAAAGTTTGGTTTCTACAGAAATTTCACATGAAATTTTGCTTCTTTGAATTTTTCCATAAATAACTACGCAGAAATTTCATGATAAGTAAACGTCCCTACACTTTGAAAAGGAGAGGTAAGTAGGAAGTTTGGCTAAATTTTGAGAAAAGGACAAACTAGAGAGAATTCTTCTTTCTAGATGATCAGAGAATATTATCAACTATCTAACCTTTTCTTCTAAGATTTTTACATTATTTTTATACCCTTTTATTCAGTCTAAAGATTTCTTACTCCAAAACACAAGAACTTATTTTCCTTTTAGAAAGCTTAAAGTTCTAGTTCTGTTTTTTCTCAAAGTTCAGCTGTTTTCTCTCAGTAATTGTTCTAAACTCCCCCAAAATATAGCAAAATTTCCCCTTTATAAGGCTACACAAAATTTTCTAACAGAGGTATCCCTTATCTTGAGAAATGCCTTAATCCTTGGGGACAACCTAAGCTTTCCATAACTGAGAAATGGGGAACGGTGGCAAGAGGATCAAAAAGATCTAGGCAGGAGACTGTGAAATAGAACCTACAGGAAAAACACCATAAGAAGGAGACCAACCAACCCTATCTGAAGTTCCGAACACAACGAGTCAAGAAAGATGTCTTTCAAAAAATCAAATAGGGTAGCTAACTCCTTAATCTTATATCTCTTTGAAAAAGAATCAAATAGGCTAGCTAACTCCTTAATCTTAGATCTCTTTGAAAAACAAGATTCCAAGATAACCCATCCACAGACCATGACAATATATCAGAAACCCGAGTGTCGGGAAAAGAAACTACAGAAAATAAGTGTAGAAACTCCTCAGAAAGCACGATACAGCCCCACCATAGATCATGCCAAAACTGAGTAGAAGACCCAAAGCCTACACGTACCATATGAGGATAGAAAGAATGTGCCAAGCTAACCAAGGGTTCTCAAGGGCAACCTCCTGAAGGTCTAGCCCTAATGTTGATGGACCACCCATTATCACTCTTTCATTATTTACTGACAATTACTTGGTGCTATAAACTTCCAAGTTCCTTGCTGAAGCACCAAAGCCACTTGCCCAAAAGAGGTGAATTACGGGAGGCCACATTGCCAATATCTAACCCAACTTTTTCCCTAGCCATACACACGCTTTTCCACTCAAGTAAACACTCTATTACATACTCCACTCAACCTCTTTATCTCTTATGATTTCTATTGTAGCCCAGCATGTTTCAAAGTTATCTGATTATCTGCAACCCCTTGCAAAACCTTAAGTACATCACACTTCTGAAACCTAGTGGTTTGTTTGATACAAGGAATTGGAATTAGCTTATAACATTTTCCAAATTAAAGAATACAATTCAAAAAATTATAATTATGCTGTTTGATTGACTAAACAGCCACAAGAGAATTGGAATTGGATGGTCTTTGAGCAATTTTATCAAGCAGGTTGGTGTATTCAAAAACTATATAATTGCAACAATTTTTAACCAGTATCTTTGCAATTGTCATATCACTAAAGATCCAAAAGGAAACAATAACAACAAAAGCAAAAATGGGTGAAGGATTTTCAAGGCCAAAAGAGGAATGGAGGGGGAGAGGCGAAGATATAGAGAGAGTGGGAGTGACAGTGAAAGTGAGAGAGAGGATGTTCTGGTATGGTTAGCATGAATCCATTTATTCATGATACATAATGTTCTGGTGTAGTTGCCATGAATCATGTTCTTGATCAGAAAGAGGTCATGGGAGCAATGATGAACAAGATTTAGCTACAATTTACAGAGTGTTAGTACACTTATAGAAGGACGTGGAGATGGGGAGCTCAAGTATCAAGCACATAAGTTGTCAAGCCTGGGTAATTCTTGTGCTAAATAATTAAAAAAGCACGGGGTGATGAGAAAAGAATTATAAAATATCTATACCCTTGAATTTAATTATGTAGAATTTGCATAAAAATTTTAATTCTAGTCCTCATGCTATCATCAAACACATGAATTGGAATTCTTCTCATTCATCCTTATGTCAAACACAGCCTAACTATACCTGTTGATTTGTATGGGAAAGACTAATCTCCTGACCTCAAACACCCTAGTTTTCAGTTTTTCTTTTTATTTTTTTCCAATTAAGAGGTCAAAGTCCTCAACTATTTAACCCTGCATCATTGTCTCTGGCAGTCGTATTGCACAGGTGATTTAAACTAAATTTGATTAGGATGTAATATACTAAAAGTATGTCATTATATAATAGCTGACTGAACAAATACGAAAGAAAACAAAATAGAAATTTTGGGTCTTAACTTACACAGTGGTTGCCATTCTGGACCGATCCACACCCGTACCTTTTCCACATCCAGGCTTCTGCCTATTAGCTAAATTCTGTGAAATAAAAATAAATTGTTATAGGAACACTCCAAATGAAAACTGCCAATAGCAATGAAATTGCACAAATGGGATTACATCTCTGGAATTACATCTCTGTCAAGTTCTTCAATTTTTGATTTTGCTAAACGAGCAATTTTTCCCACTTCATCCACATCTTTCTCCATACGCTGCTTGATTGCTGCATGTGTGGAAGGCTCAAACATGATTAATGAATTGAGAACAGCAGGACCATAGTGCATCAAGGAGAGGGCAATCAAATGAGAAAAATTAACTACTTTCTCCAAATAATGCACAGCCATAGAACGAAAACATTGGAAATATTAATTCCTTGCTTTATAGTTAGATTTTTTTAATACAATTATTAATAACCAATAATTAAAGCCAAGTCATTAAGAATGTTTCACAAAGCAAGGTAATATACAGGGTATAATAACATACTCCTTATAACTGATTGAATATCACACAAATATAATGTGCCTAACACAGATTTTTGTCATACACAAATACAAGGTTCCTAATATGAATATTTTTGGAGCTTTAGTGCATCAATATTAAGAAGCCTAAGCAATGAATAAGAAAATAATATCAATTTTTTCCTTTTTACATACAGACATGTGTTAGTGAAACCAACAAATAAGGACCACAACATTATCATCCAAAAATTTATAACACTATAAATTAAAGAAATTTCTTTCATGGCTTTAATAGGGTACTAATAGATGATAAAAGAGATTAGCAGTGCCAATGGGCCATCGATTCACTTATGTCTTGTGTGCTTGCTTGATTCAATGCCTTGCGAGTCATAGTCCATCGGGGGGTCGTTTTCTCGTTGGTTTACATGAAGGTGTGTGGGCGGTTGTTGCTACATACATGTCGCAGTTTGCTTGCTCGGACAAGCGATTGCTCGCACATGTGTCGCTCCAGTTATGTTCCCGTGGCACCCGAGCAACGTGGACCTTAATATGGTTTCTGTATTGCATACCCGAACAAGGGGAATTGATCTATAATCCCTTTCTGATGCCGTCTTTTGCTCTCATTGAAGTGGGGACAAGTGGTGGCCCGTATTGGGGCGTGCTTGTGTGTCCATCTCGCTCCATCCTGAGCGGGCATGGGGCACGAGTGTTGCTCGAGCTTATGGATGCGGAATATTTCTGTAGGCATGGGAATAAGAAGAGACCCTTATTGCCTCGAATTTGTTTCTCGACTAGCAAGACTATTAAGATAAAGGGCAAAACCAAAGTAATATCAGGGTTCTGGTTTGATCGAAGAAAATGTAAATCAATAATTTGGGAGGTTCCAGCACTCTAGACTTTTGTGATAATCAATAAAACAAAATAAAAAGTGCAATATGTATGCTTAAAAGCCATCTATAAGACATGGCAGAAAGTGGGAAAAAGAAATGAGATAGTGAGGTCAAACAAGGCCACAAAGAGAAAAGGGAAGGGGAAGGAGAATACCAAAAAGGGAGAGAAAAAGTGAAGGGGGGAGAGGGGAAGAAAAAGAGGAAAATGGACGTGTAAATACAAATAAAAGATATAGATGTAAATAATATATATATATATATATATATAGATAAGAGAGAGAGAGAGGGCAGACATCCAAGACTGCACAACCTTGTGCTTAAAGGGGAGTTTAAATCTTCAAACTTCATTTTTTTTTTTTTATCAGTAAGCATTATATATTATAAATATATCAAAAGAGTGGAAGTATTATAGGTACACAAACTGTGTACCAAGACTAGGCCTACATCTAATCTTCAAACTTCATTGTTGATTCAAAGATTGTTTTGAAGAGATCTCAAAGGAAGATTCTAAAGAGATCGTGCCATCAAGGAGCGAATGGACTCTTGCTTGGACTTGATCGTGGTGCGTTGAAAGGATTCTTGACGTGTTAGGCGTTCGGTGGATTCCGTACGTGAACGAAAAGTTCCGCTACATCAGATCGAAGGTTGTTGAAGCAAGGATTGTTTGTGAGTAATCTAGGATAGATTCTCTTGCGTAAAAACAAACCTTGTAATCTCTTTTCTTATTAGTGGATTGTTTTCAAGGGGTGGTCGCCTTCAAGAGACCGGGGTTTTTCCTAGATGGATTTCTAGGTTTTCCTCGATAAATCTGGTGTCTCTTGTGCTTGTGTCTTCAATCTTTATTCTATTGTTAACGTTCATTGAGATTCGGGCTCATAAGGACATCACTGGTGCTTTTTCACACATCATTCGCCAAACTAAATCCAAACAACCAGCCTAAATAGGCCCAACCAGCAGCCCAAGTCCAATACACAACTCCTCAATCATATGCTTAATCAAACCAACCCCAATTGGCCCAACCAATTCAATCTACAACAAGAAGTAAAACTCAAAATAGAGTTAATGCAATTAGATTCTCAAGATCAAGCAAAAATTTTGCCAACAGATCAATTATCAATTACTTCACAACCACTCACTCAGGTAGTGAAGAAAAATTCAAGAAAAGGAAAATAAGTTGCAGGAACTCCAAAACCTAAATAATCTGTGGAGGTTTCCAACCCCATAATTTTCAAATCCATCTCAATATTTTCAAAAACAAAATTTTTTTCCAATTGTTACTATTGAAAGATAATTTTACTCAAATGATCCAAATTAAGTGGCTGATAAATATTTTCATCCAAATTGAGAATTTCCTATGATACATACATGGTTCAAAGTATCGTATCGACGTGCCGTATCGGACGATCCAAAAGTGAAAACGTATCGAGGATACGCACGGATACACACTAAAATGGTGGATACTCATAAAAGATAGTGGATACATGAAACAAAACATATCTAGATAGAAAGATAAGTCAAAAATATGATAAATAAACATGTTTCTGACATCATAGGTCTACACAAAGAATATTTATGTATTATGGAAACAACATATATGCAAAATTATAATTATATATATACATACATATTTATAAACATGTTTATGTATGTATAAATAAACATGTTTCTGACTCATAAACATGTTTTTGTATGTAAAATATAATTTTCTAATATTATATATATACATACATATTTATAATTTTTCAATTATTTTATGTATATTTATAATTAATTTTATTGCATTTATCTGTATTTATATTCTATTTATTATATTTATATAATAATTATAAAAGAAAACTCTTTTTTTCTTTTATATATATATATATATATATATATAAAAGAAATCCTTTTGTATATAAAATATAACATTTAATATAAAAAACATTTTATAACATTTCTTCCATTCAAGTCGACTTCAACTCAAGGAAGAACGACTTCGATTCGAGGAGAAACAGGAGGCGGCGACAGCAAAACCAAGTATGCCACCCACCCCTCTACTCTCTCTCTCTCTCTCTCCCTCTCTCACGCTCTCTCTCTCCCTCTTCCGCTGCTCTCTCTCGCTCTGCTCTCTCTGTCTCTCGCTCTTTCTCTCACCCTCTCTGTCTCTCGCTCTCTCTCGCTCTCACTCACTCTCTCTCGCTCTCTGTCTCTCGCTCTTTCTCTCACCCTCTCTGTATCTCGCTCTCTCTCACTCTGTCTCTAGCTCTTTCTCTCTCCCTCTATGTCTCTCGCTCTCTCTCGTTCCCTTTCTCTTGCTCTCGCTCGCTCTCTCTCGTTCTTTCCCTCGCTCTCTCACAACCTCTCTCTCGTTATTCTCTGTATCACGAAACTGTATGGTGTATCGTGCCGTTAGGCACGATACACGAAACGTATCGCGCGATACGGCACGATAATTTGAACCCTGGATACATATAGGTTTAAAAATCAAAAGTTTTATGAATTTATTTTGGTTGACACAAAATCAGTCCTTTTCAAGCATTATCAAAAAAATCCAAAAATTTCAAATTCTACAGTGACCCATTCCACTTGCCAGATCTTACAAATTCACAAATTAACCTCTTGGGGGTGTCATCATACTAAAGCCCGGTACAATACCTTCTTTTTCAAAGCAAGTAACAATTCTTGGTTATTTTACTTTTCCAAGAATTTCAAAGAAACAATCCCAGCTAGTTTTTATAATGGTGGAACTATTTCGGTCCTACCATTGAAATCTTTCCTCCACGTCACCCAAGGATTTACTATGTTCTACAATCAATACAAACCTCAAGATGAATGAATACCTTAGAAATTTTCCCCAAATCCTTCTTTTTCTATATCAAATTTACCCTATCATGGATTTTATGTTGGGACTATGACATCACTTAAGCAAATGATCAATTCCCATCTTTAATAAAAAATTCAAGGTAAAATGGTGGGACGGGTTCAATTCAAAACATGTCTACATTTCACAAATATCAAAATGGTTCCAGCAAGAACCAAAGAGACTAGTTGCAGTAGATCAAGCATAATTTTTAATACAGAAGAGTAAAGTTCAAGTTTCCCTTGCGTCTACAAAATCAAAATCAGAGTACAAGAGACAATTAATGGCCGCCCCATATGAGTTGAACAAGACAAGTCTAATGAAGGATTTTTAAAGAATTATGTTTCAAATTCAAAAGAATTTGATAACTTAATTTAACAGGATGTCGTCAAGACAAGACAAATATTCATTTTCCATGTCATCACCAAAGTCAACAAGTCAAGCCACGTCATCAAGTCAAAGCAAAGTCAATAAGTCAAAACCATGTCAGCAAGTTAAAGCCACATTAGCAAGATAAAAACGCATCCAAGTCAGCAAGTTGTCCATAAGTACACATTTGATTTTTTCCAAAACCTCAATTTGTCTATATACACACATTGTATTCTTTCCAAAAAAGTAAATAGTAACTTCCATCATTAAAGGTTACTATTTCGGATTTCAAAATCACAATTTCAAGTCCATCCTCGTCTATAAAAGGGAACCTACTCATCCAACAAAGCACTTTGGAATTCAAAATCTCGTTTTTCCATTCTATCTTTGCTTTGCTTCTCATATGAGTTCAAAAAAGGTTTCAAGTTAAGAAAGAATGTCAAATCTCCAAGCCAAACCTTGTAAGATCTAACCTTATCTTTCTTTTCCAATCTTCAATCTTATTCTACCTTCTACCTTTCTTCCATCCTCAATCCCTTTCATCTCCTAATGTGTTCAAGTACTTTCATTTTATTTCAATCATGTATTAGGTCTCAATTATTTTTATTTCATGTACTTCATTTAATTTCAATCAATAAAGATTTTTGTTTCTTGCTTCAAACTTTACACTTTTTATCACACATAAAGCACCAAGATCTAGTGGTCTAGATAAAAACCACTTGTATGGTCGGTGTTGGGACTTACAGATCCTGATTTACTTTCAAACAAGTCCAAGAACCCATGATATGATCGTTATCCGCCTACATGATCGGTGATTGGTTTCATGGTTATTGTTAATTCAACTTCAATTTAATTTATTCCTTTAATTACTTGCTTCTATCTATTTTAATTTAAATCTGCTAAAGAACCCCGCTCTCTCCAATAACCAATCCAGATTTGCAACTATAGACGTCGGAACCATCACTGCCAAGGAGCAGTTCTTCTATTTGCAAAGGCAAACGGCTGAAATTAAAAGTATAGAGGGTCCTTTGCATTTTTATTTACATTTCCTTTTGTTTACATTTCCGCTGCTAGTTTTAATTTTAACATTTTCTTCAATTAAATAGCTATTTTCTTCGTGGTAAACATTTATAAATCCTTGTTCTTAGTGTCTGTGTGTGTGTGTGTGTGTGTGTGTTCATGCTTCATTAACGATCAAAAAAAAATTATACAAATCACCAGTAGATGTCATGTGAGTTGGAAGTCATCCATCATTTATCTCTTCATTGCCCTTTCACTTCTTTAACTATTGAGCTTCTTAATGTACATATATCCAAATCGTATGAGTTTGCCCCAAAACATTTTTTGACAATTTTTTCCGTACTAGACTCGAGACTTACAAGCCTTGTTTAGAGGAGATAAACTATTTTTTTTTTTTTGATGAATAATGAAGGTGGTGATATATATATTAAATGGAAGAAAAGTGAAAAATAAAGAGTAAAAGTATAGAGTATAGAGCATACAAACGAAAACCACAAGAACACCATACCTCACAAAACCCAACCATACCACAAAAAACAGAAACCAAGAACACAACGGCCAATACTCCACTGTACATGTCAAAAAGCAAAAACCACACTCACTAGACCCCAAAATCAGAAACTGAACAAGTCGTTTAGTTTCTGATCACATCACATCTCAATTGCTAGAATATACTCTTTATTTGTAAATGCTAGAATATACTCTTTATTTTCCACTCTATCCCTCTTTTGAATGATAGGAACAGCCCAATCTGGAAATCGAAGCTTTTCATATATTTCTTTAGCTTTAAAATATCTAATATTCGGATCATTAAAATGTTATTTTCCACTTGTTTACTAAAGTGATTCTTTTAGATACATCAAAAGATAGAACTTCTTTACACACATACACATAGGAAATGTATAGAATCGTTTTGTTTTGCAGAAATTTGCCATCTTTTGATGGGGTTACTTCATCTTCTAAACATACCAAGGTTCGTCATGCCATTTTTGTAAAGGCCCCATGTGCCATTTCACCAGCACGCCACTAGTGCTACCACATTTTTTAGGCCACTTTGCCTAAAAATTCCTAAAAGTTTAAAATTTTGAAAAATCCAAGCAAATTATAAAAACGTATAAATATTATAAAATTAGAAAATTTATATTAAAGTAATGAAAATGATATATTATTATTGATAATAATTATAAGGATATATTATTAATAACATATATGTATACGTGTGTGTGTGTATAATAATTATATTATTAGGAATACAATAATGATTCCGTAATATTATTGTAATTTTATTATTTTTTACATCTATGCGTACAAATATATGTATATATATATAGAGAGAGACCTATGTGTATGTGTGGCATAATAATCATTTTTCACAAGTTTTTAATAGATAATGAATGTATAGTTGAGAAGAATCCGAGATAAGACTCCATTAGGCGACAAGCAGAGCATCTCTAGCTCACACCCCTAGACATACACAACTATACACACTCCCATAGGGCCATCCCTAGCCTTTAACAATTTTTTCAACTAGAAAACTAATTCACACACACACACACAGATATATATATATATATATATATCTCTGTGTGTATGTATGTGTATACAAATGTGTGTGTCTATGTGTATGTGTGTAAAGAAGTTCTATCTTGACTCACGACACATAGTAGAACGAAGAGGCCGACAGCACCAACCAAGTACGCACCACCCCCCACCCACTCTCTCCCTCTATCCCTCTCTCCCCCCTCCCTCGCCTCATTTCGTTCCTATTTGTTTATTTATTTCTAAGGAGAGCAACAACGGTGCACCCCTCCTCCCTCCTTTGCTCCATTTTCCTCATGCTCTTTCTTCCCCCTTCTATTTTTCTTAGGCTTTTTACAAATTCCAATTGGCAGACAATGGGAATCTATCAATTTCGATGGCACACATAATTTGTCCTTGAAATCATTTAAATGTCTTCAACCACCACAAGGCAATATTTTACTTGTGTTGGTCAAAATAGGGAGATTTTAGGAGTACGCTGAAACCAGGTGGTTTCAGCGCCGCTTCTGGCCTGAACAAGTGAAATTTCACCAATGCCACGGCAAACCATGTACCATACCATTGAGTTTTTTGGTCAAAGATCTTATCGTAATCGTATCTTGCTCATTACTTACCAAAAAAACTTCTCCATCCATGCCTTATTCTTGTGAAGAAGATCTACATTCATATAGTGATCACTCCTCACATAATTTCATCTATGTGCACGGGTTTGTACAAGGAACCATCATCTGGTATGATTGTAAAAGCCTCAAGCTACCTGCATAAGAACACCAGTTCAAGTCTGACTGCAGTTACTTTGCATAAAATGTCAAAGGCCAGGATTATTGCCACTCCACCTCGCTCAGAACACTGCTTCAACAGGACCAACACCATGGTTATGGTCCTTCTATATAATGGTTCATACTCCAATCTTCAAGAATAATTTTCACACTCTTGATTTAACCATTCTTTGGCAAGTCAAGAGCTCTACCTGCTATTCTTTTAGGTACATTTGCTGCTACTTTAGTGAAGAATTGGTTTGTTATCAGCAGCATGCAGAATCTTTGATTCTTTCATTTTCTTCCACCAGTTAGACATTAATGAATATTAACTCAAAATATCTCTCAGTTCTGAAAAACGGTAATAGAGGAAATAACACTTGCATTCAAAGTTAACTTCTCAGAAAGGACCCTTGAAATATGGGGGAAAAATAAAACAAAAGACATGCTTGAATTCAAAGATCCAAGAAAGATAATCCATCAATGACCCACAGTTTGCACACCAAATGATTACAAAGAACTTTAAGTACAAAACTTCTAGAAAAAGAACCAATATGAGTGAGAACCACCATCAACATAATTATCCCGTGTTAATGGTTTACAATGATAGTAAAATTAAAAAGGTAAACTGCTGAATGGTTGCTAACTATGAAGAGCTGAATAAAATGGATCTTTATGCCTAATAATAAATTTTATTTAATTCCATTAAAGGTATGAAATATTTCTCAAAATTTGATCATAAATTTGGATTGTAGCAAATGAAAATGGATGAGGGCTCAATTTCATTAGCTTCTTTTTTGTGCACGTCACTCAAGGACACTATTGAGTGAAAAGCAATACCATTTGGGATATGCAATTCTCAACAAGTATTTAAAATAAGAGTGGACAGTAAATTAAATCGCAATCTGAATGCCACCTTTGTAAATTGCCAATATATTTTAATCAGTATCAGAGATATGTATCATCTTCACCTCATAACTACTGCTAACGCCACCTTTTTATGCACATCACTCAAGGACACTACTGACAAATTACAGAAATTCAACAGGAAAGTACCTTTCATGGCAGCTGCCTTGGTAACAGACTTCGACTCTTCATTTGCTTCCTGCATACAACATTTGGAAGGAAATGATTTCAGAAGCACATCTTACCTGATCTTCCATTAAAGCAAACCATTAGCATAAAAGTTTTCGTTTTCAACCCATTCAAAACCCTATATAACTATCAGAAAATGAAATAACAAATTGATTCTTTCTTATCACATGATGTGATTATAAAAATGACCCCCTGGGAATTGTTTTGGTTCTCAATAATTTCCCATACAAAGCGAAAGTTGAAGAAAAATCACAAACCCTCTAAGCACCAAAATATTTATGACCAAAAGGAAGGACCATTTAAAAAGAGAAAATATAAAAGGTGGATCGTCAGTTATCCCTGATCATTTCACTTCAAACACAGAGAATAGAGCCAGTCCCAGGTTAAAATTTTCAGGTTGTCATATATTGACCTTCACATGAACCAATTCACAGTATAAAATGTTAATGGCTTGATTGCCATTCATTATAGATTAGATTAGGAACTCATTGCATGAACCAGTTCATTAAACTCTTTCAAGAAACCAATTTTAAAGGTGTTCCCACTTGATTAGCATTTTACAAAACGTGTCGCAACGTAAACAAACATTGATTGACATGTAAATGAAATGAGTTTTGGAAACTTGGTATATTTGCAAATTTTACACCACACATAGTGTTTTCATTATTTCACAGTTTCCAAATGCAAAAAGAAAAAGATCGAACACCTAGAATCTAGAATCCAAGAATCTGTGGATTTTTCCACACTTGATGAAACTGATAGCATGTCGCCATCGGCAGAATCCGAGCTTTTTTTTTATAATAATGAAAGAGTGTGTGTGTGTATATATATATGAAAGGAAGTATGGACTGTACAAGCAAACTATGCCATGGCCAACATGATACTCCTCATCATACAACCAGCCCCTGTAAACCCAACAAGATAACAAAAATAGCAACACTAGCAAAAACACTGGTCATCCTCACTTCTCTCCACCCCCCCTCCCCCCCCAAAAAGAAAAATGCTCACACCCTGATAATCACCACCAGACCAGTCCCCTTGGATCAAAGCTGAACAAGCCATTCAACTTCATGCCCAGCGAATCTCACATCCAATAATCTTAGCCATCTTCCCCATCTTTCATCATCGCGGCTGAAGCCATCCCACTCATCATTCCTACCTTCTTTGTAAGTGTCAAGTAGCACCATCTATGCCACTCTCTCACTATTTCTGTGGGACAAACACCCTAAAACTCTAACAAAACTTATGCCCATGACACTACAGCTATCAATACAGTATCCATCACCTGATCCACCAATGACTGAGTATCCTGAAATATCCTGCTGTTACGCTCTAGCCATATAAACCGAGCTTTCTTCAACTACATTTGATGAGTTTGAGGCTTTCTCTTTGTTCTTTTCCCTTTTTCTTTTTTTCTTTTTTTTTTTTTTTGTTTTTTGTTTTGGGCCATCCCTCATCATGTTGTTAACGAGTTACATAATGTATCTGTTCCCTAAAATTGAAAGATGTTGGCTGCAAGTGACAAAATAATAGCTTTGACAAGATCCATTGGCTTGCAGGATCATATCAGGTTTTTAGGTTTTTTATGCACAAAAGTCATATTGACCTCAACCTTGCCCAAGACTTTAACACAAGCCTATATCATGGTTGATGTTTGAACAAGCCCATTATCATACATCAGTAGACAGCATTTCTGTGCAATTCAACTCTGAAAGAAGAAAGACAATAAAATGAATCACCACTAACAAATACAAATCTACATACAAAGAGAACAGATAAAATACACTCCTTGTGCCAACCTCACTGTATAGATAGAAATGACTATAAGAGGGGCCCCAACCAGGAAGTCACTAGTCCTAGCTCTTTTTGATTATTTTGATTTCTCTAAAAGTTTGGAAGGTGCAACTACAAAAGGTAAAACAATGGGAAGTTTGGGTCAATATTTATGAAATATTGACAAGGTTCACACCCTACAGATTCTGGAAACATCAATGCATTGATTATAGAGGGTTATGCTTTTCATAAAGTTATTTTGTTACTCCATGAGACCAATTTGATTCCATTGGTTGGTTCAATGTATTATAAAACAATGTTCCCTTGTTTGGTGTTCTAAATGGATATATTCCTTCCTACTCCAATAAATAATTAAACAAGAAGAAAATTTGAATTTGTTTTTAATTGTGAAAGAAACAATTTGATGAATTGAGAAAAAAGGAAGACCAAGAAGGAAAAAAATTCAAATGAAAAAGAACTCCATACCTGAAGCTTGATTAGCAGCTTATTAAGCTTCTCATTCAGTTTCTCAATCTCTTGAACCTAACATAATAATATACAGGAGAAATAATAAAATTACCAAGGGAATATGCAACAGCACATGAATCGCTTATTCTTAACTCACCAAAGAAAATAATGAAAACCAAAAAATAACACAAGAAGTACTGAAGAAAATCCATAGATATTCCTTCCTGTTCATTGCCAACAAAAATAAAACTGAAACAAAGCTATAGCTACCTGTTTGAAGAAATCATCTAAACCCAGCTCCCCTGAACTCATTGGAGGATGTGTTCCTAACTCAATATCCCCACCACTTGAAGAAGGACCCCGATGAATCTCAAAGGAGTCCTGCAAAATATCATAAGGTACTCAAAATCAACGCTACCAAATTATCAAAGCAAAACTGGAACAATAACTAGTCCAAGAGTTTAAAATCTGAATTGAAAACCAAGCAGCTGCAGTTTTCTCCATGCAATAATGCTTTCTTTTAAACATTGCACAATGAGATGTATTCTAGATGCTTAGTCTGACTAAACAAAGTAAAAATCATATTCTGTCTGCAATCACGGATATAAAAGTAGGTAACCCATTCAAGCAAAGCCATTTGAGGTGAATGCTATTAACAATTACTTTAAACTCTTATATTATGCATAAATTTCCATTACAATTCCATTTAACTAAATGAAAGACAAGTAAGCATACAGCCATCCAAGTGAACCTCTCTCCCTTCGTGACCTAATATTGATAATTGTAACCTAGAGTTCCAAGAATTTCTTTTCCCTTTTTTTTTCTCTTTTTTACAGGAAGACTATTCACACGTCGGAAATGGATGAAAGCCCAATAAGGTATAAGAGTCAAGAAGAACACTTCACCTAATGAAGCGCCTTTTGGGGACAAAACCGTGTGAATTTAGGCCCAAAACGGATAATACCTCGTTGGGTTCGGTCGTTAAAAATGATATCAGAATTAAGATCCGGGTCCAGTAGTCTTGGCTTGTGTGGGTCCTAGCGTTGACAATGAGAGGTGGTTGGACCGACAAATGCAGGCCTGTGATGGCTAGTAGGCTAGGACGTGCAATCGTGGGGGGGGATAAGAATCAAGAAGAACATAAGATCCAACATTATTATAATTCTAAACACCCAATTCTTTTGGTAAAAGATATGTTGCAATTTGCACAACAATTTTCATACTAGGTCAGAACTCAAAACTGCTTTCTAAGCCACATTCACGAATTCCACTATCCGGTTACACTTCTATTCAAGCAAAGATCAACTCCAGCAACCAGTAATAATTAAAAAAATGTGAATTAAAGCAAATTAATAAAGAAATGCACTGAAAGCTAACTTTAGAAAATTGAGGTCAAGGTTTTAAATTGTCTAGCATCAACATAAGCTCAAGACAAAACATTAAGAGACATTCACAATCCTTCCACCAAATATCTAAATCAGAATAAGAGATTACCTTTAGAAGATCGTTCATGTTTGCAGTAGCGATTGAAGGCTAAGAATGAAGGGTATGAATTCGAAGATCTCTGACTGAAAATCTCAGCTAAACAAACTCCCAAAAAAGATAGGATTCTTAGATAGACGAGCTCTTCTAGTTCTCGATCCGGTTTCGGGGCTAGGGTTAGAGAAATCTGAAAGATTAAAAGATGGAAATATATATTCCAAAAAATATTTGACACAAAAATTATAAGCCTAATAAGAGAGAACAAAGCAAAATTAAAGGAGAGAGAGACAGAGAAGGTTGAGCATCCACCGGAAACACCTCTGAAAGCGATGGCTTGCGTCGTCCTTTACGTAGAGGCCAGGATAACACCGATTTCACACGTGGCATAAAACTTCGGACCCACGTATCCGTGTAGATCGATCTGACTGCGATTTTGGGTCCCAATTATCTTCAAGTTACGCTTTCCGTTCGGCTAACTCGAAACAAATCAGAAGTTGAGATATCAACTGATTTTTGTGCTGATCGATCGAATAAGCTTTTCTATTTTTTGAAAACAAAAAATCTAAAATCTCAACTGGTAGGCACACTTTTCAAATTGTTTTTGCAACTAACACTCCAAAAACAGCCCAAAAGCTAAAAAGTTTTTTTTTATGGCATTTTGTAATTTTTGTAAATTAATCAAATCACTCATGTCTTCCATGCAATCACCACCCCTTCCACCACTTTCACTGCCACTAACACCGCTGCAATTGCCTTCGCCACCTCTATCTCCACCACCACAATAATCATCACCTCTACGAACACCACTAGCAACAACTCCATAGCCACTACCCTCGCCACATTCACTGTTATCACCACCTCCATCGCCACTACAACAACCACCACCACCATAATAACCTCCACCGCTACAATTACCCCCACCACAATCAACACCAATGCATCCCCTATAAATGTCATCACCACCACTATCATTAATATCAACAATAATCAAAACTATAGATAACATAGAATCCCGTTTCTTATTCACTTGAAACCAATTTGAAAGGTTTTCGGTTTTCAATTTGTTTTTATAAAAAAATGTTATTAAGCAGCATCTTAAGATTTTGCCATTGCACTAAAAAAGGTTTTCAAGCTCAAAAGTTTAACTTGATAATGCAATGAATTATTTATCTTTTTACCTCAACCAATTGAACAACCGAAGGAGAATCGTGAACTTTGAAAAAACAAAGGGAAAATTATGAGAAATGTCACTTTTTAAAAATATTTATAAAAATAGTCCACTAAGATGCAGAATTACAGAAAAGGGCCACTTTTGTTGATAATTATAAATAAAAAAAGTCTATCGAAATTAAATTATAGGATTACTTAGGGTTGCTAAACAGGCCGGCCCCGCACAGCATGGGCACGTTTAGCCTGTGACTGGCCCATTAGGGAAAACGCAGGCACGGCCTAGCTCGTGGCACGGCTAAGGTTAGGCCGTGTCGGGCCCGACAGGGCGCCCGCGAGCCTTGATCCCTTTTCTGAAAAAAATTTAGAGAAAATGGAAAAAATTAGTAAAATAACATTAAAAAATATATGTTTATTATTCACAAAAATGTTTTGCACATACTGAGATAGAATTTGCTCAAAAAAATTTAAATAAATTAATTATTAGAAGTACAAGTGTACAACTTTGCAAATACAACCATACTTATACATAATACACTTGCACAAATAATATTGCATCACTATAGTATAAGTACATCCCAACTAGGTTGGCACTCATCTATTCTAACTAGGTTGGAAGGGTAAAATTGTAAAAAAAAAGGGGGGAAAACCCATTTTTTGTGTAAAAATTTGCGTATAAGGCGGGCACATCCCAACTTGCTGGCTAGACGCTGGTCGTGCCGCCCGGGCCATGGGCCCCAGAATCAGGGCCCGGCACAGCGCGGCTAGGGCCATGCTAGTCTACTAGTGTGCTAGGCCGTGCCAACCCCAACCCAATAAGCACCCCAAGGATCACTTTTAAAAAATAATTAAATTTAAGGATCGCTTTACTTGAGACACAAGCTCATTATACATAGGACACAAGCTTCTTACATGGGACACGAATGCATTCTACGTAGGATACGAGCACATAATACATGGACACAAGCATGTTTTGTCAATAATAAAATAACACTATTTTTTAATTATTTTTAGAAGTGACCTTTCGGATCAATTAGTTTTAAAAAATGGCCCTTTTTCATAATTGTCCCAAAAAAAGGGAAGGTATAACATCAAAAAACAAATAAAACAAAGACTAATACTTTAATACTTACCTTTTAAACCTTGAGACCTTCGGTAGTGGGTTGCCACAAATGAGGGCCAATAATTTATATAGTAGATGAACTTTTTTTATGCAGGATATACTAATTTTTCCCTTAAAAAGCTGTTAAGGATGATTTACAAGTAAAGTGACTAGTTATAGGCAATTTTGGATGCACTAATTTACAAGTTAGACTTGCTTTTTTTTTTTTTAGTGTATGCATTATATTCTTTCTTTAAGAACTTATTGGTTGAGGTTCAAAGTAAATTGCCCAGTTACGACGATTTTGGGTGCAATAATTTACATTTTAGATTCACTTTTTTTTTATATGTTGATTTTTCTTAAAAAGCCTATTATCAATGATTTATAAGAAACTCGCCTACTAATAGGTGCTTTTATACGAATTTTAGTTGCACTATCTTTTACATGTATAATGTACGGATTCTTTTCTTAAGAAGGATGTTGATAACAGTTTACAGGTAAATCACCTAGCTGTAGGTGCTTTTGAATGTATTAGTTTGCATTTTAGACATACACTTTCGTCCATAAGATGCACTATTTTATTTTTAAAAAAATAGAGTATTAGTGTCGCGTTAAAAATAACCACTTAGACAATTTTGGATGCACTAATTTAATTGTTCGATACACTTTATGTATGTATGATGCACTGATTTTTCTGAAAAAAAAGTATTATTGCTGGTTTAGAAGGAGTTGCCACTACTTGATGATGTGTAGATAGACACCTAATACCTAGAAGTCTGTCTAAGGCTTAGCCTACAACACAGATATTCAAGTAAGCACCCAGTTATAGTCCAAGGAAGTGCGTAATCACCCCGGTCCACCCCGTCTAAGATGGGTCCGTTAGGTTAACCCGATTGAACTTTGGTCCGAGTCAGTTTGATTCACCCTTCCTATTCAAGCATTTTTCATTTTAGGCTTTTTGGCGTCTGGCCCAATTTGCTCATTTATGTCCTTTTTGTTCAAGTGAAATGAGTCTATTTGTTGGGCCCTGTTGGAAGGCCCATTGTCCATACCTAGGATTTTGGAGAAGCCCAGGTCCAATTGGAAGGTCGGTTCAACTCGAGTCCTCTGTTGGATTCAATTAATGTGTTCTTATTTAATTTGAATCAACAAAGAATCAAAATTTGGAAACTATTTGTACCTGACAGCTTACCCAGAACAACTATGGTCTTTTCTTTTCTAGCCACCAAGACCTATTCCATTTTTTTTTTTTTTTTGTTGGCTTTGCGGTGGGTCACTAGGCCTTTATTCATGTTGGACGGGTGTACATGGAAGTAGGGTCTTTGTGGGCCCTGTTGTGTTCATCCAAATGGCCTAAAAAGGTCCAAATGGTTTTCTAAGCCTTGGCCGCTCATGCTAGGCAGCCAGGCACTATTTTGGCTCTTGCCGCTCATGAAGCATGCCTAAGTGGTTGCGGCATGCTTCACCCAAATCTAATTTTTCCCATTTGATTCCTCCTTTTGAAGATGTAGGAGGAAGGTTAGGGGCCGACAACCCTTTTTCTAGTATTTGTGAGCATTTAAATATCTTCAAAAGCATAAAATAAGGTGCATAAAAGTGTGTGCTAATGTACATGAAAAAGACATGATAATTGACATTGTATGCGTGTAAGCGCACTAAGTATGCATTTGAACATGCTTCCAAAGGAAAAGAAGGCATGTTTTTGTTTGTCCAAACCACAAACAACATACAAGATTATCACAAGCATTCTTTAATCATAAATGTATAAACGTAAGCCTAATCTACTCCCTCTTTTGTTCTTTATATGCATCTCCATCATTTTTGAATCTCTTTTACCATAATAAGGTCACTCATCTTCTCTCCAATATTACAAACTCGAGATACAATGAAAGAGAGGTACCATAAAAAATCAAGAGGTAATAATAGAACATGTTTAATATGAATATTTACATACACCAATTGAAATGAAACAAAACGACGAACTTATCTCGTGAGACGCACTTTCAGGATACTAAGAGTTCTTCCAATGGCCTGAAAGCAACTCCACACCTTCCTTGTTAGAGAAAGGAAACTCCTTGGATCTTCTAAGAAGGCTTTAGGTTTGGCAAATGGCGATTTGGAAGCCTATTACACAAGGTTGGCCCAAGGGAGAGGGTTCTCCAACATCTAAAAAATGGCCAAAAGTCCCCTACAGTTCGTGACACGTGGTTTTATAGCCCTCTCCAAGTGACCGCACATAGAGCACAATCAGCTTGGGTTTCCTTCTTGGTCGTTCAAGTCTAGCGACCAGCCAGCTCCCTGGGTGATGTCACTCCCATTGGCCGGCTAGACTAAGAATGGCAATGCGCGTGGGTTCAGAACAGGTTCCTCCAACTCCGACCTCACTTCTAACGGAGTGAAGGTTTCCTTGACCATGCCTAGCCCCAGGGGCCAGGACAGAGATGTGGAAACTATCCCCGACCCTAAAGCAATTTTTGAAACTCATTCCTGCCCTAACCCGCACCTATTAGAATTTGAATTTTCGATGTCTTTGTCTTGTTGGAGAAGAAGAGAAACCTCAAAATGGAAGAAAACCTACCTAATGGTGACGAATCGACAAGATTTTCCTTGGATTGGTGGTGGCAGTTGTAACGCACCGAATCCGGTTCAACAAATAAACTAGGAGTGTTAGTAAAAACTGGGTTAGAACAAACTAAAATTTATGCGGAATTTAAAACTTTTAATTATATCAGAGTACAATTGGAAGCATAGCATATTTAATTCAATTTAATCAAATTAATTTACAATAAGAATCTCTTTATTCTGAATGTGTTCTATGGTAATGACTACAATTTCACCCATGAGTACACTATCCTAAACTTGACAATCTCTCTAAGCATTCCTAAAAAATTGGGGGAAAACCAGAGTGAGATATAAAGTTCAACAAGTAGCAAGGTGCATACAGTTGAACAATTTATTTTATGAAATAGTCATGAACTATAACGATAAATCGAAGTAAAAGCAATAATTCAAGTCCATGTAAACAATTTCAACATAAACTATAAAATATAAACAAAACACCACATGTGACATCACATGACTCATGAAGCAAGATAAGTCTTTGAACAGATACTCTTCATTTGCTACGCCACCATGCGACTTATGAGCGAAGCTAGTAAAAATCCTCAAACCTACATCTGAATCTGATGATAAGAGGCCTAGTCATTGACTTATTGTTCACGAAACTTAAGTAATAGCAACACAAAACTGAAATACGGAGTTCAACATGTACCACCCAACATGCAGCCCCTGAATCAATACATAGGAATGGCCGCTAATCCGCACATACATGGTACTCACCAACATCTTAAACATGAAATGAGACCCTACAGACATAAAGACCTCATAATGCAAACTAACTTGCAAAGAAAGCGTGAGCGCAAATTTGGAGTAATCAACCCAAAGTAAATACCCCTCCACTATCTAGCTTAGCCTATGGATCCATATACAACTATGCTCGCTAGACACAACTCACATGTATTACAATTGATTACCAATTCATATTCATATTTCCGTAAATCATGATCTCCACTATAATAATTCAAATCAATTATCATAACTCATTTTCAAGTGATATACATGTCTCAATCTTCTTAACCCAAAATCAATCCCGTTGAGAAAACACAATCAAACCACGAATAAATCTCCAAACCAGACTCCATAAATATTGACGCACCCAAAACATAATTATTAAAAGTTTAGACAGGTTATAGTTCACATTCATGAGCAAAAATAAGATTCCTATGACTTTAACTAAAACTTCCCTAATTAACTATTTATTTAAGATCCAAATTTCTATAGTTATAACCTAAGGTGTTAAGTTATATAATTTCTGTTATCTTTCAATTCCAGTAGTTCCTATAGACTCATATTGAAGCTTAAGAGTTGGTTCAAATCCCCAAATTTATGTTTAACTTAATCTAATCCACTATTTCCATAACCTTGTCCTTTAAGACACCTATTTGCATTCATTGTTCCAAATTATTAGTTTTAATACCAAATTAAATTCCGTCAGTTTCTACACCTCAACCTAACTCCTATACAGGTGTTACAATAATTAGATTGTTAGGAAAAATTATTAAACATTAATTTAGACCTAAAATCCCCAAATATTAAAATCTGGCTTAGGTCGCTCGAGCGACCTGTTGAGCGCCCATGCAATTTCGGTAGATTTCCAAATTTTCCAAATTTCTGAATTTTGTGTTAATTCTTTAGTTTTTATTTGTTCTAAATTTATTTCTTATTAACCTAAATCATAACTACAACACCCTAGACTTATTTGTATAAATTAATTGCAATTCCTAGGTCATATACAAATATCAAACCTATATTCATTAATACTTTTATACTTTTCTTTCAAGAACATGAAGACTTATCGATGAAAACAACCATATCCATGAAACATATTCCCATCTAATCAAATCAATCTGAAATAAATCAAAACACGGAAACATGCAGTTCCTCCAGTTTTCAAGTGATTGCTACTTGCCTTATTATGCAAAAATCCATCTTCTATTGAATCTGAATTTCTGTTATTTATCACACCATCTTAGGGTTCTCCAAAAAAGATCACCACTGTTCAGATTGTAGTCCTACCAGTCGTGAACAAAACCTCCAAATTTGAGGTCAATCCGACGATTGAATCTCTCCCTATCTAACTTTGATGGTTGCTAGTTGGAGGTTTTCTGCAACAGCTCTTTTCTCTTGTGATTTTTCTATTTTCCTCTTTTTCATTCTCTATACTTTCCAAAACGTGGGAGCTACCTTTTTCTCCTCATTTTCCTCTACATAAGTTGATTAAAAGAAACCCTAAACTTGCTTAAATAGACTAACCTTAGAGGAGTCCAATTGGGATTAGGAAACCTTCTAATTAATTCCTTCTTTCTCTCCTCCTTCTAATTCTCTTTTTAGTACCTTACCTATTAAGTCCCTTACTAAATAAACTCCTACTTTTAATAAATTTTTTTTATTTTATATCTATTTCTAAATATTACCTAAACACCTTATTAAGTCACTTTTTCTCCAAATTAAGGCCACTAATTAATTATAATTACACAATTGCCCTTTTTCCATTCTTTTATGCTGTAATTATTACTATTTAACTTCAAACCTAACCCAATAAATTTTAATCTTCTATTTTCCAATTCTATTAGTTATTTAATGATTCAATTCATCAATTTGTCCTTTTGTAATTTACTAAAATACCCTTTTATCCTCCTAGGTTAATCTCCTTTGAAAATTCTCTTTTATTTAAAAATTATTATTTATTTGAATTATTAATCCTCTAAATTTCCACTCTTTTATTTCCCCTATATTCAAACCCCTATTTTCTTTTATTTATTTATGCCTTAATTATTATCCAAAAATTCGAGGTTTTACAACAGTGACGCTGTGGAATGCGGTTTTCGGTTTTGAACTCCAAGCTATCCCTGTTTCCCCAACTTTATCTAGAAGAAGAAGAAATAAAAATGATGCAAAATGGCAAACCTAAAAGAGGCAAACCCTATTTTGCAATAAGTATAATGACCCTACGAGTCGGGCCGTTGCAAACCCAACCTCGCCTTAAACTGACCTAGGTTTTAGAATTTGTAATCGGCCCCGCCCCTAATTGTAAACACCCAAAAATTGCACGATTTTGGGCAAATTATAAAAGGGAGGAATATTTTATTGAAAATTTCAACTTTTAATATTGGAGTTAAGATCAATGATCCATTTGAATCCAACATCACGAAGGACAAGGCCCGAAACTAACCTTTTGTACAAAGTCAAACTTTTCCTGTTGATATTTTGTTGATTTTTGACCACAATGGAATTTTTATTAAGACAATAGTTCAAGATAATTTTCCTCCAGATATTAGGGTTTTAACAATGCTTTGATATAAATGAATTTTTAACCTTTAAAATTTGACAAATACCTCATCGTTAAGATGGTAAAATTTTCCACCAGATCTAAAAAACCAGAGTTTGGCCTTGAATTGGTAAATTAATTTGTTATTCCTTAAAATTTTGGGTTTGAAACTATTTTTAATAATTTCACATGGGAGGGGGGAAGATATTTGCTTATTTATATGCAATATCTTAACTAAATGGAGATTACAAAATACGAGGACATTTACTTAAGATAAGTAAATAGGCATTGCATATGCATATTAGGGTTAGAACTGTTCAGAGCTGTGTTAAATTGTCATTTCATCATTACACTATCTTTCTAAAACGGTGTTGAACTATTTTTAGTTGCACTCTTGAAGAACGATGCATTGATACGTAAATTACGTTATCTGCAAATTTGGTCGAAATCTGCTATTATGCCCTAATTTCAGCTTTATAAAAATCCGTAATTAATAATAAATACAATGATTGATAATAATAATAATGCTAGGGGGATTTAGGGATTTGGAACATGACTGCAGTTTTTATTCTCCCCAAAATAGAAACCCAAGCAAACTCATTCTCACACTTGTGCATAAAGAACTCTAATCTTAAGTGAATTTAAAACAAAATAAGATCAATACACTTTGAGAATAGGACCAATTATATATTCATTCGAATAGAGAGTTAAGTACATGTGCGAGCGTCGGAAACGTGGCACGGGGAAATTCGGAGTCGCCACCGCCTAATGGGGTGCAGGCGGACACCTGGGTGCCTAATCTTGTCTATTGGGCTTTGGTCTGCGGCTTGAGATTCTGAGAAGGGTCTCGGTTGTGGTCTGGGGAAGTCCGTAGACACCCCAAACCACCCCGTCGGATGACGGGTCCCGTGGGTTCCCTGGTTTGAGTCAGCTTTATTTTGGTTTCTCACCCGATTCCTAATCCGGCAGGCAATTAGGTTAAGTCTGTCGGGACCACCTGAGTGGCGTGGGTCCCTTTAGTTGATTTTATCTTGCTTATTTTAGGTTATTCGAGTCTGATTGGGTGGGCCCCGTTGGAAGGCCCACGGTGTCCCTGGTGGGCTTGGTTAAGCCCACATGTTCCATATGGGCCTCTGTCTAAGCCTAAGAGGCCCTTTGGGCTTAGGTTTAGTAAATTAATTTTACTTAATTTGTTCAAATTGGAGGTTTATGTGATTTTCATGCAATAAGTGAGTTTGCATTGGTTTGCGGGCCCCTGGTGGGCCCCCATGGTGGATGCCAAAGTATTTTCAATTCATCTTGGTTTAGTCTTCCAAAGTGTTCTGGACATCGGGCTTGGGTCCCGTAATCCAGCCTTGGGGCTTTGAAAGCCCAGATTCCATGAAGTTCGAGTTAAACCCTCACCTGGTTTAGTTGGTGGGCCCGATAGGCCCTTACCCTTGGTCTCGGCCAAACCATGCAATTTAGACATTAATTCCACAAAACAAGGTACGGGTGGGCCACATTGGGTTTGGCCCGTTCGATTAGATCAGTTAATTTCACTTAATCTTGCTTAAGTCGCATGCTTTTGGGTTTATCGGGCTTGGCGTTGGAAGGCCACTAGTGTACCAGGTTGGACCGGTGGTCCAGGTCCCAAGTTGGGTTCCCGGGTGACTCGGAAACCCTGTTGGTTCACTTGGTTTTGTAGGAAATGGCATAGAAATTCGGCAAGGAGCATAAAATTACAAAGATGGCATTTTTTATCATGTATCCGGCCTTAGTTGCCGGATATACATAGGCCCTAGGTGATCTGGCCTGAGTTGCCGGATCACCCTCAAAAGGCATGTTTTCGGGGTTTTGGCCTTAGGATGTTTCTTTTGGGCTTCCTAGGACCTTCTACAAATCATGTGGGCCTCTGAGAGGGCCCACATTGGTTCAGGTGGAAGGGAAACCTCCACTTTGATTTCCCTTTGGATCTCTTGACTGAGACAAGTGGGAAGAAGGAGGGCATACAGATGCTGCTCCCTCACTTCTTCTCACCAACATACAGCAAGGGGGTAGGGGATTTGGGCACCCTCATCGGAACGTTCTCATGCTACCAAATAGCAAGCCATCTAAACCAAACATTCATGCGTCTCAAGCTAAACAAGATGGTCACAAAACCCCACATGACATAAGACTTGGAGTAGCAACAACAAACAAACAGTAGCTAATATGCAAAGGTTGAAATGCCACTAGGGGAGTGTGGGATGCATGGGGGTTAATGGGATTCATGAGGGAGCCAAGAAACTAGGTTAAGCATGCAAAGGGGAGGTCACTTCCATTGGGTTAGCTACTGTCCTTGGGGTTACATGCATTGCTGAAAATCAGTGGATGTAACGGGGAAAGGGATCGAGCTTGGGGGATCCAAACAGTAATACACCAACCAAAGGGGGAAGCATGGCAGTGGCTAGGTAAGCAGCAGGTTGTCATACCAAAAAAAAAACAAAAGCAAACATTGTCCACCAACAAATCATGCTTATAAAACACTTAAGCAAGGAAACATGCTCCACAAGTTCTGTAGATAAAGGCACATTAAACCAGGTTGCTGAAAAAGGGATGGGATGCTGCTGTTGCCGCCAACAGCAGCCCCAAAAGTTTCTCCCTACCCTACTGATCTAGCATAAAAAGCAAAGGGTCATGCTCCGAATTAAATAAACATGCAAACACATGCATTTTAACCCCACTAGACATGCTCAAAACAGTAGTTCCCACAGCAAAAGAAAACACCAAAGAGAAGGGTGAAGGAAGGGGGGCTTATTGGGGTACATGGGATGGAATAAGAGAGGGAACAAGCTCCCTTTAGAAGTGCTCGAAATAAGCCCATAATAGCAACTCATGTATGCTAAAAAGTGTGTGAAAGCATGGAGCTCTCACATTCCCAAGAACTTACCTGTAGACACCTTGCTTTGATAGGGTCTCATGCCATGAAAGGGAAACAAATGCATGCTAAAAATAAGATGAAAAACAAGCCTATGCAAAGGAGGAAGAAAAAAGTATGGAAGTCATGGGAAAAATCTGACTTTTAATATATGAGTAACAAAACATCATGAGGAATCTCACCTAGGGGTTCTTACACTCTTATACAAGGTGGAGCCTCCTCCTGGGAGTTGGGTAGCAGCTGGAAAGTCCTCCAGTGCACCCACCTTCTTCCAACGGCAGCAGGCCTCACTTGGCCTGGTGAATCAAGTGAAGAAGAAGAAGGGAAGAGGTGATGAAGAGACAAAATCCGGTGGAATGAGGGGGTGTGGAGGCAAGGAGGTTGGAGAAGAGAGGGATTCGGAGAGGCAAAAGTGGGCAGAGAAGGTGCCAGGCCAAAAAAATCAGCCAACCCCTTGAAAGGGGGCTGCTGCCCCCTTAAATAGTGCTTTTTTTTGTAGCCGATGAACAGTGCCGGATACACTATGTCCTATGTGTATCCGGCCTCCAAGGCCGGATATACTAAGGGTTATTTGTATCCGGCATTAAATGCCGGATACAAAACATAATTATTCGTAAAATTAATGCCGCTGCGAATCTGTCGGAGAATCGGCGCAAATCTCGCCGAGCAAATCTTTGTATCCGGTATTTGAGTCCGGATATACACAAGGGTATGTGTATTCGGCATATTTGACCGGATACAAATAAAAAAATTACTGATTTGCCCTTCGACTTGACCGATTTGACACTTTTGGATATCTACGGATCGCCCCCTGCGAATTTTGGCTTAGTCCCTAAGATTTTTAGTGATTTTTGGATATTTAAGATTTAGTCCCCGAGATATTTTGCTGCGTTGGCTGCCACGTGGGCAGTTCCTACGCCACGTGTGCAGTTTCCGGTTTTTCTACGCGGAAACTTCGACAGTTCATATCTCCTTCATCCGAACTCCGATTTGAGCAAACTCAGTTGCGTTGGACTCGTATCGGAGCCCTCTATCCAATGACATAGGGCTAAGCACTTGGCACGGGGTTCAAGGAAAAGTCAACTTTTGGCTCATCCTCAAGTTTGACCGCCCGCAGAACCTTCATCCGGACTCCGATTCCAGCAAACTCAGTTGCGTTGGACTCGTGTCGGGATTCTCTATCCATTGAGATAAAGCAAGGTGGCCAATTATCACTTGATCAAAAGGTCAAATTTCGACCCCTCAGGTTTTGACTTTTTAACCGGGTTTTTGCATTTCCGGCTCTTTCAGGAGCGCAAAAATGAGGTGATTACAGTACAAATAACCAAAAGTAAAATCCAAGGATTACGTCAAACCCCACCACTCATCTATATAGACCATCACGAAGTTAAATCACATCAATTGTGAAAGCCTACATCTTATTCCATAGTTCCATTGCTACTTTGATCAACGTATATAATTGCACCAGCAATATGGTAGGAGTGAGCACAAAGCCCAATAGGTATCATCCTACAGATCTAATCCCAAATAGAATTATAACTGTAGAACAACACACAACAAGTATAATAATAGAATACAACAATATAGAACATGGCTGACAACATGGGTCATAGTATAGCATGTTAAGCAAATAATCAAACAATATTGTGCAAATAAAATGACTGACTCCTAAGGTAGTGTTTGGTTCCTTGGATTTTGAAGGAAAAGAAAAGAAACTTGCAAAAGTTTCCTTTCCCCTGTGTGGTATTATCTAAGAAGGTTAACATTGAAAGAAAAGGAAAGAAAATCTGACCACAAATTTTCTTTCCATCGACCAAAATTTGTCCCTCCTAAAACCTGTCATTTTGGAGGAAACGAAAATACGATAGATTTGGGGAGAAAGTTCTCTCGACAAAAACGCGTGAAGAGCTCGACAAGCATCTCTTCCAAATCTCGACCCCAAACTGTGAAGGCTCATCTTCCTCCTTGAAGGCTTCTCTCCTTCAGACCATTGTTGGAAGAAGCTGCCATTGTTCAGCACACATAAGGCAAGCTATTATTTCAGGCAGGTTCTCTCTCTCTCTCTCTCTCTCTCGCTCGCTCGCTTCGTTCAGTTCTTTTGGTTTCCTCCAAGCTTCTCTTTTTCTCTTTCCATCTCGACGATGGTTTTTCTTATTTCTGTGTTAATGTCGTATTCTCCCCCTTTCCTTACAGCTCCTTGTCCCAAAATTTGGGGAAGTCGAGAACAACATCTCCCCTTCAACGCCATCGTCGACGGTCTGGTCAGGTAAGTTTACTGGTTCTGGTAAGTTCTCCTTCTCTCTTGCCCTTCACCCTCACTTGTACAATCTCGCACATTCTAATGTATACTTGAACATACCTCAAATGCATATAAACTTGTAATGTTAATTGAATACTCACGTTTTTTAGTTTTTTCATATGGTTTTCCATTGAATTTTTTTGTCATGATGTTCGATTGGTATTGCCTTTCCTACTTTTTAATTTGGTAACCTTTGGTGAGTACCTTCTATTTATGAAAATGCCTATTAGATCTTTTTGGTACAGGACCAACATCAGAAAGCACATATTGGTTGTCTTAAAAAGAGAAAAGAAAAAAACAACTATATTTCACTTGTTAGAAAGAAGAATACATATGGTCATGTTTTATGAGTGTGGGGAGCTGCTGCATTCGGTTTGGTTTGGTGGGTTGTGAGCTGCTGCCTAAAAAAAAAGAGCAGCAGCAACAAAGGTGAGAGAGAAAGAGAGGGTTGGTTGTTGTGAGCTGCTACTGATAGAAGGGGGTGGGTGTTGGAAGCTAATGCATTGAGCATGCTCACTAGCATGTCAATACGATTTGTTTGTTAGGCAAAATTTATTGTTTTGTTGGTGCAAAGTTGAATATAAAAACCACATTATTCATTTCAATAATTTGGGTGACCCAAATAGGATTCTGTATTCTAGTTTGCTAAATCAGATTATAGATAAGGATCCTAGCTCTTGGCTTGCTGTAGAAAATAGAGGCTACATGAAAAGTAATATAAAAAGAAAGCTAGCATGTGGAATGGTGATCTCCACACTACATGGACTGATCTTAATTATTAATGTTTCTTTGTTGAAGGATGGTAGAATGATAATTGGCTTTGTGTGGAGAAAATATTTATATAGATTTTTCAAGCCTTGGCACAACGGTTAGGTTGCTTCATTCTCAAGAAGCCGCAACTGGGCTAGCCCTTTTTTTTAATAAGCCAAGATATATGGTAGTTAACAAGGGGTACCAAGATTTGGAATTCAAATTCTCTTTAATGAAGATATCAAGAAAACACATTTTCTTCAATGCTAATTATAGAATATCTTAGTTGATATGCTAGTGAGGTGGGCCAAGATACCTATTTAACCTTGAATGTTCACATTATTATTGTTTTGAAATATTTTCTGTCTTCTTGCACACATTTAAATTTTACTTGGGGCATTGATTATTTTGGTTACTTCAGTGTTCAAATTGGAGCACGAAGACTATTTCTTGATGTCAGAGAATTGCATTACTTTTTAATTTGTTCTTGATACCTAAGGCATAAGTTCTTTTTATATGTGAATGGTATTGAGATAAAGTTATTTCTTATTTATTATATGTAGATGGATAGTATTCAAGAGTGGGAAAGAAAAAGAAAGTGGGCTGCTGGAAGTGTTGTAGCAAATGTAATGCATGCAGCTAGTAGTGCCTCAGTATTGTACTACACAAATTATGTAGATAGAGATATCTCAAATT
This sequence comes from Buxus sempervirens, assembly GCA_947561395.2. Taxonomy (NCBI): domain Eukaryota; kingdom Viridiplantae; phylum Streptophyta; class Magnoliopsida; order Buxales; family Buxaceae; genus Buxus; species Buxus sempervirens. Next base: position 39,001,302 of record OX387183.1, on the reverse strand, counting down.
ACAAATTTGAAGTTAGAGATGACTTAATGGAAAGGCTCACTAACAAAAGTGACAAGCGTTGTTGTCACTCATTACGTATGGGAGTAGAAGCCTTTGCTAAGTTAATTCGTGTGCTTAAAGAAACAAACCAATTGAGCGATACATGGAATTGCACTGTAGAGGAACAACTCGCAAAGTTTCTTCATATATTGGCTCATAATGTGAAGAATAGAGTTATTGGCTTCTACTTTCAACGTTCTAGTGAGACAATTAGTCGACAATTTTATCGGGTGTTAAAAGCAATCATATCATTAGAAGAGCAATTTATAAAGCAAGCAGATGGATCTGAGACCCCCGTTGAAATCACAAGCAATGCCAAATTTTGGCCTTATTTCAAGGTATCAAAATATTTTTAAAGGCATTCCATAAGATTATGTATAAGTTATTTGCATGGAAGTTACATAATTTACTACAGGATTGCATAGGAACTATTGACGGTTCACATTTTCATGTCAAAGTGGCAAAAGCAGATGTTCCTAGGTATAGAGGGCAAAAAGAACATCCAACCCAAAATGTTTTGGCAGCTTGCACCTTTGATTTAAAGTTTACATATATATTGGCTGGTTGGGAAGGATTTGCTTCTGATTCGAGGATATTGAATAATGCTTTGAGAAGGGAAAATGACTACCTTAGTGTACCCGAAGGTGATAGCATGTTCTAAATTACTTGGATATGTGATTCGGTTTCTTAAAATAGATAGTTTTAATTAATATCTTTCTCAATATTTCATTTATAAGTAAATATTATCTTGCGGATGCTGGATTTATGCTAAAAAAGGGGTTTCTTGTTCCGTTTAGAAGTACTTGGTATCATCTTAAAGAATATTCAGTCCAACAACCTGAGAACACTCAAGAAATCTTAATCATCGTCACTCATCATTGAGAAATGCCATTGAAAGGGCATTTGGAGTTTTGAAAAAGAGGTTTCCAATCATTGCTAGCGGAACAGAGCCCCAATATCCAATTGATACACAAATGGATATTATTTTGGTATCATGCATCCTCCATAATTATCTGATGGGCGTTAATCCAGATCCTAGCTTAATTGCTCGTGCTGACAAAGAATTAGAGGAACAAGAGCCATCAGAGGAACCACCACCTATGCCTCTAGCAGATGATTGTAGAGTAGATGAAACTTTAAGGCATGAAATTGCCTCAGTAATGTGGAGTGACTATAATGCTAATCGTGGGAGATGAAATGATAGTCACTATATCTTACTTTTTTTTTTGGTGCTGTATAGGTTGATAAATGGCTATACATGTATGTATCAGAGAGAAGCCTATGTTGTATTATGATAATTTTGTCACATGACTGTTGCATATCAATCCAAATGAGGACTTTTTTTTTTTGTCTCTTAAAGTAAATGTGTACTGCTTTCCAATTGATTGATGATGTGTTCGGGTAGCAAATGGACATGAACAATCACAATCGTAGCTGTCACTCCCGAGGCATTGTGAAAACTTAGGTCTTAAGATAGCTAAGAATATATATATATATATTTTTTACCCTTGTTTTGTTCTTTGCTTTTTTAGACTGAAAGTATATAGAGTATCTAAAGAGAATCTTGGAAAATTCGCTCTGTGAATTTGGATTGTTTAAAAGCTTCTTTGTTTTTCATTGGGAGATGATAAAGTTTTAGGACTTATTAAGGTATGTTTATGTGAGTGAGAGAGAGAGAGAGAGAGAAGCCTCTATTTGGGGTATATGTGTGATGTGCCTCTCTGTTTCTACATTGTTTAATAAATAACAAAATTAAATGATTAGTTGAATTAATGATTTTGACCCCATGTGGAGACCAAAATGGCTGATGTTCCTTGGCTACCCCATACACACCGAAGCTTAACCACTTCCCTTTCTCCCCTGTATACCCACCAATATGATCTAATGTAGTATAATAATTGATGTGGGGTAGGGATCATTTTATTATATTTGATGTGGGGTACCTTGGAAATTAACTTTAAATAGGAACAGCAACTGGGGTTGGAATCCATGTTTAAATTAACATGTGAGAAGACAATCATGGGGATTGGGATTGGAGCACTTTATATTCAAGTAAGTGTGAGTGTGAGTGTGAGTGTGAGTGTGTGTGCGTGTGACCCCTAATCTAAATAACATCGACAGGTTAGGCTTCTTTTACATCTCTTTTCAGCTACATTGAGGTTGATGCTCTACGCTCATCCTTTCAGTTGGATGCTAATCACCGGTTAGATGAAATTGATAGGCATGGGTTTGATCGTTGGATGATAGCAGTAAAGTTGGATCTGATTCTGGTGCTGATGGTTAAAATCCTAAAGATGGGCCCCCATCTGAATGATTCTGATTTTATTATCAGGTGGTTGAAAGGTTTGCTGAGTTGGGTGTTGGAAGGATCAATCTCCAGTGGTCTTAATTTAATTGAAAATTTCTATTGATCCTTTGTTTTTTGGTCTAAACAAAGTCTATTTTTGAGGAGAAATATCTGTGGACACAAGGGTTAACATCTCTTTTAACCTGTGATTTGTGAAGTCTCTGGAGTCTTGCTCTATCTTAAAATCCACCACATCCTTTCTCATTTAAACAAACCAAAGCCATAGCATATAAGCAAAGAACCATCTCTTCTTTTTTCTCATTTAAATAAGTAAAGCTAAAGCCTATAAGCAAAGAACCATTTCTTCATCCTCTCTTTCTCTCTTTCTCTCTATCTCTCTATTTTTCTGTTTATACCTTTGAACCCACCATGGCAATGGGGTCAAACTATTATATAGTAGGACTCTCATTCATGTTAGTGTTGATGATGGGTGGCTTTGTGAGTTCAAACATCAACAAGGATAGGGAAGAATGTGCAAGCCTATAAGCATTTAGTCCATGTGATCTTTCTTAATCTACTTTATAGGTTTAGTAATTCAAAATGACAATCATGTCATCTTTTATATTGGGTTTGGTAACCAAACCAGATGAAATGGTAATCAATTTTGACGCCTCATGTGTTCTACTTGTTCTTCCATACAACTAATTTTTTGTCATCTTCTCCAATATTTGATCCGAGTATTTGGGTTTACTATTGTATTCATTAAAATGCAAAACCGTTAACTTTGAATGGTTGTTTGGTTGGTACAATCTGATACATTTGTCCCTTTTATGACGATTTATGGGTGCATTAAAATTTTAAAAGCATTCAAACAATATTTTTAATTGTTTTGAAGTGAGAATGTCTACAATTGCATCAAAAACCTTTATTACTTATAACATGGTAAAATAATTTCTAGCAACATGTTTTATATGCTAATTTTTTATGTTGCTCCTGATGTTTGAAGTTGAATAATGAATAAGCCTCAAGGAGAAGCATCAGAGATGAAAGAGAAAAAGAATTTTAGTTGGACAACAGAAATTGACGAATGCATGTTAGAAGGGCTCTTGGAACAAATGCAAGTTGGTCAAAAACCCGATAGGAGCTTCTCCAACACGGCATATATGAAGGTTGCTGCCACTTTGTCTAGAAGGTTTAATATTATTTGTAGTGTCCAACACTTGAAGAATCGACTAAAAACATTGAAAAAAAACTTTGGAATTGCTTATGACCTTTTTAATGCTAGTGGTTTTAGTTGTACCAGTGATGGAATGGTACAAGTTGAACCAGAAGTGTGGGCTGAGTATGTAAAGGTTTGTATTTGTATTTCTTTTATATTTTCATATAATGCAAAACATATGTTCATGGATCTCTAATATTCACATTGTGGTACTTGGGCAGGCACATCCAGATGCAAAACACTTCCATACGAAGCCCATTTTGAACTATGAAAGTATGTATACACTCTTTGGAAAAGATAGAGCAACTGGTCAACATGGTGAGATTGCAAAGGAAAGGTGTTTACAGTATGAAAAGGAAGGAGCTGAAACAAGTGTGAATAATGTAGAGTATAATTTCGAAGAGAATGAAGGTGGGCTACAAAATGTTGTTGAAAGCATCATCAGCCAGCCATATGCAAGTAAAGGTAATCCGAGCAAAAACTAAGAGCAATAGACTCATTGGGTGAAGAGTTGAGAGGACTTAAAAGTGCAACAGATGCAGTTGCAAAAGCACTTGAAAGGGGCAATGCCCTGTCATACACAGAGGAAGAATTGTTTGATAAAGTAATGAAGATAGAAGGCTTGGATGAAGACTATCAGATGAGAGCGTATGACTACATTGTTGGAGATATTATCAGGGCTAGATCTTTCATGGGAGTCCCACCAACACGACGCAAGCAATGTTTAGAGATGAAGATGGGAAACAATAATTCTACTTTGCCATAATTAAACTTGTTATTAAACTTTTTGTTAAGACTCTTCCTAGACTTTAATTTATGGCTTAGTCGTGATGTAACTTGGATATAAGGCCCCGATTGGTTCAGAGAATTGGGGTTAAAATTGGGGGCAAGAATTGGAATTGGGAGATCGATTCCAATTCTCCTGATTGGTTGAATTTTTCAAAATTAGAATTAGAATTCTAACCCAATTCCGTAGAATTAGGTTTATGCTATATTTTAGATTACCTAATTCCCCTCATAATAGAGGGGAATTCGGGATACATGATTGAGAATCGGCAACTCGATAAAAAAGAAAAAGCAAAAAAAACCTATCATGCCTTCGTCCATCTTCATTTTGTATTCTCCACTCCCCCTTCTCTCTCTCCCTCTCTCTTTCTACATCTATCGTTTTTTCTGGGTTGTTGGGTTGCAGGTTTTCATTTCTCAATCATTTTCTGAGTTGCTTGGTTGCTGCTGGTTTTCATTTCTCAATCATTCCGAGCTGTTGCAAATGATCAAATGGAAGGCAATTTGGAATGTAGTCTCCCCTTCCTCTCTCTCTCTCTACCAGTCCTAGCTCTCTCTCTCTCCATTGTTTTGTTCTAAGGTGTCATTTTGTATTTTTGTTCGCAGCAACCGGTACCTTTCTCTCCCCTTCCTCTTTTTCTTTGCTGCAAACAATACCTTCAAACCCCCACAGATATGTACTCTCTTCCTCTTCTCTTTCTCTTCGTCTCTATCCTTTTATTTTTTTTCCCTTTACTTTTTGGTTGCTGCGGTTTTATTTTTTATTTTATCTTCCCCTTTGTTTGATCTTCTTCATTTTTGGACTGCTGTATGTGATTGTCTTCATTTTTTTAACCTGTCCTCGAGCTCTTTTTTTTCGTTGATGTTATGTGATATATTTTTCATTTGGGAGCCCTTTTTCCCATGCCCTTTTTTAATTTTTTTTAGCTCTCTTTCTCTCTATCTCTTTTTTTTTTCCATTTCCCCTGTTGTGCAAACAAAACCACCGGTTTTTCCCGCACTGCAACAAAACCACTGTTCTTTCATTTTTTTTATATTGATTGAACTTTCTTCTTGATCTTAGTGAAGCATGTGGTGTTTTAGGATTAAAATGGCTTGGAAAAATTTCAAGTTTAATGGTTTGTGTGTTGGTGGTATGAAATTAATGGCCAGCACAATTCCCCAATCTCCATTGCATATTGAGGTTCAAGCTTGGTGCGAGTCTTCATGACCAATGACCATGATGCGTGAAAATTGGTCAATTGAAATTTATAAGTTTAACCAATCAATAGAATTGGGATTTAAATCAATTCTTTATGAAATTCTAATACTAAAGTTACAATTCTCTAGTAATCCAATCACAAAAATTTTAATTTCATCCAATTTCAATTTATTAAGAATTGGAATTGGAATTAGAATATATAATTTTAATTCCAATTCTTTGAACCAATCGGAGCCTAAGGGTTTTTGGATTGCTACTGATGATATGATATATGCATTGTATTTAGTAATGCTTATTCAAGTTGCAAGTTTTAGTTTGGGGTTGGCAAAAAAAATTTTGAGAATATAGTTGGGTAGAATTCTATTATTTAACTACTTCATGTTATATTTAATGCTATAAGTTTATTTGGTACGTATCAAATCATGAACAGGTTCTTAAATGAACAACTAAAATCCCTTTTTTAAAGCGATATACACATTCTTATTCTAATATTATCAGTCTTCTTTTTTTTTATGTGCATTTGGGATGGTTAGTTAGGTAATTGAGTTATTAACAATCAAATATGACAATATTTACTATTAGAGCTGATAATAGGTTGGGTCGGGTCGGACTCGATTATGGCAGGTTGGAAACACCCGAACCCAACCTGCCAATAAACGGGTTCAACCCACCAACCCGTTTATTATTATTATTTTTCAAAAAATATGATTAGAATAGGGTTGGGGAGTTAATTGGGTCGGGTTGTACCATGTTCGGGTCAGGTTGGGGGTTAATCGAGTTGGGATGGGACACTTTTTGCCGCTTTTTTTTAAAATCGGGTTACTCGTCGGGTTGCCGGGTCATAATCGGGTTGACCTGATTACTGGCGGGTTGGGGAAACCCCAACCCAATTAATAAACGGGTCAACCCAAACCCGTTTGAAATCGGGTTGGTTCGGGTTGACCGGTTAGGCCGGGCCACATTTTGCTAGCTCTATTTACTATTATGGATATTTGGATGGTGAGTGAAAGTGTAAATGCAAATTAGTTCCTTTATAGGTAATATCCATATGAGTGCTAATGAGATAATTGTTCGCATTTTCATTTTAAATTTCTCTGTATACAACCAAATAGAAGAAAGTGATTTTTTGAAAATTTTCTTCTTTGTTTTCTCTAGCAAACCAAACAATAGAAAATATCTTCTTTTCATTTATTTTCTCTTCTTTTCTTTTCTCTTTTAGATTTCTTTTCTTTTCTTCCGAAATCCAAGGCTCCAAACACAGCCTAAAGTCTTTATGAGGTTTAGAATGCAAGAAACCCCTAAGTATACTTTTGTATGAAAGAAACATGACAGAATACGCAATCTCATACTCAAACAGACATGAAATGTATGTGGTCATGGTGTGTGCTACCTCTAAAGATATTAACTTCTCACTGTTATATGAATATCTTAGAGTTACAATTTATAAGATTTTTCTCCCCCCCAGGCCTGTAACACCCCGGATCCAAGTTACGTAGAGAAACCATAACTTATCTCCGAAGGTTACTATATAACCCAAGATAGCAATATCAGAGTGAAGGAAACCATGAAAAATCAATAACTAGATAATCAGAGTGCATTATAACCCAATCTCAATAATAAAATACCATAACCAATGCTAACTCACATGAACCAAGCATATACCCGCTGATGCCGTCCTTACCAGAAACTGAAAACAAAACAAAACAAAGCGTAATGAGAGACGAATATCCCAATAAGTAGCACATGCATGCTCAAATACAATTTAACAGTTCTAAAATATGATACAGTTGTAAATCATGCAACAGTAGCGATAACACCTCAGTTCTGAAGAATTCGAGTAATCCAACAGTAATCCATCGATCAGTATGAGATATAAGAATAATCCAGTTAAACAAACATATATGTAATATCAAATCAGCAGTTGATAAGTCATAGCAGGACTCATGAAATAAGACTGCCTTTAACTAGGTAATGCCAATGTCCACTATGCCACCTCCCGACTTAGGTGCGAATGCCGAGTACACGATCATTGTCTTATTGCGGGAGAACCTACCCAGTACAGTGATGGGTTGGCATGTACTAATCCAGTCATAGTCCGAGTACACAATAAAATGAGGGATAGCCGTAGCCAGCCGAGTACACGATCAAGCCTCACTGAGTACACAGTGGAAACGCATGCGTGAACAAAATATTACAACTAGCAAAGAACAATCCTTTCCACTAACTAGCTCCTAACATGGATCCATATCGAGCTATGCCCACTAGACTCTAAAACCAAAACCAACCATAAAATCCAGCAAGCACAACTCATCTCAATCTCAATCATATCATCCCGAGTACACGGGGTATCTCTGAGTACACAGAGGTCTCAACATCCCAAGTACATGGGGCATCCCCGAGTACACGGAGGTATCACAACTACCCAAATACATGGGCATCACAAACCGTCTCTCCAAGTACATGGAGGAAAACCAATTCCGAACCAGAAAACCAATCATTCATAATCAGTTTAAAAACCCTATTTCGTAAAAATTCATATAAAACCAGTTCCACATAAAGATTTCATAATCATAACAACGCTGTCTAATCCGAGTTGAGATTCAGTATTAATAATGAAGATTCAACCGTATTCACAAAATCAAAACTTTAATCCAAAAATCTTTCTTAACCCAAAATAATATGTTAACAGCCTATTTTCTATAATTTTGCATAATAGTCCCATTAGTAGTTCAAAATTTAGTAAAATTGCCAATCTCGGCTAAACCAACAAATTCGAGTGCAAAAACTCAGATTTATATCGTATTATTGAATCCAGTGATGGTTTAGTCATTTAAAGCTCAAAACTGTAGATTTTACTACAATTAGTATCCTTAGATCCCGTACTTTAAAATAAACCCTTAAATACTTCTAATAATATTTCTAACTCCACTATGCAATCCCAAAGCTTTCCACCCTTTTAGTTGTTTTAATCTCTGAAATTGTTCTCTATTATATTCCCAAGTAACCTCAGATATGGCCTGAACCTAAAAAAACATTCATTTAGTCTTTACTTTGTAACTCCAAAGCACTTAGATCACCTATGCCAAATCTGAAATATTTCCCATGCTTCTTAGTTTAAACCCCTCATTGATTGCATTTACAAATATAATTCAGCACACCATTGACCACCACCAGACCTTAGAACATATCACCTTTAAGTCCATATAATCTACACATTACCTGAATTAATATAGTTCAGATTTGCACCACTTCCTTCCCCAAACTCATCACTTCCTTACCTAAGAATTTCTGTTTTCAGTAATTAAATCTCCAGATATGCTTCCCATTTAGTATTTTCAATTCACTCCACTTCTTTTAATCATTACTATTTAATTCTGTAGGTAATTCCATTATTTAAGTTTTACACATATCGAAGTATAAGAGTTGGACAGAATTCAGATTTCATAATAACTTCACAACCCATTAACTAATAACATTTTCTACATACAATACTTACACCTTAATATACCCTAGCTCCAGCCCCTACCTTCACCCAAGGTACTTCAAATACAATTATTTAGGTCCTCTAAGAGTAATCCCAAAGTGGCTCTCAAACATGACAAGATATAAGCTACTGGGAGGGTTGGCGCCCCTCAGCAACACTCAGCGCACCCACCAGAAATTCCCAAAGTGAATTGTGGCTAATCAAATTCCACTAGGACTGAACTACTGTTTTGCTCCCAAATCCTTTCCATCACAAATCTATCCATCTAGAAAATACTTTAGCATTCATTTGGGTTTAATTTGTTCACCAAGACATAAACACCTAGCTTAACTACCCATGCCCTTCCTCAAACAAAGTTCAGCAACTTGATCACAATTTCCATGTTTTCCAGCACCTTTTGTCCATAAAAAGTAAGTCAATTTGCTCCTCGTTATTTCCCATAAGTAGTCCCTACATTAGCCCCAAAGTAGGACCATAATCGATTTCTTAAATCAAATTAAAGGGGCTGGCACTGACCTCTAGAGAGGTTGGCGCCAAGTATAATTGCTAAGCAAACATAATGATGGTAACAACCATATGTACATAGCCTGTTCATGTTTTCTTCATCTTTACACCTCCAGTACATCAGGAATTTATCTAAATAAATAGTAGATACCAAAGAGACAAAATATGAACTAGAGTGGAGTTGGCGCTGACCTCTAATGAGGTTGGTGCCAACAAGTTTTGCTTAGCGCCAAGTCTTTTTTTTTTTCTAGGTTCCCGAGATGTTAGTGAAACCCTACACCAGTACTGAAGTAACACCTTGACTTAAAACCTTTTCTAAGCTGTTCTGGACTCTTCCAATAGCCTATATAACATGCCTCAAAATTATTTAAACCACTGACAACATCTGCCTAGAATTAGCCGCTCCTGCCCTTTTTTCTCCAACTACTATTTATCTCCAGCAACATAAATTCTATTCTAACATAATCTGGACAAATTTACTTGATCAATTCGTGCATAATAAACAATATAATCATTTACCTAACCCGCAGATATGACTTAGCATTTAGATAAGTAACAAACAGGTTTACACATCAAAACAGTAACAAACAGAGAATCGGTTGCTTGCTGAATAAAACCACACCAACTTCCATTTTAAATCATTCAAAACGAAATCAGGTTGTACTACTTACCTTTTGATGTTAAATTCGAGCTTCAACAAACAATGGAACCACAATTCAGATTTCAGATTTGCCTTCTTTCCTTCTTATCTCCATTGTTTTTCTCTGTAGAAATATTTGAATCTGCTCAGATCTGCCCAAATCTAAGATCTAGTTCGAAGCATCAATAGATTCTAAGCTAAAATACTATAATTTGATACTAACTTACTCAAACAAACTGAATTCACGGTTTTGAGCTACTCTGGAAGGATTTAGTTTGCTGCCGTAGCTTCTATTCACTTCCACCAGAACAGAGATGAAATATCCTCACCTCTCATGATGATCACCTCATAAAACTCAATTCACCTTCTCAAACCCTAGCTCCTTCCTCCCCTAAATGCTCTGATCTCCAGGTCATTCTTGCAATTGACAAACTAACCAATGAACTAAACTCAGCTTCCTTAAATACTTGCCGCTTTCAAGTTGTTTAAAATATAATTATGTGCTCTGGCACTCCACCATAATACCTACACTAGCATGCTTAATTAGCTATTATCTCCTACATGCCACATCATCAAGCCCTCACCAACCAACCAAAATCAAACCTTAGCAATAGCTTATACCAATCAAATGAAATCAGCCCATCCGGTTTGATTAGAAGTCCCTGGTTTAACTCCTTGGCCTCCTTCCTCTACAAAATTACTAATTAGCCTTAATTCCATTACTAACCTATTAATTTTTAATTTCATTAAAAATTAGGGATTTTACCCCTCACATTTCTTATAAATTGCTATGTAATGCATTGTGAGATTGTTTAGATACTTTCGACCTTACACATGTTCCAATTGTATGACCCTTCGCCCACTTGTAATAATGGTTTTTCTCCACGATATTCTACGTGTACTGGCTTATAATTGATTGGAGCACTATGCTGAGTCAATATTTGTGGAAAGAAGAATAAATCCCAAGATGTCTACATCATCTTTGTGAATTCAGCTCTAAACAATAACACAATCTCGACCTATAATGTCGTAAGAGGATTTTCCATCAAGGTCTTACATCACTTTAGTAGTCACATCTTGCAAACGAGGTCTTGGACTACTGGTAAGTCCTCACTACGACAAACAAGAATAACGAATTAGAACATTTGGTGACTTTTGAGATAGACCCCTCACACCTCACCTATTCAACAACAGTGTCGTATTATATTGGACTCATGCATGAAAATGCAATATACCATAAACAATGCAACATAATGCATACACATGGTTTCACCAACAACAGCAGCACACTTTTGTCCATAAGCATGTTAAATCATGTATCACAACAATCAACCAACAATCCATACATTGGTACTCATGATCATGTGTAACACCCCAATAAGCCGCATCTTGCCCCTTTGGACTAAGATCAGCTGAGGGATGTTAACAAAGGTCCTAATAAACTTGATAGTAAATTTTTTTTTGAACAAAGCCGTATATAATGCCTAGAAAATGGACGATAACCAAATGTATAAAATACCTGATAAACGTGGGTGCAACATATAATATATGTATATAGTAAAACTAACTATAAAAGAAGCATTTAAAGTATAAGCCATGAAGAAAAGGTATCAAATGAACCCAATGAAGATTATATACATAGTTCTACAAAAGAGGGCCATCTAAGTATCTCACATCCCTCTCTTTCTCTATCTACATAAATCCAAAATAAGATATACATATATCTAGGTAGTCCTAGCAGGCTTGAAGAAGTCCTCTCTGTATCCCAAAGCTTTCTCTTTCCCCTTATCGGCTTTTGCTCCAGATGTCGATAGATCTAAAACAAAACCGATAAACCACGTTTGATGGGACGAAGGTCCCAGTAAGCAACACTATGCATGTTTTTAAAATCACAGTTCATGCCATATCTTTAAAATCCATGATGTATAACAAGATATCAAAGTTCAATGCAACATGCCAATATACATCATTAAAGATCACCAATAATTTTCAACACATGCTTACACAGGCATTCATTAATCAATAGAACTAACATTAAAAAATATTAACTCTATGCAATAACAACCACTTTGGTCTTTTTCCATTTATTTGGTTACTTAGGTGGTTTAATTGTAAAATATCATGACCACATCTAACTCTATACGTTTCCCTTATAGGTTAGGCATCCAACTCGATTCCCCTTGGTATTGGGCATCCTAACGCCGATTCCCCTTAGCGTAGAGCATTCACAGGAAGCTTGGGCATCAGCCACCGATTCCCCTTGGTGCTGGAATTCAATATAATCATCGGCCTCAAGCGATATTTGTACTTAAACACACCCACTTAAGTTATACGAATCCGTATCTTAAGTTAACATTTTATGCCTTTCCTTTTCTTTTGTATCTTATACAATCATTTCCATGTCAACAGAATTATGTTTCTCAAATACAGCCCGAAGGGCTACTAATTCATAATTATCCAGGCCATTGCCCCATGAATTATATCTCATTTTCAAATCATGGGCCTATGTCCTCATGCTTCCATACATTTAATCTTAAGTCGTTCATTTCATGTAGAAAATTCAAGCAATACTTTCTTACGCAAAAACATAGCATCATATTTATCTTATTTTATAAACATACTATACTCATATGCATCTAAAATAAATTGCAACCTCATGTAACAGCAACTTATAATAATACTAATCACATTTCAGTCTTAATTTATGAATTTGCAAACCTTAAATTAATCGTATGAAAAATTGGGCTAACATACACATTTCCTAAAAATGCAGTCAAACTGCAGATCTGGTTTTTGATTCTTACAAAGTGTCAAACCTGATTCAATTGGTGAAGAACTAATTAGTGAGCCATATACCAATAGAAAGGTCTACGAATCTAGTTTATAACGCATCAAACGGAATTAAATTTGAAATTTTCTAGAGAGAGTTATAGCCATTTTACTACAGGTGGTTACAAGCTGTCTTACCACACTAGGATGAGAACCATCTAACTTCCCTGATTTTTCTTGCAAAATCCTGATGTACAATCTGTCCTAAATCAACTCCATTCAATTATAAATACCTTAAACTAAATTTTAAGCTATTAGCTTGAATTTTTTACGCTTCGTTTTCATGTCTTCGCAAGCTAACGAAATATAGTGCGATTTTGAAACAGTTAACAGGACTGTTTCAATTTGTAAACTTACAAGGCTTGTTCCTAAACTACCAATTTTTTTATGCTTCCCAGATCTCTCTATCACCTCCTAACATCACTAATCATCACAAATAAATCTTCAATTGCAATCTAATATAAAACCAAAAGCACTTATACTACAAAATCCCCAAATCTGAACCTGTTTCAATTGTTAAAATTCTAACATCAAAAACTACAGTAAATTGGCATTCTCAAGAGTCCAAAATTTGTATGATACACCTAGCAAGCATACCGTTTGGTTTCCTTAACTTATCCCTAACAAAAGAACACAAATATATATGAAATAGATCATTTTATCACCCAAACTACTATATCAGTAAAGGTAATCCGAAAATTCATTTTAAATTCAAGAAAACTAAATCAAAAGTTTATTTTGAAGGGTGTTGCTTACCTTGAAGCTATAATCACACTCTTCTTAGCTTTAGCAACCCAAATTTGAAATCAAAATACCGATTTCTTCAAGTTTCTAGCTTTGTTCTTCTCTCCAAGCTTGAAATCAGCAACTTAACTCCACTTTAACCTTCTAGTATGCTTTCCCATTGAATAGAATCCTTCCTTCAACCAAATAAAGCAAATCCCCCCACAAATTCCTAGGGTTAGGGTTTTGTTTAAGAGAAGAAATGGAGAAGAGAAAAAGCCTCCAAATGATTCATATGAATGAGGCTTTAGTTGAGGTTTTATCAATTTTTCTCATTCCCCATATTACCCTTGTTATTTAAAACTATTTACCTCCCTATCTTTCTCCACTAGTTCATTATATTTGCAATTATGCCATCATACCTATAATTTCTATTTTATATTTACAAAAAATCAATTGTTTATTAATACTCTAATTAAACTCTAAATTACAATTAAAACTCACCTTAAGGTCCTTTCTTAATTTGAGGACTCTCTGCTTCATAATTCCAATCTAGACCTCTGAAGGATCGCCTTCTGTGAGACATGGGAAAAATCAATTCAATGACTTCCTAAATCATCACACAGGATTGGTTAAAAACACAGAGTCGCCACCATTCTATTTAGGTGTGAATGGACACCAAAATATCAAATAATCACAAAAAGGCAAATTTAGGGTAAAAATAACCCTATTAAAAAAAGCAACCAGAGATAGGTAAGGGGATTAGGTTATGAACAGGGGAAGGTGTTAGGCACCCTTATTCATCCACACAAGGTGGTTGCCAAGCATTGTTCATGTTAAAATAAAGGAAAAAGGGCTTGCTACAAAAATCATGAAAAATCATAAAAAAGACAAAAATATATGGTTTTTTCATACGAATAGCCTGATTGATCCAGAACTTTCAAATATGATCATACCATTCCTAGGGTTTCATGATCGAAATAAAATTGAGATAAAATCAAATAAAACCAATCTAAAGTGAAAACTTCAAAATTTTGGCTTCAAGTTAAATTCTAGAAATCTAGAAAAATATGATTTTTATAAAATATTGCAAAATTGAACTTGAACAGTCCAGAACATAGATATAGCACAAATTTCACATTAGATTAAGAAATCAAAACAAAAAAATACCCACGTTGATGAAGAACATCAAAAGGGGAGAACTTAGACCGTAGGGTCTTCTTTCAAAAGTGAAAAACAACTCAAAAACCACATCATGAAACCCTAGAAGTTACTTTCAGGCTTCTGAATCCAGATCTATCATATAGATCATGATAGATCCAGGGTCTTAGCCTAATATCACAAAAATCACGAAAACAGTGCTGTAGGTGCAAAAGTGATAAAAATCTCAACTTTAGGAGAAAAAGAGGATTTCATGCTATAAACATCATGGATTCATATGATTCATTCAGATTCAACATAAAAACTATTAAAACATTAGCAGGATATTCAAAGCAGCCATATCTCACAGATTAGAGCACATGGGGGTCTACCCTACGAATCCACCTGTTCTTTTTTCCCCTAGCTTTCTCTTCACGTTTTACGGCTAGGGAGGATTCTTGAGGTACTTGGAGACAGGTTTGGTAATACAAACACAATCAAAGGCCTTATTCTATGAGAAAAGAGAAAAACAGATATGTGGTTCTATTCTAGGGATCCACTTGTTTCCCTTTCCTCTAGCTCTCTCTTCACGTTTTACGGCTAGAGAGACTCTTGAGGTACTTGGAGACAGGTTTAGGAATACAAGATAAAAGGAGGCCTTATTCTACAGCAATGGAGAAGATCCTATTACTTCTAGAATTGAAGACAAAAAATAAAAGGGAAAAGGGACTTACCTGGATTGAGCAAGCAAAGCAGCAGGAATTCCTCTCTTTTCTTGGAGCTCCTTAGACTTCAAAATTTCGTGGCCTTTTGCTTGAGGAGAAGCCCTCTATTTATAAGCAAACATAGGGGTATGGCTGGTCCAGAAGGATGTACCAGGATCCCACCAGATTGGGTTAAAAATAGGGATAATGCCCATCCATGGCCAACAAAGATATTTTGAATGAATAAAAGAGATAATTCGCTCATTTAAAGAGATCTTAGACTGAAGATAAGGCTCAGAAATCGAGAAAGGATAAAATTCACACAAAAACATCGCTCCCGTATTTACATTACGAGCAAGTGACGTCTGCATTGGCATTACGGGCACTGTGTGCCCGTATAAAAAATTCGGACGCGGTCAACCCATAAATACAATGCGGGTCATGCTTAAATTATTGAATTTCATGCATTTTTGACCTGTTTCAAATCCCAATTAATATTTTCAATTATTTTCTCTTTTTGTAGTACAATTTGGAGTGTCTACACCTTCATAACACAAACCATGTATCAGTCATAATATTACAATTATAACTTAACATTGATTAGGGAGTTAGGATCTTACATCATGTGTATAAATATATATAGCGACATTAGGCATATTGTATCATTATTCAATATAAGTTATCAAATAGAGTACATATTAGAGACTCAAAACATGTTTATAGGCATGATGAGCATATTGTTTTTATGATTCAAGGCAATTAATTAATTAATTAATTTATGTATTAGAAAATCCTAATCATGTTTATAGATATGTATGAAAGCAAATATAAAAAAAAAAGTTGCATAAAGCACTCAATTATACAAAAATACTGAGATTCTGGGTTTGACAACTAATCTACAAAATTGGCGATTAATCGATAGTTCACCATTAGGTTTTGTGATTAATTTACGATTCGTCATTAGATTTCCAAAAAGTTAAATTTCCCAAAGTTTCTCAGGATTAACTCTTACGATTAAACATCAATCTGCGATTAACTCCACAATTAACCTACAAATTCCGCAATTAATCTACGGGTCATGCCAAAGTGGCGATTAATTAACGACTCTCGCGATTAATCGATTACTTAGTTTCTTAAACTTTTTTTATTTTAAACTCAATGAAACTAATCTAAATTAGTTTCTCATCATTCTAAAACATTAATTACTCAATAATATACATAAAAACACAACAGTAAAACATCAAACACAATTATACATATCAAAACATAGAATTTCCTTAATTTTACTGATTTTGTTAGAACCTACAATGTTTATCCTTGCTTTTCTCATTTTTTATATACAAAAAAAGCTCCAAAAACTAACTAATTCCATACAATGCCACATGAAAATTCACGAGATCACATACCTAAACCATAAAAATTATGTTTAAAACCATGAGAACATCATTACACATGCTTACATAATTAAAGTAGCTATACATGATTATACCACACATTCAAAACATGATTTGAACATGCCATCCTACATGTTAAAGCTCTCATTGGAAAAAAATTTATAGATCCACTTACCTTATACACAAATACTCCTCAAAATAGGCCTTGAACTTCTCTGAATCCTCAAAAATGGCCAATGTTCTTTCTTTCTTTTTCTTTTTTTTCCTTCAAGCTCCACACGTTGAAGCCCATCTTTTTTATGTATCTGTAAAACCATGAAAATCGCTAGACCACCATGTGTCTTACATGAGATTTCATAAAAAATTAGGAATCGCCGCCATATATTCAAAGGGTCTTGGTGTGGATGGTCACTAAAGTGTGCATGATTCGCAAAAATGAGTCCAAAGTAGGCTCACACATAGGTCTATAAAAATTTTTGGATAATAGGGTTTAGGTTATGAATGAGGGAAGGTGTTAGCACCCCAACTCATCCATCCATATGACGATTGCCATACATTTCATAATTTTAAAATTGCTCGTATTCATTCAAATTAAAACAACTAAAAGAAAATAAATATGTATGATTCCCCATAGGGATCATCCAATTAATTTGGACATCCCTCATTGATTTATCACATTTAAGACTCTCTAATTGAATTAAAGTCAAAATAAACTTCACATTAAACTTATTTAAATTTATGCTGAAAATCAAATTAGTAAGTGCTATTTGAGTAACATTAATTCAATCAAGCATAACTTACTCAAATAAAATCTAAAACTTATGAAATCAGTGCCATTAGAAAGCTTACATGATGAGTAAAACATTGTAAAAATATTATTTAAAAATGAATAAGATATACTTGTTTGAAGTAGCTGGTTCTGCAACAGGGACAGCGTAGACCAAACCACATTCACAAGCCTATTCATAGAGATTGGTTTCGTATAAATCCCTGCAAATTGGCCCAAATATAGTAGGATACCTCAACTTTCAAATGGCATAGGTCTTGTACCAAGAATCATTCATTTGAAATCTGTGTGCATCCTCGAAGGTGCTAAAAACATTACAGATTGATCATGTGTTCTACTATAGAACAGCATAAGATCAATCAAAAGCATATAATTCAAAACAAATCTAAAAATCATGAAACCAATTCCATTTGAAAACAAGCTCATCAAGGAAAACTTAGAAACAAGAATCATTTAACATCACAAGCATTTGATTTGAGCACAGATCTCTCTAAATCAAAACTAAAACTCTAAAAATGAAATAAAAAAAAGCTCTAAAAACATATAGGGTTGGGATCTGCTAAGATCTCATATGGAATGGAGAGAATGATCTAAATCCAGACCAAAATTCTACTATGGAATTGGATCTAAAGCAATTGTAAGCACCCAATTTTTGCACCCTTAAAAAATAATCATAAACCTTACAAGAATTGGTTGAAGTCCCTGAGGCAAAAAAAGGTCTTTTGCTCCGGTTGAGTTGGCCCATAATTTTCACATCATAGTATAGAAAATTTTGGACACGATACCAACGCCATTGACTGTGCATAAATCGGGGTCCAAATGGGAGAGTTAGAGCTAAAATAGTTTGAAGGGCAGTTTTGTAGTTATTTGCAATTAATTTGCCAAATCACAAAAATGCGTGCATTTGTGTTTGCCACATGGCCAGATAAGGTGAAATTCACTAAAAAAAACCAAAAGCTAAAAAGTAGAAAGAGCAAAAAAATAAAAACTTAGAACTTTAAATATCTTAATAAATATATATATATTTACCCAAAAAGATCAAATGAGAGGAAAAATAAAAAGTAAAAGAAATTAAAAAAAAAAACATCAAATTGATGTGAGAGGGAGGAGGGAGTGACCTGCACGGTCACCCACCCTATCACCTCTGGTTAAGAGCGGAGGAAGGGAGAAGAGAGGAAACGAGAGGGGAGAAAGAGGAGGGCGTTGGGGAAGAGAGGGAGAGATCGCTGGCGGTAAGAGAAAGAAATGGAAAATGCAGAGAGAAAAAAGAAGAGAGGAGAGGGAGAAGAGAGCAAAAGAAGAAAAAAGATTCGTTAATCTTCGGTTCAAATCTTCTTAATCCTCTAGCTTAAACCAGAAGTGAAATCATCAAAAGGGGAACAGCTGCTGTCGACATTTCAAAGAGCCCCAAACCGAAGTTCCAAACTCGTTCTTGACAGGTTCGATCAATTTTCTTCTCAGTTCTCAGTTAGATTATGATTCTCTTGTTGTAAAATATTGAGAAAGGATTATAACAACTTAATTGCACTTCTCTTTGTGTGGATTCATGTTATAAGGTGTGCGTTTTGGTTGGAGAAACCGGACGCCCTCGTTTGGTTTATCAAATCGAAAATCCTTCATCATGTTTTGTCTTTGTGCGTTTTGGTTTGAGAAATTATTTGCTATGTTTGGTTGTTGGAAAGATTCTTATTGAAGGACTGAAAGCATTTCTTTTATACCGTAATGTGGCAGCTGCACGACTGTCCGGTCGGGTTCTGTTGGTTTAATAAAAATGCAATTAAAACATGTTTAATCAGTTCCAGATTGTTATGTGCATGAATTGGCTTCATTGTGGGAGTGTTTGCATCGACTAAAATTCATGAGTGAAGGTTGAAATAATATGGGAATGTCATGTTATTTTTCAGCTCATTTGAATGCGGATGATAGAAGGCTGTCATCATTAGGAAGCTTACACAATGAGACCAACTAATCATCTTCATGATATTAACTCTGCATTTTTCTCCATTTCCTTATTTCAATTTTTGAAAACAAATATGGAGATGTCTAGTTGTCTTTTTGCAACCCAAGCCATGTGGTGAAGTGCTATGCCAATATTATTTACAAAAGTTCTGAAATCAATTTACTTGAGTCCAAATTATCTGTAGAAATACTCTGCACCGATGTTTTGTGGAATTTTGTTTGAATTGAAATTGCAAAATAGTGGCAGAAAACCCAATTTTGCAGGCATGTATTGTGCTAACAGTACCTGCGCAAATCTTTCTTCAATGATTTTTTTATTTTTATTATTCATTACATAATATTCTTTTGATGTAATGCACACTAATTCTTCATTAAAAGGCCCAAGGGAATTAATTTCAGGTTCATAATTAAGGTTGGTTGAATGAATTCTTGCTTGTGCTCCAGGTAGTTGACCATTATTTGATATGGCCGAATGTCATTTTACTCAGAGTTCAGATTTTTCAACATGTAAACTTTCCCTTTCATTAACAGGTTTAGTCACCTAATTTTGCTTTTGTTCTATGATGGTAATACATGGATGTTTCAGGTGTTGTCTTTTTCTTAATGTGCACCTCATTTCAGAGTTTTCAGGCCCTTATTTCATTGAGCTTTGAGCTCCAATATCTTGTGTGCATTTGAGAATTCTTATTTTACATTGCTATGTACCTTGTAGGTTGATTCTATTAGCATGTTATAGTTTCCTTTCATTTCACGTTTATCTTTACCTCATTATTTTGTGCAAGATTGCTAAGGTCTTTTCTTCTAGACCTTTTATTTTATTATTAGCTTGCCATGCTTTAACTCATGAATATTTTATTTTACTTTGGTTGCTTTCATCTTAGGATTATTGAGTTTCTAACAAAGAACAAAATCGGGCCAGACCCCATGAGGCCCAAAAAGAGACATGCTGGATTAGGATTAAAGTGAGCCAATTGACTCGGTAAGTCTAGACCAGGTGACCAAGGGAACCTGTCTTAAGATAGGGTGAACCGGGGTGTCTAAGGACTTCCCTGATTCACAACCGTTGTTTTTTTTTGAAGAAGTTTTGGGCTATAGGAAGATGGGGAAGGAGATGGCGATGGGTTTGTCCTCACATTGTGTGATCAACACCTTCTTTTGCTCAAAAAAATTTTTTTAAATGGTTTTCAGTTTTGCAAGAATTAAATCTATCCTTTTTTTTTGTTGGCAACATATCAGGATCTTTTTATTATTGGTAACTTTGGGGACTCTTTTTTGACAGATCAAAATCCCTGCATCTTATCTTTATCTCTATCTTTTGTAGTGAAGAGAAAGCGAGACCTTGAAGATTAGGAATTTTTCTGAGTTGCTCACAGTAAGATTTTTCTTTACTTTCAATCAGAAAACCAATAAGGAAGGAATTATATATTCATTGAAAAGATCTTCATCTGAACCAAACAGCCTTCTTCACTTTTCTGTAATAAAGCAAATATAGAGTAAAATCAGAAAAGGCAATGGCGGTAAGTTTTAAAATTTTCTTGGATTTCTTTTTTCTTAATTTCACTTTAATTTTTTTATGTTGTGTTCTTTTCTCTGTATAACTTTTTTGTGTGTGTTTTAATTTGGAGGTTCAGTCAGTGGTTGCGAATGGAGAATTCCATATTTTTCTTCAGATTTTAAACAGTAGAAGTGGAATCTTGGGATTCTTCAAGGGTATCAAACAAATCTTCATCAACATTTTTTGTCAGAAATTTGACGTTGATGAAAGCAAAGAGTAGGTTTTTCTTTCATCCCATGTTCTTTTGGTTTATATTTAGTTCGTATGATGAAGAGATACATCGTTATAACTTAAAACATTTACACTTATTTAACTTTTCTATCCAAGCAAGCCGTTGATAGATGTGGATTTTTCGTTGGAAGCGCTTAAATTCGATATTTTAATGGGGTTTTCTTTTCCATCTCTGAAAGGTAATTGAGTTTTGGTCGAACAAATGTATAGCGGTAGCTTGTACTTTATCAGCACTAGTTTAGAGCACTTTATTCATATAAGAAACTATATTCTTTTATCTTGATTGGTACTGAATGCATTAAAATTAGGGAATTGGGTTTGGATTGTCCAACCTAACTGATGATGTTTCGCAGTTTCTAAGGTACTGATAGCAAACAACTCAACCAGCATGCTCCATCAGTGATTTTAGGATGTGACTTCCTTCATTTGTATGTTTTTATTTAGCTACTTTTAGATTGGTAATTATCACAATCATTGTCAAGAAAAACAATAATAAAAAGAAAAAGTCAACAAAATGCTATAATCACATCAGTTGTCATTTTTATGTGGGTTTGGATACTGACATTTTTTAGCATTGTGGTAAAAGTGAAAAAAGTGGTTAGTGTTGGTAACATGAATTTGTTCTATCATCCTAATCCGTAGAAAAAAATATCTTTCGAATATGACTGCAACCATTAAGATCCTTCAAGTTGCACCTTCTTGCATGGGGGCCTTTATAATTTTATATTTTACATTAATCATCTAAGGCCACCATACTTTCATACTTTCATTTTATCTTCTATTGGTTCTTAGAATCTCTCATAGATACATCTTTTTATTCTTTTATCCTTTTAGTTCTTCCGTCAATCCATCTTGACAACCTAAACTTAGTTATGCTCATCCTATGAATGTGTTTTTCTCAGTTGCCCTAAATTTTGGTGCACTAATCTTAAACAAAAGTGAAAAAAGAAATTCTACCTAATAGCAGCTATTATAGCTGATTCATAGAAGAGCTCTTGGGTCATTGAGGATTCAATATGATTTGAACCAGAGATGAGAAGAAACAAAAGAAGTGCACTCTGTTGCATTCCTGCTGGTCTATGTAGGGAGAAGATCTTCTTTCTTCAATGTGAAACTAGAGTATGATAAGAACTGATTAAAACCTCATAAACATCTCTTATGTATTCTAGCTACCATGGAGACAGTGAATCTTCATCCTTAATCTTGTATAATGTTAGCCATAAAATGCAGCTTAAATAAAGATAAAATGAAATACCTAAATACCCTTGTAAAGTACAATCCATAACACTGTGAATGGTATGTACTATATTAACATGTTATAGTAATGCACTACGTGGAAAGGATTCTCGTGTCAATATCATTCTTGCAAAATCTATCTTTTAGTATTAATGGTATACTTAATTCATATGATACTGTAAAATTTCTCCACACTTAATTTTTTTCCTCTTGACTAATTTGCAACATCCATGATTGTGGATTCAAAGGTGATATAACTGGTTATTTTTGGGAATCTCCTTATTCTCAGTTGTTCCTATTTACTTGTGCTTTCCTATAAATTTAGTTAGTATCCTTTGGCTTGTTAACCATTTGACTAAAAGTTACCTCTTCATATTCTAAGCCTAGTTCACAAAGACAATATGGACAGTTGGACACAGGTAATTGACTATGACTAGGTCTGGAATTTCAGAGATAGGTTGAGATATATGCATTTTAGGTAATATTCTAATAGAATCAATTCTACTGTTGAAAGTAGTATAAGTGCTTGTAGAAGTATGAAAAATTGATGCTTGTAGAATTGCTTTCCACGGACTAGTGCTATAAATTCGAGCCTCATGATCCAGATCCCACCATTGGCATGCATCACATACTTTTGGCAATAATTTTGACAACTAAAGTGTCAATATCACAGTAAAGTGCCAAAATGACTCATCCAAAAATGCTGAATTTCAAGCCAAAATGTTTCTTAGATTAAACCCTTGTTGGATTTGCTCCTACACACAGTTCCACTACTTCTATATATATTTTACAAAACCTTGATCAAAGTTTATAGTAATAAAAGCTTGAGTTGGGACTTCTCATGTAACCAATTATTCTTCAATATTTTGCAGTGGATTTGCCATTTTCAGCATGCATTCTAATCAAAAATAAATTTTCCAAAATTTGCCATTATTGACATAATTTTTTGCTTTTGTGATATGTTGTTGTTAAAATCCATCAGATGTTTTGAAAGCCATCTTCCACTCATGTCCGTTTCTCATTCTTATTTGGTGATAACCACTTCTTAAGTCAACTTAATAGAACACCTTCGATTCGTCCAACATATCCAACATATCATCTAGCATAGGAATTAGAAACCTGTATTTTATTGTAATCTTATTAATAGCATGGCTGTCAACACACATCTTCGATGATTCATCCTTATTTGGTGTCAATAATGCTGGAACAGCACACGGGCTTTTACTTTCTTGCATCAGCCCTTTGGATATTAGGTCTTGTACTTATATTTTTATTTGAGCTCGATGTGCAAGAGGCATACAATATGCAGGCAGATTTGATAAGGCTGATCCTGGGACTAAAGCAATGGCATGTTGAACGCTAATTAATGATTCAAACCTTTTGGTAGCTCCTCAATTACTAGGTTTTTGAAGTTTGAAGTTCCTCAATAATTGCTGAATTTCTTGTGGGAAACCAGAATTTCTTTATGTTGATCTTTCACCACACTCCTACCAACCAGCATATACATTATACCCATTTCTCAACTTTTTTCATCAAATTGTTGAGCTGTGAGGTAACTAACTGTCCTTGGGAGTAATTGTTGTTTCATCCCTTAAAGGAGGCAGAATCAGCTTCTTCCATCTTTCTTATATGTGTAGGTGTTTTCCTTGGCTAAAAGGACCATGTCATGGATTAAAAAAAAAAAAAAACAAAACCATGGCCTCCCAATCAAAATGTGGCATGTACCAATGGGGACAACATTACACCATGCATTATCATCATAATTATTTCCAGAAGTAAAATGTATTGAACAATGGTTAGTAGCGGGAGCTTCGTTACCTCTACAAAACCAAGCAACTTTATAGGGTTGTGGATATCTTTGTTAGTGGGTTTATCTTCTCAACCACCTCTTTAGAGAATGTTTTCGCTGCTTCCCTATCTAAAATGCATTACATACCTTTCTAATGCAAACAACACTGTGTTCAGAAGATGTTTTGATGTCGCCAATCTTCAGCATCAATTTGTCTTGGGGATAACCACCAAACTTTCTCTAATATTAGGTAGCACATCAACTTCATTAATTATAAAAAATTTGGTTTCCTATCTCTTTTTCTTCTTCACAATCAGCCAAGTGCAATCTCCATTTGGACATGAATAAGATGCTTGAAATCTCTCTCCACAATCGAAACAATGAAAAGTGTTATTGTTGTTTCCATGCGAAGAGTTGGTATTGGTACATCTTGGAGGTCCCACTCTAGTTGGTTCTTTCCCTTTATCACTTCAATCATCATTGATGGCATTGCAGCCCATTTTGACTTGATGTGGCAACTCCTCTGGCACCATGTTGAGTAGTTTGGTCGCTCCTTGAGTTACAAACAACACCCAAACCTTATTGATTAACAGTTCCAGGCCTTAGTATCCATGCTTCAGCACATAAAGCATGTTGCCTTGCATCCTCAAAACTTGTAATTCTTATAACCTTTGCTCATCTTGGATTGATTATTCGCTGAAGTTGCTTGCCTGTGGGATCCGCTGGATAGCAACCATACAAAACCATCTTCCACGTTCTTGAATAAAACGGACATTGAAAATGTCCAATACATAACATTCTCCTTTTCCACGCCTCTTTTATCTCAACATGTGAAAACCCCTGGCACTACCCTTGAAAGGTAATGAGCTGTAAGTTGCTCATTACTTTCATTAAGGCCAACACGAATTGACAAATTATTGAACTCAAATAAGTATGTCTCCACATTTCAGGTTGTGTTGCTTTATGAAATCGACGATATAAATCCATCATATAGTTGTGGGCAGAAACTGATTTCTTAACTTCATTTTCATATGGTCCCAATTGCAGATTTTTGGCTTACCTTGATGATTCTGTTGCTATTCAACTCTCTTCCATCATTGAAGAGAAGCTCCTCTCAACTTAAGCTTTACAAGCTGCAGTTTTTGCTCATCAGACATTTGTTTCAACTCAAAATAGTGTTCTACATTTGCTTTCCAATCCAAGTAATGTTCAGCATGCATTTGGCCGCAGAATTCATCGTGGGGTGGGTCATAAAGTGTGGGCTTTCTTCTTTCAAAAATTCCAGATTTTTTGGGTGCAACCAAAATATGTTGTTCAGGTTTTGGAATTGTGGAGGTGGAATTAAGGTTCAGGTGGGAGACAATTATCATAGAACTTAACCCTGACAATAATTGTTTGGACCCTATGGAAGGAAAGGAATGGAAGAATTTTCAAGGATTATTGGAGCACCAAGAGTGTCATGTCATGATTCAGGCAATCATTAGACTCATTCTATTCTTGGTGTCTGAAAAACACGGTTTAGACTCTAACAACACCTAGAGGGGGTGAATAGGTGTAAATGATTGCGGAATAAAATTTCTACTACTTAAAGACAAGTCCTTAATTAATAGGCATGCACAAGCCTTAGTCAAATAGCAACTATATGATATCCAAAGTCACTCAAAATTGCAAATAGGATGATTTAGTAAATAAGACAACACAAGCAATATTGGTGATGAAGGGAAAACTCTAAGAGAACTTTAAAAAAAAAAAACCCTCCGGGCGATCAGGAACCACTTCAGAAAATTCACTATAAGAAGACTTACAGGTAGTGGTTCAGACGACCCGACACAGACTCTGACTCACAGTATAAGTATTCGAAGAACTCTTCAGATCTGCAACCTTGCAACGATCCAGAACTCTGAATATCTTCTTTGTGAAGTGCCAAACGAACTCGCTCATCAACTGTAGGAACTCCCACGAGCAAACTCTCCAACCAGGAAATCTAAGATAAGAGAAGAAGGAAGAAAAGAAGGTTTGATGGCTCAAAGGTAGAAAAGGAGAGAAGTTTCTCTTCCTCACACACAACGATTTAGGGTTCTAAAAACAATTTAAGTAAGTCTATTGGAACGTCTTAAGAATCCTTATATAGGTTAGGAAGAAGTCTAGAAGGAATTAGAATTAAATCAGAAAAGATCGGAAGTTTATAAGTGAATTTACGACTCGAACATTCAAACGTTCATCGAACGCAGCTCTCACGTTCGTTTCGTAAAACAACTTATATTATCTCGTTCGAATGAAGCTCTCACGTTAGGTTACAAATACATGAACGTTCGAACGTCGGTTCTCACGTTCTCGAACGCCACTCTCGGGTTTCTCTGTAGACACTGAACATTCGAATGACGGCTCTCATGGTCTCGAACGCTACTTTCGGATTTCTCTGTAGACACTGAACGTTCGAACGTCGGCTCTCACGGTCTCGAACGCTACTCTTGGGTTTCTCTACAGACACTGAACGTTCGAACGACCACTCTCACGCTCTTGAACGCTACTCTTGGGTTTCTCTGCAGACACTGAACGTTTGAACGGTGCTTCAAACGTTATCTAACGTCAATCATAAATTCTTCATTTTGACTCCGATTTTGACGCCGTTTAAACCGTGACTTCTATAACTTATTCTAACCAACTTAAACACTTTAAACATATACTTTTTGACACTGAATTAAGCCAAACTAAAATATTAAACCTAACAGTGTCAAATGTGGAAGCTTGTAGATCTTTGGACCTCCATACAGTTGTGCATTGTTCTAATTTTGAGAATTTGTTCTGATTGTAGGGCTTCCGTGTTGCTGTACACAGTTTGTGTACACTCTTTGTATCCTTTTTCTAGGCTTCTTGCCTATTTACAATAAATATTTCTTATTTCACCAATAAAAAAAAAAGAATTTGGCTACCTCAACCTTCTCCAATACCCAGGTCAAGAGTAACCTCTTTTCTAATCCACCACTACATTTATGTTCTTCTCTATTTACTGGACTGAACCGTGGAATGGGTTAAAATATTCTACAAGATTAGTTTCTTCCTCTTCCTCAAAGCCACCTTCTGGTGCGCTTAATAGATCGTGGTCACATTTGGTACCTCCATTCAAGTTGCTGCACGTTCCCATCCCCTGAATAGCTTGTATGGCCTGCAACAAGTCCTCAATAATATGCATCAAAAAGCCACCTTAGGATCCTGAAAAAGTTCTGCAATAAGAGTTTAAACTAGTACATAATAAAAGGTCTTTATTCTCTTATACGCTCTTGCATCAATAAGGATAAGAAGAGGAAGAAAAGTAGGAGGAACATACACCTTCCCCCACTTCTCCTTCCTACATCCCTTCTTCTTTACTTATTGAGTTTTATTTTTTATTTTTTCTGTTTTCAAGGATTATGTCAAAGTTACTAGTGATTTTCACTTTGACTTGGTCGAATTCCAATGTGTTTATGCTATTTCACTCAGAATTCAATGTGATATATAGTACCATGGCCAGAACCAAAATTTATCCCATCCTTTGTAACTGGTAGTGTACTTCGTAGAAATTATGGTATGCCAGATACTTTTCTTTTCCTGTCCTAACCTCCAAATCCTTTTGTTTAGTATGGTTTATTTTAATAATAGTAAGGTCTGATGCTTTTATTTGACCATTTTTTACTGGTCTTGTACGTCTTTCCCCTGCTCTAATTAAAATTAGTATTTATAGAAAAGAGAAAAAAAAATGATAATAAGACATGTTTCAGGTCCATGCCTCTTCTTGGTAGTTGGTATTACAAAGTTTGGCCAACTCTACGGTGGAGTGTTTTCTGAATGAGATCCTTTGGCACTTCATATGCAATTTCCTGCAGTTCAAATTCAGTTTGTTAGTTCATAGAGAAGTTAATTTGTACGACTTATTGGGAGCTAAGATGAATTTTTGACTTGAGTCTCTCCAACTGACAAAACTGAAACATCACTTAAGCATTTTAGGTTGACAAGAACAACCACCACCCCACACAAAAAAAAAAAAAAAAAAGAAAAAGAAAAAAAAAGCATCCTGATTGAAGATTCATACAAGTATAACATACTGTTCCTTAAATTTGATATAATAAAGTTTGAAATGTCATGCAATCATCTTGTGAGAATGCTGCACCTTGCTTGTATTTTGACTGAAAGTTGCTGGTCATTTCTAAATTGTACAATTAATAATCAATAATGCATTCAAATTCTAACGAAATACCTGAAGAATGTGGACGCATCTGGTATAATTGCGATCACCAACTTCTCAGTCTCAATGTGAAAGATTGCCATTTGTAGTGCTTCACATGTCCATTTTCTTC
Organism: Buxus sempervirens; assembly: GCA_947561395.2. Classification (NCBI taxonomy): domain Eukaryota; kingdom Viridiplantae; phylum Streptophyta; class Magnoliopsida; order Buxales; family Buxaceae; genus Buxus; species Buxus sempervirens. The sequence goes on along the minus strand of OX387183.1, from coordinate 38,972,461 downwards.
TTCCTATGAACTTTGCTGGATGCTATCTCTGTACCTCATAATGCAGCACAATCAATGTACCTTTTTGGTTGGACTCAATTGAGAATCCAACAGGTGGAAAACAGGATTCTATTGTGCTTTTTCTTCTTTCTTTTTATATGTTTAGTTGTGAATTTTCACTAATAAAAGGAATAAATCAGGAAGGAAGAAGAAATTAGATAATAATATTTAATCTTTCCTTTCTATTTGTTTCTCTATAAAAGTAATTTTCTTTGATCGATGGATTAGTGTGACTTGAATCATAGGTTTTGATTGATGATTTTATGTTTATTTCATTCTGTTTTTCTTTAAGTCAGCCCACATGTTTGTTTTAGAATTTTAATAATTATATTTGCTTTTGTTCCTTATGAATTTGATATTTAGGAACTTAAGGCATGATGCACTATTACCTTCTGCATTTGAAAATCTGATGGTGATTTTGGATGATCGATACCGGATGAAAAGCAACCATTGGTTTTCACAAAAGAAGGATTTTGATGATAGAAGAGATCGACAGGCTGTTTTCAACCGATTGGATACAATGCTGAAAGACAGTTTGGAACGTTTAAAAATGATAAGGTCATCTAATGTATTTAGTTTTTTTTTGGGGCTTAAATACTTCTTTATATCTCTACGTCACATAGATGATTATTAGATGTTATTATATCATTGTTTTCATACTGAAGAAGCATTTGTCCTGAATTACTCTTAGAATTTTGCTGTTATATCACTCTTAACAAAAAAAGGGAACTAATAGTTGAGAAGCTGCTCCAGGGACTTGACCCGAGCTACTATTTTGGGCTATCATAAAACTGCCATCTGATGTTGGAGTTTGACTGGTGCTGCCTTTTAAACCTAAAAGTCAATATAAACCTTGCATCTATAATCATTCTCGTGATTTGTGGTCTGGATTGATTATTTCATGCGGTTTTCTTGTAATTTGGGTTAATCACTTGTGGGGATAGTTTTGTTTGAGTTGCATTTGCAATCAGATTAGCGTGTATGTGCTTGAGAGTATAACTTTTTCTGGTTACATTTATTGCAGGGAAAGCTTATCAATTGCGGGGACATGCTTTTGGGACTGTAATGCAGAAGCTGATTTAACTGGACATGCAGCCATAATTAGGGCTTTGACTGTTGAGGGCAAGGTGGGGGCAGCTCTTCGACTTCGGAACAGAATAATACAGAAATGTGTTACTCCTGATGTGCTTACACACAATTACCTTGTAAATGGACTTTGTAAAACTGGTAACATGGAGAAGGCAGATTGGCTTGTTAAAGAGATGTTGGAAGTGGGTCCCGCTCCCAATCGCGTCACCCTCAACACTTTGATCGACGGGTACTGCCGTCATAATAATTTTGATAAAGCTCTCTATCTTTTCTCTACCATGGGCGAGAGAGGCATGAGGCCCAATAGGGTCACTTGCAATATACTTGTCCATGCATTGTGTAAGAAGGGTCTTTTGGAGGATGCAAGGAAGCTTCTTGAAGAGATATTGGATGATGACTGTGACATCAGATCTTCAGGTTTGATTACCTCAACTATACTTATTGATGGTAGTTGTAAGAGGGGAGATATGGTTCAGGCTCTCAAGCTTTGGGATAATATGTCCCAAAAGGATATAAAAATGGATGTTGTTGCATACAATGTCCTCATTCATGGATTCTCTGTAAGTCGGGAGAAGAATTTGGCATATAGGTTCTTCTGTGAAATGTTTAAAATAGGCCTAATTCCCGATGTATTTACCTATAATATTCTCATAAGCGGGCTTTGTAAGGGTGGAAATATCAATGAGGCTTGTAATGTCTACAGAACAATGCCGAGAATGGGTGTTGCACCAGATCATATTACTCACAAAATGATTATTCAAGGTCTCTGTCTTCATGGGGATGTAGTCACAGCGAACAAGTTTCTCCTTCTTATGTTACAGGATTCCATAATTCCTGAACCTCATGTCTGGAATGTCATGATTGATGCTTATGGGAGATGTGGACATCTTAACCATGCTTTCTTGATTAGAGATCAGATGGTAGCACTAGGTGTTCAGCCAAATATATTCACATATAATGCGTTAATTCATGCACAATTAAAGGTGGGAAATGTTGTTGATGCACAATTGCTGAAGCAGGAGTTACTCTCAAAGGGACTTCTACCTGACATTGTCACCTATAACCTGTTGATAGGTTCTGTTTGTAATGTTGGCAATGTTAAATTTGCATTGCAATTGCATGATGAAATGCTTAGAAGAGGGTATGAACCAGATATAATAACTTATACAGAGCTAATCCGATGCTATTGTATGATGGGGAACATAAAAGAAGCAGAAGAAATTTTAGCCAAGGTACAGAGATCTGGATTACCTATGGATCATGTACCATTTCAGATTCTCATTAAGAGGTACTGCAAAATGAATGACCCAGGCAGAGCACTGGACCTATATCAAAAATGGTTCAAAGGAGGAACAAGTTTTTGTACCTCTACTATGCCCTTATTTCCAAGATGAGGAAATACTCCTTAATCAAAAAATGGTTGAAAGAAGTACCAAGCTTTCCTACCTCAACTATGCCCTCATTTCTAAGATGTGGAGATACTTAGAGTACTACAATTATCCAACTGGGTGGCAAGGCAGACTGGCATAGAATTGTCAATGTTGACCTGCATCATCTTGATCTTATATATTAACCATCTGCTGTGGTTGGAGAAATAGTTTTCATCATGCATAGCAAAAAGAAGAAACATCACGTGGTGCTGATTGAGCCATAAAATAAAAACTACCACCATTTAGCTGAAACACAGAAGTAAAATCCAGCTGAGACTCAATTATCAACCAAACATGCGGAAAACTTGGGATCAAGTCAGTGATGATTTAGAAAGCTTATTCAACATGCAAGGAAATTGAAGAAAAAAAAAATGACGAAAGTGTTTTAATATGCTTCCATGATTCGATATGGTGAGTATTTTTTAAATCCATGTGTATCTGTTCAGTTTGTTTCTTCTGTTATGAGTTCCTGTGAAATTGTGAGGTAACTTTTGCACTGCATGAAGGTTATCAATGTCATATTGTTTCGAAGAATTTTGCTCTTTATTTTTCTCTAGTAGTTGTTTACCATGTTTCATATAGTTTCTTTGTATAGCTGGAAGAATGAGATAGGTTGTTATATTTATCCCATTATGTTGTGCATGGTGTTAATATGTTCTTCTCCTTGAAAATATTGCCAATATGGATATTTTAAAATTTGATAGCACTGTTTAAAAACTGTAAAAAAATTGCTGAAATTTCACATGCATGTTAGATTATCCTTAGATTGATTATATGTGACTAATGCAACCTAAATTTATGTGTATTGGATACTTTTTTTGTCTGTGATCTTAACATTATTAAAAAATGATTGTGCATATTCAAATCTTAAAATAATATTATCAATAAGATTGATCAAACATTTTAGTGTGTATGTGCGTGTGTGTGGTAGTATGATTGTGAAGAAAAAATAATCTAGTGTTAATATTACCAATTTGAATGTAGGTTGTGAGCCAATTTCTGCAGTAATTTTGACCACAGGGAATATTGAGATTCTTTTTTTTCTGATAAGTAATGGAGAATATATTAAAAAGCTGAAAATATGATCCTTACAAAGACCGATAGCATCCCATGAGGAATGGGAATCTCTACTGCAGTAACATTTCCCAATTTATTTCAACCTCCCCCACCCCTAAGCCATGAAACTTTGGACATAACGAGGACCAAAAAGCTGCCACGGACAAGATTGCATCTATTGTTGCCCCTTTGCCCCTTCCATTATCCTCAAAAACTTTCCTATTCTGATTCAACCACACTAAACAAATTGTAGCGAAAAAAACAACCAAATAATTTTTTTTTCTAGAAAAAAAAAAAAAAAACACAATAAATCACATAGAAATCTAGGTAGAACCCACTGTACCCCTGCCAGGGATAAAAAAAAAAAACAACCGAATAAAGCCTTCTTCCTTGCTTAGACATGTATGAAAATTTTCACTATTCAGCCAAATCTCATGGAGATCTACGTAGAACCCGCTGTACCCCTGCCAGGGATAATAATCTCCTCCAAATAACACTAGGGTTGCCCAGTTGGTAAGGGGAGAACTGTGGGATGAATTGTAAACCCAGTCGACCTAGTTTCAAAACCTCCTTCTAGTGCTCTCTAACTTAAACGAGACATGGGCCTTGCGGGTCGGTTCATTTATCCAGGGGTTTATACTCCTGTGGTGGGTCCAATTGAGGCCCTGCCTAGGGTAGGTTCCAATGTTACAAAAAAAAAAAAAATGTTTTTTTTCTCCTCCAAATAAAGCCTGCAAAGTCGCAATGCACAAATAGATGATCTATTTTCTTCCCATCCCTCATACAAAGCATGCAAACATGTGGTGAAATAGCCCAAGATTTTCGATGATATATATAAGAATTATTGATCCTACTCAAAAAAGCAGATCATGTGAAAGCTTTGACCTTATGGGGAACTTTGGCTGCCTATAGAAAGTTGGTGGGAAAACTGTGTGTAGAAAATAAATCTTCCTTCCCAAAATGTAATACCCAGGGTACGAATACGATATAAATGGGGGAATCGAGAAGCAATAGGAGAGTCACCCCACCAAGCATCAGATCAGAATTTCTTGGTATCCCCCATACGAAGCTTGGAGGACACGAGATGGAAAAAGGACCAGGCTAGAGCCACAATGGATTTCCAAAGACATGCATAGGATATGTTAACGTTGTGATTGACTTCCCACCCATTGATGTGATTGACTTCCCACCCATTGATGTGAATGCGGAACTTACTCAGACTAACTTGATGCCACAAAGACCCCTGTTCCTTGCCGAATCTCCAAAGCCATTTCCCAAGTAGCGCAGAGTTTTTTAAGTGCACTTTTCCAAGGAAAAGTCCTCCCTGACTAAAATCCCTAGTAACATGTTTCCAATTCAAGGAATATTGAGATTCTCTTAGAATAAAAAAAAGGAGTTTAAAGAGGCTGACTCATATAGTTTTGGAAACTCAAATCACAGGAATCATCATCATCATCACTATCATTGTGGGCTTCTTGTGCAAGCTTCAGTGTTTTTAATTTGAAGTTGTTCTTTAGGAATCTCTACTAGATATATTTTCCTATTGAAATTATCATTTTCTATTCAACTGAAGTACTTCCCTCTCTATGCATAAGGACAAAGGAGAAGCATCATATGTAGTTCATGAACATATGGCATGCATTAAAGACCCATTGGTGCCCTTTAATTGGTGGTTTCAGTTCCCTCTTGTCTTTTGTTGGTTCAGAAGTATCTTCTACCTTCTACTCTTTCTTTTTCTATATTTTATTGATTTAAATTATTAGTTTTGTCAGAGGCTATTATCTTACAGTCCTACATCAAATACTAGTTTTATGTTTGTGCATGTAAGCTGCTTCAGCTGTTAATATCTCAAAACCTTTGTAATATAAAAAGAGTTGGAGCTCTTGCAGGTTCAATTGTTAGTACCAATAAAATACTTACAATGTTGCTTTGGATTTTACAAATTGTTGAACTCTGCCCTCATCTCTTAGGCTTTATTAGTAAGCATATTTGTTGTCTACATTTGTGATATTGTCCATGGCATTCTGAAGCATAATTCTATTTCATCTGGAAAGAATATTTGAAATCATCTTTTTCTAGTGCAGGTATTTAACAGATGTTCAAAACTTCAAATTAGCTTCCGGCAGAAGATTTTAGATACTTTGATTCAACTTATCTTTTGCTCTTTGAAATGCTAGTCTTAATGGGCAATACAATAGAAGAAACTTTGAAGATATAGGAATTATCTTTAAATCTTGATAATTCTTCATAAAAAAGAAAGAATTATCTACAAGCCTTGATAGTTCTCTTGAATTTTGAGATCTGAAAAACTTTACCCTTGCCGCATATATAAGTAGTATAATCCTCTCAGTCTCACGCAAGAAATCCAAAGAAGAATTGAGGGGCCTTGAAGATCTTGAAGACTTGAAGCTTAAATACTGAATTCAAGATCTGAAGACTCAAGCATTCCGTCTCTGACATTGTCAACAGACTATAGATCTGGATATAAAAACAAAGCTCTCCCAAATCTTCTGCATGCACGGAAGCCGGGAGATCAAGCCAAAGAGTTCTCAACAAAAACTTTACCAATGTGCATGTGAAATCCACTTAATCCGATGTTTTCTTCAACCTTTGTCATGTCCATCAAGGAATATCGATGCCAGATTCGAGATCAAGATATTTTAGCCCTCAAATTTGAGGATTTTAAAGATAAGAGTCAAAGAAAGAAATCATAGAGGTTCATACGACTTTTCTTTCAAATCAATGAAATAAATTTTATTTGCATCTATAAATATGATCAATCTATTTTCTGATGGGAAAGTTTTTGTATATACAGTTCCATGTTCCCAAAACCATGTAGTCCTCACATACCCACATACACTGATCTTCTGCTTGTAACATTTCAGGCACTCATCCAGATTTAGTCATTGCTGTGCCATGCATAAGCAACCTCTAATTGACTCTTGAAAATGCTCCCTAATCTGGTCACACATTGCTAAAGGTTAGCTTCGAACAAGCTGCTTGCTCACCATGTCACAATCATAGGCCATGTGCTTTTGCATATTATTATGCATGTGCAAATTTGTTCTCATATGAGATACATTACATGTGTTAATTCATCGTCCCACCACGTTTATGCGTCACTTTTGTAGTTATACATCAGTAGGCCCTCATTAGATTCTACTTGCTTGGTATTATAGGCTTCTGTTCCATGATGTATCAGATTTGATTTTCAAGATGTGATGAATCTCTTTTCATTGCAGATGAAGATTCAGCCAAGAGGTTTCGAGTAGCATCCAATAGCAAAGCTATGCATACTTGTATGATGAATTGGATGACAATTTGGGGAGTTGGGAAGCTATAATGCTCAAATTTGTAGACCTGAGTTCCTTTGGTTGCCTTAATTGTTTAATCCTGTCAGATAAGAAGCTTCCAGGTACCATATCATTTTGGCCTTGCATCAAACCACAAGCGTCCATGTTCCTGTTCTATTTCTCAGTTAGCAAAAGCAATTATGGTATTTTTTATTGTGAAGTAACAATATTTCTTATATTTTTACACGGAAGCCTTAATTTTGTTATTCTGCTATTTACTTTTGCATTATATTTATCTACCGCACAGGTTCCTGGATGTCCTATCTGCAAAGGGTTTGGAAATATTATTTGGTTATACATGGCAGCTGAATTTACATTGCAGAATGAGTTTTCTCGGTTCATCTTTAAATTCTCTGTGGCAAAGTTTTGGGTTAATAGCCTATTTCAGCATGACAAGAAAGCGTTTTCTGTCCCAATTTTTTTGTAAATAAAAAATTTTCATGGGTGCAATTTGCCAAGAAATCAGCTGTCTGCAGTATAATTTGAAACCAACTTTGACAACAATGTTTTATAGAAGGTCAATCTTGAAGTCTCCCATTTTATGGATGGTCCGCACTCTTATTGATAGCACCTTTCTAACTGGCTGTTGCAGGAAGACTGGCCCTTCTATTACCAATCTTTTCTGCAGTTAATGTTTTAGGCTTGGCCCTTCTTTCTTTTATACCATAAACAAACATGCCTTTTATAATGAAAATAAAAAGGAAAATTAAAGTGGCTAGAGTGGGGAGATCCTCTAGAGGATCCTATATGCACCTATTAGAACTAATATTTCTTGTGTCGTTGATATGCATGTCTTGGATTTATATTTCAGGTAGCCTTGTCTCATTGTGTCCTATGGCATCATATTTAAGTGTGACTTGAAAAAAGTGAAACTTATGGATGCTTACCCCGTGGTTGAATTTTCCCACTTACCTATCTATCCAACATTTCATGTTTTTGTATGATCTAGTAGTTCATTTTCTCAGTTGTTTTTTTCTTTATTAGCACACTTGCAATGGCAATAGTGATCTGACTTGTGCAAATATGTTAGATCATGCTTATTTGAAAATGAATGCATAGACAGGTTCTTAGCTCCAACTAATATAGCTATTAGAGATGATAAGAGAGATATTCTTTCTAGTTCTGTGTTGTTTGTTCTTTCTTTTTTCTATTATTGCTTTCTAGTTCTTATGTAGGTGAGATTCGATCTCATCTTAGCTTGATGAGCTTTATGTACAAGCTAATAATCATGTTACATCTATATTTGTTGGATAGGCTGGTTTGAGTGATGAGCTCCATCATGTGTAAACAATATTCATCATTTGCTTTCTTTTATTTTTATTTTTTGTTTCTCTATATATTCCTTTCTCTTTATCTTTCTTTTTAATTTTTTTTTCAATTCCTAGTGTTGAAGTCATGGTTTTTATCTTTTGACCATTTCACTTCATTACATTCAGATAATTAAGAAAGAGAAGAAAGTCCTCTAATTTTACTGATGCTTTGATGTTGAAAATAGTGTAGAACAAATAATAGACCTCAAGCATCGAAATGGCTGTGGCATGAACAACTCTCCATCTTTGATTAGTTACCTCTTTTAATTTCACCACTTGAAGCTCTTCCGCCAAAAGAATGACATGTTGAAAATGTGTCCTCTTGTTCAATTTTGCTGATAAAGAAAGTTTATCTCATATTTAATCTGCTTTATCTTTGTTATGGGTATGCAAACATATCGGCAAACTAGTTAAGTTGTTGGAAATCGAAACGAAAATCTAGGCATTGACATTACATTGCTTTCTAGTCTTATCAAACCAAATGTCTCTGTTTGGCTTCAGTTCACATTTTGTATCTACAACTGGTAAATTCAAATCATATTTACAGAAATATTATAAGATATGAAAAACAATTAAGTTTTGTACTATTGAATTAAAATCATGATAATAAATTTTCCAAGAAATTTCTAGTAAGGAAAGAAAAAGAGATCCATCTTCCACCTAAAAAAAAAGAAAAAAAGAAAAGAAAAGAGAAGGAGATCTATCATAAATCAAAGATTAGAATGACAACTCTAGAGAACTTGCAAAATATAAACTATAAAAATTTAACTCAGAAATAAAGCTAAATAAGAAACCAATTAGTTTCCATTAGCTAAATAATGTTGACAATTTTCTGTTATAAAGAATAGTGGGGCAAAATTTCCCAAAAGGCCAAAACAGTATATGGTCAAACTAGTGCTATAACATAACTAGATTAATGATGTAATATTACTGGACTAAGACCCATAATAATAATGGTATATTACTACTTAAGAAGAGAACTAAGCACTAATCAATATTCTGCTGGTGCAATGAATTATAGAAGGAACCCTCTACCATGCTGGAGTTGGCTCAATTGTGAATCCGAACCCAAATGGGAAGAGAGGATCATGGTGTGTCTCCGGTGTTCATGAGCTGCTGATCTATTGTCTTGAACCAAGTGTGCCAGAGCCCCATAAAGGATATCTGAAATGCTTGGACTTCAGTTCCCAGGATCCATTCAGCCACAAGGGCATCAATGGAGTGCTGCTAGGACTCAATCATGATAGGTCGACCAGAAATGACGATGATGACACTTGACAGAGCCACATAGATTGGTGATTGTGCTTAGGTCAGGTTGGCAATTGTGAGGTTCATGTTGTCCCCTGTAGTCTCAGCATAGAAGTGCTCTCCCACCATGACAATTGCATAGAAGTTGTTGGACTTCACATAATTTGCATTGGATGGTGATTCCTGTTCATTAAAAGGGATCTTCTTTTTAATTTAGTGTTTTTTTTTTCAATTTTTTGTAGAGCAATGAAGTTTGTTTTCATATCAAGTGGAAGTATTTTGACCTTTGAATCACAATCCATAGACTTAAATGAAGTGGGAACAAAAGAATTAAGAAACTAGTTTCATGGACAAAGTGGTGTTTTCTGTGAATAAAATCTAGGAAAAATGACAGATAGAAGCTGTAAAGTTTATTCAAGGTGTGATGTGCAAGCTCAGAGAGATTTTGGAATTAATTACAGGATTTTTGTGGTTGTAGGTAAGATTTTGAGGTGAAGAAGGTGACATACCTGCACTGTGGTTGTTGCTGCCGAGTTCTTGCCAAGTAATTGTCCAACCACCACATCGATAGCTGAAGTTGTCGGCATGGCTGCCAGATACTAGAAATCTGGGATCCTATGTGGAGGGGCAGAACTGAGTCCTTGTCAATCCGTTCTTCATCAGAACAAGTGATTTCCTTATGGCTTCCTTTGCCAAGTCTGTATTTGCCTGTTCAACAAGCCGCAGGTTTGGATCATTGAGATCATTTCTCTGAGGAAATTGAAGACCAAGATCATGTGGAAAGGAGGATACTGATTTCATAATTAACTTAAAGAGGAACTTAAGAGGAACTTGGGAAGCACTACTCTGGTATATGGGAAAAACTCAATTTAAGTACCATAACATAATTGCACAGTGATTCCCTAAAATGACTTATTTGAAGCTAGTACAGCACTGAATTTTCTCTAGGGGTAGACTAACTAATCTGGCTTCCAAGCTTGGGGGTGAATCTGAGATCAGTCATGGGTTTCTCAGAAAGTTACATGGTGGATTTGACTTGCAAAATCCCATGAACTTGAACTTGACTTGTCAAAAAGCTGATATCAGTGATTCTTACACACCATCAATGCTGCTCATGGGGAAGATCTTTACAAGGTAAGTCAAGTCGTCAATGAGATGGTTGCTTCCAGTTCAAATAACTACAATGGAGTTCATATTTCTATTTTTATTGAAATTATTTTATGAACTTACCCTGAATTTTAATGTCCTTGAGGAAGATGGTGACGGTTGGGATGCATCTTTACTGCATTCCAACTGGAGAGCAATCCATGCATATCAATCATCTTGGATCTCTGCATCTATATTATTATAAATATATTATTATAAAAGCCAACCCCGCCTAACATTTTATACTGAAAATACCCTTCATTTTTTTCTTTCAGATTTACTCCAACACCCAGGTTTGTTAACGCTATGTGTCATAAGTAACTGCCTACTTCTTTGTTGCTTTGCATATAGCGCATGCATTCCCCTAGACCTCTATAAAGTAGGTATAAGGAAGTGAAGTTTAGGAACTGAGTAATTCTACATCTCTCGTTTTAACTGGTTCTAGTATAATTCACGGACTTTAAATTTTTGCTATCAAACTAGCTTTTGTCATATTTTTTTTGAACTTTTTGAATTTTAAAAGTGGAAAAGTAAATTTTTAGAAGCTATACCAAAAAACACTTAAAAATGGAGAGGCTTCATGGACAAAAGCAACGTGCAGGCAGAGTTCTAGATCTTAAAGATAACCCTCTAAGCATCCTCTCGCTTTCTTTAGAAATTCCTCTGAAGCTTAAAGAAGTGCAGAACAATCAAAGAACTTTCCCTTGCTCCATCAAGAAGTGATCATCCTTCAATAACTAAGGGATAATTTAAGCCCCCAAAACACCAAAAACCCAAACAGATTAAAAAGGGATAGTTTTCTCTGAAAGTAAACACAAAAATGACCATTCACTCCACCATCCGTCTGCGCATATAAACCCATGCCCTGAACTTTATATTTTTACTCAACAGTTGCAGGCCTTGTTGATAGAGAATTCAAATGGAAACATTGTTTCGGAATACTACTCCTCGCAAGTACGAAGATTTTGATCCACCCTTTGATTGGCATGTAGATGAAGGCTCACATACTCTTGTCGTTGATGTAGAAGGTTTGCTTGTTTCCTTGGCTTTTATTTTCTTTTATGCAGCATTCGCTGGAAACGGCTACATTATTTCAAGTCTCATTCATGAAAGCAAAACCAGAGAGATTGAAGTCTATTTGTTTTGCAGGTTTTACAAAAGAACAGATAGATCTTTGGCTAGATGACTCTGAAAATCTTAATATCGCCGGAGAACGCCAGCTATACAATAATAGATGGAGGCGAATCAAGAAGATCATTCGAATTCCGGAAAATTGTAATATCAGCGGAATGGGTGCGAGTTTGGAAGATGGGGTACTTAAAGTTCTAATGCCAAAGCTGGAAGTCCCAATTGATAGACCAGATGAAATATCAAAATCCAGACCAGGGGAAGCTTCAACACCTCAAAAACCAAAAAGTGAGCCAAAATCTCAAATGGGACATGACGATATGTCCAAGAAAGCAGAAAGTGAAACCGGAGACTTGACAGGCAATAAGATTGTTCCAGGAAAGAAGGTAGAGAAGGAAAGGGCTGATCGTCATGCTAAGAAGGTTACAGAAGATCAGGAAATAAGGGTGATGGAAGAGAACGCTGAAGAGTTAGAAGGGGTTAGGAAGGGAACTGAAAAAGATGAAATGGCTAGGAATTCTGTTGATTGGGAGGAAAGGAAGGATGAAACAATGGAAAAAGTGGATGGCCATCAAAGGGTGAAGCCTGAAGAACTTGCGACAAATTTGGTTGTGGCTGCTCTAATGATCTTGGGATTTGGCCTGTTCATTTCTTACAAAATGGGATCTTGAGGGGAAGATAAAACGGAGTACGTACGTTCATGTATATTTGTTCACAACGCTTTGGCATCACATGTGCATGTGAAAAAATGACTTGAAATAAAGGAGATGGAGATGATCACAGAGAAAATTTTTTTTTCTTCTCTTCTTTTGTTTACATGAAATTAAAGATCTACCGGGTGACTTAAAATTCTGCCTCCCCAATTTAATCCGTCACAGTTTATTTTGTTTTCATATTCATGCAAGCAAGTTTATATGATAAATAACTAATGCTAATTTTTCACGTTCACTAAATCTATATCTATTTGTATATAATTCGAGGCACCCCCTTGAGAAGCATGCCAAACTAACTACTTTTTTTTCTTCTCTAAAATTATCTTCTAATGTCATTTTTTTTATATATTTTGATGAGTGACTTTATCTTTCTCATTTTTCACGCTCAACATTTCCTTATCTCTTATATGTCCTAAAATTTGTATCTATACACGTACAGTATTGCACGTGCACCCAGAAGAAAAACAATAAACCGATGGAAATTTGGAATCTCACCACACATGTATTGTGGGTGATTTTTAGTATTTATAGAACTCTGTTTTACAAATTTACAAGGGAAGAAAACTAACCCAGTTACAAAGTAACATCTGTACATGATACTCAGTCAAAATAATTTAAACAGAGATAAGAGGATAACAACTTAAACAGAAGTTGTTACTCTATGGATAAGAGGATAGCAACTTAAACAGAAGTTGTTATTCTATGAATCCAGCTACGTCCCATTCATGTGTTCCGTGAGTTTAAACTTTGAATTTGAATTGTTGTTGCTAATATTCCCCCTCAAATTGTGCGTGGTGACCAAGCACAATTTGTGACATAAAGATTCCAAAGCTGCTCGAGTTTGAGGTTTGGTGAAGACATCAGCAATTTGTGAATGAGTAGAGACATGATGGGTGACCAGTAATCCAAGAGAGACTCTTTCACGAACATAATGATAATCAAGTTCAATATGCTTGCTTCTAGCATGGAAAACCGGATTTACAGTCATGAATAATGAACTTAAGTTATCACAGAACAATTTCGGAGGATGTGGCAAAGGGATATGTAGATCATTGAGCAAAAAGGTTAACCATGTGATCTCTGCAGTTGCTTGAGCCATAGCACGATATTCAGCCTCGGTGCTCGAACGAGAAACGGTGGATTGTTTCTTGGCACACCAGGAAATAATGTTACTCCCCAAATAAGTGCAATAGCCTGTCGTTGAGCGACGAGTTAGAGGACAACCAGCCCAGTCGGCATCGGAGAATGCATATAAATCAAGTGTACTTGAAGCTTGAACATGGAGACCAAGATGTAGAGTTCCCTTGACATATCGTAGAATGCGGCGAACCATGGTAAGGTGAGAATTGGTTGGTGCCTGCATAAATTGGGACACATAGTTGACACTAAATGAAATATCTGGACGTGTCAAAGTGAGATATTGTAATGCTCCAACTAGAGACCGATAGTGTCTAGGATCCTTATACAGAGACGAATGTGGATCAGGCTTAAATTTTTGACACATAGGAGTACACACTGGCTTAGACTCATGCATAGAGTCATGCTCCAATAAGTCAACAGCATATTTTGTTTGGTGAAGAAGAATGCCTCCAGAAACATTGGATACTTGAATTCCCAAAAAATAGTGAAGAGGGCCGAGATCTTTCATGGCGAACTCACTCTGTAAAGCAGCTATGAAGGTTTGTATAATGGAATCACAAGAACCAGTGAGTATGATATCATCAACATAGAGTAAGAGTACCAAGATACCCTGATCTGAATGATGAACAAATAGACTGGGATCTGCAGAGCTACAAGAAAAACCAGCTTGAAGAAGAAAAGAGCTGAAGCGATCAAACCATGCTCTGGGTGCTTGCTTTAACCCATAGATGGCTTTATTTAATAAACAAACATGATCAGGAAAAATTGGATCCTCAAAACCTGGAGGTTGTTCCATTAAAACCCTTTCCATGAGATAACCATGAAGAAAAGCATTTTTAACGTCAAGTTGACGAATAGTCCATCCTCTGACCACAGCAATAGAGAGAACTAACCTGATAGTTCCTGGTTTAACAACTGGAGAGTATGTTTCAGAAAAATCAATCCCGTCAACTTGATGACAACCTTTAGCCACTAATCGTGCTTTAAGACGATCCAAAGTGCCATCAGCATTTAATTTGACTTTGAACACCCATCGGGATCCAACAACATTCATGGATGAATGGCGAGGTACAAGAGTCCAAGTATGATTCTGAGACAAGGCTAACAACTCATCTTCCATAGCTTTCTTCCATCCTTCGTTGGAAAGCGCAGATCGAACTGTACGTGGCTCCTTTGGAATAGAATCATAGGTATGTAGCAAGGCATATTTAGGATTCGGCTTGCGGATTCCTGCTTTAGCACGGGTAAGCATTGGATGAGTGGAAGATTGAGTGGTTGGAGGACTCACCAAGGTCAAAGAAGGAGGTGACTCTGCATGTATCATGTGTTGTTCAGAAGGCAAAGAATGATCACGTTGTTCAAGAGTGGTTGGTGATGCTTCATAATGCAAGGATAAGAAATTATCCTGTATAGCAGCTGCAGACATAGTGTTTGATGAGGAGACATCTTCTTGCTCAGTAAGAATTGGAGGCATTAATAAAGTAGCATCCGTGACTGGTGGTATTGCTGGGACTGTTGGAGATAAGTTGGAAGAGTTTGGAGATGACAAGTGTGGCTGAACCCATTCTTGAAAAGTTGTAACCACTGGTTCCGGTGAGCCTTTTTTGCACATATCTGAGCTTTTGAATGGAAGAACAGATTCATCAAATACCACATGTCTAGAGATGTAAGTGCGTCTGGTAGGAGGATGGAAGCATCGATATCCTTTGTGCCTATCACTGTAACCCATAAAAACGCAAGACAATGATTTGTGATCAAATTTATTTCCTTTAGTATCCCACAAATATGGAAAACAACGTGTGCCAAAAACACGCAGAGAACCATAATCAGGTACATGACCATATAACCGGAAAAATGGGCAATCCCATTGAAGTGTCGCTGTAGGAATCCTGTTGATGAGAAACACTGCAGTAGTGAAAGCTTCAACCCAAAACTGTTTCGGTATATTAGCATGTATAAGCATAGTAATTCCCAGTTCACGTATAACTCTATGACGCCTTTCTACAGTCCCATTTTGTTCAGGGGTATAAGGACAAGAAATTTGATGAAGGATACCCGATTTTTGTAAATGGGTTTGAAACCTTTGATTAATAAACTCACCCCCACCATCCGTTTGAATAATCTTAATCAACTTATCAAACTGGCGAGTTACATATTTCTCAAATAATAGAAATTGATCAAAAAAATCTGATTTCTGCCTCAAGGGAATCATCCAGACAAACTTGGTAAAGTCATCTACAATGGCAGCATAATATTTAAAAGAATTCATGGAAGATGTAGGAGCAGGTCCCCATAAATCTATATGAATCTTGTCAAATGCAGCAATACTCTTGGAGGAAGATTTTAAAAAAGAAAGTTTAGAAATCTTTCCTAATTGACAACTCTCACACAAAGAAGTTGTTTTATTCCCAAGAACTTTGATGAAGCCTAATTGGCGAAGCTTGTCAACCACAGCAGCTTGAGGATGTCCAAGACGCCAATGCCATGTTTCTTCAGAAGCAACTCGAAACCTTGTAGAGAAAAGAGCCACTGGAGATGCACGAATTGAATACAAATTACCCCTTTTTATTCCCTTCATCAGCACCTGTTGTGTCATTCGGTCCTTGACCACAAAATCACGGTTAGAAAATTCACAGTTCACTGGATAATCAGATGTGAGCTGTCCAATAGATAATAAATTCCGTTCTAACTCAGGAACTAAAAGAACATCATTCAAAATAATTTGAGAATGACCAGTGCCAAGAATAGCATCACCCACATGAGTAATACGTAAGAAATCCCCATTACCAATAATAACGTGATCATTACCAACATAAGGACGAAGATTTTTTAAACTACCTTCATCAGATGTCATGTGAGCCGATGCACCTGTGTCTGAAGTCCATTCCTCAGTGGATGTATCTGCATCAAGATGAAGTGCTGCAAAAGCCTGAGGGAGATTATCAGGCTGAATAGAATGGTTAAATCTGTGCCAGCAACGAATGGCAGCGTGACCACGTTTTCCACAAATCTGGCAAGCAACATCTCGGCTTGTTTCACGGGATAAAGAAGTGTTACCGTGACTAGGATTCTTTGTAGTGGAGTGATTGGCAGGTACAAAACCTCTTCCTTTTGAAGAAAAAGTGCCCAAAGCTTTGGAGGTTTTGTTTGAATACTTAGTATTGGATTTCTGGCCAATGAAGGCTGTAAAGTGTGTCTGGTCTGGACTGTGAAGATTGATACGGGTTTCATAACTTTGAAGTAAAGAAACAACTTCACTATAAGAAGGCATGGGAGGTTTGAGCATAGATGTGGTAAAGGGTTCATAACGAATACCAAGACCAGTTAGTAGCGAAAAGACCTTAGTCTTGTCACTTACCGCATGGCCAATGGCAGCAAGACTATCACAAATATTTTTGAATTTGCGAAGGTAATCGTTGAGAGAAGTCTCTGAATCCTTCTTTAAATATGTGAGTTGTTGAGAAAGTTGGAATTGACGCTCTTGTGAAGCTTGAGCATATGCTTCCGTTAGAGCCAACCACACTTGCATGGAGGTGTCAAGACCGATTACAAGGCTAAGAGCCTCTTCAGTCAATGTCCCAATGATCCAGCCGCGGAGTAGACGATCTGCTGTCTTCCACTTTTGATAAGCTGGATTTGGAACGAGTTCAGAGGTTGAATCACCAGTTGCTGGAAGTACAGCAGGAGGTGACTTGATATCGCCAGTAAGATATCCAACCAAATCTTGGCTTTCAGCAAGGGCTAGAACCTGCTCACGCCAGAGAAGATAGTTCTCAGATTTGAGACGAAGTGTAACAAAATTGTTAACACTTAGTGATGCGGAAGACATGTTGATTGCTCTGATACCAAGAAGAAAAACAATAAACCGATGGAAATTTGGAATCTCACCACACATGTATTGTGGGTGATTTTTAGTATTTATAGAACTCTGTTTTACAAATTTACAAGGGAAGAAAACTAACCCAGTTACAAAGTAACATCTGTACATGATACTCAGTCAAAATAATTTAAACAGAGATAAGAGGATAACAACTTAAACAGAAGTTGTTACTCTATGGATAAGAGGATAGCAACTTAAACAGAAGTTGTTATTCTATGAATCCAGCTACGTCCCATTCATGTGTTCCGTGAGTTTAAACTTTGAATTTGAATTGTTGTTGCTAATACACCCCACTAGTAATGTTTATTCCAAGAGGGAATGAAATCTTCTGCTATATTAACTTGATTTGGTGCTTGCTTTTGCCGTCGAACGCTGCCATGTGGAGCATCTTACGGTCAGTGATTTTTCATTTTTATAAATGCTTCAAGTGGGGTTCACATGAAAAAAAAATAATTGTGACTAGTTACATTTGTAGGTTTTGGGAAGGTTGTAAGTGGGTTGGAGTTAAACGTATTGGGTTTGGTTTGACTAATTTGCTGGCGAGCTGAAAATACATGGAACCTATTGTCATTACCAAACTTTTCGCTTGCAGCAAAACGACCGCGTGGCGCTATGGCTCTCACCTAGCCATAGCCAGCCTTACACCATCAAAGTATTTTTCCATCATGTAACAGCTTCCACACGATACCTTGATAGGATATTACTCACTTTTGAGCCTTGTACACCAAGCCTATCTTGGCCATTCCACAAGTCGATTCAGAGTACCTAACTGGCACTCACCCCACTTGTAGTGTTCCCTTGTCCTGATGGCCTATACGGCATCCTTGAAGTGCTACCAAGGTCCTTGACCAAGGTGAGCATCCAATGCGTCCTCACACAAGGCCCTGCACCTAAAGTGTCATGATACCATATCAAATAGCACTGAGGCTCCATCTGCTCCTACCATTGCATGCCAAGGCTATCTAGCCCATAGCGCATCTCCCACAATCATGTCACCACACATGACATCAAGAGAAGCAACCGGTATCTCATAGCACCAACGATAAGCCACCATGGCACTCCATGCCTCGCATTAGCAACGCAAGCTCCATCGGCAAGGCGTTGCCCCACAATCCTGCCTTCCGTGCTATTTGACACTTATAGCACTATCAGTTAGCCATGCCTTGCCAATGCATGTCAGCACACCCACGGGCTAGGGAGCATGCCAATCTCCGCCCCCACATAGGAGTGCGCTACTGTGTCCTAGGAGACCTTAGACATTACCTTCATGATGCCAAGACCCACCCCAAATCTCCATGGGGAGTGCTTGTCTGGTGCCCATTGTGGCACTAGGAAGAGCCAAGCACAACTACTCCTCCTTAAATAGGATATTACAACTTTACCATTCTATTAGGAGGAAACATCAACCTTTCTGGTACAATCATATA
Organism: Buxus sempervirens; assembly: GCA_947561395.2. Lineage (NCBI taxonomy): Eukaryota > Viridiplantae > Streptophyta > Magnoliopsida > Buxales > Buxaceae > Buxus > Buxus sempervirens. The sequence continues at coordinate 38,953,502 of OX387183.1, read as the reverse complement.
TACTAGTGTTTTTCGGAGTTCTAGGAGGAGTTTTCCCAATCCGTTTGAACTAGTAGCTTCATGACATCGTCCTCTTCGCTATAGATTCAATCTGGACATCCAAATCTTCACCAATTCTTCTCCATACCTCCAAATCTTGTGGGGCTTACACACTAGAAATATACCTGTAAGCATTTTCACTACATGACCACCGCACTACCATCTAGGAACCCTTGAGCCATGTAGAAGTACCCTGGAGAGTTGATCCCCAAAAGATCTTCTCTTGTTGGTCACGCCTGACCAAAGTCAAGCTATGTGCCAATCATGGCACTGTCATGGCTAAGCACCATGTAAGTTGCTTGCCCGTGACATCATGTCAACGGACCCAATTTGCCACAAAATCATTTATCTTTAATTTAGAGGCTGTTTGGTAACGTTTTCTTTTAAATAGTTTGAAAACTAAAGACGTTTTCAATTGTTTTTAAGTTTTTAAAAACAAGTGACAAGAAACCCGTTTGGTAACAATTACTGTTTTTTGAGTTTTTGAAAACAAGTAACAAGAAACTTGTTTGATAACAATTAATTAAAAAAAATGATTTAAGTTTTCAAAATCAACAAAAATACGTTGCTGTACAACATGCAAGGCAATTAAAATCAAAATTCCATGCCACATATTACAAAGTGACCAATCGCATAAACTCTTTCCCGTAGCTACATCATAAACAACTCTTAATTATACCATTAGGTATTTCCATTTTGTATGTAATTCCATCTCTAAATGCAATTGTTTTTCTTTGTCAAGCTGCTTGGGACTACCTTCTAGAGGCTCTACATTTTGTCCACCTTGATTTGAAATAACAAGTCCTCTCCCCCATATTCTTCAAAAAATTGATCCATTTGTGTCTCATGGTTAATGAAGTTGTGAGTTGTGCATGCTACAATAGTAATGAATCCTTAAGTGTGAAGAGAGTATGAAGGCCTCAGCTTTAAAATTAGAAACCAAGCTTTCATTATGCCAAAAAATTGCTCTATCACATGGTTAATCAACGCAAGTTTTTTGCCACAGCAAAAAAAACACAAAAACGGTTTTTGCGTTTTGGGTTTTTTATTGAACAGTTAAGCTTTTACAGATTTTTAATAGTTTGAAAGCAGGAGTTAAATTAACGTTTCAAGGTAGCTTTTTCAACTTTTTTTTACAAGTCAGTGATTTTTTATTGAAACATGACATTTATCTACGTTATTGCCATTATAATCTTATGAAGTTCCCCAAATACCCTTCACTAACCAACCCACACCCACTCAACCATTGAGCCAAAGTTTCCATTTCCAGGTTTTACAACACACCGATTTTCTCTCTTTTCCCATTCTCCATCTACATCTCATTCTCAGTAACTATAAACCGGGCTTTCAATATGCCAAAAAACTTGCGTTGATTCCTTAATTATGCTGTTGGACTTTCCTTTTTGTATATAATTCAAAATACATGCTTAAGCTATTTGAGGAGTTGAAATCTTGAGTGATGAAATTTTTCATATAGATTGCTTCTCTCAATTGTTTTAAAATCAATCTGTCTTGCCAGCAATACAAATGTCAGGTATAGACTACTAATCAACATCACCGGATTTTGAGTTCTTCACGGGGAAAGAGAGGGACCTGTGATGCTAAAATGAAGGAGGGCCCTTATTCTCTTTAAGAAATCCGAACCCATCTATGTAAGTTTCTTCCTTGTCCTGTTTATTTAATTTTCCTTGTAGTCTCTCATTTCTCTCATTCCAACTCTTTTATCCCATCCTCTATGTGATCAAGTTTTATTTGTTTTGTAATTATTTTTCAGTTTTATAGTCTGTTTTTGATATTGCATTAGTGTTTGACACACAGACCCGGCCAGCATTTCTATTCTACATTATGTACTTGTCACCCCTATTGAAATATATGATAAATAGTGTGGCAGGCGGATTGATAGCATTATTGAAGCATCGAGTGTCCATGACAAACAGCAATGGGTTTGTTTTCTCTCTTTCTGCCTCTATCTCTATGCCATGGTTTGTTGTTAGGGGAGAACAAACAAGTGCAGGAATAAGACAAGCCTTCAGCTTCACAAAGGCATGTGAACAGCCAATGCTTTAAATTCGAGCAGAATCAAAAGAAGCTTGTGAATGGAGTGGAAGCTCTCAAATGTATCCCATTCCAGTGGAGTTTATTTGAAGCTTCAACTCACTTTACCTTCCAAACAGAAGAAAAGAAAAGAAAAAAAGAAAAAAAAATTGTTTTCCAATTATGTTTAGAATACACCTGCTAACCAATTATTTGATATCTATTATCTCATTAAAATTTCAATGTCTTTTGTTTTTTTTTGTTTTGTTTGGGTTTGGAAAATTAAGGGCAAAAATAGAGATTGAATGGGCCTTGTGGCTTTGTAGGACCTACACTTCCAAAATTTTATTAGCTTCGAAGAAAATAAAAAATCTAATATGAAGCTGGAAGGGTAGAAAGAGAAAGAGGCTTTCAATGAATGTTTAAAAAAATTCAATAACTACGAAAACTGAGCATCGGTTGGGTTGGAATTTTACACACATACATATAGTTTTGTTCTTTTGGGAATTTCCCTGATTAATTAAATTACTTTTTAAATAAATTAAATAATGCTTGAAGCGAAAGCCTCAAAATTACGTTTTAAAATAAATTCAAAGTATTTTGAAAACCAAACAACCAAAGCAAAGAAGTCACAATCACAAATTTGGGAAATGTAAAGCACGAAGACAGGCATGTGTATCACGGGTTGAAATCGTTTGCCGCCGCATGATGCCGCAAAGGCAAAATTGCTTTTTAGTGTTACTTTATGAGAATAATTGTTTTTCAGTCATCAACTTTGTCGAAATTGCTTTTTAGTGATACTTTTTCAAAACATTTAGAAACAAGTGGCGTTTTACTATTCACGGACAAGAATGCCCTTTAAGACTATCACTTACCCATTTTGCCCTTACTCATGTTTACCTAAATGCCCTTCTCTTAAACCCTTTGTGACTTCTTCTTCAAGCTTCGTCGTGACTTCTTCTTCAAGCTTTGTTGTGCTTTCAATTGAGTGTCAAGAACGACCAGTGCTCCAGTGCTCTGCAACCTTTGCTTTCTTCGTGAGAAAACCATTTTCAATCGTGCCCTCGTTCACCCTAAAATTTTCAATCGAGCGTTTGTTCAGCCATCATGTTCTTGTTGGCATTCACCAGCTATCGTGTTCGACTTCTTGTTTGTGTTCATGTTCGTATTCAACTTCGTGTTCAGCCATCGTGTTCGATTTTAAGGTAATATTTTAACTTAGGTTTTAACGTATTCATTCTTTTCTCTTTTATAGATTTTGTTCTTTCTTGTTCGTCCTTTTAAAAGTTAGCCCTTCTTTTTCTGGGTTGATGAGAGTGGATCTGTATTAGTCTGTGGAATACCTTATTTTTCTGGGTCGATGAGAGTGGATCTGTATTAAATTCCCTTTTTAAAGTTAGCCCTGCTACGAACGAAAAGGAGAAAGTGCTCTCATTTTGGACAATTGATACAAATTGATGGGTTAATTCTTTTCCCTTTTAAAATGAGCACTGTTACGAACAAAAAGAAGTGCTTTCACTTTGGACAGTTTATACAAATTGATGGCATAATTCTTTCCGAGAAACTCTTCAACTGGTTGTTTGACATTGTCCAACTGAACTCCTCTGTTAGTATATCACAATGCACTCTGTCATGGAACATGGTGGGATGTGGTCTTCTTCTATTATATTGCTTGATTGTATACAAAAATGCCTACAAAAATTTGTCACTTTTAAGGCCCATGGGACCTTGGGGATTGTGCAGGGCAGATGCATTGGTTCTTGTTACATATTTATCCTGTAACTAAGTACTACTGATAATCTTGACAATTGGTAGCATTTAGAAATTAACCATGTAGAAATTATTATTATTTTTTACTCCCAAAATAAGTGTATATATGAAAAGAACTGCCTGTTTCTTAATTTTAGCTCTCTTCTGAAGAGTCTGTGCAAAAGTTCAATCTGACTTGGCTACCTAATCGTTAGCTAAATTCAGTTTCTCTTGGCTATCTAATTCTTAGCTGGCCAACTTCATGTGTAGTGAGGAAGTGTGTGCCTTGCATTTAGCATCCTATGTATCTAAGTTTCCCTTCCTCACATTTTGGTTTTAGCTTTACTAATTTCTAACATTTCTATAGTTTGGGCATTGATCCTCTTACCCTAACATGGGCCTCAATAGAATGGGTCGAATATTTATCATGCTTACTTGGTACGTAGAATAAAAGCTGGTCATGATCTGCAATTCTAGTTCTGCTATAAAAACTTTCCGCTTGCTATAAATTGTTCTCCTAGCAAGCTCCATGCTGCATTAGTTATCACTCATGGGCTATGAATTTTTTCTATGAGATGTAATTATTAAAAAGCAATACTCATTTTAATAGTCAGTGGAATCTCTGAAAAATGTATGCAGCCCTTTGGGAGTAGATGATCTTTTTGCAGCAAAATGTGTTATAGATCTCTATGTTTGATGTGTTGAAATGGAGTTTGAAAGATGAAAGTGACACTCATGTAACATTGTTTAATGTACACCATGTTTATTTACGGGAATTACTTGATTTAGGTGAGGCAGTTGGAACTCAAAGTCGTGGTCTTTCTCAAGACCTTATTTCTTTGCTTCCAATTTCCAAGTACAAGTGCCACTTCTTCTCAAGGAAAAGATCACGAGGCGAGAGGTAATGTCCAGGCTTCCTACTGCTTTCAGGAATTATATTAGCATTCCTTCATGCTTCTTGTCAAAAATTTATTGATGTTTTGGATGGTATCGTTTTCTAACTCACAAAACAATTTTGTTTTCTTGTCTTCTCTCTATTAAATAAGTGAATACTACAAATCTGTTTTTGGTACTTCAGGAATGTTTCCGATAAGACCTAGCTTGATTATGATGGCTTAATTGAACAGCATTCTACTCTCCCTTTTCCCTGAATTAGTAGATGCATTGTGAGCTAAAATTCAAGGAAAATATTTTCTGATGTAACCTTTTATTGTTCTTATTGAAATGGCGTTGAGCAATAAATCTTGAAATATGGGTTCTAATTTGTTGGGTCACTTAAGGCACTCACTGATTGTTTCTGTTTTGTAGTGAAAAGCTCGTGTTTTGCAGAATAGTGATATTTAGCAAAAATGGATGAGAAAACTCATGTTTCTTTATTGGATATGATAGACCAATGGTCATTATAATCCAAGTAGATTCTATTTGCCTTCTGTTTGTTCAGAAGGACCAGTTGAGTCATGTAGCATTGGCTGGTTGTCTGCAAGAAAGCTAGAAAATCGTGGGTTAGTAAGTACGATAATTGTCAGCCTTTGTAGGTTGAAGTTTGCAAGAAGTGGTTAATGGTTGTTTGATTAATTTCATAGCTTGCCACTGGATGAATTCTTGTATCATCCAAGACGATATGACTCTGGATGAATTCTTGTATCATCCAATAAGTCTATCAATTGGCTGCTAGTAGCAATCAGACCACTCCCGTGGACACGTAAGAAACCAACAGCATTGATAAAAACCTTCTTGCCAAGTCCATGAGCTGTCAAATCTTTCCATATCCTCATGTGGCATTACCCTTAATGCAGCTTCATCAGCTGAGCTAATGTGATTTTCCTTCCGCTGGTATGGAGCAACAGAAACTTTATCCCATAAATTCTTCCCATATTCCATAAGTAGCCAATTCTTAGCTCTTGCAGTCAATTAAGATCGCGCTTCCTTCTCCATGGAAGGAAAAATAAAATTAAAAAATGCATCTTGCAGAATTAGCTTCCAATGCTCATTCCATAGTTGAGCTGATTTACTAGCACCATCACTCAGATAATTATTATTTATTTCATAAACTATCTCATTCAGAATATTCTCAGCCAATTTTAAAGTAACTTGAAGGAGTTTCTCTTCTTTGCCTTCTGGACCAGAAGCCACTGTGCATCCTCAAATGTATTAAGTGGTTTTTCATGTATCCATTTAACTCCTGAAAACTGATGAAAGGAATTTATAGCAAGCTTTGTTACTTCATAAACTCTTCGAGTACTTGTAAATTGCATTTAGGGACTTGTAACCCTCATTTACGGACTTGTAAACCAAGTTTATAGACTTGTAAACCGAGTCTACGGACTTGTAAATTCCATTTACGGACTTGTAAACGACTTGTAAACCTCATTCACGGACTTGTAAACCGAGTCTACAGACTTGTAAATTCCATTTAGGGATTTGTAAACCACTTGTATATTGCATTTAGGGACTTGTAAACCTTGTTAGTAGACTTGTAAACCAAGTCTACGGAATTGTAAACCAAGTCTATGGACTTTTAAATTCCGTCTATACGGACTTGTAAATTCCATTTAGGGACTTGTAAACCACTTGTAAATTGCAATTATGGACTTGTAAACCTCATTTACAAACTTATAAACCAAGTTTATAGACTTGTAAAGCAAGTTCATGGGCTTGTAAATTCCATTTAGGGACTTGTAAACCAAGTCTACGGACTTGTAAATTCCATTTAGGGACTTGTAAAGTACTTATAAGTTCCATTTATGGACTTGTAAACCCTGTTAGTAGGCTTGTAAACCAAGTTTACGGACTTGTAAACCGAGTCTACGGACTTGTAAATTCCATTTAGGGACTTGTAAACCACTTGCAAATGCCGTTTAGGGACTTGTAACCAAAGAAACACAACCATGTAGACCTAGCCGGTTTTTAGGAACTACCTACTTAATGTCCTTATGGTCCAGCCAAACATCACATGATATTTCCTTATCCGCATTAGTCATTAACATCATAACATCCAAAAGAAAGAATTTTTTTCAGGGTGGAGGCGAGGAATGAAAGGGTTGTGAATCTTGATGATTCTGGGTGGAGGATTTGCTGTGTGGGGATGTAGGTAAATGCTTTTTCATGTCTAAAATCCGGTTGGTGAATGTAGATGGTGAAGTGGAAATGTTATTGATCTATAAAAATGGATTCCAAGTATTGCCATAGTGGCAGCAATCCATTAGGCAGTGGATTTTTGAGTAGTATTTTTTAGACTTGGCTAAAAGGTGGGATTTTAAAAATGCACCTTCTGTTGCTTGTTTGAGGGTCCATCACCTATGTGTAATTGTTGCCCGTTTGTAATAATTAATTACAGCGAAAGTTGTATTATATATAGGAACTCTCTTTGCAATGAATATGGTTTCTTGTTTCTAGAGAAAAAGTGTTTTTCATTTTTTTTTCTTCAAACCCTTTTCTTTGATAGACTAGGCTATCTATGAGAATTTGCTTACACTTATCGTGGTTGTATGAGGAATTTTTTTTCCCCATTGATGGTGATACACTTGAATTATTTTGGTATACTGTGGATATGTTATGGATAGTTAATGGGTGCTTTGATATCGTAGACATGTGTATTTTGATTTATGAAACTTGATGCATGGATCATATGGAATGTGTACTTTTGATTTTCCAATACAGATTCCCATAACTTGGACTGTTGAGATGAGACAATATGAAAGTTGATACAGCTACATATAATCAAGGTTGGTTTGAGATACTAATGTCTCGAGACTACATAATACATTAATATGACATAATCTGCATATAATTGTATTCTTTCATTTCAGACTGGACCTGTATTTCTACATGGTTTCATTGTTTGGTAACTGGCACATCTGGAGAGTGCAGTCAATCCATGTCACCCTGAAACCAATGACTACGTATTTTAAGTTAGGACTCTGGATAGCATTCAAAAGAGCAATTAATTAAAATGGTAGGTAAATTAGAATGCATCTTGGGCCAATAATTTAACACTCTGAATTGATGGGCAAATGCACCAGAAATATAGGCTAGAGTCCTGGTGAAAGGGTACAATGATCTAGTTCTATTCAATTGCTCGTCTTTCAACATATAAATTTCCTTTAAGCTCTATAACAGTGGAATTTCCTTTGCGGATAGACTCAAAACTTATCATCATTCTTGTTTCAAAATGAAGACAGGGTATTGCTATGGCTTTGGAATGTTACCTCCAGGACTTATTACGTTCTATTGTTTCAAAATGACACTAGGATATAATCCTAGCATCAACCGGGCAGATATTGAGCATGCGGCCGTTATGCACTACAATGGTAACATGGAACCATGGTTGGAGCTGGCAAGGGGCAAGTGTAGATGATGTGGACAAAGTAAATCAAGCTCGATCACCCTCAACTTAGTAACTGTAAGCTGGGTGAATGAAAGGAGCAGCTGGAGATCCCTTGGGAACGTCTATAATGGATGGAGTGCGGGTTTTGAGGCACGATAAATGGCGTTAATATGTTCTTGAGCTGGACATGTTTTCTGACATATTGGTTATTTTTCTTTTAGTTCATTTCTTTTCTTTTGTCTCTAAGTCATCATATTCTTGTATCAACTCTTCATTGACTGACTTGTACGGGGCCGGCCATGTAAATTGTTGTTTATTTTTAATGCTGGGGAATTTAGTTTTCTTGTGTTCTGATGACCAAACCTTTATTGAATGGATTAAAGTTTATTTAGAGTTCTTTTGTTTCATCAATTTTCTCTTCATGAATAAGATGAAAGCTTTTAATGACGAAAGTATCATCAATGTACGTCCCTAAAGGCAATTGCAACCCTTGAAAGATCAACAGTGACCAAAGCTAGATAAAGCTTAATGGACCGCTCAAGCGATTGCTTGTGTTGTTCTCCATCGCTCGAGCCCTGCAGCTAGCGATGTCTAGCTCTGGTCTTGGGTTATACAGAAAAATCAACAGCAACCAGAGCTAGATAAAGCTTGATGGACAGCTCAAGCGATTGCCTGTGTTGTTCTCCATCGCTCGAGCCCTGCAGCTAGCGATGTCTAGCTCTGGTCTCGGGTTATACAGAAAAATCAACAGCGACCAGAGCTAGATAAAGCTTGATGGACCGCTCAAGCGATTGACTGTGTTGTTCTCCATCGCTCAAGCCCTGCAGCTAGTGATGTCTAGCTCTGGCATCAATTTAGGAATCAGTTGGAGCCTAAGATTCATAAACTAATGCTCTTCCAGCAAGTTCTTAAATTGATTGTGGATTAGTTGTCAATGACAACCTAGGTCATTTGGCGCAAATCGATATTTTTTATACTGGGGAACCTTTTTAATGTAATAATACTCCCAAATATAAGAGAACATCAGTAAATTCACTTGTATTCATTCTTTGAAGGCTAGCATGTGTACAAGACGGAAGAATTGATACAATGTATGTAATTTATCTTCTTTCAAAGTCATCTTTTCTAGTTCTTGACATGTGAGCTGGAACCATGTTTTAGAAAATTTTGAAATCTGATAGTAGTTCCCTTTCTCATATTAGCAGAAGGGCAAATCTGTTGATGAATTACAACTAGGATTTACATGGTATTCTAAATAGTTCTTCGAAAAAAAAAGGCCCATATATGGAACCAGCTCAGAATCTATTGAAAGCCTAATGGCACAAGATTATTCTGTAGTGTTATTATATTGCAACAAGGCTGCAAAAAACAGAATTACAGTGGTGAAGAAAAATTTTGGCGTTGAAAGATAATAAATGCTTGGTATATTGACAACTTGATATGCTTTTTCCTCAATGCATCTTCATCTTGAGTTAGGACCTGAATTTATTATATGACAGATCCATCTTTAATTGTTGAGTTCCTTAATATGACTGTGATGCCGGATCTGATATAGATTTCTTCTGAAGATCTGTCAGCCTCTTGTATCCCCTACAGACATAACCAAGGAAATAAAATGAGGCAAAGGACTTTTGAGTCGTGAAATCAAAACAGAAGAATGGCATTTGTCCACTTATGTGGCATATATGCTGATTTGCTGGACTGTACCATGAGTACAAACTGGTAAGTTGAGGCAACTTTATCATGGATTATGAAATTCCAAAAAATGCTTAAGGAACTATACCTCTGAATTAGAAATGATGACATTCTTTCCAATTCTTGCATTCTTGTCAATGATGCAGTTCCTAAAAAACAGAACAATAAGATTTTTGAGTAAGTAGAAGGTATAGAGCTATATAATCTATAAAATAAATGCTTTAGGTTACTTGATTTCTGTATTTTCTCCTATGCCAATTGGAACCCTCCCTTCAGCCAATAGTGATGCTACTTCAACGTTGGTTTCACAGTAGTCAGCACCAAGCATCCCTGTATCCTGCATGTACAACATTCCATCCCATCAAAGGCAATTTTTTTTAGATTGACACAAAGAAACATCTACGAGAAATACTAATTTACTTAGTTGCTAATATTCCCATAAACATTTTACAGGATAATCTGAACAAACCGTTCATGAAACCTAAAATGCTTATTAGGCCATGGTTTCTCCATCTATTTTTGTTAATCAATAGATTTGAAGGTCACAAGAGCTACAAAAGGAGCTTATTAACAACTTTAGAAGACATTTTAGTAAAAACTTTAGAAACCATAGTTTGCCTAGGATCTTTCTATATTCTTAAAGTGCATAAAGCCACTGGTTTGGCATGTACGTCGAAATACTTTAGAGGAATAAATAGGGAGAAAATACATTAGAAAACATATAACAACACCAGATAGTATACCAATAAATTATAAAACATATAACAACTCAGACATGGTATACCAATATCACTTCATTTTCACTTTATAAGTGGTTTACAAACCCGTAAAAGGAATTTACAAGTCCTTAAATGGAATTTACAAGTCTGTATAGACGGAATTTACAAGTCCGTGTAATTTACAAGTCCGTAAATGAGGTTTACAAGTCTACTAACAGGGTTTACAAGTCCCTAAATGTAATTTACAAGTGGTTTACAAGTCCCTAAATGCAATTTACAAGTCCGTTAACTCGGTTTACAAGTCCCTAAATGGAATTTACAAGTCCATAAACTCGGTTTACAAGTTTGTAATTGAGGTTTCTCGTCTACTAACAGGGTTTACAAGTCCCTAAATGCAATTTACAAGTGGTGTACAAGTCCCTAAATGGAATTTACAAGTGGTGTACAAGTCCCTAAATGGAATTTACAAGTCCGTAGACTCGATTTACAAGTCCCTAAATGCAATTTATAAGTGGTTTACAAGTCCCTAAATGGAATTTACAAGTCCGTAGACTCGGTTTACAAGTCCGTAAATGAGGTTTACAAGTCTATTAATAGGGTTTACAAGTCCCAAAATTCAATTTACAAGTGGTTTACAATTGCCTAAATGGAATTTACAAGTCCGTAGACTCGGTTTACAAGTCCGTAAATGAGGTTTATAGTCTACTACAGGGTTTACAAGTCCCTAAATGCAATTTACAAGTGGTGTATAAGTCCCTAAATAGAATTTACAAGTCCATAGACTGGGTTTACAAGTCCATAAATGAGGTTTACAAGTCCGTAAATGAGATTTATAAGTCTACTAATAGGGTATACAAGTCCCTAAATGCAATTTACAAGTGGTTTACAAGTCCCTAAATGGAATTTATAAGTCCGTAGACTCGGTTTACAACTCCCTAAATGGATTTCGTAAACCGTAGACTCGGTTTACAAGTCCCTAAATGCAATTTACAAGTCCATAGACTCGGTTTACAAGTCCGTAAATGAGGTTTACAAGTCTACTAATAGGGTTTACAAGTCCCTAAATGCAATTTACAAGTGATTTACAAGTCCTTAAATGGAATTTCTTGTTGTGACAAGAAATTTTGGATTTGAATATTCCTTTACAGCCCACCACGACCAAATCCAGGAGGCAGAGGGGAAACATGTGCTGAGACAGGGATCAATGTATTCTTTAGTAAGGTATAATTGGAGTGCTATTGATCTGTCCTTATCTTCTAAATGAAATAAAATAATAGGGCTAGTTTGTAAAGATGGTCATCAACTCCAAAGTTTGCATCTCATTGCTTGACTAGCACTCAGTTTGTTTCTGGACGCATTTGGTAACTCTCACTTAGTTGGCCACATGTAAACATAAGTTTATGTGCAAAATTGGACTGAGAATATTGGTCAGAATCATCCTTTCTATAGTTTTCCTCCTAGCTAGTTTTGTTCGATATGATGAATGTTTGAGAGGATAAAATTTGAACATTGGGAGGGTGTAATCATCTAATTGAATTTTGGCATGGGAGATGGTCTCATCAAATGTTTTGAGTCTGATTAGTTATCATGGCAAGGTCTTTACCATAGCTTCACTCTGCTAAATTTACTAAAATGAGTCGAGTCTGATTAGTTATCATGGCAAGGTCTTTACCATAGCTTCACTCTGCTAAATTTACTAAAATATTTATTGATCCATAATGCATGGTACACCATCAAGGACTATTTGCTTTGTTTCTTGTTGGTAATAATGTGACAATTTTGTGGTTATTAGATTGTAAAGTTGGCTGCGGTAAGAATCAACAGCATGGCTGAAAGGCTACAACTGTCTCAGCATATCAGGGAGAGTGTTTTCTGTCTCATTCAACAGATCCTTAGTCAGTGAACAGCCCTTTTCTTTAACCGACATCTTGACCAGATCATACTATGTTGTTTCTATGGAATTGCTAAGGTGTGCATCTATGGATTTACGAGAGACTAAAGCCAGATATTTGATCATTCACTTCTTTTCTTACTAATTTCATGTTTTTGCTTGCAGATTTCTCAACTAAACCTGAAATTTAGAGAAATAATTTACAACTATAGGAAGCAACCACAATGTAAACCTCAAGTTTTTCGCAGCGTGTTTGTTGATTGGTCATCTGTACGCCGCAATGGGGTATCATGTTTACTCTGTTGTCTTTCATATGTGCGTGTGTATGTTCATGTGTATTTTTATGGAAATATGAGCGTTTTTATCGTTTGGAACATAAAACTGGACAGGAACATGTTGATATTATTACATTTTACAATGAAAAATTTATCCCAGCTGTAAAGCCTCTGCTAGTGGAGCTTGGTCCTTGTGGTGTAGGTCCAAAAACTACCCGGGTTCCGGAAGTTAAGAATAATAATGAAGGTGTTCTCTCTCTCTCTCTCTCTCTCTCTCTCTCTCTCTCTCTCTCTCATGCATTTGCTAATTTTCCTTCTATTTATTTTGCGTTCTTGCTTTTTTCCATCTCCATATTGTCTGACATCTCCTCCTCACCCCAAACCCCAAAAAAAATACCAATAAATTGGTCAATGTCCAGGGTCACCTCGGATATCTCCTTTCCCAACTCTCCCTGATATGTCTCCAAAGAAAGTATCTGCTACACATAATGTCTATGTTTACCCCCTGAAATCCTCAATTTTAGAACCAGAAAAAATAATACTCTGCTACATATTGGCCTTCAGTATTACAAACATGGTGTAGAAGAAACAAGCTAATATGTGTTGGTTCTTCTTTAATTCCATCTGTTGTTTTGTTTTTTGGTCTGTGATCTGATTGCCCCTCAAGCTCCACTCACTTTGTGTAGTCTCCTTAAATCACCCCACAAGTGAACAAAAGAAAGAAGAAAAAGATGAGTCTATGTTCTTCTCTTCTCTTCTAGTAAGTGTGGTGAGATGTATGGCTGTGCTTAATGAAGGGAAAGGAAAGGTTAGGAGTAATTATTTATAGTCAAAAATCCAACTAATTATGCAAATGACAAAGGAATCACACGACTTTAGAGGTAGAGGGAATGATTTAGGACTTGGAGATTAAGTATTATGTGATTATGATATCTGATCAAGGATTATGATATCTAATCAACAATTACCTTGCAAAAAAAAGGAAAGATTTGGTGTGGGTTTAGGTATCTCTGAACATTGAGAACAAAGACTCAGTGTAGGATTAGACACGATGAGTGTGGTTTAGCAATTAATTAATCTTTACTCAGTTGGCTGTCCAGATTTTCCATGTGAAATGAGGCTTTTATGTTCCTCCTGACAATATGTAGGCAATTCACTAAAGTAACATCTAGTTCAATTCTTTAAGGACCACTTGGGAGATGCTATAATCAACTTTGGGAGCTCAATTTTTTATCTTAAATATTAAACAACAATAATATATAGTAATAATAAGAGCAAAAAGTAATAAATCAATGTTACATGAGGATATAGTTTTCCTTTCTGATTAAAATTGAATTTTTTTTTACTCTAATAAATTTGATCATTGTCATCAGAATGTTTTTTAATTAAATACTGAAAGATAAAGGAATCATTTCATCAAACTTAATACTCATAACTTAATATAATATATGATGGATTTTTAATACCATTACTCTCACACCCATCTTCTCTCTTAATTCCTTGGATATATAAGAGATGGTATTAGTTATTTTTTTCAGCTTTAAGAACAAAAAAACCAAATTAGAATCTTTCTCCATGCGATATAATGAGAGAAAGTGAGAGATATCAATGAATTTTGTAATATATATATATATATAGCCAAAATATAATTGTGTAGTCCACCTAACGAATCACTTAGTCTCTATTTTGGCCTCTTTTACTAAATCAATAAAGTAAATATTATTTAAATAAAAAAACCAAATTATATATAATTTATAATGTACAAATAAAATATAACATGGATGAAAGGCTTGAACCAATGTTCAACAGCACTTAATCTTAAACAATACTATGCATATTAAAGTAAGTAGTCTCATCAATCATCATTGTCATACATAAGGGAGAGATCATTATGCCACATATCTGTGTTGTGGTCCTATAAAAAATAATGTGAAAGTGATAACAATGCATTAAATTAGAGTAATAATTAAACATGTATCCATTGACAAATAGTGATTGAGAAAGTATAATTCTAGGTTATCTTTTCTTAATAAATTTTAAACAAAGCCTACATTGGCCCATTAGGACTCTGATATCAACCATCTTACATCTCTTTATTTACTAATCAATTATTTTATTTATTTTTATTTCTCAAGTCTTAACTTTTATTTTTACTTTTCATTTTTCTTTTTTTTTCATGGGTGGGGGATGATTGTAGCTAGATTTCAAGCTGTCAATGTGCCATTTTAACTCAGAATTAAGCTAAGCTTGTTTGAGCTAAGCCTGAGCTAGATAATTAATTAGGCTTGTGACTTGAACCTAAGCTTTAATGAGCCTTACTCGAGCTTGGGAAGCTCAGTTAAACTTTCAATCATGTATGAAATCAGCAAATGACAAAACGAATAGTCTAGCCAAGGATGGTGTGACAAGAACTGAGATGTTTATAGGGGTTCACCTCGATACGATGCTACATGGTGACGTGTGATAGATTATGCATCATGATAATTATAGCAGTCTTTTTTTTTTTCCTTTTCTTTTCTTTTCATTTTTCTCTTTTTCTGTTTAATTGTTTGTCTCTCCCTTGGGCTGGCTCACTTTTAATGGTTTGCTCTTCATGTCACTTCCTTAGACAACCTAAGCTTTGTCTCTGTTCTTATCCTTGACAGAATAACTTCATTACTCATGAGAGAAAAACAGTCTCCGGATCAACAAAATATACTCCTCTAGGCTGATTTTCTTTCTGGGACATGGCGTATTGAGAATAACTCTTAATGTTTGTTTCACAGAATAAACCTTCCAAAATCAGGGAAATCACATTCCACATCATAGAAGCGTGAAGGGATATCTAATTTATTAAGGAGGGGCCTGCTTATAATTATTTCCTGAAATAACTAATAAAATTATTAATACCCATATCAACATAAGTGGATCTCCACACGCTCAATTGACAACCTCTCCACTCTAGCCAAAGATTCATGAATAATTATACCCCGTCAATTCCAACAGCTCTTCGGGGACTCTCTACATTACAGAACAAAAACCATAAGAACTCCTGCCATCGGCTTTTCACCATTCATTCTAAAATACTAAAAAATATTGTATCTCCTAAGCTCCTAAAAACATTTTCTCAATTTTTATCCTTGAGGCATTACAACCACATCGATGCATACACCATTTACAAGCTAATCTAGAGAAATCAGTAGGAAAAAAAATTCTGATATGCCATTTCACTCTAATACATTAGAATTTCAATTCGTTTCAATTTCCAGTAGAATTTCAAAATTTTCAGTTAGTTTCAAGTTTCAGTGTCATTTTGAAATTCTATTGAATTATATGAACAGATAAACTTTACAAGCACCTATTCTTACTCCCAATCATGTTGAGAGCCTATTGCATTACATGTATTGATGAATTTTACAGACACTCTTATTTCTCCAAATGCAAATAACAATCACAGTAAATGACAGAAGTAAAACCCGTGTTTTCATTTTTCCTTTTTCTATTGATTTGTTCTTTCTTGTTCGCCTTTCCCATGTATTCTTTCAAATCAGAAGAAAAAAAAAAAAGTAACGACGAAAAGCACATCTAGATGGATTTCAGTGCTCAGAAAAACTCCGAAACTAGTAAAACATCAAGGAAAAATTCAGTGTTCCCTTTTGATACTTACACAGAGAAAGGAACGAACGCCCAGGCTCTTAAGGGTGCTGGTCTCTGTCCCGCTCTTTCCTTCTCCAGAGAACTTAAAGCCCTAAAAAGTCTGTAGAAGAAGAACAAGGCCGAGAAAATTTGGAGACGCCTCAGCTCACACTTTCGTAATTTCGAATTAAACTACCAGAAGATGAATGGATCAACACAGGAACAGAAAAAAAAATTCCATTAATTTGATCACATCGTACCCTCTTGAAGGACCAAGAGCACACAAAAATGGTTGAGATCGAGCGCACGATGGCTGAAGATGAAGAACAAGATGGTTTTTCGCTCGATTGAAAAACCTAGGGCGAACAAGCGCTCGATGCCTTAAGAACACGAACACGATGGCTGGTGAACTCGATGAACAAGAAGTTGAACACGAACAAGATGGTTTTCTCAAGGCAAAGGTTGCAATGCTTCTGGTCGTCCAGTTTTGGCGCTTGACTCCACAAAGCTGGAAGAAGAAGTTTCGCAGGGTTTAAGAGAAGGGCATTTCTGTAAACGTAAATGAGGGTAAAATGGGTAAGTGAAAGTCTAAAGGGGTATTCTCGTCCATGAACAGTAAAACGCCACTTGTTTCCAAATGTTTTGAAAAAGTATCACTAAAAAGCAATTTCGATAAAGTGGGTGACTGAAAAATAATTATTTTTATAAAGTAACACTAAAAAGCAATTTTGCCTGCCGCAAATGATGCAGTCACTGATGGATGCTGCCACGTGTAACATCCAACAACAGTTGCCCTTTTAGTGACATTTGAGCAGTTGCCATTGGATGCTACATGTGGCAGCATTCAACGGTGACTGCATCGTCTGCTGCATCATCATGGTGGCAAACGATTTCATCCTATGTATCATGAACACATATCAATCATTCATTAACACAATTTAGAAATTATCAATATAATCACATCAATAAACATTGAATTCATTAATCGAATATAAAATTTTTTAACTTTTATCAATCCCCTTGGTTTTTGCTAGTACAAATGTAACTAAAAAGTGATGTAATTAAAAACACCTTAAAAGATATTCAGTACTATTTGGTTCTCTTGCGGATCCTCTTCTGTATGTAGTATACGGCAAATCCCACCACCACAACAGCAGCCACAGCCACACTTATGATCAATTGTTTGGAATATTGTGTATCCTTGTCAGTAGTACCCTTCTTACTATCATCACCAGCTGATTCTTTAGCTTCTCCATCTGTTTTCTTGGACTTGTCTTGGTCAGCAGCTGGAGCCCTTTTCTTTGGTATTATAACTGAGAATTCCTCATTCTCAAAGCTTGTTTTAATTCCCTCTGCATCATAATTTGAAGGAAATTTTTCAGTGAGGCTGAATCGAATTTTGTCTTGGACTGGGCGTTCTCCACTGATCTTGAAGCCGTTGCCGGACTGAGGCTCATACTTTATTTGGTCCATTGTAAAGCCTGCAGAAGAAACAGGTGATGATGAGCTGGGTTAATCTGAATTAATCCCAAGGTCAAACTTGGCTGGGATCCAACTAAATTTCTTTCCAGACATGTAAAAGGGAAAGAAACTTGTTTAGTAGGGATATTTATAGTTTACCTCCTTGAGGTTTCCAATAATCTCATTCTCTTTTGAGGTTTCTAAAATACTAGTTTACTACCTTAAGGTTTTTTATGTGTAACAATTTCTCCCTTTCAGACGTTTGACCATTAAAATCAACTGAAAAAATTTAATAGACTAATTTACCCCTTTTCTATATTTAAATAGTAAAAAGAAAAAAAAAGCTTTATTTAGGCCTTGGTACCAAAAAAACCATTAAGGTAGATGTGGATTGGGTCTGGTTTTTCTCATTTGAACCAATTTTGTAAACATTGAACCAACTCACTAAAGGGTAATCTTGGTATTTAATTTTAAATAATGAAAATAAGAGGGGCAAAATTGTTAATATATGTTTTTTTTTGTCTTATCACCTCATCAATAACACTAAAATTTCAATGGTCAAACGTTTAGAAGGGAGAGATTGTTACGCATAGTAAACCTCGAAGTGACAAACTATATTTTAAAAACCTCAAGGGGGAAGGTGGGATCATCTAAAACCTCAAGGGGGTAAACTTTAATTAGTATTGTTGTCAAATAGCATAAATGCTCAAATGGGTGATAAAAGCCACTCACATCCCGTCAGATAATAAATGGTTAATGATCGTCTATAGCGCATATACAACAAGAGATACGATGTGGGGCCTACCAAAAATCATTTTGATTCATGTAAACCCTCTATCTACACCCCTTATATGGATCCTCCACGGGATTGTGTTATGTGCCTCTTGAATGGTGTAAATGTAATTTTCTTAAGTGCGTGCGTCAAGGGTACATGGCACAATCCCACGAAGGATCCAAATGAGGGATGTAGATAAAGGGTCTACTGGTTTTCAATTGACCAAAAATTCACTTGGTGAGCCCCACATTGCCTCTCTCTTGCTGTAATAGCGTTGCACATCGTTTGCGCAATCTGGTCATAACGATAATAAATAAATGAAAGAAGTGAGAAGGGTAATTAAAATGAACCCGGAACACGAATGATAAACGTATCAGAGTTTTCCTGTCGATCCCATCGCTTTTCTGGTGCAAAATCAGTCGCTTCTGACGTCTTGCCCTTCGTAGCCATTATTTCTGCTTCTGTTTTGCTTTCACTTTGAGGTATGAGAGAGTTGTGCAATGTTCGAGCGGAAATGGACATATAGGCATATGGGTTTTATATACATGCGGAGAATGAGCAGTGATTATCATGTTTTGTGATGAAAGTATTCCTATTTGATTTGTTAAGTAAGATTAATCACCCCCTGGAAAGGCAAAGTTTATGTTCTTTATCTCTTCTACAATTTATGCACCAAGACCAATGCATAAAGAACATTTGCTTTGCCTTCTTATTCCGGTGAGCAAAGCCTCAAAAGGTTCCTGTTCACCAACTCTGAAGAAATGAATAAAATTAATGGAGAAACGACGTTAACTTTATCCTTACAAGAAGTATATAAGGATGCAATATATATATAGCAGAGGAGGAAGAACCCAAGTTGAAAGGAATATTTTCACATGCAAGAAAGCACATGCAATATAAAATTCATTCTGGACTTGTTTTGTGCTGCTCATAACACAAAACAAAACCAAAAGAAAGTCAAAACAATTATGTCTCGGATAGATGAGAGTTCGGAAACTCCTGTAGCTCCTGTTTACGAGTTGAAATCCTGTGGATCCTTTATCTAGACTCCTTATGTGGATCCTCCACAAGATTGTGCTATGTGCCCTTTAAAGCATTTAAGAAAATTACATTTACACCACTCAAGGGGCACATGACCCAATCTTGTGGAGGATCCACATAAGGAGTCTAGATAAAGGATCTACAGGATTTCAATTGCATGTTTACCTGGATTTTCAACCATCCTTGGAATTTATACAAGGGGAGAAAGCTGACACCCTTTTTTCTTCTCTTTTATGTTCTTGTTATCTATTGGTTGCATTGAAGATTTATATTTAACGTGGGGAGATGTACATTTAGTCCAAGAACCTTGTGTTTAGCATATCAAAATAATATGAGAGAAAAAGAGAGACAGATAGAGTGTTGTTGGGGGAAGGGGGAAAGGAGTGGTTAACAATACCACTAATACTAGTAAATTAAGGGACAGTCCCGGCTCTCATTATGGACAGGAACGCATGTTGAATTGGAAAACAAAAGTGTTAATATCCCTTTTTTTAAAGTAAATGTTACATAATAAAATTCTATTAAAAACAAATTTTTTATCTATTTTAGATAAATAATGCATTTATTTGAATAGTCATCTATTCACCTACTTATTTTTAATTGTGATAAAAGCGTCAAACAAAATATTACCTAACCTTTAACAAAATCATTCAATATTAATTAGAAATTATTAGGATTTGAGAAAGGTAGTTATAACTAAATATGGGTCTCTCCTCTGAAATTTCCTACTATGTTTTTACTGCATTGAGGAGAGGACGCCAATTGTCCTTATGGGTCCCAACGCCAACGACAATTTCAAAGCTCTGTGACGTTTTCAAATAAAACATTAGTATTAAAATAAACAAAATTCCCAACTCGTCGTCTTCAAACAAGTCTTGAGTTGCATTTAAAAAAAAATTGCAACCCCTTGTATTCAACTCTATCGAAGATGTGGGTCTATTCAACTCATCGTCTTCTTCAAAACCTCTACACTGAAGAAGTTCCATCTTGCCAATCAAAAGGGTTTCGAATCCCTTTGCCAAAAGGGTTTCGAACCCCTTCATTTCTTCATTACTTCGTTTCGAGTTTTAGGTTTCTTCAATCCCTTCGTATATTAGCAAACTTCCCATTGCCAATTCTTAATAGATACAATAAAACATAAGATAAAGTTTAGATGAGGAGAGATTATCAACACCAAAAGGTAACATTTGTAACGCCCAAAGATAAATCAGAGTACACCAAAATGTAAACAACTTCTTCATTAATTCAAAATAAAGATGCTAATAATCTCAAAATAAATTTCTTAACTCAATACATGAAATCTGAACTCAAAAGGGTGAGCTATCTATTCTAAACACTTATCAAACCTACCATAATAGAAATAACTCCTAAACAAATCTCTTACAAATATATAAGGCAAACTAATAAGCTATAAAATGCTCATCTAAGGTCCTCTGATGTACCTTATGTATTTTCTACCCCAACTTGCATGTCCTCTCCAAGAGTATCTGAAAACAAATATTGAAAACAAAGGTGAGATATAAAATCTTAGCAAGCAGTAACATGTATGAAAGAAAATAGTTTATATAGTTTGAAATCATTTTTCGTGAGGTTCCAACGATAAATCAAAATACCAAATATCCAAGAATAATATGTCATGAATCCAAAATCACATAATTTCAAGGTAAAACTAATAATCAGTATTTATATAATAAAATCAGCACACCACACAATTTGTGACATCACAGGGTTCGTGAAATAAAACATCTTTGAGAAGCTAAAAACCCGATTCCAAATGCCACCTCCCAACATATGTTGGTTGAGATACACAAACTACAACATAGGGGAGTATCCACCCAGATAAAGGGATTAAGGTTGGCATGTACAACCATAACTTCCCATCGAGATACACGAATCAAGGAAGATGATTGCTTAGAGTTCCAGCTTTCCACCAAGATACATGGATAAAGGAAGATGATTGCCGAGATACACGGGCTAAATGCATGAGTGGACCATGGGGTTAACTAAATAGAGAATGACTTACTTCACTATCTAGCTAAACTATAGATCCATAACAAGCTATATCCGCTAGACACAAGACAATCAAATACTGAAGCATATTAATCTAGATACCAAAACATCCTTAATAATCCACAAGTCAACTCCAAGATACATAAAGGAAAATCCAAGTCTCAAACCCAAGCTACATGAGTGAGAAATTCACCACTCGGAGGTATATGGAAGAATAATAACAATTCTGTCATAACAACTCTAAAAACATCTTTAAATAGTTCAAATACAAGTGTAGAAATCAAATAAAACAAGCTAAGTTGAAAAGAAAATAGAATCTTTTTTTTGTTTTTGAGAAAACCCACTAAGGCATGAATAACCTTAGTGGCACTCCAACGGTGGGAGGAGGGTTGAGGCAGACCCTGACCTGTATATTAAATCAAGTAAAATAGTTACAACTTCTTCGGGGGGGGGACATAAAACCTTACCCCTTACAAAGCCGAAATGAAAGAAGCTAGTATCTAATGGCAAACAAGCTTGTTCTATCATGAAATAAACAATTTTTAACTTGAGGAGATAAATCAGAATAAGAATCATAAAATTTTTTGGTAAATTGAAGACAACTCTCATTGGCCAAAGCATCTACCACAGAGTTCGCTTCCTTGTATACGTGTTGCACTGCCCGATTGAAAGAGTTTAGTCTTTCTTTTATTTCTTTCCACCAGAATAAAAATTTCCAAGGGATCGAAGCCAAGCCAGTTAAAATGTCCACAAGAATTTTAGAGTCCGATTCTATCTGAAGATCATGAAAACCATTACTATAAGCCATGCGAAGACCATCTTTTAACGCCAGCAGCTTAGCCATGAGATTAGAATTAATGCCATAATAAGCAGAAAACGCAACACAAAATTGACCTGAAGAATCCTGAATGACTCCACCACCTCCACATATACCGGGATTTCCTTTTGAAGCTCCATCCACATTCAAGGTAAAAGAATGATTTCTTTGTCTTTTCCAGCGAACAAATTTAGCTTTTAGAGAGCAAACTGAAGGAGAGAAAATATTCAGATTTTCTAAAACTATTGCACGATCATACTTACAAATTTTTGTCGACTTTGTGAAATATGAAATTTCTTGTAACCAATTTTTTTTAATTATATAATTTGAAGACATGGTTTCTCCTTCAAACCTACTTCTGCACCTTGCTTTCCATATTTCCCAACAAACAAATAAGGGAGTAGCTCTGAATAGCAGCCCAAACTGATCATTTGCATTAGTACTTGAAAACCAGAAAGAAAATCTGGAAACCAAATCATGTAGAGGGTGATGTTGGCAATGAAAACAACTAGCAAAATATTCCCAAACTGATTTTGAAATTTCTCCAAATGAGAATAAGTGATTCAACATCTCCCCTCTTTTATTGAAACAACAATTGCATTGTGAACATAATTGAATTCCGCATCTTTGAACATGATCATCGGTTGCCAAAGCACCCTTCAGCAGTTTCCAAGTAAACAAGCTAATCTTAGAGGGCATAAAATTAAACCACATATTTTTCCCCATGGGTGAGGAGTTTCTCTTCTCCTCCGAAATTTGCTACTATGTTTTTACTGCATTGAGGAGAGGACGCCAATTGTCCTTATGGGTCCCAACGCCATCGACAATTTCAAAGCTCTGTGACGTTTTCAAATAAAACATTAGTATTAAAATAAAAAAAATCCCCAACTTGTCGTCTTCAAACAAGTCTTGAGTTGCATTTAACAAAAAAAAATCGCAACCCCTTGTATTCAACTCAATCGAAGATGTGGGTCTCTTTAACTCGTCGTTTTCTTCAAATCCTCTACACCGAAGAAGTACCATCCTGCCAAAAGCGTTTTGAAATCCTTCATTTCTTCATTTCGAGTTTTAGGTTTCTTCAATTCCTTTATATATTAGCAAACTTCCCACTGCCAATTCTCAATAGATACAATAAAACATAAGATAAAGTTTAGATGAGGAGAGATTATCAACACCAAAAGGTAACATCTAGAACGCCTTGGATTCGGTGGTTTTTTTTTCCAACGGATTAGGGCATTACTTGAATGATAATAAAGCAATTAAAAACAAAAGCATAAATGGATCAAGATAAATCAGAGTACGTCAAAATTTAACCAACTTCTTCATTAATTCAAAATAAAAATGCTAATAAACCTCAAAATAAACTTCTTAACTCAATACATGAAATCTGAACTCAAAAGGGTAAACTAACTATTCAAACACTTCTCAAACCTACCATAAAAGAAATAACTCCTAAACAAATCTCATATAAATATATAAGGCAAACTAATAAGTTATAAAGTGCTCATCTAAGGTCCTCTGCTCTATTTTCTACCCCAACTTGCACGTCTTCTTCAAGGGTATCTGAAAACAAATATTGAAATCAAAGGTGAGATATAAAATCTCAGCAAGCAGTAATATGCATGAAAGAAAACAATCTATATAGTTTGAAATCATTTTTCAGGAGGTTCCAATGATAATATGTCATGAATCCAAAATCACATAATTTCAAGGTAAAACCAATAATCAGTATTTATATAATAAAATCAGTACACTACACAATTTGTGAGATCACAGGGTTCGTGAAATAAAACATCTTTGAGAAGCTAAAAACCCGATTCCAAATGCCACCTCTCAACATATGTTGGTCGAGATACACAAACTACAACATAGGGGAGTATCCACCCAGATAAAGGGATTAAGGTTGGCATGTACAACCACAACTTCCCATTGAGATACACGAATCAAGGAAGATGATTGCTGAGAGTTCCAGCTTCCCACCGAGATACATGGATAAAGGAAGATGATTGCCGAGATACACGGGCTAAATGCATGAGTGGACCACGGGGTTAACTAAATAGAGAACGACTTACTTCACTATCTAGCTAAACTATAGATCCATAACAAGCTATGTCCGCTAGACACAAGGCAATCAAATACTGAAGCATATTAATCTAGATACCAAAACATCCTTAATAATCCACAAGTCAATTCCAAGATACATGGAGGAAAATCCAAGTCTCAAACCCAAGCTAAATGAGTGAAGAATTTACCATTTCGAGGTACATGGAGGAAATAATAACAATTTTTTCATAACAACTCTGAAAACATCTTTAATTAGTTCAAATACAAATGTAGGAACCAAATAAAACAAGCAAAGTTGAAAAGAAAACGATTTGGAATGATAAACTCAAATAAAAGTCATTTTAGCAAAATGTACCCAAAACCTTTATAAAAATCCAAATAAATCTTAGGCAAGTGCAAAAACTCTTAAAATACCTTAATCTTGTTGGTATATGAGTTGGAATTCCATAAAAATCATTTTAAAATAAAAAATTAGGTAAAAATCCAAAATTACACAAAAAGCTGTTATGGTCGCTTAAGCCTTGACGGGCACTATGTCAAGTGCTATAAGAAAATTAATTCAGTTCTTGGTTGCTTGGAGTGGTGCTCGAGCCATATCCCTGGCGCTCGGTTTTATCATAATTTTTGGGTTTCGGGTTCTCAATTTCTAAAAAAAATAACACTGGCAGGACGCTTGTGTCCAAGCTTGAGCGGTGATGGGTGTCCGTTATATTAATATAGTGCCTGGCCTGGCGCTCAAGCCGAATGCTGGGTGTCCGTATAATTTCGTAAAATCTGAGTTTTTCCTCTATTTCGTGGAATTTTGTTTCAAATCCAAATGACACCAAACCACTTCTCAAATCACTTAGAAATCATGTAATATTATCCTTTAAACATCCTAGATCATACCAAACACATCAAAATATGGCTTTGAAATAAATCTTATATGAAACCAAATGAAAACCAATCATTAAAACATGCTTGACAGTTTTTCAAACTTTGCATGTAATCAATCATACCCATGAATTAATCTATATTAAACACATCAAAATTCATCCAATCAATCCAATGAAACATGATTTGACGACTAATAAAAAAAACAAGTAACTTTTAGATTTAGAAGGGTTACTACTTGCCTTAAGAACATAAAATCCTTCTTCTCCAATAAACCTTAAGGTAAAGCCAATTTTCTGAAATTTTTGCACAACTCTAAGTATCTCTAAACGCAATCTCCACCATTCATATTGAAGATCCACCAGTTAAGAACAAAACCTCAAAATTTGAGATTGATCCAACGGTTGATCATTTCTAGATTGCCATTTGATGGTTGCTAGTCAAAATTTTCTGCAACTTCTCCTTTTCTCTAAAGTCTTTTATTCTCTCTCTATTTTCTAGTCGTGTGCACCAATTTTCTCCCCTCCTTTCTCCACACGTTTGAATTAATAGAAACCTAAATCTTCTTGTAGACACCCCAAATTGCACTAAAAATGAGAAAATAATTGAAAATATTAATTGGGATTTGAAACAGGTCAAAAAAGTATAAAATCTGGCCAAACTGGTCATAACCGTATTTTGTTTATGGTCTAGTCATACCTGCAGTTGATATACGGTCACGGCGTGCCCGTATTAATAATACGGGCAGGGTGCGACCGTAATATATATATGGGCACGGGGGTCTTTGTGCGAATTTTACCTTTTTGATTTTTGAGCCTTATCTGCACCCAAATATCTCTCTTGGATAAGCGAATTCTCTTATTTATCTGTTCGAATTATCTCATTTATCATTGTGGATAAAGAATTGGCATGATCTTGTGTTTAACTCAAACTGAAACTCTATCTTGCCAAACCTTGGACCAACCATACCCCTATGTTTGCCTATAAATAGAGGGCCTTTCATCAAGCAAAAGGCCACGAAATTTTGAAGTCCAAGGAACTCCAAGAAGCTCAAAGAGAAGAAGAGGAACCCCTGCTGCCTTGCTTGCTCAGTCCAGGTAAGTCCCTTTTCCCTTTTATTTTCTGTCTTCAATTCTAGATGTAATAGGATCATCTCTATTGCTGTAGAATAAGGCCATCTTTTGTATCTAGTATTCCTAAGCTTGCCTCCAAGTACCTCAAGAGTCTCTCTAGCCGTAAAACGTGAAGAGAGAGCTAGGGGAAAAGAGAACAGGTGGATCCCTAGGGTAGACCCCCATGTGCTCAAATCTGTGAGATGTGACTGCTTTAAATATCTTGATCATGTTTTAATTGTTTTTATGATATATCTGAATGAATAACATGAATCCATGATGTTTATAGCATGAGATCCCCTCCTTTTTTGCTAAAATTTGGATTTTCACCACTTTTGCACCTACAGCACTGTTTTCGTGATTTTTGTGGTTTTAGGCTAAGATCTTGGATTTATCATGATCAATATGATAGATCTGGATCTAGAAGCCTGAAAGTAAATTCTAGGGTTTCATGATGTGGTTTTTAAATTGTTTTTCATTATTGAGAGAAGACCCTACGGTCTAAATTCTCTCTTTTTGATGTTCTCCATCAATGTGGGTATTTTTGGTTTTAATTTTCAGATTTAATGTGACATTTGGGCTATATCTATATCCTGGAATGTTCAAGTTCAGTTTTGAAATATTTTATAAAAATCATATTTTTCTAGATTTCTAGAATTTGACTTGAAGCCAGATTTTTGGATTTTTCACTTTAAATTGATTTTATTTGATTTTATCTCAATTTTATTTTGATCATGAAACCTTAGGAATGGTATGATCATATTTGAAAGTTCTGGATCAATCAGGCTATTCATATGAAAAAACCATATATTTCTGTCTTTTTGTGATTTTCCTGATTTTTATAGCAAGTCTTTTTCCTTTATTTTAACATGAACAAATACCTGGCAGCCACCTTGTGTGGATGAATAGGGGTGCCTAACACCTTCCCCTATTCATAACTTAATCCCCTTACCCATC
The DNA here is from genome assembly GCA_947561395.2 of Buxus sempervirens. Classification (NCBI taxonomy): domain Eukaryota; kingdom Viridiplantae; phylum Streptophyta; class Magnoliopsida; order Buxales; family Buxaceae; genus Buxus; species Buxus sempervirens. The sequence goes on along the minus strand of OX387183.1, from coordinate 38,926,048 downwards.
TCTGGTTGTTTTTTTTAGGAGGGTTATTTTTACCCTAAAATTGCCTTTTGTGCTTATTTGATATTTTGGTGTCCATTCACACCTAGATTGAATGGTGGCGACTCTTTGTTTAAATTAATCCCGTGTGATGATAGAGGAAGTCATTGGATTTTTTAATTTTTTCCCATGTCTCACAACTGGCGACTCTGCTGGGGACTTGTGGATTTGAGCCTTTTGGTGTTTTAGTTCATGTTTTTGATATTTTTGGATTTGCTTGCTATTTTGTGTTCTTAAGCATGTTGAGTATGTTTTAAATCTGAATTATTGCTTAAGAATTCATGGGGGTAGAAACATGCTTAATTTTGATTTATAGGAGTGTTTCTACAAACATGCGTAGGGGAGGTTCGTTTTGCTGAACCATGTTTATTTCTTGCTATATTTTTGTGATAGCATGTTTTAATTTTCAGCATGATCTCTATGATGATTTTGGGTGTATAACATGATCATATGTTTGCATGATTAGATGATTTTTTTTATGAGCATGTTTTAGGCGCTATATAGGATTGCTGTATTTACTTGTTTATTTTAAATATGCTTTCCTATTATGCCTTGGTTTGTTTATGCATGGCTGCGAAAAGAGTGGCAAGGGTTTGGGACGTTGTGAATGCACCTAATTTTTACAATGCACTGTGCACATTTATTTTTTTACACAGCCTACCCTTAACCTATAGGAAGTTGAACCCGAATGTGTGTAGCTTGGCGCAACGAGGTCGATACTTCGGAAAGCGAAAGTGAAAACATTCACCTTAGAACTTTGAGCTAATGATGTGATGATAACGTGGATCTGGGATTCTGGTCATCACTAGGCTTGAGTGCTAAGTTGCCATTAAACCAAAACCCAAAACCCCTACGCTTGAAGGTGGAGTTACACGTTTTTGGCTAAAGTACACAATTACGTGGGGATATGGGTTTGTATGATTGTGGGAAGGCCGTGTGCATGGCTTACAAACCAGGGCATAATGCGGGTGCCATATTGAAGGTAAACAAGGTAACAAGGTAATCCTATTGCTTTGCATTATTATCATGTCATAGGGGTGTCATGGTGCCCATTGGTTCGGGATAAAATTGGTCCCAAAATATGCATGTTTTTAAAATTGGTGCAGCCCATAGGAAGAGTTTCTAACTCTGTTTAGAATCAATCCTACCCTATGTTCATACAAGAGGCAACAAAAGGGTATCAAATTCTTGAGTATGGTGTCAATTTGAAGGGTACATGTGCCTTCCTAAACATGTGTTTTAGCAAAAAGGTCAAGGTCCACTTTGGGACAGTTTAAAAGCTCTGCAATGGGTGAACCGTATGTTTGGATGAACAATCAAAGTGATGAAACCATGTAAAAACTGAAAAAACATAAAAGAGCTCCGTAAAACCGCATTTAGTACACGGGCTGGGCTCGCCCGTATTGGTTATACAGGCTGAGCGCGCCCGTGTTGGTCATACGGTCACGGCTTGCTCGTAATATGAACACGGGCAAGGCCGGACCGTGGTGAATATACGGTTTTCTTGGAGGATTCAACTTTAATCAGTTTTTCCCACTAAAATCTTCCTTTAACCCTTAAATAATAATAAAGGGAAACAAGTTTGAATAAAATGCTTCAAAAAAAAATGATAATAAAAAAAAAATAATTGAATAAAAAAAAATGTGAGAGAAAGGTTCCTTGGGCTTCTGAAAGCCTTTGAATTTCAGACTTTTTCAAAACTCCTGGGCCTCTGAAAGCCTTTGAATTTCAGATTTTTCAAAAATCCTTGGGCCTCTGAAAGCCTTTGAATTTCAGACTTTTTCTCCAAAAACTCCTTGGGCCTCTGAAAGCCTTTGAATTTCAGACTTTTTCTCAAAAACTCATTGGGCTTCTGAAAGCCTTTGAATTTCAGACTTTTTCTTAAAAACTCCTTGGGCCTCTGAAAGCCTTTGAATTTCAGACTTTTTATCAAAAAATCCTTGAGCCTCTAAAAGCCTTTGAATTTCAGACCTTTTTCTTTTGGGCCTCTGAAAGCCTTTGAATTTCAGATCTTCTGGGCCTCTGAAAGCCTTTGAATTTCAGACATTTTTCTTTCGGGCCTCTGAAAGCCTTTGAATTTCAGATCTTTTGGGCCTCTGAAAGCCTTTGAATTTCAGACCTTTTTCTCTTGGGCCTCTGAAAGCCTTTGAATTTCAGATCTTTTGGGGCCTCTGAAAGCCTTTGAATTTCAGATCTTTTTCTTTTGGGCCTCTGAAAGCCTTTGAATTTCAGATCTTTGGGCCTCTGAAATCCTTTGAATTTCAGATTCTTTTCTCAAAAACTCTTTGGGCCTCTGAAAGCCTTTGAATTTCAGACTTTTATCAAAAACCCTCGGGCCTCTGAAAGCCTTTGAATTTCAGACTTTTCCTCTAAATATCCCTGGGCCTCTGAAAGCCTTTGAATTTCAGACCTTTTTCAAAAAAAAAACCCCCCGGGCCTCTGAAAGCCTTTGAATTTCAGATCTTTCTCTCTTTTTGTGGGACCTGTTGGAAGCCCTAGAATATTCCAACAATTCAATTCAAAAAAATAAAATAAAAAAAAGAAGCAAATAAAGAAAAAATCCAAACTCGTGTTCACCCAGCTTGCACATAGGCATTCCTAGGCATGTGAATGAGATTAATTGGGCACTGATATTTTTCCTTTATTTTCTGGCCAGGTACTAATACACTTGCAATCATAGCTCCTGTAACCAGATCAAGAGCTCGCGCCATGAATCCCATTGAAGATGAAGCTGATGCTCCTCATCCAGATGTTGTTCTACTCCAAGAACAAGTAGCAGGACTAGCCCGAATGTTAGAGAACATATTGGCCGTACAAGCCCAACAAGTGCAGGCCCAACAAATGCAGGCCCAGAACCAAGCATCCACCCCAAATAAATATTCCACCTCCAGTACAACCAACTCCTGAACCCGTCTATGAACCCACCCCTGAACCTATACTGACCAGGGATGAGACAGCTGAGTCAAACAAGGCTAAGGAAAAGGAAAGGATAAGGGAAGAGGTTGAAAGAAAGTTCCTGAACAAATTGGAAATGATCCAAGATGAACTTAGAGAAGTAAAAGGGGTGAGCAACTTCGGGGGCACCAACTTTGAAGACTTATGCCTGTACCCCAAATGTTAACCTGCCGGCTAAGTTCAAGTGCCCGGATCTAGACAAGTATGACGGCACAGGCTGCCCCATGAGCCACCTGAAGTTATATTGTGGTGCCCTATGCCAGTTTGGGCAGGATGAAGGTGTTCTGATCCAACTCTTCCAAAGGAGCCTGACTGGAACCGCATTGAGGTGGTTCGCTACTCTAGACCATGGGAAGATTAGAAGATGGAAGGACCTAGCAGATGCCTTCCTAGCTCAGTACCGGTTCAATTCAGAAATCGTGCCAGACAGGTACGACGTAATGAGAATGAGCAAAGGAAGGGATGAGACTGTAAGGCAGTATGCCAAGAGATGGAGGGAGACAGCCTCTCAAGTTAGGCCACCTATGCTAGAGCCAGAAATGATCTCCACTTTCATCAGCACACTGGGGCAACCGTTTTACAGTCACTTGGTGGGTCAAACTACCACCAACTTTGCTGCCCTAGTGCAAGTGGCAGACAGAATTGAAGATGGGATCAAGTCTGGAAAAATAGCTGATTACTCTGCAGTGTTGAACCAGGAAGCTTCCACCACTTTCTCTACACAGAAAAAGGAGAATGGTAATGAAAGAATAAAGAATGAAGAAAGGAGAGAAGCAGAAGTGAATATGGTACAACTTCCCAGGGAACCCTTTCGAATCAATGTCCATCCACCTCCTGTCAAGCCAACCCATCAAGTTCCTTTGCTGCCTATCCAAATTAATGTCCCTTCTGCACAGTCTATGAAGGAGGAAACAGAAGTAAGGAAGAGAAGGGAATTTTCTAAACTACCTATGAGACCATCTGAGCTTTTGCCTACTTTACTTCAAAAGGGTTATGTGACTTTGAGGTTGCCAAATCCTCATGCAAGCAAGGGGAAGAATTATGATTCATCTGCAATTTGTGATTATCATATGAGCACTCTAGGGCATACCACAGATCGTTGCTTGGCCCTAAAGCATGCAATCCAGGATTTGTTGGATAATAACTCCTTATCATTCAATTCAGTCACTCCCATCCCATTTACCGATAACAATGGGGCAGGCAGCTCAAATGCAATAGGGGCAATTTTCTCTGGAGAAAGAAGATTTGACCATTCTCAGCTTATCGCTCCTATTGGTCCAACAGTCAGGGTTTATCTTGAAAGAAATGCTCCTGGTTATGAGCAGGAAGGCTTGCCTTACTCAGCAGGAGAAAGAAATTATCTGAAAAAGGGAGAAAAGTCAACTTTTGCCTTTGAGAATAGGGGCAGTTTTCGAACTCCCACGTTCTCTGAAAAGAAACCTGCATAAGAAGAATGCACATTTCCTGAGGATCCTAAGGAGCCTTGTTCTCAGGAAGTGATTTTAATAAAGGCTCTTCAAAAAAAAAAGATTTTTCCCTTTAACATTTTTCTAGAAAAAAGAAAGAAAAAAGTTTTCAGCAAGGTCCTTTTACTTATGAATCATATCTCTTATTGAATTTCATTGAGTTGAATATGACTTCGACATTGGGCTCAATTTAGAGACCAAAATCGAAGAAAAAGACATTTTATACGAAAATTCAAATCTTTTTAAGTGTCATGAGAAGAATATTCTGCAAAATTACGAAGTGACAAATTTTATGGCCTTTGGAACCAAAGATGACCCACAGTCTTCAACAGAAAAGATAGAAGAAGATTTGAAGTTTCTTCATTAGAATACAAAAAGGATCGCACCACTTGCTGATTCGTTCAAAGGGAAGTTGATAATATTATTTGAAGAAATTTTGGGGCTTTGCACTTGAAAATATAGAAGATTTGACATTTTCGTTGGAAATAGAATTGGGTATTATTTGTTAGAAAGAATCCAAATTCATAAGATTGATCAAAAGGTGAAGAACTTGTTCATAATAGATATCCTATTTAAAGAGGCTTTCATGTTGACAGAAGGTGATTAAGAAGAAAAAAAAAAGAGAAGAAAAAATCCTGAGCCAGTCATGTAGTGCAACTCTACCAACTCTAAAATTCAAATTTTTCTTAAAATGATAAGAGGCCTTTCTTTCTTATATCCCCAAAAATTTTGAAATCTCTAGTTAGACCCTTTGAGCTTGATACATTTTTCCAAGTAACCTAAACTGAGAATTGTAAACCCACACTGGGGCAAATTTATTAAGGCATAAAAAAGGGAATGAAGGGACAATTATTGAAGTTCAAAAGGGATTTTGAATATGTTTTCAGAAAATGGGGCAAAGAAATGAAAAAAAAAAGAAGAAAAAGAAAGAAAAAAAAAAGGGAAGAAAAAAAAAGATAATCAAATGCTATTTGGAGAATGTCTTCAAAATTGTGAAGAAAAGAATGGAAAAAAAAGAAGTTCAATACTAGAGAATAAGTTTCAAATGAAGAAATCAAATTAAGGGAAGAACTTCATTACTGGGGGCAATTTTGTATTCATTCCAAGGGAAGAAATGCCTTAAAAATTACAATTTCAGTTAACCCATTTGATCAAATGGTATTTGAGCCTTTTATTCCTTTTCTTTCTAAATTAACACCAAGCCTTCGTTTCGTCCCATTCATAAGTCCTCTTTGATTAAGAAATTTTGAATTAAGACAGCTTTGACTACATAGTTGCTGGTGATGAAGGATAAAAAAAAAGAAGAAAAAAAAAGAATAAGGAAAAATGAAGGAAATGTAGTGAAAACCTGGAAGGGCGCTACATGGCAAATAATCAGCTATCTACAAGAAGGAAATCGTCAGAGAGGAAAGCCTAGAATTGGCATAGATCCAAGTGAAGTCCTCATGTTGGTGGTTATTTTGAAATACATCCACTCTTCAAGTGATTAAGGAAATTCTCTTTTCAAGACTGAAGCAACATAATCAGAGCTATGATATGAATCATTTGTGAATAAGTTGATGGCCATAAAAATTGCCATTAGGAAATTATTGCTGAAGTTGAAGTCATAAATTCTCATATCATGGATACAATGGAGAAACAATTGCTCTTCAATTGGATGAAGGAAAATGTCTTTCTAGACTGGGGTAAAATAGACAGATTGAAAGAGTCGTCATATCTGGAGCATCAATTGACAAGCCGATGGTCATGGGAATGATTCTGAAGGTTCTGAAAGCTTATTTTGGTCTTTCTTCATTTTATGAAATAATCTTCTCATTATTCAACTTGATTTTAATTCTTTTGGGCTATATGCTAATAAGTGATTGGATCATTTTCAAAAAAAAAAAAAAAAATATATATATATATATATATATATATATATATATATATACAAACACAAAAAAGCAAAAAAATATATTTTTGGCCTATGATGACAATCTATATCTTTTCATAAAACATTGGTTTTGCAAGCATTAGAGAATTCTGAGGCCACTAGTATAAAACATATTTTCTTATATTTGCATTTGAATTTGCATTCTTCTATTAGGGTTTCTTTTTGGCAAAGGTTAAAAAAAAAAAAAAAAAGAAAAAGAAAGAGAAGAAAAAAAAAAGAGAAAAAGAAAAAAAGAAAAAAAAAAGAAAAAGGAAAAAAGAGGATCATCTCTACTGAGGGGCAAATACATCTTCAAACAATCAAAACCGGGGCATGCTCAGCGTCTTTCCCTCTGGGTTTTCATTGGAATGAATTCCAACATCTGGAAGAAGCAGTCAAGCTTTAGTCTTCGAATTTGAAAGAAAAAAAAAAGGCTTCGAAGCAATGGCATGTTTTCTTCGTTAAACAAGGGTTTCCAATTCTTCAATCATGAAGAAGGATTTTACTGGGGCAGTGTGAGACACGGGAAAAAAATCACCCACCGTCAACACACGGGGCTCATCTTGAAGTTTGGGAGAGTCGCCACCATTCAGAATTTTGAGGTGAGAATGGACACCAAAGGATAAAAAATAAGCAAAAAAAGAGACAAAAGAAACATTCTAGGATAAAAATAACCCTACTTGAAAATCAAATCCAGAGATGGGTAAGGGGATTAGATTATGAACGGGGGAAGGTGTTAGGCACCCCCATTCATCCACACGAAGTGGTAGCCAAGTGTATGTTTATGCAAAAATAAGAAAGCTTGCTAAAATCATAGAAAACCTTGAAAAAGGACCAATGTATGATATTTCCACATGAAGATCTAAATGGATTCTAGATCCTCTCTTATGTCAACATCATTTCTGGAATATCACAAAAAGATGTAAATCAAAGCACAAGTTATTCAAAAACAAAGTTGAATCACATCCGGAAAATTCGGTGAAAAGTAATGCCATTTGTCTTGAAATCATTCAAATACAATTTTAAATCAAATCAAACCAAATCCATTTGAAAGATTATAGTAAATAAGGGTCTCATGCAAAATTTCACTTCATTCCGATAAAAATCCTAGGAGTTATGCTCCTTTAAGGTTGCTGTTGGGGATAATCAAAAAGTGATAAGTGGGCAACTTTGGGAAATTGCATAGAAAAATCCACTCCATAAAAATCCACGAAATTTGGTGTGATTGAAGTTTGTATGGCCATCTTTCAAAAGAAACTAGCCTCATACAAAAATCCCTTCGGATGTGCCTTGGGTGATCTCCCGAACAGGCCCCGAAGATCACAGATTTACCCAGAAAAGTGCCATTGAGCAGTTCTGAGTAAATCTGCTACCAATAATTCAAATGGAATCCAAAAATTATGAAACCAACTGGATTTAAAAATAGACTCATAAAGGAGCGTCCAGAAACAAAAATCATTCGAATCGGACTTAAAACGAACACATGGCGCTCCGTCAAAGTGACAAGTTCTGTATTTGAACCTGAACTGTCCACTCAACTTCGACAGAGAGGTGTCAAAAATCCACCTTATAGAAATTTATGAAATTTGGTGGACTTAAACTAGACAGCCTCACCTTTCCCATAGTTCTGGAATCGCTCCAAAATTCATCCGGACGATGAAGTTATGAGCGTCCGAATTAAGGGTACAGGTGCTGTCCAGTTAGGCCCTTTTTGAGTAAAACCAACTCAAAACTGTGATAAAGTGTGTGAGATTCGTGTGAGATGAATCCAAAACCTTAAAAAATCACTTGAAAACACTCCAGAATTGATTGAGGCCATTTATTTGAGATTTATCACAATGAATGTAATAAACCCCAAATATGAGCCTATCCCGTCAAAATGGTGCTATGTATGTGCAAATGTGAGAAACCATATAAGATCAATAGAACAACATAGCATGCACCAAAATAAGGTTCTAAAACAACCTAGGGTTCCGTTCCATTATCGTTTCCCTCTGTTCTCTCTCCCCGTTAAACACGGTTCTTCAAGATAATCAAGGGTACTTTGAATATGAAACGGTTTACAATCAATCAAAAAGGCCTTATGCTACATGGGTTCTAGCACTAGGGTCAATCCCCAGTCTCGTTTCTCCTAGATCCCGCCTCCACGTTTTATGGCTAGGGGGAGTCCCGAGATACTTTGAGCCGAGGAAGGATTTTCACACACAAAGAAGGCTTTACTCTACAGAAAGGTAGAAGAAGAGATCTAGATCTAGGAATGTAAAGACAGAAAATAAAAGAAAAGTTTGAGGCTTACCTGGGTTCTGGAAGCGATCCCGCAGCGGTTTTCTTCTTCTCTTGGAGTTCTTCTTGGCGAGAATTCAAAACAAGAGTTAATGGCCATTTGCTTAAGGAGGAGCCTCCTATTTATAGGCAAAGGCTAGGGTTAGGGTTGGTGAGAATGGTAGACACAACATAATGTCTATAGCCCACCAACCTTAACCTTAAGGCTATTTCCGAGATTTCCCCTCATTTAATGAAGGATATGATGGTAAAAGATGAAATCTCTCGGAAAACCCTAATTTTGAACAAAACTTGTGTATCTGGCATATCAGGCCGGATACACATGGGCCTTAAGGTATCCGGTATATAATACCGGATACACTAAAGCTCTCTTGTATCCGGTATGTTCCACCAGATACACAGGAAAATACTTGTATCCGGCCTGAGTTGCCGGATACAAGGAAAAAAGCCTTTTTTCCGAATTTTAACACAGGCAATACTTATTTACATGTAATATCGTTTAAGTAAATGTCCTCGTATTTTTTAATCTCCATTTACTTAAGATATTACATGTAAATAAGCAAACACCCCCCCATTTGAATCCATTAAAAATAGTTCCAGACCCAAATTCCAAGTGAATAAAAAGTCAATTTTCCAGTTCTAGGCAAAATTCCGATTTTTCAGGTCTGGAAAAAAGGTTCAATATGTTAAAACCAAGGTATTCGCCAAGATTTAAAATCTCAAAAAATTCTTTTATGCAATAACATGGCTAAAAACCTGATTACCGGGAAAAATTATCTTGAAATCTGGCTTTAAAAAATATTTCATTTTCTGGGGTCAAAAGTCAACAAAATTCAACCGGAAAAAGTTTGACTTTGCTCAAAAGATTGAATTCGGGCCTTTTCCTTTTCCGTTTTGGATTCAAATGGGTTAAGTATCTCAAACCCAATGCAAAGAACTGAAAATTCGAATAAAATATTTCTCTCCAAGATTTATCAAAAATCGTGCAATTTTGGGGTGTCTACAGGCAGCAAGAAGGCATGAAAGACAGATCATGGGTTGTAAGGGCATGAGATTAGATCATCAGATTATGGTTCTCAAATCCATCAATCAAGATGAGGGCATTCACTTGGGCAATTAAAAAGCATGAAGATAGGTTATGGGCAGTAAGGGCACATACATCGTTATTGAGAAAGCAAGAAGATAAAGAAGCAAAAGCAAGTTGCAGAATATTCAAGCACATGTTCGGGCATCAAATGGCACCCAGGTATATCAAATAAGAAAATCAATCAGGAAAATTCAAAAAGTGAAAAACATCAAAATCAATTGAGTTTGCAGTGGTCAATTTTAAATCCACATTCTTTTCAAAATTTGCTTGTCTCAGATCTCTTTTCATAGCCACGAGAGCTCCAAGAAATCTGAGATAAGGAAGAGACGCCACCCCATCAAACTTCAAGCAGGGGTTTCATTGGCTATCTTCGAATCCATGTTTTTATCATTTCTTTGTTTGACCAAAGCAAGTTCAATTAATGAGATGTTTTTCAAATGTGTAATTTTGAGTTGTGTCTGTTCATTGTGCTACAACTGCAGGCCACCCAGAAAAATTGTCTTTTTCATCATTTTCTCCACACTTTTTGGGAGATTAATGTTTATATTAGTTGTAAGTTGCAAGGATTGCCACCTTACCCACTTTTGTTTAAAAATTTTGTCTCAAATCTCACTTCATAGCCACGAGAGCTCAGTGAGAGGAGAGAGAGGAAGATTTGGCCCTTAAGCTGAGGGACTTCTTAGCAAATCTTCCACAATCAATTCTTTTTTTATAAAATCATCCATTTGATCCTTGCAAAGTGCAATTGGTTAGACAAAAGTCTCAGAAAGTGCAATTGGTGGGTCTTTTTTGCTCTCTGCTTGTAATTGGTTCCAATTACTAGCAAAGAGGGGGCAGCTGTAGACACCCCAAATTGCACTAAAAATGAGAAAATAATTGAAAATATTAATTGGGATTTGAAACAAGTCAAAAAAGTATAAAATCTGGCCAAACTGGTCATAACCGTATTTTGTTTATGGTCTAGTCATACCTGCAGTTGATATACGGTCATGGCGTGCCCGTATTAATAATACGGGCAGGGTGCGACTGTAATATATATATGGGCACGGGGGTCTTTGTGCGAATTTTACCTTTTTGATTTTTGAGCCTTATCTGCACCCAAATATCTCTCTTGGATAAGCGAATTCTCTTATTTATCTGTTCGAATTATCTCATTTATCATTGTGGATAAAGGATTGGCATGATCTTGTGTTTAACTCAAACTGAAACTCTATCTTGCCAAACCTTGGACCAACCATACCCCTATGTTTGCCTATAAATAGAGGGCCTTTCATCAAGCAAAAGGCCACGAAATTTTGAAGTCCAAGGAACTCCAAGAAGCTCAAAGAGAAGAAGAGGAACCCCTGCTGCCTTGCTTGCTCAATCCAGGTAAGTCCCTTTTCCCTTTTATTTTCTGTCTTCAATTCTAGATGTAATAGGATCATCTCTATTGCTGTAGAATAAGAGAACAGGTGGATCCCTAGGGTAGACCCCCATGTGCTCAAATCTGTGAGATGTGACTGCTTTAAATATCTTGATCATGTTTTAATTGTTTTTATGATATATCTGAATGAATAACATGAATCCATGATGTTTATAGCATGAGATCCCCTCCTTTTTTTGCTAAAATTTGGATTTTCACCACTTTTGCACCTACAGCACTGTTTTCGTGATTTTTGTGGTTTTAGGCTAAGATCTTGGATTTATCATGATCAATATGATAGATCTGGATCTAGAAGCCTGAAAGTAAATTCTAGGGTTTCATGATGTGGTTTTTAAATTGTTTTTCATTATTGAAAGAAGACCCTACGGTCTAAATTCTCCCTTTTTGATGTTCTCCATCAATGTGGGTATTTTTGGTTTTAATTTTCAGATTTAATGTGACATTTGGGCTATATCTATATCCTGGAATGATCAAGTTCAGTTTTGAAATATTTTATAAAAATCATATTTTTCTAGATTTCTAGAATTTGACTTGAAGCCAGATTTTTGGATTTTTCACTTTAAATTGATTTTATTTGATTTTATCTCAATTTTATTTTGATCATGAAACCTTAGGAATGGTATGATCATATTTGAAAGTTCTGGATCAATCAGGCTATTCATATGAAAAAACCATATATTTCTGTTTTTTTGTGATTTTCCTGATTTTTATAGCAAGTCTTTTTCCTTTATTTTAACATGAACAAATACCTGGCAGCCACCTTGTGTGGATGAATAGGGGTGCCTAACACCTTCCCCTGTTCATAACTTAATCCTCTTACCCATCTCTGGTTGTTTTTTTTAGGAGGGTTATTTTTACCCTAAAATTGCCTTTTGTGCTTATTTGATATTTTGGTGTCCATTCACACCTAGATTGAATGGTGGCGACTCTTTGTTTAAATTAATCCCGTGTGATGATAGAGGAAGTCATTGGATTTTCTAATTTTTTCCCATGTCTCACAACTGGCGACTCTGCTGGGGACTTGTGGATTTGAGCCTTTTGGTGTTTTAGTTCATGTTTTTGATATTTTTGGATTTGCTTGCTATTTTGTGTTCTTAAGCATGTTGAGTATGTTTTAAATCTGAATTATTGCTTAAGAATTCATGGGGGTAGAAACATGCTTAATTTTGATTTATAGGAGTGTTTCTACAAACATGCGTAGGGGAGGTTCGTTTTGCTGAACCATGTTTATTTCTTGCTATATTTTTGTGATAGCATGTTTTAATTTTCAGCATGATCTCTATGATGATTTTGGGTGTATAACATGATCATATGTTTGCATGATTAGATGATTTTTTTTATGAGCATGTTTTAGGCGCTATATAGGATTGCTGTATTTACTTGTTTATTTTAAATATGCTTTCCTATTATGCCTTGGTTTGTTTATGCATGGCTGCGAAAAGAGTGGCAAGGGTTTGGGACGTTGTGAATGCACCTAATTTTTACAATGCACTGTGCACATTTATTTTTTTACACAGCCTACCCTTAACCTATAGGAAGTTGAACCCGAATGTGTGTAGCTTGGCGCAACGAGGTCGATACTTCGGAAAGCGAAAGTGAAAACATTCACCTTAGAACTTTGAGCTAATGATGTGATGATAACGTGGATCTGGGATTCTGGTCATCACTAGGCTTGAGTGCTAAGTTGCCATTAAACCAAAACCCAAAACCCCTACGCTTGAAGGTGGAGTTACACGTTTTTGGCTAAAGTACACAATTACGTGGGGATATGGGTTTGTATGATTGTGGGAAGGCCGTGTGCATGGCTTACAAACCAGGGCATAATGCGGGTGCCATATTGAAGGTAAACAAGGTAACAAGGTAATCCTATTGCTTTGCATTATTATCATGTCATAGGGGTGTCATGGTGCCCATTGGTTCGGGATAAAATTGGTCCCAAAATATGCATGTTTTTAAAATTGGTGCAGCCCATAGGAAGAGTTTCTAACTCTGTTTAGAATCAATCCTACCCTATGTTCATACAAGAGGCAACAAAAGGGTATCAAATTCTTGAGTATGGTGTCAATTTGAAGGGTACATGTGCCTTCCTAAACATGTGTTTTAGCAAAAAGGTCAAGGTCCACTTTGGGACAGTTTAAAAGCTCTGCAATGGGTGAACCGTATGTTTGGATGAACAATCAAAGTGATGAAACCATGTAAAAACTGAAAAAACATAAAAGAGCTCCGTAAAACCGCATTTAGTACACGGGCTGGGCTCGCCCGTATTGGTTATACAGGCTGAGCGCGCCCGTGTTGGTCATACGGTCACGGCTTGCTCGTAATATGAACACGGGCAAGGCCGGACCGTGGTGAATATACGGTTTTCTTGGAGGATTCAACTTTAATCAGTTTTTCCCACTAAAATCTTCCTTTAACCCTTAAATAATAATAAAGGGAAACAAGTTTGAATAAAATGCTTCAAAAAAAAATGATAATAAAAAAAAAATAATTGAATAAAAAAAAATGTGAGAGAAAGGTTCCTTGGGCTTCTGAAAGCCTTTGAATTTCAGACTTTTTCAAAACTCCTGGGCCTCTGAAAGCCTTTGAATTTCAGATTTTTCAAAAATCCTTGGGCCTCTGAAAGCCTTTGAATTTCAGACTTTTTCTCCAAAAACTCCTTGGGCCTCTGAAAGCCTTTGAATTTCAGACTTTTTCTCAAAAACTCATTGGGCTTCTGAAAGCCTTTGAATTTCAGACTTTTTCTTAAAAACTCCTTGGGCCTCTGAAAGCCTTTGAATTTCAGACTTTTTATCAAAAAATCCTTGAGCCTCTAAAAGCCTTTGAATTTCAGACCTTTTTCTTTTGGGCCTCTGAAAGCCTTTGAATTTCAGATCTTCTGGGCCTCTGAAAGCCTTTGAATTTCAGACATTTTTCTTTCGGGCCTCTGAAAGCCTTTGAATTTCAGATCTTTTGGGCCTCTGAAAGCCTTTGAATTTCAGACCTTTTTCTCTTGGGCCTCTGAAAGCCTTTGAATTTCAGATCTTTTGGGGCCTCTGAAAGCCTTTGAATTTCAGATCTTTTTCTTTTGGGCCTCTGAAAGCCTTTGAATTTCAGATCTTTGGGCCTCTGAAATCCTTTGAATTTCAGATTCTTTTCTCAAAAACTCTTTGGGCCTCTGAAAGCCTTTGAATTTCAGACTTTTATCAAAAACCCTCGGGCCTCTGAAAGCCTTTGAATTTCAGACTTTTCCTCTAAATATCCCTGGGCCTCTGAAAGCCTTTGAATTTCAGACCTTTTTCAAAAAAAAAAACCCCCCGGGCCTCTGAAAGCCTTTGAATTTCAGATCTTTCTCTCTTTTTGTGGGACCTGTTGGAAGCCCTAGAATATTCCAACAATTCAATTCAAAAAAATAAAATAAAAAAAAGAAGCAAATAAAGAAAAAATCCAAACTCGTGTTCACCCAGCTTGCACATAGGCATTCCTAGGCATGTGAATGAGATTAATTGGGCACTGATATTTTTCCTTTATTTTCTGGCCAGGTACTAATACACTTGCAATCATAGCTCCTGTAACCAGATCAAGAGCTCGCGCCATGAATCCCATTGAAGATGAAGCTGATGCTCCTCATCCAGATGTTGTTCTACTCCAAGAACAAGTAGCAGGACTAGCCCGAATGTTAGAGAACATATTGGCCGTACAAGCCCAACAAGTGCAGGCCCAACAAATGCAGGCCCAGAACCAAGCATCCACTACCAACCCTGCACCTCCACCCCAAATAAATATTCCACCTCCAGTACAACCAACTCCTGAACCCGTCTATGAACCCACCCCTGAACCTATACTGACCAGGGATGAGACAGCTGAGTCAAACAAGGCTAAGGAAAAGGAAAGGATAAGGGAAGAGGTTGAAAGAAAGTTCCTGAACAAATTGGAAATGATCCAAGATGAACTTAGAGAAGTAAAAGGGGTGAGCAACTTCGGGGGCACCAACTTTGAAGACTTATGCCTGTACCCCAATGTTAACCTGCCGGCTAAGTTCAAGTGCCCGGATCTAGACAAGTATGACGGCACAGGCTGCCCCATGAGCCACCTGAAGTTATATTGTGGTGCCCTATGCCAGTTTGGGCAGGATGAAGGTGTTCTGATCCAACTCTTCCAAAGGAGCCTGACTGGAACCGCATTGAGGTGGTTCGCTACTCTAGACCATGGGAAGATTAGAAGATGGAAGGACCTAGCAGATGCCTTCCTAGCTCAGTACCGGTTCAATTCAGAAATCGTGCCAGACAGGTACGACGTAATGAGAATGAGCAAAGGAAGGGATGAGACTGTAAGGCAGTATGCCAAGAGATGGAGGGAGACAGCCTCTCAAGTTAGGCCACCTATGCTAGAGCCAGAAATGATCTCCACTTTCATCAGCACACTGGGGCAACCGTTTTACAGTCACTTGGTGGGTCAAACTACCACCAACTTTGCTGCCCTAGTGCAAGTGGCAGACAGAATTGAAGATGGGATCAAGTCTGGAAAAATAGCTGATTACTCTGCAGTGTTGAACCAGGAAGCTTCCACCACTTTCTCTACACAAAAAAAGGAGAATGGTAATGAAAGAATAAAGAATGAAGAAAGGAGAGAAGCAGAAGTGAATATGGTACAACTTCCCAGGGAACCCTTTCGAATCAATGTCCATCCACCTCCTGTCAAGCCAACCCATCAAGTTCCTTTGCTGCCTATCCAAATTAATGTCCCTTCTGCACAGTCTATGAAGGAGGAAACAGAAGTAAGGAAGAGAAGGGAATTTTCTAAACTACCTATGAGACCATCTGAGCTTTTGCCTACTTTACTTCAAAAGGGTTATGTGACTTTGAGGTTGCCAAATCCTCATGCAAGCAAGGGGAAGAATTATGATTCATCTGCAATTTGTGATTATCATATGAGCACTCTAGGGCATACCACAGATCGTTGCTTGGCCCTAAAGCATGCAATCCAGGATTTGTTGGATAATAACTCCTTATCATTCAATTCAGTCACTCCCATCCCATTTACCGATAACAATGGGGCAGGCAGCTCAAATGCAATAGGGGCAATTTTCTCTGGAGAAAGAAGATTTGACCATTCTCAGCTTATCGCTCCTATTGGTCCAACAGTCAGGGTTTATCTTGAAAGAAATGCTCCTGGTTATGAGCAGGAAGGCTTGCCTTACTCAGCAGGAGAAAGAAATTATCTTAAAAAGGGAGAAAAGTCAACTTTTGCCTTTGAGAATAGGGGCAGTTTTCGAACTCCCACGTTCTCTGAAAAGAAACCTGCATAAGAAGAATGCACATTTCCTGAGGATCCTAAGGAGCCTTGTTCTCAGGAAGTGATTTTAATAAAGGCTCTTCAAAAAAAAAAGATTTTTCCCTTTAACATTTTTCTAGAAAAAAGAAAGAAAAAAGTTTTCAGCAAGGTCCTTTTACTTATGAATCATATCTCTTATTGAATTTCATTGAGTTGAATATGACTTCGACATTGGGCTCAATTTAGAGACCAAAATCGAAGAAAAAGACATTTTATACGAAAATTCAAATCTTTTTAAGTGTCATGAGAAGAATATTCTGCAAAATTACGAAGTGACAAATTTTATGGCCTTTGGAACCAAAGATGACCCACAGTCTTCAACAGAAAAGATAGAAGAAGATTTGAAGTTTCTTCATTAGAATACAAAAAGGATCGCACCACTTGCTGATTCGTTCAAAGGGAAGTTGATAATATTATTTGAAGAAATTTTGGGGCTTTGCACTTGAAAATATAGAAGATTTGACATTTTCGTTGGAAATAGAATTGGGTATTATTTGTTAGAAAGAATCCAAATTCATAAGATTGATCAAAAGGTGAAGAACTTGTTCATAATAGATATCCTATTTAAAGAGGCTTTCATGTTGACAGAAGGTGATTAAGAAGAAAAAAAAAAGAGAAGAAAAAATCCTGAGCCAGTCATGTAGTGCAACTCTACCAACTCTAAAATTCAAATTTTTCTTAAAATGATAAGAGGCCTTTCTTTCTTATATCCCCAAAAATTTTGAAATCTCTAGTTAGACCCTTTGAGCTTGATACATTTTTCCAAGTAACCTAAACTGAGAATTGTAAACCCACACTGGGGCAAATTTATTAAGGCATAAAAAAGGGAATGAAGGGACAATTATTGAAGTTCAAAAGGGATTTTGAATATGTTTTCAGAAAATGGGGCAAAGAAATGAAAAAAAAAAGAAGAAAAAGAAAGAAAAAAAAAAGGGAAGAAAAAAAAAGATAATCAAATGCTATTTGGAGAATGTCTTCAAAATTGTGAAGAAAAGAATGGAAAAAAAAGAAGTTCAATACTAGAGAATAAGTTTCAAATGAAGAAATCAAATTAAGGGAAGAACTTCATTACTGGGGGCAATTTTGTATTCATTCCAAGGGAAGAAATGCCTTAAAAATTACAATTTCAGTTAACCCATTTGATCAAATGGTATTTGAGCCTTTTATTCCTTTTCTTTCTAAATTAACACCAAGCCTTCGTTTCGTCCCATTCATAAGTCCTCTTTGATTAAGAAATTTTGAATTAAGACAGCTTTGACTACATAGTTGCTGGTGATGAAGGATAAAAAAAAAGAAGAAAAAAAAAGAATAAGGAAAAATGAAGGAAATGTAGTGAAAACCTGGAAGGGCGCTACATGGCAAATAATCAGCTATCTACAAGAAGGAAATCGTCAGAGAGGAAAGCCTAGAATTGGCATAGATCCAAGTGAAGTCCTCATGTTGGTGGTTATTTTGAAATACATCCACTCTTCAAGTGATTAAGGAAATTCTCTTTTCAAGACTGAAGCAACATAATCAGAGCTATGATATGAATCATTTGTGAATAAGTTGATGGCCATAAAAATTGCCATTAGGAAATTATTGCTGAAGTTGAAGTCATAAATTCTCATATCATGGATACAATGGAGAAACAATTGCTCTTCAATTGGATGAAGGAAAATGTCTTTCTAGACTGGGGTAAAATAGACAGATTGAAAGAGTCGTCATATCTGGAGCATCAATTGACAAGCCGATGGTCATGGGAATGATTCTGAAGGTTCTGAAAGCTTATTTTGGTCTTTCTTCATTTTATGAAATAATCTTCTCATTATTCAACTTGATTTTAATTCTTTTGGGCTATATGCTAATAAGTGATTGGATCATTTTCAAAAAAAAAAAAAAAAATATATATATATATATATATATATATATATATATATATACAAACACAAAAAAGCAAAAAAATATATTTTTGGCCTATGATGACAATCTATATCTTTTCATAAAACATTGGTTTTGCAAGCATTAGAGAATTCTGAGGCCACTAGTATAAAACATATTTTCTTATATTTGCATTTGAATTTGCATTCTTCTATTAGGGTTTCTTTTTGGCAAAGGTTAAAAAAAAAAAAAAAAGAAAAAGAAAGAGAAGAAAAAAAAAAGAGAAAAAGAAAAAAAGAAAAAAAAAAGAAAAAGGAAAAAAGAGGATCATCTCTACTGAGGGGCAAATACATCTTCAAACAATCAAAACCGGGGCATGCTCAGCGTCTTTCCCTCTGGGTTTTCATTGGAATGAATTCCAACATCTGGAAGAAGCAGTCAAGCTTTAGTCTTCGAATTTGAAAGAAAAAAAAAAGGCTTCGAAGCAATGGCATGTTTTCTTCGTTAAACAAGGGTTTCCAATTCTTCAATCATGAAGAAGGATTTTACTGGGGCAGTGTGAGACACGGGAAAAAAATCACCCACCGTCAACACACGGGGCTCATCTTGAAGTTTGGGAGAGTCGCCACCATTCAGAATTTTGAGGTGAGAATGGACACCAAAGGATAAAAAATAAGCAAAAAAAGAGACAAAAGAAACATTCTAGGATAAAAATAACCCTACTTGAAAATCAAATCCAGAGATGGGTAAGGGAATTAGATTATGAACGGGGGAAGGTGTTAGGCACCCCCATTCATCCACACGAAGTGGTAGCCAAGTGTATGTTTATGCAAAAATAAGAAAGCTTGCTAAAATCATAGAAAACCTTGAAAAAGGACCAATGTATGATATTTCCACATGAAGATCTAAATGGATTCTAGATCCTCTCTTATGTCAACATCATTTCTGGAATATCACAAAAAGATGTAAATCAAAGCACAAGTTATTCAAAAACAAAGTTGAATCACATCCGGAAAATTCGGTGAAAAGTAATGCCATTTGTCTTGAAATCATTCAAATACAATTTTAAATCAAATCAAACCAAATCCATTTGAAAGATTATAGTAAATAAGGGTCTCATGCAAAATTTCACTTCATTCCGATAAAAATCCTAGGAGTTATGCTCCTTTAAGGTTGCTGTTGGGGATAATCAAAAAGTGATAAGTGGGCAACTTTGGGAAATTGCATAGAAAAATCCACTCCATAAAAATCCACGAAATTTGGTGTGATTGAAGTTTGTATGGCCATCTTTCAAAAGAAACTAGCCTCATACAAAAATCCCTTCGGATGTGCCTTGGGTGATCTCCCGAACAGGCCCCGAAGATCACAGATTTACCCAGAAAAGTGCCATTGAGCAGTTCTGAGTAAATCTGCTACCAATAATTCAAATGGAATCCAAAAATTATGAAACCAACTGGATTTAAAAATAGACTCATAAAGGAGCGTCCAGAAACAAAAATCATTCGAATCGGACTTAAAACGAACACATGGCGCTCCGTCAAAGTGACAAGTTCTGTATTTGAACCTGAACTGTCCACTCAACTTCGACAGAGAGGTGTCAAAAATCCACCTTATAGAAATTTATGAAATTTGGTGGACTTAAACTAGACAGCCTCACCTTTCCCATAGTTCTGGAATCGCTCCAAAATTCATCCGGACGATGAAGTTATGAGCGTCCGAATTAAGGGTACAGGTGCTGTCCAGTTAGGCCCTTTTTGAGTAAAACCAACTCAAAACTGTGATAAAGTGTGTGAGATTCGTGTGAGATGAATCCAAAACCTTAAAAAATCACTTGAAAACACTCCAGAATTGATTGAGGCCATTTATTTGAGATTTATCACAATGAATGTAATAAACCCCAAATATGAGCCTATCCCGTCAAAATGGTGCTATGTATGTGCAAATGTGAGAAACCATATAAGATCAATAGAACAACATAGCATGCACCAAAATAAGGTTCTAAAACAACCTAGGGTTCCGTTCCATTATCGTTTCCCTCTGTTCTCTCTCCCCGTTAAACACGGTTCTTCAAGATAATCAAGGGTACTTTGAATATGAAACGGTTTACAATCAATCAAAAAGGCCTTATGCTACATGGGTTCTAGCACTAGGGTCAATCCCCAGTCTCGTTTCTCCTAGATCCCGCCTCCACGTTTTATGGCTAGGGGGAGTCCCGAGATACTTTGAGCCGAGGAAGGATTTTCACACACAAAGAAGGCTTTACTCTACAGAAAGGTAGAAGAAGAGATCTAGATCTAGGAATGTAAAGACAGAAAATAAAAGAAAAGTTTGAGGCTTACCTGGGTTCTGGAAGCGATCCCGCAGCGGTTTTCTTCTTCTCTTGGAGTTCTTCTTGGCGAGAATTCAAAACAAGAGTTAATGGCCATTTGCTTAAGGAGGAGCCTCCTATTTATAGGCAAAGGCTAGGGTTAGGGTTGGTGAGAATGGTAGACACAACATAATGTCTATAGCCCACCAACCTTAACCTTAAGGCTATTTCCGAGATTTCCCCTCATTTAATGAAGGATATGATGGTAAAAGATGAAATCTCTCGGAAAACCCTAATTTTGAACAAAACTTGTGTATCTGGCATATCAGGCCGGATACACATGGGCCTTAAGGTATCCGGTATATAATACCGGATACACTAAAGCTCTCTTGTATCCGGTATGTTCCACCAGATACACAGGAAAATACTTGTATCCGGCCTGAGTTGCCGGATACAAGGAAAAAAGCCTTTTTTCCGAATTTTAACACAGGCAATACTTATTTACATGTAATATCGTTTAAGTAAATGTCCTCGTATTTTTTAATCTCCATTTACTTAAGATATTACATGTAAATAAGCAAACACCCCCCCATTTGAATCCATTAAAAATAGTTCCAGACCCAAATTCCAAGTGAATAAAAAGTCAATTTTCCAGTTCTAGGCAAAATTCCGATTTTTCAGGTCTGGAAAAAAGGTTCAATATGTTAAAACCAAGGTATTCGCCAAGATTTAAAATCTCAAAAAATTCTTTTATGCAATAACATGGCTAAAAACCTGATTACCGGGAAAAATTATCTTGAAATCTGGCTTTAAAAAATATTTCATTTTCTGGGGTCAAAAGTCAACAAAATTCAACCGGAAAAAGTTTGACTTTGCTCAAAAGATTGAATTCGGGCCTTTTCCTTTTCCGTTTTGGATTCAAATGGGTTAAGTATCTCAAACCCAATGCAAAGAACTGAAAATTCGAATAAAATATTTCTCTCCAAGATTTATCAAAAATCGTGCAATTTTGGGGTGTCTACAGGCAGCAAGAAGGCATGAAAGACAGATCATGGGTTGTAAGGGCATGAGATTAGATCATCAGATTATGGTTCTCAAATCCATCAATCAAGATGAGGGCATTCACTTGGGCAATTAAAAAGCATGAAGATAGGTTATGGGCAGTAAGGGCACATACATCGTTATTGAGAAAGCAAGAAGATAAAGAAGCAAAAGCAAGTTGCAGAATATTCAAGCACATGTTCGGGCATCAAATGGCACCCAGGTATATCAAATAAGAAAATCAATCAGGAAAATTCAAAAAGTGAAAAACATCAAAATCAATTGAGTTTGCAGTGGTCAATTTTAAATCCACATTCTTTTCAAAATTTGCTTGTCTCAGATCTCTTTTCATAGCCACGAGAGCTCCAAGAAATCTGAGATAAGGAAGAGACGCCACCCCATCAAACTTCAAGCAGGGGTTTCATTGGCTATCTTCGAATCCATGTTTTTATCATTTCTTTGTTTGACCAAAGCAAGTTCAATTAATGAGATGTTTTTCAAATGTGTAATTTTGAGTTGTGTCTGTTCATTGTGCTACAACTGCAGGCCACCCAGAAAAATTGTCTTTTTCATCATTTTCTCCACACTTTTTGGGAGATTAATGTTTATATTAGTTGTAAGTTGCAAGGATTGCCACCTTACCCACTTTTGTTTAAAAATTTTGTCTCAAATCTCACTTCATAGCCACGAGAGCTCAGTGAGAGGAGAGAGAGGAAGATTTGGCCCTTAAGCTGAGGGACTTCTTAGCAAATCTTCCACAATCAATTCTTTTTTTATAAAATCATCCATTTGATCCTTGCAAAGTGCAATTGGTTAGACAAAAGTCTCAGAAAGTGCAATTGGTGGGTCTTTTTTGCTCTCTGCTTGTAATTGGTTCCAATTACTAGCAAAGAGGGGGCAGCTGTAGACACCCCAAATTGCACTAAAAATGAGAAAATAATTGAAAATATTAATTGGGATTTGAAACAAGTCAAAAAAGTATAAAATCTGGCCAAACTGGTCATAACCGTATTTTGTTTATGGTCTAGTCATACCTGCAGTTGATATACGGTCATGGCGTGCCCGTATTAATAATACGGGCAGGGTGCGACCGTAATATATATATGGGCACGGGGGTCTTTGTGCGAATTTTACCTTTTTGATTTTTGAGCCTTATCTGCACCCAAATATCTCTCTTGGATAAGCGAATTCTCTTATTTATCTGTTCGAATTATCTCATTTATCATTGTGGATAAAGGATTGGCATGATCTTGTGTTTAACTCAAACTGAAACTCTATCTTGCCAAACCTTGGACCAACCATACCCCTATGTTTGCCTATAAATAGAGGGCCTTTCATCAAGCAAAAGGCCACGAAATTTTGAAGTCCAAGGAACTCCAAGAAGCTCAAAGAGAAGAAGAGGAACCCCTGCTGCCTTGCTTGCTCAATCCAGGTAAGTCCCTTTTCCCTTTTATTTTCTGTCTTCAATTCTAGATGTAATAGGATCATCTCTATTGCTGTAGAATAAGGCCATCTTTTGTATCTAGTATTCCTAAGCTTGCCTCCAAGTACCTCAAGAGTCTCTCTAGCCGTAAAACGTGAAGAGAGAGCTAGGGGAAAAGAGAACAGGTGGATCCCTAGGGTAGACCCCCATGTGCTCAAATCTGTGAGATGTGACTGCTTTAAATATCTTGATCATGTTTTAATTGTTTTTATGATATATCTGAATGAATAACATGAATCCATGATGTTTATAGCATGAGATCCCCTCCTTTTTTGCTAAAATTTGGATTTTCACCACTTTTGCACCTACAGCACTGTTTTCGTGATTTTTGTGGTTTTAGGCTAAGATCTTGGATTTATCATGATCAATATGATAGATCTGGATCTAGAAGCCTGAAAGTAAATTCTAGGGTTTCATGATGTGGTTTTTAAATTGTTTTTCATTATTGAGAGAAGACCCTACGGTCTAAATTCTCCCTTTTTGATGTTCTCCATCAATGTGGGTATTTTTGGTTTTAATTTTCAGATTTAATGTGACATTTGGGCTATATCTATATCCTGGAATGATCAAGTTCAGTTTTGAAATATTTTATAAAAATCATATTTTTCTAGATTTCTAGAATTTGACTTGAAGCCAGATTTTTGGATTTTTCACTTTAAATTGATTTTATTTGATTTTATCTCAATTTTATTTTGATCATGAAACCTTAGGAATGGTATGATCATATTTGAAAGTTCTGGATCAATCAGGCTATTCATATGAAAAAACCATATATTTTTGTCTTTTTGTGATTTTCCTGATTTTTATAGCAAGTCTTTTTCCTTTATTTTAACATGAACAAATACCTGGCAACCACCTTGTGTGGATGAATAGGGGTGCCTAACACCTTCCCCTGTTCATAACTTAATCCTCTTACCCATCTCTGGTTGTTTTTTTTAGGAGGGTTATTTTTACCCTAAAATTGCCTTTTGTGCTTATTTGATATTTTGGTGTCCATTCACACCTAGATTGAATGGTGGCGACTCTTTGTTTAAATTAATCCCGTGTGATGATAGAGGAAGTCATTAGATTTTCTGATTTTTTCCCATGTCTCACACTTCCCTAATGCCTTCCTTTTTTAGATTCACCCAATTACAAGTTCTAATTGGATTAGGAACTTCCCAACTAGGATTCCTAATTCTATTTGGAAAACTTCCATATTTCATCACATTCTTCTTCTAATTTCTTTTTTAAGAATCTCATACAAAAGAAACTCCCAAATAAAAAAATTTTCGTAATAATTATTTCCCCTATTTTATAAAATTACTAAAACATCGCAAAACTCATGTAATCCTCAAATTTAAGGCCCCTAATTAAGTATAATTATAATTAGGTCCTTTTCTTATCTTTTAAACTATAAATTAGGTTATTTAAATCCAAGTTTAATCCAACTTAAATCTAATTGATTATTTCAATTCTAATAATTATTTATTTTATTAATTTAATAATTTGCCATTGGGTAAAGACTAAAATACCCTTTTCTTTATTATACCATATTTAACCATTAAATTTATTACAAAATTTCCAAATTTAATCTCCTCATTATTTCTCTTCATAATATGAGTGTGGATTATAATTTCAATCTCTCAAATACTTAGATTAAATATTTATCCTCCAATATTTCAAATTTATTTATTTTGTTTCTTCTAATATTTAGATTTTTCAATTATATCATTATTTCCTAAAATTCAGGATTCTACAACATCAGTCAGAGGCATAAGTAGTGACATACTACATAAACAAAATGTACTTTGAAGAATCAATCAATTTTGTAGCTTATTCTTGTGGTCTAGCAATAACTCTAACACGAAGATGGAGCTTGTAAACTGGAAAAAAATCTGTTCACCAAAGAAAGAGGGAGGTCTTGGCCTCTTGGATATTGAAATTTGGAACCAAGCGGCTATTCTCAAGATGATATGGTAGATTATCACTCAAAAGACTCTTTATGGATAAATTGGGTTAAAGGGCTGAAGTTTCTAGTATCTAAGCACGCTCGATAGATGCTCCAGGTCTTGGCGCAAGATACTAAAAGCTTGGGCAATGGCTCAAGATCTCACTCTCCACAAGGTTGGTGACGGTTTGAATACCTGGCTATGGTTTGATCGATGGTTACCTTGTGGTCCATTGGCTAAAAAATTTGGGCAACTAATTATATATGATTTAGGCCTTGGTAGTCATGCTAGAATGAATAGGATTATCCAAGACGATGATTGGAACCTACCATCTGTGTGCTCTGCTGATTTACAAGAAGTGTGGCAACATTTGAATTCTATTCCTAAACCAAACTTAAGTGCTCAAGATAGAATTGTCTGGTTACTTGCCAAACCTCGAATTTTCTTAGTGAAGGAGACATATGCAAACATTAGAGATTCCAACCCTGCTATTCCTTGGAGTTCACTCATCTGGGAGGTACATTGCAAATTCTCAGGTGGAAGATGAAGGGTAAGAGATGACCCTTCTACTAGATCAATGATGGAGATTTGGGAGCTGAATGTTCAAGTTATGAGTTGTTTGATGGTCTATTGTTCTTGTGGGTTTATGGTATATCTTTTCGTATGGTTTTTGGTCTATTTTGCCCATTGTACATGTTAGATGGGAGCTGAATGTGTTTTTTGCCACATTACGCTACAGGTTTTTCTTGATGTGTAAACCCAAATAGTGTATGTCATGGGATGAGTATATTGTGAAGTGCCCCATGTAGTTGCTTAGGCAATCTTGTAAATTTTTACACAGATGTATACAACACTTTCTTAATTTCCAAGAAAAAAAAAACTTGTTTGGGTATGGCAGAAACAAATACCCTTTTCCCTGCTAAGTGAGAATGCATTTGGATGGTCTTCTTTTACAAAAATAATCTTTGCACAACTTTTTCAAGAACCACCCAACATAAACTTCCATGTTTGTTTTAAGAAATAATGGTCAAAGGTTGAAACAAATATCCTTTTTTCTCCAGTTTACTGCATGTTGAAGATGACGAGTTCTACAACTTCAAATCTCTTTTTTTTGAATACAACAAGTTAGGGATTTTTTTAAAATATTAATGTTTTGTTTGAAAATTTCACAAAGATTTAATATCGCCGTTGGCGTTGGGACCTGTAAGCACCTCATTTATGCGCTCCCGAAAAGCCAGAAAAGCAAAACCCGGCCAAGAAGTCAAACCCTGAGTGGTGGAAAGTTGACCTTTTAATCAGATAAAATTTGGCCACCTTGATCTATCCCATTGGATAAAGAATCTCGACACGGTTCCAACGCAACTGGGTTTGCAGCAATCGAAGTCCGGATGAAGGTTCTGCGGGCGGTCAAACTTGAGGGAAAGCTGAGAGTTGACTTTTCCTCGATTTCCGTGCCAAATACCTTACTTTAGCCCAATGGATAGAGAATCCCGACACGGTTCCAGCGCAACTGGGTTTGTAGGAATCGGAGTCCGGATGAGGGATCTAAGGGCAGTCAAACTTAAGGGAAGGCCAAAAGTTGACTTTTTCTCGGAATCCGTGCCAAGTGTTTAGCCCCATGTCAATAAATAGAGGGCTCCGATATGAGTTTAACACAATTGAGTTTGCTCAAATCGGAGTTCGGATGAAGGAGATATGATCTGTCGAAGTTTTCGAGTAGCAAAAGCCGGAAACTGCACACGTGGCGCAGGAACTGCACACGTGGCAGCCAACGCAGCAAAATATCTCAGGGACTAAATCTTAAATATAAAAATTTCGTACGGGCGATCCGTAGATATCAAAAAGGTCAAATCGGTCGAATCAGTCGAATCGGTCAAGTTGAAGGGCAAATCTGTAATTTTTCGATTTGTATCCGGTCACATATACTGGATACACTGCCTATTCTTCATGGCCGGACTTGAAGACCGGATACATAAAGGTGTTCGCGCGAAATCCGCGCCACTTGGCCAACAGATTCGCGGCGGCATTAAATTTTGAAATCATTAAGTCATGTATCCGGCCTGAGTTGCCGGATACAAAGGAAGGCTAGTGTATCCAGACTGCAAGTCCGGATACGAAGGGGCATTAGTGTATCCGGCCTGAGTTGCCGGATACATTATTTTTTCTATAAATAGCAAACCAGCAGCTCATTTCCGGGGTTGGCCTTTGGTTTTCTGATTTTCCCTGCTCTCTTCTCTCACCTACCCCCTCCGAATCCCACCCTTCTCAACCTCCTCAACCCCCTTCCACCTCCAAAGACCAAGAAAAGCTACCCCCAGCCCTTGCATCCTTCTTCACCCCCCCTCCATTAAAACCAGAGGACGAATTGCTGTGCAAAAGAGGAGGCTCCAGCCGCTGTTGAAGCCAAAGGAGGTATCTCCACCTTGCACAAGAGACCAAGAACCCTCAGGTATTGTTCCCTAGTACATTGTGTTCATCATATATAAAATCCGCATTTTTCTGAAAATATTTCTGTGTTAGCTTCCTTCTTTGCATGGGCTCATGTTCTCATCACGTTAAGCATGTATTTATTGTCTCTTTCATGGCATGAGAGTCACTTTCAGTAAGAAGTCCACGTAGGCCTCCCTAAGAGTCATGAGAATCTAGTTTTTGCATGCTTTAGTGTTCATACGTAGCTGCTTGAGTCTGCTGATTAGGAGTATTTAAGGAGGGAGTATGTTCCCTATCTTGTTGGCATCAAATGTACCCCTATAAACCCCCCTCCTCTTTCCCTTCTCTGAAGATTTCGTGATGGGCCACCAGCCTAGGCTCGAACCTAGCCGGATACCCTTTCTTTGCTGGGATTTCTTGTTGATTTTCACATATGATGCATGATTGCATGTGTAAGCATTTCTGTATGTGGAATATGTTTTTTTTCGATCATCTTGACATGTTGATTCATGCATGCAGTCGTGAGAGCCTGGAGACCGAATGGGGATACATTGGTCCCCATTCCCATGGCTGGCTTGACCCAGGATGACAGGGAGGGCAGCAAGCCCCCCATTGGTTTTGCCGAAAAGTCCAAGGAGAGAAGCCAAGTGTGGCTTCTCCCAAATCTGAACCTACGTGGGCCCATCTGAGGGCCCACCAGACCTTTAAAATGCCCTAAGGGGCCCCTGGGATCAATCCCGAAAGGCCAGAACCCAAAAAGGCCAATTCGAGGGTGATCCGGATACTCAGGCCGGATCACCTATGGCCTCTGCGTATCCGGATGCTCTGGCCGGATCACCTGCAGATCAAGTGTATCCGGCCTGAGTTACCGGATACACACAGAAATGTGTTTGTTGCATTTTCATGATCCCTTGCCGAATTTTGAGATAATTTGTGTTAAAACCAATGAACCAGCAGGGTTTCCGGTCCACCCGGAAACCCAACTTGGGACCCGGACCAACCGGTCAGACCCGGCACACTTGTGGGCCTTCCAACGGGGCCCACCAAGCCCAATAAACACCAAGGCATGCTAATTAACTAACCCAAGCAAAAGTGAACCAATTTACATCGGGCGGGCCAAACCCCATGCGGCCCGCCCGAGCCTTGCCATATATATGAATGCATGAACTACGTGGTTTGGCCGAGACCATGGGCTAGGGCCTGTCGGGCCCGCCAAAGCCCGCCAACTAAGTCAAGGAAGGGCTCAAGCCCTAACTTCATTAAATTTGGGCTTCCAAGGCCCAAAACCGGATTACGGGCCCCAAGCCCAACGTCCCAAAAGACTTTGGCCCAAATATAAAGATAAGTCTAAAAACCCTTGGCCACCCTGGGGGCCCACCAAAGGGGCCCACAGATCCGTCCGGCCCACTTTTGCATGAAAACAACCTAATAATTCAAATCTAAACCTAAAGCCAAATCAATTCACTAACCAAAGCCCACAGGGCCTCTTAGGGTTAGACAGAGGCCCACTAAGGGCACACGGGCCAACTCAAGTCCATCCAGGACATTGGTCGGGCTTTCCAACGGGGCCCACCCAATCAGACTCAGAAAGCCAAAGATAAGCAAAGATAAAAACAACTAAAGGGACCCACACCACTCATGTGGTCCCACCAAGACCTAACAAAAATGCATGCTGGATTAGGAATCGGGTAAAGAACCAAAAGTGAGAAAAGCTGACTCAAGTTAGGGAACCCACGGGACCCGTCATCCGACGGGGTGGATTGGGGTGTCTACGGACTTCCCCAGCCCGCAACCGAGAACCAAGACTTAGAATCTCAAGCCGCAGACCAAGAGCCTTAATAGACAAGATCAGGCACCCAGGTGTCCGCCTGCACTCCATCAGGCGGTGGCGACTCCGAATTCACCCCGTGCCGCGTTTCCCACGCGCGCACAACCTGGCCACTCCACTGGGGATTACTCAGCCCAGTAGGACCCTGCTTAGACCGAGTCAGCTTAAGGGGGAATTAGTGGATATTTAGGAACTCTTGCTACCCTATATAGCAAGGCGTAGAATACACGTAACTACGTGTTCTGGGGAGTCCTGCCACAAGGACGCGATAATTGCCTAAGGCAAGTGGAATTTAAGTGGTCCCCTGTGACCCTCCACTTACCTGGGGATTCTCCCAGGACATCGTAAAACGTGTCAATTTTGCACCTTACTATACAAGGCGGTAGGGATTCCTTTATCACCTAAATCCAGACAAAGCTCACCCGTATAGACACAGCACGCAGCCCAACTGCACACACGGGCGCACCACCACACCGGGGATGGATGTTTGTTTAAATTTAAATTTTAAATTCCCTCATTGATGTGATAAACTGCGTGGGGTGACACGCACGAGGGAGGACGCGTGAATGATCCGACCCTTGATAGGTGAGTGAATCGGATACTGCTACTTCTTCACCAAAACTTAGACCTCTCTAGCAGCCTACCCTTCTTCTTACTATGAACTGATCTTTGGGATGGTATTAGCACCTACGCTCCCGTGGCTTGCCGGGGAAAGCAGGGTAAACCCATCCCCCCAGTTTGCTGGAGTCCATTAGCACCACTGGTTTCTTGCCGTGGCACGCGAGGATCCAGTACTGGTCCAGACCCTTGTAGGCTTATGTCTCGGGCTGGGTATCCTTCCCCACCTAACGTTTCTGAATGAACCTTGCGTTGAGCATGAGAGGGTGAGTAGGATGTGAATGATGAATAAAATTGGAATAAAATTCAGAGTCCATCAGGGGCAGCAACCCTCGCTTTTTGCATCAAATTGAGTAAACCCTAGGTGCTGGGTTACCTCGGCCCTAGCTTAGGAAGCTCACCTAATTCTTGATCAGGGGGACCACCCCAGATCCATGCATGGAGTCCTGTTTGCTATGGGTCTTGACCCATTAGAGTCCACTGGGAGCACTTTCAGTCCAGATTGGTCTTTTTAGAGCAGACGAAAGCTGGCCAGATCAGACAAACAGATGAAAGCATGCCAGGGTGCTAAACCCTAGATTTAGGGATTTTTAGCCTACCCACTTCGAAAGCAATTTGTATCCTCCCTTTTGGCTTCCAACAGCCTTAAGGATGAATTCTTTGCAGCTTTTGTAAATATCTTGTAAGAATTCGCCCTCGATGGCAAGTTGTAATTTCTCTATGGTCCGACACCGAAAACAGATGAGAGAACAGATGAAAGACAGAAAGACTGATTGGGACCTGAATGTGCTCCTCTACACAAGTACGTCTAGGAGTCGCGCCTTCATGAGCGCCAACCCCTAGGACCACACACCATGTGTGCCTGAGTTAAATTCCGTACTAGTTTTGTCTTTTGCTTTATTTTGTGAAGCATGTTAGAACTGCTAATGGTTATCTCTTTTGCTTAAAATTATGCATGTCTTAGGACTGACTTAGAGTCTTGGTGTGGAACCTTAAATTGATTCAGAATTTCGATCGGATAGTTGGCATGGCATCCTCATCCTCATCTGAGAGAACCCGTTTCCATAGGATAGAGAAGTGCGCCTGGGATACCCCCTGGATCCGTTCTTGGACAAGGCAGCTCCAAGGGAGTGACCAGATTGAATGGGAGCACAAATACCACATGGGACAGAATTTGTCCCTGTTAAATGTGCCGATTAACTGGGATATGATCCAAGCAGCCCTGCTTTTCTGGGATCCCCAGCTTTCAGTGTTTCGATTCGGGGTCAACGAGTTGACTCCCACACTTGAGGAACTTGACCTGTTCCTCCGATTTCGCGACTTAGGGGAACCCGCTAGGCCAAGTCTCAAAGAAAGCTACAAGAATGAAGCTTGTGTTTTCTTTGGCCTCTCAAGGGGAAAATTCCAGACCTTAGGAGGTGACAAATCATTTACTCGGGTCTCTAAAACATTCCTAGCTGAGAAAATGAGAAACAAAAAGCAGGAAAGACCCCGGGCTTGGTTTGACACCTTCACCCTTGTGGTTCTGTCGCAAATCTTCTTTCCAACTGGGGGAGACACCATTAATTTGGCCCTCATGGAAATTGTGGATCAACTCAGAGCAGGGTACCGAATCATGCCACGAATCCTAGCTCAACTGTTCCACTCCCTGACTTTGTCCAAAAATGGAACCCGGAGGTTTCAAGGGTGCGCTCCCCTTCTCCACATTTGGCTGCAAGACCACCTGATAGTGTCATCACCTGTCAGTGCATATTACAAGGCAACCGGCAACAACATCCATTGGTTGGCTCAAAGAGAGATCAAACCAGACCTACCCGCTCATGAGGATTGGTTTAACCACTTTCTCCACCTGAAGGGAGAAACAGACATTAGATGGTGGGGTACATACAACATCCCCTACACCCCCATCATAGCTTTCAAGAAAAGAGAGGGGCTTTCCCTGATAGGACTCACCTATTCCGTGCCGTACTATCCGATCCGGGTTCTGAGACAGTTTGGGAAACCGCAGGGAATCCCGGTCAAGGACGACTTGGGCAATTTGATTGGTCCACTCACCAAGGGACTAAGGACCCAACTGCTGATGGAGTGGAAGACAGTGTGTGTATATCGAGAAGACGTCTTCATCGAATCACATTTTCGAGACTACGAGCAGTGGATAGCTCGGGAATTTGGCCACGACGGCCCCCCACCTCTTCAGCCTGTCGCATCAGGTGACATTCCAGTTCCGCCTCCTAACACATATAGGGACAGGGTGGCCGAACTGCAGGAGACCCACTCACGTATCCATTCAGCTTATGTGGATTCGGAACGGGAGAGTAGGCAGGCCAATATGGCCTTGCAACACGAAATGGAATTGGTGCGCAAGCACGCTGAGGAGGACCGACGTCTGCGGAACAAACTTCTGCGAGCCTTGAGGAGGCAAGACGTGTCCTTCCACTATGATGATGACCAACCTAGCTAGACTTTGGCTTTGTTGTATTTTGTTATGAATGATGATGTACTTTGTGTCATGGTGGCACCTTTTGATTAAAGCATGAATTTATGTCCACTTTGCTATATATTGTTCAAATGTAACAAGAACAAGAAATAAAAGAATTAATTCCCTCCAATAGGGCAACTCGGTCTCCGACAGACCACCTATTCTCAGATAATCTCCCTGGTCGCTGCGACCACCTAGTTTCCTTTGATTGCATCTCTCTCATTGAGATCGCAAAACCCAGCAAGTGTTAAAAAACACCCGAGACTTTGAGCTCAGATCACACCCGTCTGCATCTTTTCAAGATCAGGCGGTCTAACCTGTGGGGCACCGAAGCCGCCGACGGATGAGTTGGATATTTGTGGAGGATCGTCTTGGCATAGCCTACCCCTTTTAGTGACACCAAGGCCGCCGGTGATTGAATCGGATATTGGCTGCGGAGCGTCCGGGTACTACTAGCCGAATTCTTAGGGCACCGAAGCGCTGACGGATGAGTCAGATATTGGCGGAGGAGCGTCCTGGCATAGCCTACCCCATTTAGTGACACCAAAGCCGCCGGTGATTGAATCGGATATTGGCTGCGGAGCGTCCGGGTACTACTAGCCGAATCCTTAGGGCACCGAAGCTGCCGACGGATGAGTCGGATATTGGTGGAGGAGCGTCCTGGCATAGCCTTTCCCTTTGTGAGGCGCCGAAGTCAATGGTGATTAAACCAACGACTAGCTAAGGCACGCCCGGGAACTACTAGCCGAAGTTTGGCGCCGACGCCGCCAGTGAATGAACTGGAGATTGGCCGAGGTGCGCCTGGGTGCTGCTTTCCAGCCCACCCCCTGCGGAGACCCTGCATTGGTCCAACCCTGTGATCCTGAGCTCAAACAAAGCCCCTTAAATTGAAGGTTCTCTCCCCTTGCTAAATAGCTAAAATAGATTCGTTCACTAGGGTTCTCTTTCCCAGTTACCCGCGGGTGACTAAAATAGATCCAGTCACTAGGGTTCTCTCTCCCAGTCGCTTCCGAGTGACTAAAATAGATCAGCTTTCAAAAAGATAGGGTTCTCTTTCCCTGTTGCCTGCGGGCGACTAAAATAGATTCATTCATTAGGGTTCTCTCTCCCAGTCGCCTCCGGGCGACTAAAATAGATCAGTGTTCAAAATTCTTCGGGTTCTCTCTCCCAGTTACCTACGGGTGACTAAAATAGATCTGGTTACCAGGGTTCTCTTCCCCGGTCGTCTTAGGACAACCAAAATAGATCAGTTTTCAAACTTATTAGGGTTCTCTTCCCCGGTCGTCCTAGGACAACCAAAATAGATCAGTCTCCAAATTCATTAAGGTTCTCTTCCCTTGTTACCTGCGGGTAACTAAAATAGATCAGCTAATTCATTTAGGGTTCTCTTTCCCTGTTGCCTGCGGGTGACTAAAACAGGTCCGGTTATTAGGGTTCTCTCTCCCAGTCGCTTCCGAGCGACTTAAATAGATCAGTGTTCAAAATTCTTTGGGTTCTCTCTCCCAGTTACCTACGAGTAGCTAAAATAGATCCGGTTACTAGGGTTCTCTTTCCCGGTCGTTTCCGAGCGACTAAAATAGATCAGTGTTCAAAATTCTTTGGGTTCTCTCTCCCAGTTACCTACGGGTAGCTAAAATAGATCCGGTTACTAGGGTTCTCTTTCCCGGTCACTTCCAAGTAACTAAAATAGATCAATTGATTCAAAATTCAGGTTCTCTTCCCTTGTTGCCTTAGGGTAGCTAGAATAGATCAGTTAGTCAAATCATCTCATAAAACAAAAAAAAAAAATAAATAAATGAATAAATTCAATCAGATAAAGTTGTGTAATCAATTTGTGTAAAATTGCACTAATGCCTGCAAACTGTCCCCCCAGGTACCCAAAAATTGCTTTAAGAAGCCCGTACCTGTTAAGATCGAGGAGAAGGCTCGATATGGAACAGCAAGGAGAGCAGACGCCGCCAGGGCAGCAGCCTGCAGAGCCCAGTCATGCGCAAGTAGTTAATGAGATGCAACAGAGGATGGACAGCATGAGTACCATCATCCAAGAACTAATGACAGAGCTGAGAGAGTTGAGGCAGGCCCCGCCAGTGGCACCAGTTGCCCAGCAGCCACAGCCACAGTTCCCGCCACAAGCAGAAGTGGCGCCACCGCCACGCCCAGTGAACCCCCCTCCCCTAGCACCACCACCACCACCGGCAGCACCGTTCCACATTGCACAACAGGATCAGTTTCTACCCATCCATCTGGGGCAAGGCGATGAGGACTGGTACAGAACTCAGGAGGTACAGTTTGAGGAGAAGCTGACAGCAGTAAGGGAGGAGAACAGAACAGAAATGGCCGCCCTGAAGGAGCAGCTCAAACAGCTCCAACCTAGCACGGTGCAAAGTGAGGCTACCCTGGAAAGCCTCTGTTTCTTCTTAGATATCCAACTCCCGGCTAAGTTCAAATGCCCTGAGTTGCACCAGTTTGACGGCACTGGGTGCCCACTGAACCATTTAAGATCGTACTCAGGCGACATGTGCCAGTATGCCAAGGAAGAGCGAATCATGGTGCAGTTCTTCCAAAAGTCATTAACCGGGGCAGCTTACTCTTGGTTCTTGAGTTTGGACAAAGCCAAGATCAAAACATGGAATGACCTGGCAGTGGTCTTCATCCAGCAATATCGCCTAAACAGTCAGATAGTGCAGACGAGGGCAGAATTGCAGAGGCTGGCTAAGAAGAGTCAGGAGTCAGTAAGGGAATACGCCAAACGCTGGAAGGAGTTGGCAACACTTGTACAGCCGCCACTGTTGGAACAAGAGATGACGTCATTGTTTATCGCATCATTGGGCCAACCTTTCTTCACTCTGCTGCTGGGGCAGAGTACGTCAAACTTCAATGACCTGATCTTGACTGCGGATCGGATTGAAGACGCAGTAAGGGCCGGAAAGATAGATGGCAGTGGGCAGAGTGCTGCACCAAGGAGGCCGGTAACAGGGCAAGCTAGCAGAAACCAAGGGCAAGAGCCCAGGAGGTTAGAACAGCAGGTGGTCAACTATGTACACCCTGCACAACCCCATCATTTCTCCCAAAGGCCAGAAGCAGTGGCACCTCAAGTGACCGGGCAGGCTGCTTACCAAGGGGTAAGAAAGACAAGAGAAGAAATGGAGGCTAGGATGAAACGGGTTTTCACTCCACTCCCGTATGCGCCCGCGGAGCTACTGCCTACTTTGCTGAAAAAGGGGTATCTACAAGTTAAGGCCCCGAATCCTCGCTTGGTCAATGCCAGAAGCTATAATGCAGCTGAGCGATGCGAGTACCACTCCGGTGCTCCGGGGCACCATACCAATCGGTGCTGGGATTTGAGGCACGACATCCAGGACCTGATTGATAGCAAGCGCATCACGGTCGACCCATCAGCACCAACTACCCAGACCCCAGCAGCTGGCGTAACCACCAATCCGCTCCCAGATCACTCAAAAGCCTCCACTAGTAGAACGGCGAATCAGGTGAGCAGCGATCAGGGCACCGGGCAGTTCGACCCTTCTACACTTATTGGCCGACCAGGGCAGACAGTGAGGGTGCAGCTTCGAGCAGGAACCCCCTCGGCAGCAAGGTCAGTTAATGAGAATACAGATGTCCATGTCTGCGCAATAGAGGATGAACCGCAGAGCAGTGAGGAGGTCACGGGGCCATGGAACCCAGTGCAATGCGGATGGATCAGTGACTCCCTATCCCCTCCACGCAGAGAAGGAATCGGTAGTTCCGAGGGACCCTGGTTCCGAAATGGGCCACCGGACACAGACGCATCCGTGGGCAGTTCAAGGGTACCCCCGCAGATGTCCACCGGATGGCCACCGGAATATATGTCTGCGACATCAGAGCCGGACCTGCAATCCCTCACCGATCCCCTATCAGCAGAGCCGAGTTCAGAATCCTCCTCCCACGGCACGTCTGAGTGGTTCGTCTCCCCTCACGCCGCAGAAGAAGAGGAACCACCATCCACTCCTGAACTTGCAACCCTGCTTGATCCATATGAGAGTTCAGATGAGTCCCCTGATACGGACTCAGAAGACACATCGGCAGAGGAAAGCAGGGCAGTGAACGTTATCGAAGGAGAGGGCAGTGACTTCCCCACTGATCTCCCTCTGGTGCATTTCCACCCACACACAGACCAAGGGTTTTTCTACCCCGCCCCTTTTTCCAACTCCTCCGCCCCCAACATCCATGACATCATGGACTCACCTCCACAAGACCCTTTCTCCCTTTCATTTGAACCACCCACCCTCAACCTTTCTCAACTCAACCTGGAACCACCCTCGTACAACAGGGTATCCCCACCTTACCCCACTACATCTTTCCACCTTCAAGCCACCTCCGCAACCACCATTGAAGCAGAAATCGACCGAATCACCCGATCCGGTCGATACATAAACATCGATCCCCCACCCGCACCAGAGGGAGAGGAAGCAGAAGCAGAAGCAAAAAGGAAAGAAAAAGGGAAGGACGTGGTCACAGAATTGCCACCGACCCTCAAGAGAAAGGGAAGGGCCACAGAAGAGGAGGTCACAGATTTGCACCACAGCATCTACACTCCCGAATACGATCTCCTCCAGCAGTTGAACAAGGTACCCGCCCAGATTTCCATAATGAGACTTCTGATTGACTCAGAGAAGCACCGGACAGTACTAATGAAGGTCCTAGGGGATGCACACGTACCAGCAAGCATTGATCCGGAACAGCTAGGGGCAGTGGTGTCAGTAATCATGGCACCCCAGGCCATCTCCTTCTCTGCAGCAGATCTGCCACCGGAGGGTTGCGACCACGCTGAGCCGCTCTACATAACAGTGAAGTGCGTCGATCTCCTCGTGAGACGTGCCATGATTGACAACGGGTCGGCCTTCAACATATGCCCGATGAGGACATTTCATAGTCTACAGTTGAGCCCTACCATGATCAAGCCAAGTGGGCACAATGTCAGAGGCTTTGACAACGCCCGAAGGGACTCACTGGGAGAGGTCACTTTGGTCATCATGATCGCCGATAGGCCCTTCACCATGGAGTTCGAGCTCATGGATATCAACGCCTCATTCAACTTGCTGATCGGGAGGCCTTGGCTGCATCAGGCAGGAGCAGTATCTTCCACACTGCACAGAATGGTCCGGTTCATGTTAGGCAACGAACTCATAACAGTACACGCCGAGGATCATCGAGAGTTCGAAAGGGTCGGGGTATCCTATGTGGATTATGAGTTGCCCACCACACTCAATTTCCAAGCAGTGGAGATGGTGCAGGTGAACCGTATCCCTGAATCTGAAAGGGGGCAACGACTCTCGAAAAAGAGGAGAAAGTACATGTTCAGCGCTGCTGACTGCGCAGACTGGGGCCTCAGAGCCGGTGATGGATTGGGCAAGTATAAGCAAGGAATTAAGGCAGCCATCCGACCTTATGAGCAGACTACTGGTTTTGGACTGGGGTTCAGACCGCAGCCAGGAGACTACTCCCGACTCCTTGGGAACCATGCCGAGAGGAAAAGGGCAAGAACTGAAGGAAGAGACCCCCACTGGCCCATATGCACGCACGAGAACTTGTACCACCATTTCGCTAACATGGAGCGTGAAGCGGCTCAAGCCCTTAAGAATATAGTCCCCCAGGGATGGGGAGATGAGTTTTTGGAAACCCCTGCTGCAGAAGAAGACTACCTGCAAGGCCTAGCTCAGATGCTCTGGGAAGAGCCACCATCTATGGAAATGATTGGGGATATAGTGGAAGTAGACCCGTTGGTTCCTGAGGGGTCGCCAGATGGCTCGCCAGCACTGGTCGCCCTGGACTCAGTCGACGAAGTCACCATGGCCTTCGCCCCACCAGATGAGCAGTTCATCCCTGATGGGATCCCGATCAACTCTGCAATTGTGATGGAAGCGCCGCCACCTGCTCCCCTGGAAGAATCCAAAGAAGAAGGCCCAATCATGTATGTCTGCATGATGGAAGGGCGAGACAGCTCAGGAGCACCAACCCGCAGGCCAAGGTCGCCTCCTCCACGCCCCTATATCCCGCACCCTGGAACTCGTGATGGTTTAAACCGCATGTTCCGTAGCATGCCCCAAGTGCTAGGGCCAGTACCGGAAGAGGTATACCATGCAACTTACGGCAAATGGGCACCCCCAGCTTACTCTTCTACAGTTCCTGGGATACCAACTGGGATACCCATAATCTTTGCACCCCCCAGAGTTGACCCGGCCAACGAAGTCACCATCGCGTATGCGCCACCCAGGGACGAGATACCGTGGGCCATCCCCATCAGTGGAGCATGGATGAGGATATCATCGGAATCTGGCCCCCAGTCAGAAAGGAGCCAGAACAAGCCAGTGGGATGCGCAGCGCATGATCCTATCTGCCTGTCTTCTGACGATAGCGCCAACATGGTACTAGCTGAAGAACCGGAAGCGGCAGTCGTTATCAACAAGGAAGATCGGGCACCACTCAAAAACTGGAGCGCCACGCCTTTTGCCATCAGCAAAGCTACTATCCCAAAGGGGGTTTCTACTACCTCTGAACTTTCTGTTGTAGCTACTGCTCATATTTTTAATGAATATCTGAACTCTTCTTACTACTTGCATTTGTTTGAAAAAGAAAATAACAAAAATGAACAACTTGAGCATCGCGATCTTAGTATCAATCCTGACGCACACCCGGAAAGTCTGGGGCACGGGATAGGTAATAAGATTGCCATAAGTGAACAAGAAAAACAAAAAGAAAGGCCAGTCCAGATGGCAATAATAAATGAAATGCATGAGCCAGTGTCCAATCCTGAAAACGAGCAAGAACTCGACAAGTCAGATTGGGGCACTTGCCCATCGCAGCTAGAAGATTCAGACATCGTCCCCTGTGAGCCTTTCGAGCATGAGGACGACGATGAATCATGGGAGACCCCGCTTGAAATCCAACTTGCATTGGAAAGGCATGAAAAGGGTCCCCAGGCTAACATCGAGGAAACAGAGTCAATTGACATAGGTGAAATAGCACAACCAAGGATTCTCCAAATTGGTAAAAAGCTGTCACCATTATTGAGAAAACAGATGTTTGATTTTCTTAAATCTTATTCTGACGTGTTTGCATGGTCATACGAGGATATGCCCGGGTTAGACACGGACTTGGTTGTGCATCGGTTGCCAACAAAGTCTGAGGCCGTACCTGTGAAACAGAAGCTCAGGCGCACAAAGCCGGAATGGGCCCTGAAGATCAAGGAAGAGGTCACCAAGCAGTTGAATGCCGGATTCTTGCAAGTAACTCATTACCCGGAATGGTTGGCCAACATCGTGCCAGTTCCCAAGAAAGACGGGAAAGTCAGGATGTGTGTTGACTATAGAGATCTGAATAGAGCAAGTCCGAAGGACGACTTCCCATTACCGCACATTGATGTACTGGTGGACAATACAGCGACGCATTCAATGTTCTTTTTCATGGACGGTTTCTCTGGTTACAACCAGATAAGGATGGCACCTGAAGATATGGAAAAAACATCCTTCATCACGCACTGGGGCACTTACTACTACCGTGTGATGCTGTTCGGACTGAAAAATGCGGGCGCTACATATCAGTGTGCGATGACTCTGTTATTCCACGACACAATACACAAGGAAATGGAAGTGTATGTGGATGACATGATAGCAAAGTCCAAGGAAGAAGAAGACCACTTGGTGAACCTTGGAAAGATGTTTGACAGACTCAGAGAGCACAAGCTTCGGCTCAACCCAAACAAGTGTGTGTTTGGAGTGACTTCGGGAAAGCTGCTCGGCTTCATAGTAGGCAAACGGGGCATAGAGGTCGACCCTGTCAAAGCAAAGGCAATCCTGGAAATGCCTCCTCCATCGACAGAAAAGGAAGTGAGAGGGTTCCTAGGCAGATTACAGTATATCAGTAGGTTCATTGCGCAGATGACTCCTGTGTGTGAGCCTATATTCAAGCTGCTAAAGAAAGACAACCCTGTGGTTTGGAATGACGACTGTCAGGTAGCGTTTGATAAGATCAAGGCCTATCTGATGAGTCCGCCAATGTTGGTCCCGCCGGTCCCAGGACGACCCTTGATTATGTATCTGACAGTCTATGAGACGGCTGTAGGATGTGTGTTAGGGCAACACGATGAGAAAGGGAGGAAAGAACAAGCAATCTATTACTTGAGCAAGAAATTTACCAACATCGAAGTCAGATACACAGTGCTTGAAAGGACGTGTTGTGCCCTGGTCTGGGTAGCTCAGAAGCTCCGACACTATTTGCTTAGTCACACAGTCTTACTGACCTCCAACCTAGATCCGTTGAAGTACATCTTTGAGAAGCCAATCTCCACCGGTAGGGTTGCCAGGTGGCAAGTCCTTTTATCTGAGTATGACATTGTCTACACGACTAGGAAGGCGATAAAAGGGCAAGCCGTGGCGGATCACTTGGCAGAGCACCCACTACCTGACTACCAACCACTTCTGACTCACTTCCCGGACGAAGATGTGATGTGTACAGAGTCTGCAGAGGATACAGAAGAAACTAAGTGGCAGATGTTCTTTGACGGGGCAGTAAATGTAAATGGAAAAGGGATTGGAGCAGTGCTAATCTCCCCAGACGGTGTTCATCACCCGATAGCAGCAAAGCTTCTGTTTGATTGCACTAGCAACATGGCCGAATATGAAGCATGTGTGTTAGGCTTGCGAGCGGCGATCGAGATGCATATACAAGAGCTAAAAGTATTTGGTGATGCAAGTCTTATCATCTATCAAGTGATAGAAGACTGGAAGACTAGAGATGTGAAGTTGGTACCATACCAAGAGCTGGTCAAGGAATTAGAAGAAGAATTCGAGAGCGTGACATTCGACTACATGCCACGAGACGGGAATCGATTCGCGGATGCACTAGCTACGCTGGCATCAATGGCCACCATCATGGATGATGCATGGGTGCAACCATTGGAGATAGGAATTCGACGCTACCCTGATTATTGCTTCAGTATCGAGAAAAGCACACCCAAAGAAGAGCCTTGGTACGCGGACATCGAAAGGTACATAAGGAACAGAATTTTGCCAGAAGGGGCCTCAGCTGCAGAGAAGCAAACTATACAGAGGTTGGCAGGGCAATACTTCTACAGTGGGGGTAGACTATACAAGAAATCATACAACGATTCCCTACTACTATGTGTCAGAGAAGCCGAGGCGCAGAAATTGATTGAGGAAGTCCATGGAGGGTTGTGCGGCGCACACATGAATGGGCATATGCTAGCAAGGAATATTCTAAGGATGGGCTATTACTGGATGACCATGGAGGCAGACTGCTACGCTCATGTCAGAAAATGCCAGTTATGCCAGATTTATGCCGACAACATCCATGCACCGCCGAACACACTGTATTCTATGACATCACCTTGGCCGTTTGCCATCTGGGGAATCGACATGATAGGCCAGGTTCACCCAATGGCTTCGAACGGGCATCGGTTCATCTTAGTGGCAATTGACTATTTTACCAAGTGGGTAGAGGCCATGTCCTTCGTGAATGTGAAGAAATCTCATGTGCTCAAGTTTATTAGGAACAATATAGTCTGTCGCTACGGAGTTCCAGAAGCAATCATCACTGATAATGCAAAGAATCTGAATAATAAGGACATGGAAGAGATGTGTGAAGATCTGAAGATCAGACATCTAAACTCCACGGCATACCGGCCCAAAATGAATGGGGCAGTAGAGGCTGCCAACAAGAATCTGAAGAAAATACTTGTAAAAATGGTAGTCACTTACAGAGACTGGCACGAGAAGCTGCCGTATGCACTGCACGCCTATCGGACATCGATCAGAACATCAACCGGGGCAACCCCGTTCTCCCTGGTATATGGAATGGAAGCAGTCCTCCCAGTGGAAGCACAGATTCCATCACTCAGAATTCTGAAGGAAGCGGAAATCAGTGACGTCGAATGGGAAGAATCCAGATTTGACCAGTTACAGCTACTGGATGAAAAGAGGATCAAGGCTTTGTGCCATGGCCAGCTCTATCAACAGAGGGTGGCGCGAGCCTACAACAGGAAAGTGAAGCCACGACAGTTCAAAGTGGGAGATCTGGTACTAAAGAGAATTTTTCCTCATCAAGAGGACAACCGAGGGAAATTCAAGCCAAACTACGAAGGGCCATTCGTAGTCCACAAAGTGCTGTCCCGAGGAGCACTTATCCTGCAAGAAATGGATGGCGCAATTTTTCCTGAGCCGATAAATGCAGACGCCGT
This sequence comes from Buxus sempervirens, assembly GCA_947561395.2. Lineage (NCBI taxonomy): Eukaryota > Viridiplantae > Streptophyta > Magnoliopsida > Buxales > Buxaceae > Buxus > Buxus sempervirens. Next base: position 38,883,364 of record OX387183.1, on the reverse strand, counting down.
CAAACTGTACTATGCCTAAGATCATTCTAATTGGGAAATGAAGAGAGGCCATCCTTGACTCTCCTTTAGACTGTAAATCCTTCCAAATACCTTAAAATTCTCCCCTAGTTAAACAACTTTGAGCCTTAAAATTCTTTCAACCCATTGCAAGTGTTCTACACACCAAATCGGGCATTCCTGGCAAAGCAAAGAGAAACCGGGCATTCTGGCCCAGAAAAACCTCAAAAAGAAGAGAAATTGCAATAGAAAAAGAAAAAAAAAGAAGAAGAAAGAAACACAGAAAATGGGGAAATGTTTACCCAGCAAAAATATAGAGATACAAATGAGCCAGGATGTAAGTCCCACCAACAATAAAAGTAGCACACTTTGCAAACCCAAAAAATTAAAGCTTTTTGAGCCGCTTATCCTTTCTTTCATAACCAAGACCAAGCCTACGTTTCGTCCTATCTCTAAGACCTCTCGGATCCCGAAAAGAATGGTCAGGGCAAACAGGTAAGTCGGCATTCGTCAGCCATGACGGAATTCAGAGCTTCCTAGAAAGGCTAGACACAGTGAAAACCCGAAAAAGGGCGTTGTGTGGTTAGTCACAAAAAAAACAAAAAAACAAAAAAAACAAAAAACAAAAAACAAAAAAAAAAAAAAAAAAGGAGAAGAGAGAAGAACTGGTCGCATCTGGATTAAGCAGAGCAAGATACAGACGAGAGCAGTGACAGTGGCAGACAGTAAACTGAGAAAATTGCACAGATCTGAGGGGTCCGAACCGGCAGGTTGCGCCCGAGTCAAAGACTCCACAGTGGCCTGTGATGACAATGCTACTGAAAATACCAAGCACTCCAAGTCCCGTCTGACCACGGAAAATTTCTTTGATATTGCAAACACAAACACACACTAACACACCTGTCTTTTCTATAATTGTTCTGCTTAACTATTTGAGGCTCCGAATTGGGCTACTAACCTGAGTTGATAGTCTCTCAACCTTGGCAGAGGCCATTTCTAGTTGCAATGGGCAAAAGGCTCAGAGCGAGGAAAATAAGAATGCTCTGCATTAATCCCCAGCTAGTCCAAGACTGACCTTCTTGTTCCCTTCATGACTTCATAGGTACAGCAAAAGTGGGATGACAGACGTCTTCTCCAAAAATCCCCAGTGAAATCCTTTCATCAGAAGGAGTAGGATACTTATCTGGAATCCCCAGTAGAGTCCTCTCAAGCGAGTGATGCCTGACAAGGAAAACTTCTCAAGCCTCGCCCAGTCTGAAGAGGCCGGCCTTGCGAAGGAGAGCAAGAAAGAGACAAAGCAAGCCAACTTCAATCCTCAGCAGAGTCTCTGGCACTCGACAAAGGCTTGAACAAGCATGAAGAACTCAAGCCCAGGCAAAAGGAAAACGCCTTATAAAGGAAAATGGCAGTGTGAGGAATCCCCACTTATCCCCAGTGGAGCATCCTTCCCAGGGGAACTCCCACGCTCGCCAGTAACAAGGGTTGAATCAAAAGGAGAGGCAATGAGGAAAAGATTCCTTCCCAATCCCCAGCAACAGTCATACCCAGCTAGGAAGTCTCTCCAAGAGAACAAGCCAGCACTACCAAAGAAGGGACAAGAAGACATGAAGAAGAATGAGCATAAATGAAGATGCCACCGGGCAAGATGGCCCCTTTTGTAATTTTGATTTCACACTTTTGTAAATAGAGTAGAGCAGGTGTGTGGACTCCCTTGAGGCACTGGACAGCGCTGGAAGCACCTCCTCACCAACAGCAGCTCCTCCTCCACTCTTCCTTCATCTTTTCTCCTTTCGGTCCGCATCCTAGCCTAACCCTCGGCCGTCCAAAGAAAGATAAGCTTCAAGTAAAAGACACAAAAAGGGATCAAAAGTCCGAAGTCACCTAAAAGCTTTAATGGAACAAACAAGAAGAAAAGAATATTGTCAAGTATCTGGCGTCAACGCCGAAACAGGTCGGCAAGCTCAAGCCCAATCTAATTTCTTTCAAACTTAAATCAAAGGCTAAAGAGTTGCCCTACAAAAACCCGAAAGAAAAGGGTAAGGAAACTCTGAAGCCGGGAAGTGACCCCACATGATTCGGCCGCTTCCCTCTCAAAGTGAAAATTTCAAAGGACTTAGCTCGTCGACTATGTCGACAGAAGTGCCAGGCGCAAAAACAAGATTCTTTTTCTCTTTGCCGTTCATCCGCAAGGTGACTCCGGCAAAGAGGGGCAGCTGTAAGCACCTCATTTTTGCGCTCCCGAAAAGCCAGAAAAGCAAAACCCGGCCAAGAAGTCAAACCCTGAGGGGTGGAAAGTTGACCTTTTAATCAGATAAAATTTGGCCACCTTGATCTATCCCATTGGATAAAGAATCTCGACACGGTTCCAACGCAACTGGGTTTGCAGGAATCGGAGTCCGGATGAAGGTTCTGCGGGCGGTCAAACTTGAGGGAAAGCTGATAGTTGACTTTTCCTCGATTTCCGTGCCAAATACCTTACTTTAGCCCAATGGATAGAGAATCCCGACACGGTTCCAGCGCAACTGGGTTTGTAAGAATCGGAGTCCGGATGAGGGATCTAAGGGCAGTCAAACTTGAGGGAAAGCTGAGAGTTGACTTTTCATCGATTTTCGTGCCAAATACCTTACTTTAGCCCAATGGATAGAGAATCCCGACACGGTTCCAGCGCAACTGGGTTTGCAGGAATCGGAATCCGGATGAGGGATCTAAGGGCAGTCAAACTTAAGGGAAGGTCAAAAGTTGACTTTTTCTCGGAATCCGTGCCAAGTGTTTAGCCCCATGTCAATAAATAGAGGGCTCCGATATGAGTTTAACACAATTGAGTTTGCTCAAATCGGAGTTCGGATGAAGGAGAGATGATCTGTCGAAGTTTTCGAGTAGCAAAAGCCGGAAACTGCACACGTGGCGCAGGAACTGCACACGTGGCAGCCAACGCAGCAAAATATCTCAGGGACTAAATCTTAAATATAAAAATTTCGTACGGGCGATCCGTAGATATCAAAAAAGGTCAAATCGGTCGAATCGGTCAAGTCGAAGGGCAAATCTGTAATTTTTCGATTTGTATCCGGTCACATATACCGGATACACTGCCTATTCTTCATGGCCGGACTTGAAGACCGGATACATAAAGGTGTTCGCGCGAAATCCGCGCCACTTGGCCGACAGATTCGCGGCGGCATTAAATTTTGAAATCATTAAGTCATGTATCCGGCCTGAGTTGCCGGATACAAAGGAAGGCTAGTGTATCCGGACTGCAAGTCCGGATACGAAGGGGCATTAGTGTATCCGGCCTGAGTTGCCGGATACATTATTTTTTCTATAAATAGCAAACCAGCAGCTCATTTCCGGGATTGGCCTTTGGTTTTCTGATTTTCCCTGCTCTCTTCTCTCACCTACCCCCTCCGAATCCCACCCTTCTCAACCTCCTCAACCCCCTTCCACCTCCAAAGACCAAGAAAAGCTACCCCCAGCCCTTGCATCCTTCTTCACCCCCCCTCCATTAAAACCAGAGGACGAATTGCTGTGCAAAAGAGGAGGCTCCAGCCGCTGTTGAAGCCAAAGGAGGTATCTCCACCTTGCACAAGAGACCAAGAACCCTCAGGTATTGTTCCCTAGTACATTGTGTTCATCATATATAAAATCCGCATTTTTCTGAAAATATTTCTGTGTTAGCTTCCTTCTTTGCATGGGCTCATGTTCTCATCACGTTAAGCATGTATTTATTGTCTCTTTCATGGCATGAGAGTCACTTTCAGTAAGAAGTCCACGTAGGCCTCCCTAAGAGTCATGAGAATCTAGTTTTTGCATGCTTTAGTGTTCATACGTAGCTGCTTGAGTCTGCTGATTAGGAGTATTTAAGGAGGGAGTATGTTCCCTATCTTGTTGGCATCAAATGTACCCCTATAAACCCCCCTCCTCTTTCCCTTCTCTGAAGATTTCGTGATGGGCCACCAGCCTAGGCTCGAACCTAGCCGGATACCCTTTCTTTGCTGGGATTTCTTGTTGATTTTCACATATGATGCATGATTGCATGTGTAAGCATTTCTGTATGTGGAATATGTTTTTTTTCGATCATCTTGACATGTTGATTCATGCATGCAGTCGTGAGAGCCTGGAGACCGAATGGGGATAAATTGGTCCCCATTCCCATGGCTGGCTTGACCCAGGATGACAGGGAGGGCAGCAAGCCCCCCATTGGTTTTGCCGAAAAGTCCAAGGAGAGAAGCCAAGTGTGGCTTCTCCCAAATCTGAACCTACGTGGGCCCATCTGAGGGCCCACCAGACCTTTAAAATGCCCTAAGGGGCCCCTGGGATCAATCCCGAAAGGCCAGAACCCAAAAAGGCCAATTCCAGGGTGATCTGGATACTCAGGCCGGATCACCTATGGCCTCTGCGTATCCGGATGCTCTGGCCGGATCACCGGCAGATCAAGTGTATCCGGCCTGAGTTACCGGATACACACAGAAATGTGTTTGTTGCATTTTTATGATCCCTTGCCGAATTTTGAGATAATTTGTGTTAAAACCAATGAACCAGCAGGGTTTCCGGTCCACCCGGAAACCCAACTTGGGACCCGGACCAACCGATCCGACCCGGCACACTTGTGGGCCTTCCAACAGGGCCCACCAAGCCCAATAAACACCAAGGCATGCTAATTAACTAACCCAAGCAAAAGTGAACCAATTTACATCGGGCGGGCCAAACCCCATGCGGCCCGCCCGAGCCTTGCCATATATATATGAATGCATGAACTGCGTGGTTTGGCCGAGACCATGGGCTAGGGCCTGTCGGGCCCGCCAAAGCCCGCCAACTAAGCCAAGGAAGGGCTCAAGCCCTAACTTCATTAAATTTGGGCTTCAAAGGCCCAAAACCGGATTACGGGCCCCAAGCCCAACGTCCCAAAAGACTTTGGCCCAGATATAAAGATAAGTCTAAAAACCCTTGGCCACCCTGGGGGCCCACCAAAGGGGCCCACAGATCCGTCCGGCCCACTTTTGCATGAAAACAACCTAATAATTCAAATCTAAACCTAAAGCCAAATCAATTCACTAACCAAAGCCCACAGGGCCTCCTAGGGTTAGACAGAGGCCCACTAAGGGCACACGGGCCAACTCAAGCCCATCCAGGACATCGGTCGGGCTTTCCAACGGGGCCCACCCAATCAGACTCAGAAAGCCAAAGATAAGCAAAGATAAAAACAACTAAAGGGACCCACACCACTCAGGTGGTCCCACCAAGACCTAACAAAAATGCATGCTGGATTAGGAATCGGGTAAAGAACCAAAAGTGAGAAAAGCTGACTCAAGTTAGGGAACCCACGGGACCCGTCATCCGACGGGGTGGATTGGGGTGTCTACGGACTTCCCCAGCCCGCAACCGAGAACCAAGACTTAGAATCTCAAGCCGCAGACCAAGAGCCTTAATAGACAAGATCAGGCACCCAGGTGTCCGCCTGCACTCCATCAGGCGGTGGCGACTCCGAATTCACCCCGTGCCGCGTTTCCCACGCGCGCACAGGACCCACAAGGATACTTGGCATCCTCTCCTCAATGTGGTAAAAACGTAGTAGGAAATTTCAGAGGAAAGGATGCGGCTCCTATGTGCAATATTGCATGTATGAAGAAAGGGAGGAACAGTTTTGCAACTAATTATTAAGTTTTTAAACAATTGAGCAGTTTGGACTATTGTATCCTTTTATTAATGAATCTTCACAATGATGTATAAGGGTTGTTTTGGCAACTTGCACATTTTTGTTGGCGAGATTCCTAAGAGGCACCTCGCGTTATATATGGTATCGATTTGAAAAAGGTAGTTGTAACTAATGTGAATATATCCTTGGAGATAAATAAGTCATTAATTAAATCTCATGGTTATATTTTGAAAGTGAATGTCAGCTAGAAAACTAAAGATTGTCTTCATATAATAGAACAGATAGATTTGGTTTTGAGAAGGATGGCCTTACATATTCCATTTATTTCCCTTGCCTAGTTGCATGTCTATATATAAGACCCCAAACCCCCAATTACATGTAATGCTTTAATCCAGTTAATGTAGACACCCCAAATTGCACAAACAATCATAAAAAATCATTATCTCCTTGAAAGCCAGCACAGAAATTGAAGAAAATGAATTTTTACCTGTATCCGGCAACTCAGGCCGGATACAAACAGGCCTCTTCGTATCCGGTGACAAGTACCGGATACAAGCAGTGCTTAGTGTATCCGGTATTCTATACCGGATACCTTAAGGCCCTTGTGTATCCAGTCTGACATACCGGATACATAAGTTTTGCTCAAAATTAGGGTTTTCCGAGAGAAATCACTTGTTACCATCATGTCCCTCATTTAATGAGGGGAAATCTCGGAAACAACCCTTGGGTTAAGGTTGGGGGGTTCTAGACATTAAGTTGTGTCTGCCAATGACCTTAGCCTTTGCCTATAAATAGGAGGCTTCTCTTCAAGCAAAGGACCAAGTTTTTGGAGATCGAAGAACTCCGAGTGAAGAAGGGAACCGCTGCCGGATTGCTTCCAGAACCCCAGGTAAGCCTCAACCCTCATTTATTTTCTGTATTTAATTTATTAGATCTAGATCTCTTCTTCTACCTTTCTGTAGAATAAAGCCTCTTTTTGTGTGTGGAAATCCTTCCCCGGCTCAAAGTATCTCAAGACTCCCCCTAGCCGTAAAACGTGAAGGCGGGATCTAGGAGAAACGAGACTAGGGATTGACCCTAGTGCTAGAACCCATGTAGCATAAGGCTTTTGAATGATTGAAAACCGTTCCATAATCAAAGTACCCTTGATTATCTCGAAGAACCGTGTTTAACGGGGAGAGAGAACAGAGGGAAACGATAATGGAACGGAACCCTAGGCTATGCTAGAACCTATCTGGTTGAATCTATATGCATGATATGTTGTTGTATTAATCTTGCTTGGTTTTTCACTCTTGCACACATATTACACTCTTTTGGCGGGATAGGCTCATATTTGGGGTTTATTACATTTATTGTGATAAATCTCAAATAAATGGCCTCAATCAATTTTGGAGTGTTTTCAAGTGATTTTCAAAAGTTTTGGATTCATCTCACACGAATCTCACACACTTTATCACTTTTTCGGATTTGGTTTTCTTCAAAAAGGGCCTAACTGGACAGCACCTGTACCCTTACTTCGGACGCTCATAACTTCATCGTCCGGATGAATTTTGGAGCGATTCTAGAACCATGGGAAAGGTGAGGCTGTCTAGTTTATGTCCACCAAATTTCATAAAGTTCCATCGAACGGATTTTTGACACCTCTCTGTCGAAGTTAAGTGGACAGTTCAGGTTCAAATACAGAACTTGTCACTTCGACGGAGCGCCATGTGTTCGTTTTAAGTCCGATTTGAGTGATTTTTGTTTTTGAGTATTCCTTTATGAGTCTATTTTCAAATCCAGTTGGTTTCATAATTTTTGGATTCCATTTGAATTATTGGTAGCCGATTTACTCAGAACTGTTCATTTGTACTTTTCTGGGTAAATCTGTGATCTTCGGGGCCTGTTCGGGAGACCACCCAAGGCACATCCGAAGGGATTTTTGTATGAGGCTAGTTTTTTTTGAAATATGGCCATACAGACTTCAATCACACCAATTTTCGTGGATTTTTATGGAGTGGATTTTTCTGTGCAATTTCCCAAAGTTGCCCACTTATCACTTTAAAAATCCCCAGCAGCAACTTCAAAGGAGGATAACTCCTAGGATTTTCATCGGAATGAAGTGAAATTTTTCATGAGACTCTTATTTACCCTAATCTTTCAAATGAATTTGGTTTGGTTCAATTTAGAATTGGATTTGAATGATTTCAAGGCAAATGGCATACTTTTTACCGAATTTTCCGGATTTGATTTAACTTGGTTTTAAGCAACTTGAGCTTTGGATTTCTATCTTTTGAGATATTCCAGAAATGATATTGACATAAGAGAGGATCTAGAATCCATTTAGATCTTCATGTGAAAATATCATACATTAGTCCTTTTTCAAGGTTTTCTATGATTTTAGCAAGCTTTCTACTTTGGCATGAACATATACTTGGCTACCACTTCATGTGGATGAATGGGGGTGCCTAACACCTTCCCCCGTTCATAATCTAATCCCCTTACCCATCTCTGGATTTGATTTTCAAGTAGGGTTATTTTTACCCTAGAATTTGCTTTTTAACTCTTTTTGCTTATTTTTAAACTTTTGGTGTCCATTCTCACCTCAAAATCATGAATGGTGGCGACTCTCCAACTTTTATTTCGAGCCCCGTGTGTTGACGGAGGGATGATCATTCCGGTGATTTTCCCATGTCTCACAGTTAATCACAAACCACAAATCATCAAAAGACACACCATATTATCATATGTCCTATGATGATGTAGTGCATACCCCATGATAATTTGGTACTTGCCCTGTGATGATTCTGTGATATAGATGATAGGTTATACTATCACACTTTTTTAAAGAAATATTTTATAAAAGTATGAATAGTTTTAATTGCTTAAAATTCTTCAATTTTCCTTAATTTATTTGATAATGAATGATTAAGATCTAATTTTGCCTTCAACTAAACATGAATTTACATGACATAGTTTTCTCTTCTCATGATCCCATAAAAAATCTGTTTGCATTGTTTTAGAGAACAATCCCTTTTAAATTCTGCTATCTTATTATATATGAAATAATCACCAGCTAGGTCTATTACTTCTGCAGGTTTCAGGGAGGAGCAAATAACTCTTCATCCGGTTGATGGCGCTAGTAAACTTAAGATCACTAGACAATGCAAGGTACGTGTTAACAAATGGATTAGATTTAATGATATTGAAGTTCTTCCATATTATGATATCAATACAATTCAAAAAATATTTGAGGATGAGTTTAGTTGATCAAGGAGAGGAGTCAAAACCCACATCAATTGTAGAAACTCAAACAAGTTAGATACTCCCAAGTGAATTCAAAACCTCAGATTGTTCAAGACAATACTCAAATTATATTACCAAAGATAGCAGATTATATTACCAAAGATAGTGGGTCCAGCTGATCAAGAGGAGAAATCCAAACCCATGCTAATTCTTGAAGCTAAAACAAGTCAGAGTGATCCAAAATCTCTGATGGACCAAGACAGCACTCCTCAAACTATAATGCCAATGATAATAAGTCCAATTGATCAAGAAGGGAAATCCAAAGCCATGCCAATTCCAGAAGCTCAAAAAGGTGCTTCAATTCCTGTTGATGAAATTCAACTATGGAGAATATCAGTAGACAAAAACATGGGGAAGGAATAGAAGATAAGAAAAATGAAAGATAATGAAGTTTTTGTATTCGATGTATCTATGATGACGGTGTATTACAATATACCATCACCATAGAAACAAATCTTAGTGTTGTTGTTCTGCCACATTTTGTGGAGATGAAATGGGAGTTTTACCATATCCCATGACACAGTCTTCACCTTGGTTAACAGCCCCTGGCAAACTAATTGGGGGTGAAAGAACCATTAGCTTGTCTTGAAGTGAGGTAAATTGACTGGATGTAAGTCCTTTAGTAAAGACATCTGCTAGCTGGTCATGAATGTTGAGGTCTTTGACTATGATATCTCCATTGGTGACCTTCTCACGAATAAAATGAAAGTCCACTTCGATATGTTTTGTTCGGGCATGAAAAAATTGATTGGAAGCCAAAGATATAGTACTAATGTTGTCACACCATAGAGTTGGTGGGGAGGAGAGTGATATCTAGGGTTCATGAAATAGCATTTGAAGCCAGTACAAAGCTATGGTTAATGATAAGGATCTATACTCTGCCTCAGAACTAGAATGAGCAACAACATTCTGTTTCTTAGTGGACCAAGAAATTAATCATGATCTCAAGAGAATACCATAGCTAGATGTGGAATGCCTGTCATCAAGATTATCGGCCCAGTCAGAGTCACAAAATGCTTGGAAGTGAATATCACCTTTGGAATACGAGAGACCATGATTAATAGTGCCCTAAGGTATCTTAGGAAATGTTTTACCACCTGGCAATGGGCTGTAGAAGGGCGATGCATGTGTTGACAAAGCTGATTCACTGAGTATGAGATGTCTGGTCGGGTAAGTGTGCAGTATTGTAAGGCACCAATAATTTGATGATACTTCGTCACTTCATCATCAGCTAACACAATGAATGCTACGTCAAAGCTTGAACGTTCAGGCCCTGGAATTTGCTTCGATGCATGATGAACGTGAGATTGAAGTTCGAGCGTCTAGTTGAGACAACATAAGTTTGTGAACAACGTTTGATGAATGCGAGATCAAGGCTTGAGCGTTCAGAAGAGTTTCTAATCTTGAAGATTCTGATTCAAGGATTTGTTTCATATTACAATAGAAACTCTTTGAGGGATATTTAAGCTTCCTTATGCACATCCTAGATCATCGTTGGAGAGAACAAAAAACCTAGTTTACCTTGGAGAAAATTCTCTTTAAGATTTTCTTCTCTTGAGTCATCAACCTTTCTTTTCTTTGTCTTCTACCTTATATGTTGGAGTTCCTGGTTTTTTGAAGATGATATGTAGGAGTTCTTAAGGTTTCTGAGTGAGTTTGTTCAGAGGTATTCACTAAAGAGATCTTTAGAGTTCTGAAGAGTTACGGTGTGCAAGCTTGAGGAGTTCTTTGAGTACTTGGTCTGTAAGTGTCAGAGTCTGTGTTGGGTTGTCTGAACTCCAGTTATTAAGTCATTCTCTTTAGTGAATTTTTTGATCTGTCACTTGTATAGCTCAGAGAGTTTTTCTCGTTGAGAGTTCACAATTGAGTTTTCCCTTCGTCACCAAATTTCGAGTGCATTGTCTCTTTAATTACTTTGCTTATATTTGTAATTTGTGTGACTTGGCTTGTGTTTAATTCAGAATAGTTAGACTTGTTGCATGCCTATTGATTAAGAACTTGTCTTTGATTAGTAGAAATTTTAAATTCCACAGTATTACACCTATTCACGCCCCCTCTAGGTGTAGTGGAGTCTAAACCTATGTTTTTTCATATTATTACAAATATATCAGTTTGGTTTTCCTCAAAACCGAGGAGAACCGAACCATTGCCATCCCTACTTACACTGAGCCAAGTTGTAGACCAACCCGGCCTGCAACGTTAGCAATAACCTGTAAATGGCTTGATACCAAAAGAAAAAAAATTGCAAAAAATGGATAGCCTACTGGTTGGTTTGCCACTGGCGGTGCAGAGAAAACTGGTAGCCGGCCTCAAGGGCTGGAGGAACACAAAGACATGGCCTCTATCGTCCCACTCCTATGTTTTGGGCAAACTTAGGCAAACTTTCTCAGGTCCAGCTAGTAGGGGATAGGCCAAAATCTGAAGCCCACAAAGCAGACTAAAAAATTGCAAAAACAATAAAAGTAAGAAGAGTTCAAGTTTAGCCAACTTGACCAGATAGTCATGAGATCTCCGTCCCATGTTGGATAGGAAAGGGGAAATCTTGGGCCATATATGGGTAGGTAGGCAACACCACCTAATAGCTCAATCTTTTGGGTTGGGTGGAAAGCATTTGACCCATGAAAAGTAGTATTAGAGTGGCCTGATTCCTGATTCGATTCCATACCAAGCACTTCAGAGGGTGTAGGCAGGGTGGTCCAACCAAGCTTTTGGGTGGGCTAGCAAGCTCTCTGTTTGTGACAAGATGGCATGAACAGAAACACAAGCTATCGTTCAACAAAGCTAGTTGATCCAGAGAGGTAATCAAAAGTTGGCCCAAATCAGCCAAGCCATCCAGACCATAATGTATGCTTTAAACCTAGGCTTGGGGATCGTCCCAGGCAAATCTTAACTAAAATAACCATGACCCAAAACCACACTGTCAAGCTTGCATTGGGCTAAAGCCCAAACACTCACAAATTTGAGACCCTAAAATTTGGACAAATTTAGAAAAGAGGGCCAAACTTGAAAGCCTACTCACATGCCTTACCAAATCAGTCTAACTAATCTAAGGACACCACTTTAAGTGGGGTAACTAAGGGTGTCTAAAGACTTTCCAACTAAGTTTTTTGGCTAGAGCTTTGGAATAGACTAGATGGTGATTACCTATACTCTCAAAATTCAATAGGTAGCATGTGTAAAATCCTGAATTTTTAATGTTATTAAAAATAGGATTTCTTAATTGACTATAAGTTGTTCAAGTGGTGAATGTTACAGAAGATTTAATAGAAAAGTGGCTTGGGGAAAATTTTTCTAATTTATTTAAAAGTGAGAAAGGAAGTTATATTAAGAAAATAATTAATTTTTTTTATTATAGAATGACATTATATTATATCATGTTATAGTCTAATTGGTTTAAAAGTGTTGATGTAGGATTTGATAAGTGGAAGAGCCTACAGCAAATCATGAGGTTGTTAAGTGTTGGGAGACAGCTATAAATAGGGGTGAAATTCGGTTATGTTAGTTTTGGGTCGATGCAGCTTGGATTTCTCTAGAAGAATCTGGAAGAAGAATCAAAGAAGATTTGGAGCTAGGGTTTGGAGGAGAGATTTGAAGAGGATTGGAGAAGAAGAAGAAGAGAGAGAGAGAGAGAGGGAAGTTCTGTGTTGGCTAATTAAGTGAGAATCTGTTTACAAGAGTGGAATTGTTGGAGCAGAGATCAGATAGAATCCAGTTTAGATCGTGTGAATTCAGGTGAGATCAGCTTAATTTTCATAATTAAACACTAATGCTCCGTTTGGATACCGAGAGAAGACGAGAAAGACATGTGAGAAAAGAAAAGTGAAGTAAAACAAACTAAAAAGTCATTTTCCCGATACTGTTTGGATGTTGCAAGAAAATTTTATTGTTTTAATTGAAAATCTAGAATACTGTGTTTTGATAGCAAGAAAGTTAATAGAATCTTGAATGCAATTTCCATTTTTATCCTCACACTGTATGCATGGCTTTGACTTTGTTACCAAGTTAATAAGAACAATTATCAAAGACGAGAATTGATAAAGAACTTGGCCTTTTCGTTTCAAAGTTTTATCATTTTAATAACAAAACATGTACATTTTGGTATAATCTACAATTTATTGGGTACCGAGCCAGTAAAGAGTTATTAATTTCCTTCTTTTTTTTTTTATCTTATTAAAGACAAGAATCATCCACATCATCCAATTCTTTTTTATTTTTTATTACTTGAATGATGAGGAAGTTGCAATGGTCTCAATTTATTAGCAAGCATTGAGCTCACTTTAAATTACCTAACTACTTCGTGTATCTGGCATTGAGCTCGCTTTTGAGCATTTGTAGCTCACGTGCCCCACACCCTCTCAAAAAGGAAAAGCGAACAATCTTCCTAGACTCTGTCGATCAAAAAATAGAGAAGGGAAAGAAAAAGTTCCTAATAATGACACCTGCATCAAAGAGAGCAAATAAATTGCAAGGGGAATAAGGAAAGCATAAGAGTAAAAAGGGAAAACAAAAGCTCCGGTTTAAATTTATCACACCAATCAAGCACATGTCTTCCGCTAAATGGTAACCAAGCACATGCTACATAGTGTCCATTTCAGAAATACCGTTCCAATGTGGATGTCAATTGGCCTCCACTTGTGAGGTATGACCTACCTTTTAGTGGCAGGTTTTGTGAGTAAGCGAATATATCAGTGCACCAAAGCTTCTTACATAGATTTCTGCTGTCCTGTCTGTACTATGAGAAAGATCGACTACCATGACAAGGGAACATATCTTGATTTTTGGCTGGAAGGGAATTGGAAAAAAAAAATTCTTGTTCTCTAATCCACACTGGATAGAAAGCTGCTAAGTAGCCAAGACCATTTGACAAAAAATCTGAGCTTCAAAGGATTCATTCACCTATTGTGGTTGTTGCTGTTGGGGCGCATCAATATTGCAAGGATTTTAGAGAACTGTGGGCACTTTGAAGGGCAACTGATCCAACACTTAGTCATCAAAGTTCTCAGGAATTGTGGGCAGTCCTTCGGGATCTTAGTTCTCAACCCACAAGCAGCTATCCCCACTGCAGCCTAAACCGGTGAATATGCAGCAAAGGGAAAAATACACAAAGAAGTGTTTTACGTGGTCTATCAGCAAAATAGAATTCATATGACCTCTAAACATTGAAAAGGAAAAAATACACAAAGAAGGAAATAGGAAAGAATGTAATGAGATAGCAAATAACAAGTTCAAACAAAACTAATAGGAAAAAGGTAATTTAAGCCCACCAAGAAGTCATGAAATAGCAAATAACATATTAAAACTACCATTATAAAGTATTTACCATCAACTACCTACATCAAACTACCATTATAAAGTATCTACTACCAACTAACTGCATAAAACTACCATTAGAAAGTATTTGCATTCACCCAAAAAAAAAAAAAAAAAAAAACTTCAGGCATTCATTCTCGTGGTCGAAATTCTCAAATTAGATAACCCTTTCACTTCTTAGGAGGATAAGTTATGAAAGCTTTGGCCTTGACTTTATTAGCAATAAGATATTTTCGCTTCTCAGGAGGATAAGTTATGAAAGCTTTGGCCTTAACTTTATTAGCAATAAGATATTCAAAACTATACTCTAACATATTGTTGTTCATATCCTCAATACCTTGTAAGGCCTCATATAATTCACTACGATCCACGTCAGCCCTTCTTTCTTCGGTAGCAGCCCCTTCTGGATTGCTTTGGCTACACTATTCATGCTTCTACCAACTTCAAACATGGTATCCATATAGGCTTCGGCAGTTCGAGCTTGTTTCCCATGTTGCCTACATTGAGGGTGTGTGGATGTTGCATTCTTATTAGTCATAGTTGGTCCTTGTATATTTTCTGGTGTGGTAATACTTTCAGGCATCTGAGTGTCACAATAATCTTCACCAACAAGGTCATCAAATACCATACTTTCATTTTGATTTGGGCTCATATCTTCCAAGTTTTTGCTAGCTTGTCTCCTAGCATTGATGTTTGGATCTCCTGAACACCATTGACCTGTTGCAGCATCATTCCCACATACGATTTTTAGCTCCTCCATCATCAATATTGGCTTATATCATAGATTTTTCACTTTTGGATGTCCTTGTCAAATATTAGAATAATAGTTTATATATAAATACATTAAAATACAACAACAAAAATATATTAAATTTAGGCTTACCTCTACGTATGTGTCCCATACACTATCAGAGAATTCTACCATCTTCGTCGAAGAATTCCAAGTAAACTTTCTTTGAGATAACATATCTTCAATAAGTCGAAATTTCTGCTTGATAGTCTTCATATGATTTATAACGTTTTCTTTCATGACATGAATATTGAACTAGGAACTAATCACACTAGCTACTTGCACATAGGCTGTCTCTTTAAATCCTTTATCACACTTTAATCCTTCATTCGCCTTCTGAACAAGTCCTTCAATGAGGACTTTGTCCATGTCTAAGGTCCATAGATTATTTTTTCCTTTTTTCTTCTCCGTCACAGAAGCCATTAGAGTTTCAAATTGGTCCATTCTTTAAATCTGTGAATGTATATATGAATTACAAAATGTAACAAAACATAAAACTCTAATATAATAAGAAAATAACATTAAAGAATAATAATATTAAAAATAAATAATGTCCAACACATGTACAAAATAGCTTAGAAATTTTAGCAACTATGTTCAATTGTTGTGAAATATCCATAACAAAATTATCAATGTAAAACTATATCCTATTTCTATTGAAACCCTTCCACATAGCATTCATTATTCCTTCTCTAATCTTCTTTCCTTCTCTGCCTTCATTTATCCTTGAAAGTTGTGGCTCAGAATTTTCTTCTTGCACTCTTTGTTGTTCTAGGTCCCTATCAACATCATGCAGAAGAGGATCATCTGACATTGCTCCTCTAATATGATTGTGGATGATGCAACATGCTACCACCATATTAACTTGAGTTTGCCATGAGAACATTGGCTCCTTGCATAAGATAGGAAAACGATTCTTCAATAACCCAAAAGCACGTTCTATTGCATTTCTTAGGGATGAGTGCCTATGGGTGAACAACTCTTCCTTTGTTGTAGGAATTCATCCCTTGATCTCATTCAAATGATACAGGGTATTTCGAAAAGGTGCTACAAAATTTCGGAGTAATGGGTATCCAGCATCTACAAGGTAATATTTTCCTACTATAAAAGAAAAAAGAATAGTTTAAGTGACCAATGTAATAAGTAAAGAAAATAACCCTTTAAAACAAAAAGATACCTGGAGGGCATGTAATCTTGTAGTCCCTATTAAGGGCACATTCTAAGATTCTTAAGTCAGAAGCAGAACCCTCCCATCCTGATATTACATAAGTGAACTTCAAATCGAATGAACATGCGGCCATAACATTTTGTGATGGCCATGACTTCCTTCCCCTAAAATGTGGTAAATACTCTTTTGATACTTTCACAGGGATATGTATACCATCAATTGCACCCACACAATCCTGAGGATTGAAAGATATTTAATTTATTATCTTATTAATAACGTCAAAATTATGAGCACATTTATATGAGTATGTGCATCACAATACCTTAAAAAAGGCCACATCCTCAGATTCTCTTATATCTCTCTTGGTGTCTCAGGACTAGGAGGCTTTATAAATTGATCATGCATTCCAATTATTGCATGCATGACGATATTAAAATATCAACTTATTGTCTCTCCGGAATGGCGGAAATTTGTTTTACATGCATGATTTTTAACATTATGTGCAACTATGTGTAGGAACATTGATACTTGTTCTTCCACAGTAACATGCAGGGTATCATGAAGCCTACCCATTGCTCTAAGAATATATACAAACCTATCCAAGGATTCTATATTCATTCGTAAATTATTGAAGCAATCTTCATTGTGAAGCATTAAATCTTGAATGAACTGCCTAATCATTAAATAATGATTTCGAGCTGGCTTTTTCTCTAAATGTTGCAAGTAGTATGCTCCACAGACTCCAATAATTGTTGCAGCACCAGCAAAAGCCATGTAGGCTAATTCAATGTCATCATTCTCATACTCCTTGTTGGAATCCATCTATAATTTTGGAGTCATATATAAAAATTCATTAATTATATAACAGCAATGTGCACATGTATAATGTATAATTTTATATAAACATATTATATATAAGCAAAAAAAAAATAAAAAATAAAAAAAATTAACAACCATTCAGGAGTCCTCTCATTTTTTCCTTTTAATAATGTATATAAACCATGAAAATAATCACCAATGGAAACCATTTCTTCACACATGAAAAAAAAAGACCAGTTTTAATTCTCACCAACTCCATCCATGTCCTATTTGATACCTTCCCCTAATCATTTTATCTTTCCATTTGCATAAATCACACTTTCCAATATTTGCTAAAAGGTTTTCATTTCTAGTCACATCCTTCTTGGTTTTTCTATCCTTTTGATCCTCTTTTATTTTGTTCCCTACGAAGATTGCTCTATAACTTCCAAACTGTGTTCATTTCAAATCACTAATATAACAAACAAACAAGAATAAACAAACCACAATGGAAAATATATTCTCTTCATCCAAATATAAGTCGCATCCACAAAAGATAGCTATCCCAATTTCCCACTATAATGCATAGATTAAATTTATTATGATAAAAAAGGCATCATGCGTAACTATAACCGTGAAATTTTTGCCAATGTGGCCTTTGAGTTTATCAAACATACAGATAGAGAGAGAGATTACCAGTTAGGCTCAATAAGCATCCTCATTAATCAGTCAACCATGAACCAAGTTCCTCACAAATAAGACAAGCTTGCTACAAAATAAGATTCAAAGCAAAGCCTACTATATTCCATGGGCTACAGTGTCTTTTATCTCCCTCATTTTCATACTTATTTTTCAATCCATGCAAATAAGATAATAATTTCAAGTCAAATGCAAGTGAATTCCCAATGGAAATTTTAGAAAAAACATCTATACAGCAACCTATAAAAGGTGAAGATTACTATTGTAGACACCCCAAATTACACTGTATAAAAAGATGAATAATTGGCCGAAATCATAAAAACAAGTCTTTCTTTTGTGACTGAAATCAAATTTCGGATAAAAGTTAATCTCTTTGTATCCGAAAATAGATTTCGGATACACACTTGTCTATTTGTATCCGAAATATTGTTTCAGATACAAAGGGTTTTGTTTGTATCTGACCTGTTTTGTTGGATACTAATGTTTTGTTGTAAATTGGAAAATCCCGAGAGTTTTCACTTTTTACTGTTTTACATCTATCTGAGAAGTGGGGATTCCCGAATTTGGCCTCCAAGATTAACCATATTCTTCCAAATCCATGCATTAGGGTTAAGTTGGAGGGTTCTAGACACATTTTTGTGTCTACCATTAGGGCTTCATTTCCCTTGAGTTTGCCCTAAAACTTGCCTATAAATAGAGGGCCTCCCCTCAGGCAAATGGCCAGAAAGTGGAGATTGAAGAGCTCGAAGTGAAGAAGGGAACCCCTGCCTCTTTACTTTCAGAAATCTAGGTATGTCTCTTCTCTTCTTTTCTTTTCTTAAATTCTAGGATTATTCTGTCTTCTCCTTCCTTCTGTAGAATAAGGCCTATGTATGTGGTTGTTACCCAAACCTACTTCCAAGTATCTCAAGACTACTCTCTAGCCGTAAAACGTGAAGAGAGAGCTAGGGGAAAGGGAGACAGGTGGATCCGTAGGGCAGACCCTCATACATTGTAATCTTAGAATTGTGTAATTTTAATGTTTTGTTTAGATTGTATGATTGCTTAGTGATGAAATATGGAGGAATACCATAGATCTATGCTGTTCATAGCATTAGATCTCTTTTTCCTCCTAGATTTGGATTTTTTCATTATTTTCTCCCCTTTTATGTTTTTTTCATGTTTTTTAATCATTAGTTTCATGAGGTGATTTTTTGCATTATTTTAATTTTTGGGAGAAGACCCTATGGTCTAAACTCTCTCTTTTGATGTTTTTGGATGTATCTAGTTTAGGTCTCTCAAACAATGGGAAATCTGGACTAGATCTGTACCCTAGATGCTTCGGATTTATTTTCCAATATTCTGAGATGATTTTTGTGCTATTTTAATTTTTGAGAAAAGACCCTATGGTCTAAACTCTCTCTTTTGATGATTTTTGGGTGTATCTGGTTTAGGTCTCTCAACCAATGAGAAATCTGGACTAGATCTGTACCCTAGATGATTCAGATTTATTTTCCAATATTCTTAGATGATTTTTGTGCTATTTTAATTTTTGAGAGAAGACCCTATGGTCTAAACTCTTCCTTTTGATGATTTTTGGGTGTATCTGGTTTAGGTCTCTCAACCAATGGGAAACCTGGACCAGATCTGTACCCGAGAACTGTTTGGATTGATTCTTCAACATTAGGAGATTATTTTCGAGTTACTTTAATTTTTGAGAGAAGATCCTATGGTCTAAACTCTCCCTTTTGATTAGAGCTGGCAAAAGGCGAACCGACCCGACGGGTCAACCCGCCCAACCCGATTATAAACGGGTTGGGTTGACCCGTTTATTAATTGGGTTGGGTATGGGTTGAGGTTTTCCCAACCCGTCCAAAATCGGGTCAACCCGATTACAACCCGTCCACCCGACGGGTTACCCGAATACAAAAGTTTCAAAATTTCGGAAATTTTGTTGGAGGCTTTCAGCGGAATTAGCCTTAGCCATTTAGTAACTTATTTAGGGTTTAGGGTTTTCAAAGTTCGACTTTTCCTCATTTTGTTTTGTCTTCGCCACAGCCCTCTCGCCCTCTCAGACTCAAAGTCTCTCCTCTTGCCCTCTTCTTCCTCGGTTGAGTGACTTGAGTCGGTTCCTCTTCGGCAAGTGCGGCTAATCGGCTGATTCGGCTCTCCCATAGTTCCAGTTTGCCTCGCCCTCTCGCCCTCTCAAAGTCTCTCGACAGTCGACAGTCGACTCTCTTCTTCCTCGGTTCTTCTTCGGCAAGTTCGGCTAATCGCCGCTGGCGCTGGGTGCTCTTCAACCTCAAGTGAGTTTTTTTTTTTACTTGGAGAATGGAGACTCTTGACTTATTTGGGTCGTGTTCTTGCCACTCGATCTAGGGGTTGTGTAACTTGTGTTTTTTGGTTTTTTCGTTTTTGTGTGCGAAGAGGATGTGCGAAGAGGATGTTCTTGCCGCTCGTTTTCGTACCCATCTTTGTCTGTCTGTGTTCATATCTTTTTCCTATATGACTTGATTATTCTGTTGGAGGACCACATTTTTTTTGAATATTATTATGCTTTCTGGATAAGATGTCAGTGTTTTACCCAAAAAAATGATCGGTGATTGA
Source organism: Buxus sempervirens (assembly GCA_947561395.2). Taxonomy (NCBI): domain Eukaryota; kingdom Viridiplantae; phylum Streptophyta; class Magnoliopsida; order Buxales; family Buxaceae; genus Buxus; species Buxus sempervirens. The sequence continues at coordinate 38,863,081 of OX387183.1, read as the reverse complement.
TTTGTTTTTCTGATGGATAATGTGTTTGTAGGTTGAGAAACCAGAATTGATATTATGATTGTTGATTTTCTTGTCCTCCATTTTTTTCTCAATGCACTTTATTCACAATTATCTGCCCTTGTCATTATTATTATTATTGTCATTTAAATGAATGTTTCAAGATGATGGAAGCTGGTTTAAGCTACAGAGCTAGGAGACTGAACTCTAGAGCACATACATCTACCTTGGGAACCCCTGCCTGATACAAAGGTCCTGTGCCCTTTGATGTAATATATGCTCAGGTTTTCCTCGTTCATGTTGTGAATACCATCTTCAAGGCCATGGATGTTGTTTTAGTTTATTCATGTCCTATATTACCCAATATATCTTGTATTGAGATCTTACCAATTTCATCCATGACAAATGCCTCTCTTGCCCTAGTCTATTTTATGTATATGCTTGCTTCTATAAATTGATGCTATATTGATTGTATTTTTTGACATTGGATTTTTGGGAAACCCATCAAGTAGCAGGACAGTAAGTAGAAGACCAGTCCTTTCATGTAACCTGCCCATCCCCCATGGAATATTGAGATTCTATGTTTTTGCTGGTTTATGATCCTGGAAAGAACTTGCTAACCACGAATAATCTTTGTTGGAGATGCAGTTATTGACTTTACTGTTACAAATTCTCTTTGTGCTTCATTTACAATGCTTGTTTTATGCTGAACCTTGATCCTTTGGGTAGAATTTATTGCAGATAACAGATTGTTCACATGCCTATGTATGATTGCTTGTTCATCAAATGGGCAAAAGACCATGATTTTCTTAGATAACCCTTGGTTGTAAACAATTTATTTGTTTAGTTTTTTAATTTTTTTATTGATGTGGTTTTTTGCTGAATATGTTTTTTATTTTTTTTCTTTTTTGTTTGCCAATCGTTGAATACAATTATGATTGCAATATCATGAGAACTTTTAAACTTGGGAAATATCTGGAGATGTCTGTTAAATTAAGAGAAAAATAGTAAGTCACTTTTATTTTTGCTAACTCATTTTAAATGCTGAAAGCTGATGAAATCTCAATAATTTTTAGCCCAAAAAACCTAGAAGCTGTTATTTTGAAAATTCAGCAACTGAGAGCAAAATATTTCCAGACTTCTAGTGTTGAAAATAAGGATTCATGATTGCTCCTTTGACGTAAAAAATCTTCCAAGATTTATAACACAAATCAATCACTGAAGACTTGAAACTCAAAAACCCTGTTTTCTGAAAGACTTGAAACCCTGTTTTCTCACACGTATAAAGACTTGAAACTCATTTTAACTTAATCTATCAAACTCCACATTGAATGAGAAAGTGATACTGTCTGTAACTGATGAGTTCGAATGCATAAATATTTTTCTTCTCCTTATTCTAATCTCGTTTCAGATTCTTAGCATCATAGCCTTCTTTCTGAATTTCCATTATTCATTTGCAGGCATATGCCCACTTTTCATTTCTCAGCAATTAAATATTATTTCTCAGTTCTTGATTTCCTTCATATGCCCACTTTTATTGAAGTGAATTCGTAAATTTTCGTGGTATTGTAGTATGCTTGATGTTCTTTTTCAGTCTTTTATCTTCTAATTCCAGTCTTTTATTTTCTTTTTGTGTATCATAGTAGGGATTAAGACTTTAAGTATGGCAACCGTTGAAGAAGAAGTTGTTGAACCAATTAGAATTGAGGAGGAAGAATCTAATATAGGAATGGATTCCCAATCACAAACAAATTTAAAGCGTATGAGAAAGGAAACTTCTTATGTGTGGGATGAGTTTGAAAAAATTCCTAAAGTTGGGGATGAAAAACTGAAGGCAAAGTGTAAAAGATGTGGAAAGCTTTATATTGGTGAAAGTAGTCATGGGACTTCCAACATGAAACGTCACATTCTAAGTTGTCCTAAACGTGACATAAAAGATATAGGTCAGTTGTTTATGTCTCAAACTGGTAGTGGGGTGTCAATTAGAAGCTCTCAATTGAGTCAAGACTTATATCGTGAGGCTCTGGCTATTGTAATCATCAAGCATAGTTACCCATTCCAATTTGTGGAGAATGAAGGGGTTAGAGATCTGCATAGTTTGTTAAATCAAGATGCCAAAGGAATTTCACGTAACACAGCAAAGGCTAATGTATTAAAGATTTATAAAAGGGAAAAACAAAAGTTGCAAGAAATATTTCAGTCTATCCCTGGTAGGATTTGTCTTACATCAGACCTTTGGAGTTCAATAACAACGGATGGTTATATTTGTGTAACAACACATTTTATTGATAAGGAATGGAGATTGCACAAAAAAATCATCAACTTTAGGTATATGCCTACTCCACACACAGGTGCAGCTCTTGTATCTGCAATGTCTAGTATGTTGGAAGAGTGGGGCATTGAAAAAAAATTATTTTCAATTACCTTAGACAATGCTAGTGCGAATACAACATTTGCCAGTTCTTACCAACAGAGGCTTTGGTTTAAGGGTGCACTTGTACTTGAGGGTCGCTTCTTTCATATTCATTGTTGTGCTCACATTTTAAATCTTATAGTGCAAGAAGGATTGAAAGAAGTAGATGAATCAGTTCAAAAGGTTCGTGAAAGTGTAAAATTTGTCAAAGGCTCACAAGCAAGAAAAGAAAAATTTAAAACATGTTTGAATGAGTTGTCTTTGGAGGGAAAGAAGGGCTTAAGGCAGGATGTTCCTACAAGGTGGAACTCCACGTATTTGATGCTTGAAAGTGCTTTGTTTTATCGAAATGCATTCCGCCACTTGGCATTTTCTGATGCAAATTATCAAGATTGTCCATCAGAAGAGGAATGGAAAAGGATTGAGAAGATTACTAAATTTTTGAAACTGTTTTATGATCTTACAAAGTCATTTTCGGGAAGTAAGTACACTACTGCAAATTTGTACTTTCAAGGGGTTTGGAGGATACAACTTAAGTTGAAAGAGGAGTTGGAAGGAAATGATACATTTATGATAAATATGGTTCAACGGATGCAAGGAAAGTTTGATAAGTATTGGGCAGATTACAGTGTAATTCTTGCTATTGCAGCAGTTTTGGACCCTCGTTATAAATTGAAGATGATAGACTATTCGTACTCAAAGCTTTATGGTAGTAGTGAAGGAAAAGATCGCGTTAATGTTGTACGTGAGGCACTTTATTCACTGTTCAATGAGTACATGAGTCAGTCATCTTCATCTTCCTCTAGGGCTCCACTACCAAGCTCAGTTCTTAGTCAAGGCCCTGTAAATGATGGCATTGATAGTGGTGAGGAAATGCAGGTAATGAGGAATTCTCATTTTATTTTATTTTATACTTGTGTTAATGTTATCAAATTTCTAATTTTTTACATTGTAGGATTATGATACATTTGAGAGCCAAAATTGTGCTTCTGTGACAAAGAGATCACAGTTAGAGATGTACTTAGAAGAACAAACTTATGATCGGAAGCTGCCATTGGACATTTTGCTATATTGGAAGTCAGTGGAATATCGATTTCCTGAACTTTCTGCTATGGCTCGTGATGTTTTGATGATTCCTATATCAACAGTTGCATCAGAGGCAGCTTTCAGTGTTGGAGGAAGAACTTTAGATCAATATAGTAGCTCTCTTACACCACAAAATGTAGAAGCTTTGATATGTACTCGAGATTGGATAAGTGAATCTTCAGGTAACTAAATTCAATTTTTTATTGTTGGTTAATGGTTATACTATTTGAATGTGGATAATTGTTAGAAAACTTAACTTGTCTTGCATTTTAATGTAGCAAATATAAGTGGAGATGATTATAATGTGGATAATGGCATGGAAGATTTATTGAAAGTGAATCTTGTGGAACCAATATCTTCATCGGTGGCTTCTAACCATGTTAATATTTCGTAATGAGGGTAGATAAAGTAATTTAAGAAAGAATGAGTTTTTTTTTTTCAGCTGGACTCTCATTCCATTTTCTTAAAGAATGTCTGTTTCTCTTGTTACAGGTTGGTTGCAGACTTGCAGGGAAAAGGAATGGAATGAGTTTTTTTTTTCAGCTGGACTCTCATTCCATTTTCTGGAATTGTAGACTCTCTTTTGTTGAATTTATTTTATCCTGAATATTACTCCTTTTTGGAATTGGTTGTGATTGCATTGTGTGCATCTTTTTCTTTTTGTTTTTTTATCCTTCCATCGTTATTAATATTTCTTGGCTTTGGTAGTTTGTTTAGATCAGCTGTTTAAATCGTAATATGAACAGTGAAATTCATGTGTTTTCATGTTCTTTTGTGAGGGATTTTGTTTCTTTTATGTGAACAATTAAGAGACTGGGGAAGAAGAATCTGATTCATGGCAGACAGGTATCTAAAAATAGTGGTAACTGAAATTTTCTGTACACTTAATTGGGGTTTCCTGCTCATTTTAGATGGTAGTAATTTTTTATCCTCTTTTGGAATTGAAATGTTGTATTGTTTTGACAGGAAAACTTAGAATCATACTTTCAGTGGAGTTTGGTGTTTTGACATCTTTTGCTTACCCTCTGGAGGGAGATTTAGGTGACATTGTTGTTGCCACAAATATTATTTCCATTTTTCTTTGATCTCTTCATCTGTTACTTTGACTGGTTTTGCTTCTTTTGCTGTTGGTTCTTTGTTTTGGAGCATCTTCGCAAGGGGCTTCTAGAACTACGGATGTGAATATTGGAGCTATTTTCACCTTCGATACTATTAATGGGAAAGTCTCAAGAATTGCAATGAAGGCTGCTGTGGAAGATGTGAACTCTGATCCCAGTGTTCTTGGCGGAAGAAAATTGGTTCTTAATATGCATGATTCCAACTACAGTGGATTTCTTGGCATTATTGGGGGTAATCTTCTTGTAGCTCATTGTGAATCTTACATTAATTACAAGTTAGATTTCTTGTTGTTACATTGTTTCACTCGTCATTCTGATTCCTTTTACTCTGATGTTTTGAATGGTTGATCTAATATGGATGTCCAATATTGATCACAGCTTTACAATACATGGAGACTGATACTGTGGCCATTTTAGGCCCTCAAAATTCTGTCATGGCCCATGTACTCTCACATCTTGCAAATGAACTCCAAGTCCCACTACTCTCATTCACAGCGTTGGATCCCACCCTCTCTGCTCTCCAGTACCCTTTCTTTGTTCAAACAGCTCCTTCGGATTTGTTCCAGATGACTGCAATTGCAGATATGGTCAGTTTCTATGGTTGGAGAGAGGTAATTGCTGTCTACACAGATGATGATCAGGGAAGAAATGGTATAGCCGCACTAGGTGACACACTTGCAGAGAGACGCTGTAGTATTTCTTACAAAGCACCAATTCCCCCTGATGCCGGAGCAACTAGGAGCACAATTACTGACATACTGGTTAAGGTGACAATGATGGAGTCAAGGGTAATTGTTTTGCACACCTATGCAATTACAGGTATTCTTGTTTTTGATGTAGCTCGCTCTCTTGGAATGATGGACACTGGTTATGCATGGATGTAGCTCGCTTTCTTTGATCTCTTCATTTGTTACTTTGTAATCACTTGATGTATTTGTCATGGCCCATGGGCGTCAAAGATGTATTTGTTGACGAATACATCAAGCTTCTACATTTTGGGCGTCACTTGATGTATTTGTTGACGAATGGTGGCAAACGAGTTTTTAAAAGTGTAAAAATCGTTTAAAAAAAAAAAAAAGATAATCGGGTTGGCGGGTTGAACCCGATTAGTGGCGGGTTGGGTTCGGTTTGGGGTTTTCCCAACCCGCCACTAATCGGGTTCAACCCGACCCAACCCGATTATGACTCAACCCGATTATGACCCGCCCGAACCTGACCCAACCCGACCCGTTGCCACCTCTACTTTTGATGTTTTTTCATCAACATGGGTGTATTCGGTTTAGATCTCTCAATTAATGAGAGATTTTGACTAGATCTGTACCCTAGACCGTTCAGGTTCAATTCCTCACTTTTTCTGATTTTATTTTTTTATTTTCAAGGATTTAACTTAAATCTAGCCTTTTTGGTGTTTTACTTTAGGTTCGCTTTCTTTGATTTTTATCTTGTTCTTTTTGCTCAATCATGAAACCCTCATGATGGTATATTCATATGGAGGGCCCAGAATTAATTGGGCCATTCATATAAAAAGGCCATACATCTTTTTTGTTCTTTTTCATACTTTTAACTTGGTTTTTATTAGCAAGCATTTTTTTAGCATGAACAAATATTTGGCAACCACCTTGTGTGGATGAATAGGGGTGCCTAACGCCTTCCCCTAATTATAATCTAATCCCTTACCCATCTTTGGTTATTATTTTAAAGTAGAGTTTTTTTTACTCTCATTTTTCCCTTTTTTTTTGTTATTTGATGATTTTGGTGCCCATTCACACCTAAAAATTGAATGGTGGCCACTCCTCCTTTTCATGAATCCCGTGTGAAGATAGGAAGTCATTAGGTTGATTTTCCATGTCTCACAACTATGTTCATAAAAAAATGTGGTTTTCTATTGATGATATTTTATCTTGTATTAAGGCCTACAACTTGCCATACCTAAAAACAACACTCTTTATCTTCCTCTCGCAATATATTAAAAAAATAAGGTTTTACATATTGTTATTAAACAAATCTTACCTAGACAAATGTGGAAACAGAGAGAATGTGCTTTTCTCCAACTTTTTGATGCCTAGCCTACAGAATTGACCAAACCCAAGGACGATGATTATAGAGAGAAGGGGCTTTTCTCCAACTTTCTGATGCTTAGCCTGTAGAATTGACCAACCCCAAGGACGATGATTGTTACTAAACAAATCTTACCTGGACAAATGTGGAAACAGAGGGAAGGGGCTTTTCTCCAACTTTCTGATGCCTAGCCTGTAGAATTGACCAAACCCAAGGATGATGATTATAGAATATGCTTTTTGTTGAAAATTACCCAAAACTAAGAAAATAAAACTAAAAATAAATTTTCCAATTCCAAAAGCTTTCCCTATATGCATGTGCATGATTATGTATATGTGTTTACTGTTATGTACACCTCTACAGCATAATGGTGGCTCAAAATAAATTTTTAGATTTAATGCATTGATTTACATGTGAAAGTGGAAGTGTTTTGTTTTCCCTTAAGAAGGATTTGGGTTTAGAACCTTTTTAGGTAAAAACAAAAATAAAGAAAAATAATTTCAAACCCACCCTAATGTCTTTAATCCTACTCATGATAGCTTGAAACAATTCCATGAAGTTAACGTAATTTATACAACAGTCAATGCAAACCAAAAACTGAAGAGAGAGATCGTGCTAGGGTTTATATTTTTTGAAAAAAATCTTTCGTTTCTTTTCTTTTTAGACTAATCAGATCTAATTTCCCAGTTCTCTTCACTATCAATCTGATTTGTGTGAGGCGTACTGAGAAGATTTAAGGGAAAGATGAAAAAAAGAGAAGAAAAATTGGGAAGAAATGGTACTTACTGAATTGGTATTCACTTTGACGCCTCAAACAATGAAGATAGATACGAAAAAGAGCTCACGTGTAGAAAAATGCTGATAACGTTGATGAAGATGGTCTCCCAAAAGATAATGCTAAGAAAGAGCTCCTATGCATAGATTGTCTTTCAACGCTGAAAAAGATAATGCTGGAACTAATATGTTGATGAATATTGTCTCTCAAAAGATAAAGCTTTAACAAACGTTAGTATCCCAACAACATTGGACTTTGAAGAAGTTTGGTTGAAAAAGATAACCATTGAAGAAGGGTATCATTGGGAAGCTATGCGCGCGAAGGATCTCTCAAAGGATAAATCGTTTCTCATGACGTAGAATCCAATCTTGAACGAAAAAAAAAATGAAAGTTATCATCTTTTTTTTTTTTTCTTGAGAAATGATGGGCCCCCGCAATTTCTCAGTATCCAAACGCAACCGAGAAGCAAGAAAAGCCTATTTTCTTTTACTTTCTTGCATTCTCTTGCTATCCAAACGGGGCCTAAAAGAACAGATGATTGATCGTTCGACTAAATTAGTTCAAATCTAGGTTGATCGAAGAGAATTTGTGAATATTTCAGTAGATTGGAAGAGGATTATCATGTATAAGCTCAGATCTGTGGTTCAATCACTTCCAGGAGCTGGATTTGAGCTTCAAGTAGGTAAGTAACACCTTTCAGAATCAGATTATGTTCAGATTTCAAATTGATTGCATGAGTATTCTCTATTGAAGAATCAATTGAGTTTTTGTGAAAATTTGAAGAGAAATTCTTAAACGTGATGTTTAATTCATTGTGTATTGTGAGAACTAGTAAATCATAATTGATTCATGATTTAGGATGATATTATAGTGTGTTAGAAGGATTTATTGTTGAATGTAAGTGTAAATTTGTAAAAATTCGAAAAATTCTGCAAAGCAGTTGTGACCTGAGTTTTTGGCCTGGTGCCTAGAATTGGGCTCGAGCGCCAATAGTGTTCTAAGAGCGCCTGTGATTGCGCTTGAGCACTATCCCGAGCGCTCCGCTTGTATTTTTTTTTAAATTTTCAGAACCAGAAAGTGCATTTTTCCAAATAAGTTGAGCACTCAACATATCGCTCGAGCGTTATGCCAAGCGCCAATTTTTGGAAATTTAGTTCTATGGATGCCTCGTTGGATGCTCAATCGCCTAGTCAAGTGCCCAACTTAGAAATTCCTATTTTGGCCATTTTGAGGAGAATTCAACTACAGATTTGTTTTTAATCAAATGCAACCTAGGTAAAAATAAGAATTTTGTATTTAGGAAGTGTTTACATTGGAATTATTTAAAAATTCATATTAACAAAGAGTTTGGGCACATTCTACTAAACTAAGTATTTGAGAGACTTTTGGTTCTAAATTACAATAGAATGAGTTTTTTTTTATTCCACCACTTGTAACACTTTCTTGAGATCCTTTTTAAGGTGTTTCCAAAGGCAAATTGTATAATTGGAAGTTTACCAGATATTTAGCCACCTATTCCATCAAATTAGCCTATTTTGAGGTTAAAAATATGTTTTGGGGTTCCACACCAGATTGCAAAGATTTTTAAGGATTTCTACTTATGTAATCATTGTACTTAGTCATGTTTTAGGTAAATAAACCTCTGAGATTACATTTCTGGTCAGACTTGGAAAATTGGTATTTTTTGAGCTTTATTTTGGGTTGTTTTGGATTAGTTTGATTTTGTTGGATAACTTATATTGGTTTTGGTATTTATGAGTTATTTCTACATATTTGAGTACTTGAATGATTTCTAAGATTTGATTTGAGAATTTCTCTTTGTACTTGGAGAGATGGATTGTGATGCCTATATACTTGGGTAGATGTTAAACCGAAGTGTACTTTGGGATGCTCATGTACTTGGGATGATAATGACTCTGTGTACTCAGAGATGCCCCGTGTACTCGGGATGAGATGATTGATACTTGAGATGAGTTGTGCTTGCTGGACATCATGTTTGGTTTTGTTTTTAGAGTCTAGTGGGCATAGCTAGATATGGATCCTTTTAGGAGTTAGATAGTGAAAAGGATTGTACTTTGCTAGTTGTAATTCTTTGTTCATGCATGCCTTTCCATCGTGTACTTGATGAGGCCTTCGTTGTACTAGTGGGCTACTGCTTTCCCTCATTTTATTGTGTACTCGGACTATGACTGGATAGTACATGCCAACCCTTCGCTGTACTGGTTGGGTTCTCCAGCCATGACGATGATCGCGTACTCGGCTTCGCATATAAGTCGGAGGTGGCATAGTGGGCATTGATATTACTTTAATTAAAGGCAGTGTTATTTCATGAGTCCTGCTGTGACATACTGATTTGTGATCGATACTACTAATTTGATTTACATGATGGATTACTCGGGTTTATCTCATTTGAATGTTGAACTATTATTGGATTAATCGGATTATCCGTGTTATCATCCCTGTTACATGTTTTATAATTGATTCATGTTTTAGAACTGTATAAATTGTTTTTGAGCATGCTTTTGCTACTTGCTGGGATATTCGTATCTCATTCGGTTTTGTTTAATTTGTTTTTAGATCTTGGAGAGTACGATACTGGAGGGTAAATGCTTGAATCATGTGAGTTTAGATTTGAGATATGGTAGTTTATGTTGAGTTTGATTATAGCTGACTCTGCTTATGTAGATTATTGCTTTATTTATGTTTTCCTTCACTCTGATATATAGATCCTGTGGATTAACTAATTCTTCGGAGGTGAGTTACGGTTTCACTACGTAACTCAGATCCGGGGCGTTATAGTGTGACTCCTAAATAAACCGGCTAAGTGTAAAAGAGATCAGATTAAACCAATAACATAAGAAAAAGATTGTAATGCGAGTCAGCTCGAGCATGTAAAAAGGTGTGGCTCAACGGGGGTGTGCACATCCACGACCATTACATCCTACACCTTCACAAACTCTACAATTACCACCACCATCATTACCATCACCACCACTACAACCACTTCCACCACCTCAACCAGCACCACGACCACAAACACCACCATCTCTACCACCATTGACACCTCCACCAGCAGCAGCATTGACATAGTTACCACCATTGCTTCCTCCACCACCTCCACCACCATCACCACCACCACCACCACCATATCACTACGAGCACCTCCACTACCTCCTCTGGCACCAGAACCACCACTACCACTTCCACCACCATCACCACCACTACTACCACTACACCCACACTATCAATATAATCACCACCACACTATCATTAATATCACCACTATTACTTGCATATATAACTAGAGCTAGCAACACTACTATAATTACAAACTGTTTCTAAAAGCATGGTTATTAAACTCTACCAAACGCATTTCTGCTAGTTTTTAAAATCATAATTGATTTTAACTAAATATTACCAAACAAGGGTTTTTTTTCTCCTTCAATTGTTTCCATAAAAAACACAAAATCAATTTGAAAAGTTTTTATTTTTCAAATTGTTTTATAGAAAAATGTTACCAATTAAAGAACCTGGAGAATTAACTTTGCCCCGTAGCAAACACTAAAGAAGGTTCCTCTCCGCAAACTCTATATGGTGTCAAACACGAATAAACATAACTTCGTTCTCTTTGTCGTGCCTACGAGCCCTCAAACAGTCAAAAGCGTCCTGATAAGAAAAACCCTGAAAAGAGTACAAAACACAGAAAGAACATTAACTTGCCCTTCCAGGAAGTGAACACTCTAACCTAGCTAAGGATAAACCAATTCCCAAGTCCCAACCCCACTAAAACCCCAATAATGTAAAAAGGAATAATGTCATAGGGAAGAAAACAAGAAAGGGGATCTTCCATGTTCAATCTCTTCATTGAATATAAAACCCATTTCCAGACTTCCATCCCCCACAAACATTGTGCAGCTGCTTCATTAACTCCAAGGAAAATCAGAAACAATAGCACAAATGGATAGGGCTGTTGCAGTTCCCTTGTACCTAGATTTCCAACCGTCATGGCAATAGGTTGAAGGGGAAAAAGCTGATACTCTCTTCTTGAATATTCCTGGTTTGCTTTACTACCACCCTCCCTTATTTTTTCTTAATATCTGATGGATACGCTAATTCATACTTCATGAACATTGTTAGGTCGTTTTGTCGCCTTCTAATTCATACTTCAAATGTTTTGTTGTTCTTCATGAATTCAGATATATCTGATAACAATATATGCATAAAGTTATTTTCTCAATTGATGCTACATATGCCTGAACTTAGAAATTAACCTAATTCTTGTGGGAATTCAATAAACTGAAATGCTTCATTAAAACCATTAAATTTCTCATTATTTTGCTTTGATGTGCTTGAGATGTTATACTTTATATAATTTCTTTTATCTAAGGCCCTGGTGTACTAGATTGTTTCAATCTATTCTTTTTGAATCCTGGTTTGTATAGATAATAATCAAGAGCTTGGTCTATTACTGATTCTCAATTGATTCAGTACTGATTTTCAAGCTCCAGAAAGTTGTGAACGCTGGGTAATTGAAACAAGATTTGAGAAGGGGAATTCGTGGTTATAGTGCCAAAGAAAATACCTCCACCTCAGCAAGAAGAACAAGCTAAAGTCACAACAATTCCAGAAGCTGAACCAAAACCCCCAAGTGATCCAAAATCTCAGATGGATCAAGACACCACTCTTCAGAAAGACACTTCAACTCCAGATGCTCAGGCAATCCAAAGTGGTCAGGAAGCTAAACCAGGAGCAACACCAACTCCAGATGCCCAAGCAATCCAAAGTGGTGAGGAAGCTAAACCAGGAGCAACACCAACTCCAGATGCCCAAGCAATGCAAAGTGATCAGGAAGCTAAACCAGGAGCAACACCAACTCCAGATTCTCAAGCAATTCAAAGTGCCCAAGAAGGTAAACCAAGTTCTACGCCAACCCCAGATTCTCAAGCAATTCAAATGCCCCAGATTAAGCCAAAACCTCAGGTGGGTCAAGATGAGACTCCTCAAAAGGTGGATCAGGCTATCAAACCAAAAACTGGGGAAGGTGAAGAACCGTCAGAAGCAAGTGTTGATGGGGTGGGCGAGGGAGCGACAGAGAGAGAAAAGACCAAGTCGACTGCAACTGAGGAGAAAAGGGAGGATGCGGTGAGAACAACTGCTGCTCAATATATAAATGCAAAGAAGAAAGAAAAGCAAAGAAATTTGACGATAGGCATTGCAGTGGCTGCTGTTGTGGTCGTGGGAATCGGCCTGTTCTTCGTGTACAGGAAGGCACATAGAAAGCCGGAAAATGGGAAGGAACACAGCATACAGACCCAGAACCAAGGCGACCTTAGATCCACCTCATGAAGATCGACATGTTCTCCTCAAGAGAGGACGCTAAAAACATTTCAATCTTTGCTTTCATGGAATCTCACTGACATGCAAACTACTGTCTTTATATTGACGGTCTTGTCATACAACAAGATCATCGTGTTTACAACACAAGATTGATTCTCTAGGGCTCCCTCTCCAAAGTCCAAACCCTAATTCCAAGAACTTACTAGCATGTTATTTGAATACTCGTATTTGTGGGTAACTAGAGAGTTCACCATCCGAGTTGTCAGCTGGTTGATTGAGGAATGATATATTATTTATGATATAAAAATATATTTATGATATAAAATTTTTTGGGGAATATGCAATGTTCCAGGTCCGGCCCGGTTTTTCTAAGTCACGGGTTTTTAAACAATCTTTAATTATTGAATCAAGGGCTTTTTCCTTTTTTTTTTTAAAAGAATATCTAAATTTAGGACAGACAAAAAAAAAAAAATTTTTTTTTTCCTAAACCAAGTTTCTACTTTTCCCTAATATTTCTGTTCCTTTTTAACAACTCCACATTATAGCATTTTCTGTTCTCAACTTTATTTTCCTCACTACATTGCCTTTCGATCCATATTTTTGCCCTTTTTCATTTTAAAAATTATCATATTTAGCTAAATAATCAACATTAATATGCTTAATGTTTTACTTTATACACTAAAAAAAAATTCAATGTTAGTGGCTGCACGAAATGCCACAAATTCATGTTCTTGTTCCTTCAGTGTATTCTTTTCTTTCACTATTCCACATCTTACTCCTTGTGGGCATCATCATGAACCTCGTTCTAATCTTTATTGACACTTATAATGTACCCAAGAAATAGAATCCCTCTAAAAATAATGATTTCTACTTGAACTTAATACAATAATCATGCACAAAATAAATTTTCAAAGCAATACTCAATCCACAAAGAAAACTTGTTCTCCTAAGGGTAAATAGAGGTACACCATTTTAATTTATTGCAACTCTTTGCATATATAATATTTTCACATATATACACAAGGACACTCAGACTCTAATTAATTAGGTATTTGTCTTTCATTCTGCATGAGAGTTATCCTAATAACTTAAGTCATTTTCTACAGAAAATCTTACTGAGTATCCACCTAAAAATATAACATTTGTGTACATGTTCATGTATTTCACAACTTGTAATCTTTGTATTAGCATGTCATTCCATGCAAGTAAAACTCAAAATATGTCATGTACTCCACTTAATTGACAAAAAAATCATTCCGTATATCATTTCAAAGTAGCTTTATATCTCCATACGAGCTACCAACTTGCTACACATCTCAAAATACATCTACCCATCAAGAGTTTTGAAGGCGAAGAAGCAATTTATCATGGCTTGGGCCACAAATGACAAGACTTCCACTAGAGGGTTTGGTAGCCCTTTTAGTGACACTCCACCTAACTCCATGGCCATAAATCTACACTAAAATAATATTTAAAAACAACAAATTTCATGAGTTAATAAGATGACAATAGTATTTTTAGAACTATAAAGACAATAAATTTACTATTCAAAAAAAGTAAACTCAATAAATTTAGAAAGTTAATGAACTTGAAAAGTTAATAAAACGAGTTCAAATCCTATGGATCCTTTATCTAGACTCCTTATGTGAATCCTCCACAAGATTGTGCCATGTTCTTAAATGCTTGAAGGGGCACATGGCACAATCTTGTGGAGGATCCACATAAGGAGTCTAGATAAAGGATCCATAGGATTTCAATTGTAATAAAACTATTCTTGCATTTGTTGAAAATACTTCTATACGAGTCTTCTATACTTTGCAAGGTTTGTAAGGGTATGAGACATGGAAAATCACCTAGATGACTTCCTAATCATCACATGGAGTTTATAAAGGGTTGGAGTCACCACCATTCAACTTAAGGTGTGAATGGACACCATAGTGATCATAAAAAAGGGAAAATGGAGCCGAAAGTAGCTCTAATTCATAGTTAAATCCAGAGATCAGGTAAGGGGATTAGGTTATGAGTGGGGGAAGGTGTTAGGCACCCTCACTCATCCACACAAGATGGTTGCCATATGTTGTTCATGCTCAAATAATTGCTTGCTAACTAACATCATCCAAAAGTGCTTAAAAAGGATCAAACACTTGTGTGATTTTCTCACAAGAGTAGTCCAATTGGTCCTAGACTCTCTCCATGAGTGTATCACCTCTAGGACATCATGATTAAGTGAAAATCAAAGTAAAACTTGAATAAAAGTAAATCAAAACAAATCTGGAAATATATATTGACATAAGGTCAAGCCATTCTAACTCGAAAACTTCAATCCATCATAAATCCTTTGATTTAAACTCAAATCGAACGAAACTAAAGCCATTTGAAAGCTGACATGAAGTAGAAGACTCAGTAAAAAAAAATCAGCCCAATCCAATTTAAAACGAAAGAGAAATATTTACTCAAATCTACTGTTGTAAATCTGCAAAAGCGACAAGCGGCCAACTTTGAAAGTCTATTTGTGGAGATTGGCTCAATATAAATCCTTGAAAATTTGCATGAATGAAGTATGAGGTGCCATCTTTCGAATGGAATAGGCCTCACACAAAACTTCATCCATTTGTGACTTGTGTGCTCTCTCAAACTTGCCTAGAGGATCACAGATTAACTTTGAACTCTGCTACTGAACAGCTCTGAGTCAATCAAATACACAAGACACAAATCAAAGTGAAAACCCTTGAAACCAATTGGATTTGAAAGTAGACTCATAAAGGAAAGCACAGAGATTAAAATCACTTAAATCGGATTTAAAATGAGTAATTGGTGCTCGATCAAAGTGATAAGTTTAGTAATTTGATCTGAACTGACCTGTCGACTTTGATAAGATGGTATCAAAAATTGGTTCCATATAATTTGCTGAAATTTTAAAGACACAAACTGGACATCTTCACCTAACACAAGTCTTTGGAATCACTCAAAAAATTCATCCAGATGATGAAGTTATAACTGATCTAAGACGAAGTACAGGTTTAGTCAAGATTTGTAAAGTTTTGATAAAGTGAGCAAAAGTAGTGTATGTGTGCAATGGATTCGATTAAACTGACTTGAAAATACTAGCATTGAATTAGAAAGATGCTTAAAACAGCTTTTAGGATGAGAACTTAGTTGGAGAGGAAGAGCTAAGTTCATCCATATTAAAGCAAAAGCTTGAAATAGAGAGTTTAAACCATAGCGTCTTCTCTCAAAGATTGAAATCACTAAAATGAACTCATGAAGTCCTAGGAATTTGCTCTAAGGCCATTGATCTCAGATTTACCATATTGAGCATTGTGAATCCAAGATCTAAGCCTATTCTTAACAAAAGGAAGTGATATGTGTGTGATTGTGTAGAAAATCTGATTTTAGGAGAAGATTGGGATCCAATGCTATAAAGAGCATGGATCCTTGTATCCTCTCCAGATCACACCAAAATAACAATCAACACAAAATCAATATGCATATCTATAAGGTTTAATATTTTAGTTTGGCTTAATTCAGTGTCAAAAAGAATGTGTTTAAGTGTGTTTAGAATGTTTAGGTTGAGTCCAAGAAGACATGGTTCAAACGGCGTCAAAATCGGAGTCAAATTGAAGAAGTTATGCCCAACGTTTGATCAACGTTCTCTGTCCGTTCGAACGTTCAATTTCTGGAGAGCAACGTTTGCTGAACGTTTGCTGAGCGTTCGAACGTTCATGTTCTGCAGACAAACCCGAGACTAGCGTTCGACCAACGTTCTCTGTCCGTTCGAACGTTCAAGTTTTAAAGGGCAACGTTTGCTGAACGTTTGCTGAGCGTTCGAACGTTCAAACAGCAAAATTTCAGAAAAGTCACGAAAAATTACATAACTTACTCGTTTCAATTCGGATTGACTTCAAACTTTTTGGGGAACCTTTAAATAGGATTAGGGACCTTCTAAACCTAAGAGAGCCACGTTTTAGAAGCCCTAAATATCCTTTTCTCTTCTGAAAACCCTTCTTCTAGGTTTTCATCTTTTGAGCCATAAAACCTTTCTTTTCTTCTTCCTTCCTCTACCTTGGAGTTCCGGGTTTGAGAGATTGATCGTGGGAGTTCCTACAGATACCAGGCAAGTTCGTTTGGGTGATCGTGTGAGAAGATCTTCAGAGTTCTGAAGTGTTGCTGTGGAGCAAATCTGAGGAGTTCCTCAGATACTTTCAAGTCTGTGAGTTGCAGAGTCTAGCATAGGGATGTTGAGTCGTCTGAACTACAGGTTGTAAGTCTTCTTTTCATATTGGATCTTTTAGGTGGCTCCTGCATAGCCCGGAGGGTTTTTCTCTAGTGAGAGTTCTCATAGAGTTTTCCCTTCGTCACCAAATTGCTTGTTTTGTCTTACTTTACATGCTTTAATTATTTGCTTGCAATTTGGGTGGCTTGTTTATTGCTTTTGATTAGTTATTTGATTTTCTGGAATTACCTTGAGGATTTGTTCATGCCTATTAATTAAGGACTTGTCTTTAATTGATAGAAAAATTTTATTCCGCTGTGCTACACCTATTCACCCCCGTCTAGGTGTTGTTAGAGTCAAAACCCTGTTTTTCAATTGGTATCGGAGCGGGTAACCAGATCCTTGACTCTATTTAGTCATGGACAAGTCTTCCTCTGCCCCACCCTTCTTTGATGGTGGTAATTATGCATATTGGAAAGTTCGTATGAGAGCCTATCTTAAGGCTATTGATGAAAGGGTTTAGGGAAGTGTTGAGAGAGGATGGTCTCCACCCACTATTACCATAGATGGTGAGATTAAACCCAAAGACCCAAGCCAATACACTAGGGAAGAGTTAATTGAAGTCAACCACAATAGTAAAGGTGTCAATGCACTCTTTAGTGCAATTTCTGTTGATGAGTTCAAACGGGTGTCCACTTGTCAAACCGGTAAAGAAATTTGGGAAATTCTGGAAACCACTCATGAGGGAACTGTCCTCGTGAAGAATTCTAAGTTACAGATGCTCATCACTAGGTTTGAAGAATTGAAGATGGGAGAGGATGAACCCTTTGATGAGTTTTATGCCAAACTCAGTGACATAGTGAATTCTAGTTTCAACCTTGGTGACAAAATTCCTCCAAACAGAGTTGTGAGAAAAATCCTTAGGTCTCTCCCTGAGAGGTTTATACCCAAGGTAACAGCCATAGAGGAAAGCAAAGACATTGACAAAATTAGGGTTGAAGACCTAATAGGATCAATTCAAACCTATGAGCTTACCTTACCTCAATCCAAAAAGAGCAAATCCATTGCTCTTAGAGTCATGAAAGGAAAGACTTTTAATGAGTCTGATGATGAGGTGGATGATGAGGAAATTGCCGAATTTGTAAAGAGTTTTAGAAAGATGTTTAAGATTAGGAAAAACAAAAAGGGCAATGAATGGTCTAGGGGGACTTCTAGCAAGGAGATGAAAGTTTGGAAAGAACCTAGGGAAACCAAAGACATTCATGAAAACACAACTCAGCAGGTAAAGTGTCATGGTTGCCAAGGGCTTGGCCACATAAGAGCTGAATGTCCTACTTACAAGAAATTGAAAGGTAAGGGAAGTGGGAAAGCAATGAATGCTACCCTGTCTGATAGTGAGACTGAATCTGAACATGAGAAGGACTTCGTATCTGAAGAGGGTTCAAACTACATGGCCTTCACTTCTATAGTGGGAAGTGATGAGGGAAATACTCTTCAAGACTCAACACAACTTGAGAATAATATTGGTTCTCAAAGTGAGTCTGAAGATGAGGAAAGCCTTGAAGAGGCTTATGAAAAGCTTTTTAATGAAAGCCTGAAAATAAAGAAACAAAACAAGGTCTTTCTCAAAAAGCTCAATGAAGTAGAACTTGTAAAGGAAGGACTTCAAGTTAAATTGGATGAGTCTACTTCACATGTTGGTGAGTTGAAGTTGAAGATTGAAACCCTTGAGTCTCAAAACATGTCTCTGAAATCTGAGTTAGAAGATTCCAAATTTCTGTTGCAAAACTTCTCTTCTGGTTCTCAAAAGCTTGATCACATGCTTGGTATGAATCAAACAGTGACTGATAAGAGAGGTTTAGGATTTCAGGATGCTCCTTCATCTTCAAAGACCAAAAAGGCAAAAAGGCCTAACCAAAAGTTCAAAAAGTCTAAACCTAAGGCATCTTTTAATAGGGAATCTCAATCTCAGAAATTCATTCCCACTTGCCACCATTGTGGTGTTCTAGGTCACATAAGACCTAATTGCTGGAAATTAGGAGAAAAGCTTACTAAATCTTGGAATTCTCCTTCTAGAAAATCCAATGTGGATTTGTCTAAACAAGTCAAGGTTTTAGCTGAACAAACTAGACTTCTTTCTGAACAACTAGTTTCCTTGACCAAGAAATCATCTTCTAACCAACAAGTTTGGGTGAAGAAGAGTGATTTGACTACTCTTACTTGAGTAGGTTTTGTGTTGCATGCATTGGCCCTGTTTATATTGCTTATCTTACCCTTTGCATGCATGTTTTCTTTTGTTTTTATTTTTCTGGTTTTTTGATTTAAAATTGTTCAGAAAAAATACAAAAAGATTTTCCATTCTTTTTATTTTTGGTGATTCGTGTCATGAGCATGTGTTTGTGAAAACAATACATTTTTATATTGAGAGAATTAATTGCTTAAAAGAATTGTTTTGCAAAATCTATTTCAATGATCTCATATAAATGCACAAAGGTTGATTGATCTCTTAGTGTGTTTTGCACTTCACTTGCACACCCCAAATACATTTAAGCAAGCTTAATTTTTCTTTTTCGGTGAGTGTGTGGATAGGCAATCCTTGATTTACTCTTCTCTATCTTAAGTTAAAAAGATCCTAGCATATGACCTTGTGTTAAAAAGAAATTTCTTCCTTTTGTTTAAAAGAAAAAAAGTTGTATGAAAAGAACTCTGGGATGAAATGTAAACCCCACAAATATTGAGTTCAAAAAGAAAAGAGAATCACAAGGAGTATAACCATGGAATAAGCTGTAAACTCAGATATTTTAAGGAACACTACTCTTTGTGCAAAAAGAATTGTAAGAAACAGGGGGAGAAAATTTCAATAAAATAATGCTTAGGTCTTTAAAATATTCATGAAGGGAGTTCTTTTTAACTCATAGAGAGACTTGAGTAATATTGTGATTTCTTGATAAATGACCAAATCCTCCTTACCAAGTTCCTATTTAGGCAAACTTGTTGTATTTGGTTTTGCACTTACACGCAAGCACACTTGGTGATTTAATTATATTATTGTGTAGTTATTTCGGATTATTGTTTTTAACTTTGTAAAAACTTGAATTTTGGGTGACAAAGTTCTCAAAAATATAAAAATTTTGAGTTTTTATGAAATTGTGCTTGGGATATGATTCATCATGTTTTTAGAGTGTTTTTTACATGTGGTTGAGTTGGTTTCATTGGAAGCTTGATGTTTTTAAGTGAAATCTGGAATTTTTTTAAGTATGTCTTCCTTAAAGTCTTCCACTTTGTTATCTATTCTAGCCATTTGAGTTAATGCTTGTACTTCTTCTAAACTTGTCAAGTTTTGAGGGGGAGTTTGTGTTTTTGGCCTCTCTATTTCCTTTGGGGAGTAGGTATTTCTAAGGGGGAGCTTTGATGATTGATGATTGAATTGAATGTGAATTGCGTATTGTTATTTTTTTTATTCCTCATGCGTTTCACAAGGTATTTGTTTTCTTTGAGTTGTTACAGGTTACAGGTTTCAAATTCAAGCTTGGTCTATCTAGGTTAGTGTAGATAGGTTGTGTTTGAGTTTGTTTAATCCAAGACATTGCTTGGTGGTTCACAATGTCATGGATTCTCTGTTTTTTATATGGTGTATAGGTTTTGTCACTGAATAGCCAAAGGGGGAGTTTGTAAGGTTTAATATTTTAGTTTGGCTTAATTCAGTGTCAAAAAGAATGTGTTTAAGTGTGTTTAGAATGTTTAGGTTGAGTCCAAGAAGACATGGTTCAAACGGCGTCAAAATCGGAGTCAAATTGAAGAAGTTATGCCCAACGTTTGATCAACGTTCTCTGTCCGTTCGAACGTTCAATTTCTGGAGAGCAACGTTTGCTGAACGTTTGCTGAGCGTTCGAACGTTCATGTTCTGCAGACAAACCCGAGACTAGCGTTCGACCAACGTTCTCTGTCCGTTCGAACGTTCAAGTTTTAAAGGGCAACGTTTGCTGAACGTTTGCTGAGCGTTCGAACGTTCAAACAGCAAAATTTCAGAAAAGTTACGAAAAATTACATAACTTACTCGTTTCAATTCGGATTGACTTCAAACTTTTTGGGGAACCTTTAAATAGGATTAGGGACCTTCTAAACCTAAGAGAGCCACGTTTTAGAAGCCCTAAATATCCTTTTCTCTTCTGAAAACCCTTCTTCTAGGTTTTCATCTTTTGAGCCATAAAACCTTTCTTTTCTTCTTCCTTCCTCTACCTTGGAGTTTCGGGTTTGAGAGATTGATCGTGGGAGTTCCTACAAATACCAGGTGAGTTCGTTTGGGTGATCGTGTGAGAAGATCTTCAGAGTTCTGAAGTGTTGCTGTGGAGCAAATCTGAGGAGTTCCTCAAATACTTTCAAGTCTGTGAGTTGCAGAGTCTAGCATAGGGATGTTGAGTCGTCTGAACTACAGGTTGTAAGTCTTCTTTTCATATTGGATCTTTTAGGTGGCTCCTGCATAGCCCGGAGGGTTTTTCTCTAGTGAGAGTTCTCATAGAGTTTTCCCTTCGTCACCAAATTGCTTGTTTTGTCTTACTTTACATGCTTTAATTATTTGCTTGCAATTTGGGTGGCTTGTTTATTGCTTTTGATTAGTTATTTGATTTTCTGGAATTACCTTGAGGATTTGTTCATGCCTATTAATTAAGGACTTGTCTTTAATTGATAGAAAAATTTTATTCCGCTGTGCTACACCTATTCACCCCCCTCTAGGTGTTGTTAGAGTCAAAACCCCGTTTTTCAATATCCAAATACATCATTCAAGATGGGTTCTGAGCCTATGGTTCCGTTCCAACTTCCTTTTCCCCAAGCTCTCTCTTCACGTTTTATGGCTAGAGAGGATTCTTAGGTACTTTAGAAGTGGTTTGGGGCTCCAAGCACACACAAGGGTCTTATTCTACAGAAAGGTAGAAGGAGAGAGTGCTGGAATGTAAGAAAAAGAATAAAGAGAGAATAGGATCTTAACTTGGTGTGAGAAATGGAAAATCAATTCAATGACTTCCTATCATCACACGGGATTCATAAAAAAGAAGAGTTGCCACCATTCTGTTTAGGTGTGAATGGACACCAAAATAATCAAATAAAATACAAAAGGCAAAACTAGAGTAAAAATAACTCTACTTTAAAATTAAAAAAAACCAGAAATGGGTAAAGAGATTAAGTTATGAATAGGGGAAGGTGTTAGGCACCCCTATTCTTCCACACAAGGTGGTTGCCAAGTGTTGTTCATACTAGAAAAAGGCTTGCTAACAAAAACCATGCTAAAGTATGGAAGAAAACAAAAAAGGGATGTATGGTTTTTCCTTATGAATAATCCAATTAATTCTAGATCCTTCCAATGAATGCACCATTTCTAGGGTTTCATGATTGAGTAAAATCAAGATAAAGAAAACAAACATAAAGGAAAAACTTAAAAAAAACTAGCTTTAAGTTAAATCCTTATAATCTTGGAACTACATAATAAAAGCTAAAAATCTTTTAACAAAATATTGAGGAATTTAACCTGAACAATCTAGGGTATAGATCTGGTTCGGATCTCTCATTAGTTGAGAGATCTAAATCAAATACACCCATGTTGATCAAAACATCAAAAGGGAGAGTTTAGACCACAGGATCCTCTCTCAAAGATTAAAAATCTTTTAACAAAATATTGAGGAATTAAACCTGAACAATCTAGGGTACAGATTTGGTCCAGATCTCTCATTAGTTGAGAGATCTAAATCAGATACACCCATGTTGATGAAAAACATCAAAAGGGAGAGTTTAGACCATAGGATCCTATCTAAAAGATTAAAAATCTTTTAACAAAATATTGACGAATTAAACCTGAACAATCTAGTGTACAGATCTAGTCCAGATCTCTCGTTAGTTGAGAGATTTAAATCAGATACACCCATGTTGATGAAAAACATCAAAAGGGAGAGTTTAGACCATAGGATCATCTCTCAAAAATTAAAAATAACTTGAAAATCACCTCATGAAACCCTAGATGTTACTTTAAGGCTTCTGATTTCAAATCTACCATATTGATCATGGTAGATCCAAAATCCTAGCCTAATAATAACCAAAAGAAAGAAAACAATGCAGTGGGTGTAGTTGTGTGAAAAATCAAAACTCTAGGAGGAAAATGAGATCTAATGCTATGAACAGCATAGATCCATGGTATTCCTCCATATTTCAGAAATAAACAATCACATAATACAAACAAAGTATTAAAAGACACATATCAAGGATTACAACACATAGGGGTCTATCCTACGGATCTACCTGTTCTCCTTTCCCCTAGCTCTCTTTTCACGTTTTACGGCTAGAGAGTAGTCTTGAGGTACTTGGAGGTAGTTTGGGGTTACAACCATACATAGGCCTTATTCTACAGAAAAATTAGAAGACAGAATAATCCTAGAGAAAGAAAAGAAAAGAAAAAAGAAGAAATGCTTACCTGGATTTGAGAAAGCAGAGAAGCAGGGGTTTCCTTCTTCACTTGGAGCTCTTCTAGCTTCAATTCTCAGCCCCTTGCTTAAGGAGAGACCCTCTATTTATAGGCAAACCCAGGGGCATGGTTGGTCCCAAGGGTATGCCAAAGTAGGGTTCTAGAATGTTCCAAATCAGTTTTAAAACATGAGTTGGAGTAAATCTAATAAACCACGGAGGATAAAAAGAGGAATTCAAATCTCCTAGATAGAGGTAAGAGTGAAAATAAGGCTCAGAAATCGAGTATTTGCAAATTCTCTCAAAATTGCCCGTGACCACATATATATTGCGGTCATGCCTTGACTGCATATAAAATGCGTTCAAGACCAATCCGCATACTTAATGCGGCCAGCACATGTTAACAACATCAGCACAGTTGCAATACTTATTTACATGTAATATCATTTAAGTAAATGTCCTCATATTTTTTTAATCTCTATTCACTTAAGATATTACATGTAAATAAGCAAACACCCCCCCCCCCCAAATTTGAATCAATTAAAAATAGTTCCAGACCCAAATTCCAAGTGAATAAAAAGTTAACTTTCTAGTTCAAGGCTAAATTCCGGTTTTTCAGGTCTTGTAAAAAGATTCAACATGTTAATACCAAGGTATTTTTCAAGATTTAAAGGCTCAAAAAATTCAGTTATGCAATAACATTGCTAAAAACCTGATTACCGAGAAAAATTATCTTGAAATCTTGTATTAAAAAATATTTCATTCTTGGGGGGTCAAAAGTCAACAAAATTCAACTGGAAAAAGTTTGACTTTGCGCAAAAGATTGAATTTGGGCCTTTTCCTTTGTGGTTTTGGATTCAAATGGGTTAAGGATCTCAAACCCAATGCTAAGAATTGAAAATTCTAATAAAATATTTCTTTCTTTCAAGATTTATCAAAAATCATGCAATTTTGGGGTGTCTACAACTGCCCCTCTTTGCTGGAGTTGTAATACAATGAACAGCAAAGAAAAAACACAACTCAAAATTGCACATTTGAAAGACATCTCATTAATTGAACTTGTTTTGGTCAAACAAAGAAATAATAAAAAAACATGGATTTGAAGATAGCCAATGAAACCCCTGCTTGAAGTCTGACGGGGTGGCGTCTCTTCCTTATCTTAGATTTCTTGGAGCTCTTGTGGCTATGAAAAGAAATCTAAGACAAGAAAATTTTGAAAAGAAGGTGGATTTAAAATTGATCTCTGCAAACTCAATTGCTTTTGATGTTCTTCTCTTTACAGGTCAACAATAAGAAAGGAAATATTTTATTGAATTTTCCTGATTGAATTTTTTGTTTGACATACCTGGGTGCCATGTGATGCCCAAACTTGTGCTGGAATACTCTGCAACTTGCTTTTGCTTCTTCATCTTCTTGCCCTCTCAATAATGATGTATGTGCCGTTGCTGCCCATAACCTACCTTCATACTTTTCAACTGTCCAAGTGAATGCCCTCCTCTTGATTGATGGATCATGATTTGTTGATCTAACCTCATGCCCTTACTACCCATGATCTCTTCTTCATGCCTTCCTACTACCCCAGTAAAATCCTTATTCATGATTGAAGAATTGGAAACCCTTGTTTAAAGGAGAAAACATGCAATTGCTTCGACGCTTCTTCTTTTTTTTTTTTTTTTCAAATCCGAAGACTAAGGCTTGATTGCTTCTTCCAGTTGTTGTAATTCATTTCAATGAAAACCCAGATGGAAAGAAGCCGAGCATGCCCCGGTTTTGATTGCATGAAGAAATATTTGCCCCTCAGTAGAGATGATCCTCTTTTTTCCTTTTTCTCTTTTTTTCTTCTTTTTCTCTTTCTCTTTCTCTCTTTCTCTCTTTTTTTTAACCTTTGCAAAAAGAAACCCTAATAAAAGAATGCAAATACAAAAATAAGAAAATAGGTTTTATACTAGTGGCTATATATATATGAAAAATGATCCAATCACTTATTAGCATATAGTCCAAAAGAATTAAAATTAAGTTGAATAATGAAGAGATTATTTCAGAAAATGAAGAAAGACCAAAATAAGCCTTCAGAACCTTTAGAATCATTCCCACGACCATTTATGACTTCAACTTCAGCAACAATTTCCTAATGCCAATTTTGATGGTCATGGACTTGTTCACAAATGTTTCATATCATAGTTCTGAATATTTTGCTTCAGTCTTGGAAAGAGAATTTTCCTCAATCACTTGAAGAGTGACTGTATCTCAAAATAACCTCCAATATGAGGACTTCATCTGGATCTATGCCAATTCTGGACTTTCCTCTCTGACGATTTCCTTCTTGTAGATAGTTGATTATTTGCCATGTTTTCCCTTCCGGGTTTTCACTACATTTTCTCCATTTTTTCTTTTTTTTCACTTTTTTTTTAAAACCTTCATCACCAACAACTATGTAGTCAAAACTGCCTTAATTCAAAATTTCTTAATCAAAGAGGGCTTATGAATGGGACAAAACGAAGGCTTGGTGTTTGTTTTGAAAGAAAAGGAATAAAAGGCTCAAATACCATATGATCAAATGGGTTAACTGAAATTGCAATTTTTAAGGCATTTCTTCCCTTGGAATGAATACAAAATTGCCCCCAGTAATGAAGTTCTTCCCCCACTTTGATTTCTTCATTTGAAACTTATTCTCCAGTATTGAACTTCTTTTTCCATTCTTCTCATCACAATTTTGAAGACATTCTCCAAATATTCCATAGCATTTGATGATATCTTTTTCTTCTTGCTTCCTTTTTTTTTTTTTTTCTTTCTTCATTTCTTTTTCCCCTTTTCTGAAAACATCTTCAAAATCCCTTTTGAAAATCAATAATGCCCCCCGTTCTTTTTTTTTTTTTTTTTTAAATTGTCCCTTCATTCTTTTTTTTTTAATGCCTTAATAAATTTGCTCCAGTGTGAGGTTACAATTCTCAGTTTAGGTTACTTGGAAAAATTTAGCAAGCTTAAAAGGTCTAACTAGGGATTTCAAAATTTTTGGGGATATAAGAAAGAAAGGCCTCTTATCGTTTTAAGACAAATTTGAATTTTCAGACTTGGTAAAGTTGTACTACATGACTGGCTCAGGATTTTTCTTTCTTTTTTTTTTCTTAATCACCTTCTATCAAGATGAAAGCCTCTTCGAATAGAACCTCTGTTATGAACAAGTTCTTCACCTTTTGATCAATCTTATGGATTTGGATTCTTTCCATCAAATGATGCCCAATTCTATTTCCAACGAAAAGGTCAAATCTTTTCCCATATTTTCAAGTGCAAAGCCTAAAAAATTCTTTAAACAATATTATCAACTTCCCTTTGAACGAATCAGCAAGTGGTGTGATCCTTTCTGTATTCTGATGAAGAAACTTCAAATCTTCTTCTATTTTTTCTGTTGAAGACTGTGGGTCATCTTTGGTTCCAAAGGCCATTGTTGGAAAGGACTTTGTTGAAATTCAATGGGAGATATGACTCATAAATAAAAAGGACCTTGTTGAAAACTTTTTCTTTTTTTTTCTAGAAAAATGTTGAAGGGGAAAAATTTTTTTTTTAATTTTTAAAAAGAGCCTTTATTGAAATCACTTCCTGAGAACAAGGCTCCTTAGGATCCTCAGGAAATGTGCATTCTTTTTATGGGGGTTTCTTTTCAGAGAACAAGGGAATTCGAGAACTTCCCGAATTCTCAAAAGCAAAAGCTGACTTTTCTTTCTTTTTTAGAAAATATCTTTCTCCTACTGAGTGAGGCAAAGCTCTCATTTCATGATTTGGGATGATCTCTTTCCCTAGGGCGTTGTGCTCAGTCTCTGAAAGAAGTGACATTCCTTGATATGGAATCTGGATTGTAGCCCAATCAATCAATGGAGGCTTAATCCTGGCCTCAATCTTTTCATTTGAATCTTCTTTTTTCTTTTCTTGGGATTTTACTTTTTCAATTACCTCTGCTACATTTTCTTCTTGTATGAAGAGTGATTCCATACCCTTCGGACAATCATTATCGTCCATACTGAATTCTTGTTCAACATCCAGTGCCAGGCCATTTGTTTGTCCAAACTGTTCAAATGGAACTGTTTGCACTTCCTCTGCCCTTTCACCTGTCATTTCATTTTCTTTCGACTTTAGCTTCTTTTCTTCCCCTTCCTTCCTTTCCTTGATATTAAAGTCTATCCCTGTGTGAGTCTCTTTCTCCACATGGCCCCATTCATCTTCTTTTTCAAAATAAACCCGGACTATGGTACCAACCGGAGCAATAAGTTGAGAAGGGTCAAATCTTTTTTTTCCTGAAAAATTGCTTCTACTGCATTTGAGCTCCTTGCCCCATTGTTATTGGTAAGTGGGATGGGTGTGACTGAATTGAATGATAAGGAGTTATTATCCAACAAATCCTGGATTTCATGCTTTAGGGCCAAGCAACGATCAGTGGTATGCCCTGGAGTGCTCATATGATACTCACAAATTGCAGATGAATCATAATTCTTCCCCTTGCTTGCATGAGGATTTGGCAACTTCAAAGTCACATAACCCTTCTGAAGTAAGGTAGGCAAAAGTTCAGATGGTCTCATAGGCAGTTTAGAAAATTCCTTTCTTTTTCTTACTTCGTTTTCCTCCTTGGGAGCTTATTGGTTTAAGGGTACATTGATCTGGATAGGAGGTAAAGGAACTTGATGAGTTGTCTTGATAGGAGATTGATTTGAAAGGGTTCCTTGGGAAGTTGCACCATATTCACTTCTGCTTCTCTCCTTTCCTTAGATTTTTTCTTTCCATTACCATTTCCCTTGTTATGAGTGGAGTCTTGTTGACTGACCATGGCGGAATGGTTAATTATCTTGCTGGATCTGATCTTATCCTCAATCCGGTCGGCCACTTGTACCAGCGCAACAAAATTGGTAGTAGTCTGACCCACCAAGTGACTGTAGAACGGTTGCCCCAGTGTGCTAATGAATGTAGAAATCATTTCTGGTTCCAACATAGGTGGCCTGACCTGAGAGGCAGCCTCCTTCCATCTCTTGGCATTCACGGAGTCATCTTTTCCCTTGCTCATCCTCATCATATCGTACCGGTCTAGCACGATCTCCGAGTTGAATCTGTATTGCGCCAAGAAGACATCTGCCAAATCCTTCCACCTTCTTATATTTTTGTGATCCAAGGTGGCAAACCACCTCAAAGCAGCTCCAGTTAAACTCCTCTGGAAAAGCTGATTAGTATGCCGTCATCCCGGCCAAACTGGCATAAAGCCTCGCAGTATAACTTCAAATGGCTCATTGGGCAACCAGTGCCATCATATTTGTCAAAATCTGGGCATTTAAATTTAGCCGGTAGACATACATCAGGATATAGGCACAGGTCTTCGAAATTCATGCCTTTGAATGAATTAACCCCTTTCACTTCCCTCAGCTCATCTTATAGAGATTCCAACTTACTCATGACCTTCTTTTCCATCTCCTCCCTCATTCTTTCCTTTTCTTTTTCTTTCACTGATTCAGTTTCCTCCTCCCCAACCAGTATGGGTTCAGGCATTGGTTGGTAAAATTCCGGTTGAGGTTGTGGCTGAGGTGGAATTGGTATTTGAGGTTCTAGCGGTGGTGCTTGTTGAGATGAAGAAGCTTGATTTTGAGCTGCTTGGGCTTGGGCTTGGTTATACAGCAGTTTTTCCAACAGCTTAGACATCTCGGCCACCTGCTCTTGAAGCTAATGAAAGTCTTGAGCAGATACAGTTGATTGGTTCTCTGGATTCATTCTGGCAGCTTTGGATCTTAACAAGTATGGACTTCAGTGCGTAGCAATGATTGCCACAAAGAGAAACCTAGATTAGAAGAGAAAAAGAAATATAATCAATGCATAATTCAACTTAAACTCACACAATTTATGGATGCATGTATGCATGTTTGGGTGAACATGAGTTTGAATTAAAAAAAATGTTTCGTTTTTGCTTTTCTTTTATTTTTTAATATTTTTTCCTTTTCTTTGTTTTGGTCGAAATTGACCTTGCGAAGAGAAGTGGTTGGTATAAATGACCATCCAAAAGAATATGGAATTTAAAGGCTTCCAAAAGGTCCCAAAGAATAAGAAATGTCTGAAATTTAGAGGCTTTCAGACGACCCAAAGGATATGTGTCTATAATTCAGAGGCTTATAGATGACCCAAAGATATGTGTCTAAAATTCAAAGGCTTTTAGACGGCCCAAAGGATATGTGTCTATAATTCAAAGGCTTATAGACGGCCTAAAGATATGTGTCTAAAATTCAGAGGCTTTTAGACGGCCCAAAAAGGTTGTGTTTAAAATTCAAAGGCTTTTAGACGGCCTAAAAGATATGTGTCTAAAATTCAAAGGCTTTTAGACGGCCCAAAGGATATGTGTCTATAGTTCAGAGGCTTATATATGGCCCAAAGATATGTGTCTAAAATTTAAAGGCTTTTAGACGGCCCAAAAAGGTTGTGTCTAAAATTCAGAGGCTTTTAGATGGCCCAAAGATATGTGTATAAAATTCAAAGGCTTTTAGACGGCTCAAAAAGGTTGTGTCTAAAATTCAGAGGCTTTTAGATGGCCTAAAAAAATGATTTGTCTAAAATTCAGAGGCTTTTAGACAGCCCAAGTAAAGGTTTCTAGAATTACTCAGGCTTCTAGAGGCCTATGAATTGGTTGGTACGAAAAAGACCATCCAGAGAGTTGTTGGAATATTCTAGGGCTTCCAACATGTCCCACAAGATATGAAATGCCTAAAATAAAAGCTTTTAGAAAAATCACAAAGTGTCTTAGAATTACTCAAGCTTTCAAGGGCTTATGAATTGGTTGGTATGAAAAAGACCATCCAGAGAGGTGTTGGAATATTCTAGGGCTTCCAACATGTCCCACGAGATATAAATTGCCTAAAATAAAAGCATTTAGACAAATCACAGAGTGTCTTGGAATTACTCAAGCTTCCAAGGGCTTATGAATTGGTTGGTACGAAAAAGACCATCCCAAGAGTTGTTGGAATATTTTAGGGCTTCCAACATGTCCCACAAGATATAAATTGCCTAAAATAAAAGCTTTCAGACAAATCACAGAGTGTCTTGGAATTAATCAAGCTTCCAAAGGCTTATGAATTAGTTGGTACAAAAAAGACCATCCAAAGAGTTGTTGAAATATTTTAGGGCTTCCAACATGTCCCACAAGATATAAATTGGAATCAAGGCTTCCAAAGCCTCCTGAAATTACTCAGGCTTTCAAGAGCCTATGAAGGGTTCTAGAATCACGCAAGCTTCTAGAGGCTTATGAGGATAAAGTTCTTAAATTTCAGGCTTTCAGAGATCCTATGAGTTTCTAAATTAAGGCTTTAAAGGGCCTATGAAGTTAAAAATCTAAAATTCAAAGGCTTTAAGAAGTCCAATGAAAATTTTGGAGAAAATCTGAAATTCAAAGGCTTTTAGAGGCCCAAAGATATTTTTGAATCTTCATAAAGACTTTTGAGTTGAAAAAGAAACTCAAATTGCATTAAGGTAGTTGATTTTTTAAATCTTTTATTTCTGATTTTTTTTTTTGAATTCTTTGCTAGATTGCACTTCAAGAATATGTTTTGCTACCTTGATGTGGCTTCATATTCAATTTGAAGTATTTTGATTCAAGCCCAATTTTCCATTATCACCTCCATTCATTGAGTTACGTTACATGTTCAAATTATGTAAAATTTCCTAAAAATGAGCTTAACCTTTTGATTTAAGTGAGTTTAGAAGAATTTAGATGCCTCTTACCCTTATTGAAGTGTTTATTATCTGTTTGTATCACTTAAAGGTTAAAGGAACCGAATTTGTTTGCAAAAGTTGCTGAAATTCAATTAAGTCTGTAAACCGCATACTTAGTGTGGACTAGCTGTGATCGCATTAATAATGTAGTCAGGCTATGTCTGCAAATAAAATGCGGTCAAGCTATATCTGCAAATAAAATGCAGTCATCTTAAATCCACATATTAAATGAGGATTACGGACGGATTTTCATTGTTTTTGTTTTCCAAACGATTTGATTACTTTGATTGCTTATCCAAACATATGGTTCACCATTGAAAGGCTTCTAGACTGTCCCAAAGTGGACTTTGACACTATATTTACAAAAATGCATGAATGCTCATGTGGGCACATGTTCCCTCCAAAATTAGACACCATATACATAGATTTTGTATTTTTGGTTGCCTCCTATATAGATTTTGGGTAGGATCACTTCTGAGAAGAGTTAAAACTCTTCCTATAGGCTACACCGATCTTAGGATACAGACCTCATTGGAAAAATTTCATCACAAACATATGGACACCATGGAACTTACTTTACATGATATGAAGATAATTTAAAAAAGTGATATTACCTTGTTACCTTGTGTTTACCCTCAATATGGTATTCATATCATACCTTGGCTTTGTGAATCATGCAACCAGCCTTCCCTCAATTACAAACCCATTTTCCCATCGTAATTGTTTACTTTAGCTGAAAACGTATTTCTTCACCTTCAAGCGTAGGGGTTTTGGGTTTTGGCAACTTAGATCTCAAGCCTAGTGATGACCAGAATCAAAGATCCATAATGTCATCACTGTAGACACCCCAAATTGCACAGTAAAAATGAAGAATAATTGGCAAAAATCAGTATCTCCTTTGAAACCAGCACAAAATTTGAGAAAACAAGCTTTTTCCTTGTATCCGACAACTCAAGTCGGATACAAGCATATCCCTTTGTATTCGACATAAGTTGTCAGATACAAGCAAGCCTTAATGTATCCGACATCATATGTTGGATACATATAGATGCTTGTGTATCCGACCTGATGTGTCGGATACATGTTTTTTGCTCAAAATTAGGGTTTTCCGAGAGTTTTCACTTTTTACCATCATATCCTTCATTAAAGGAGTGGAAATCTCGGAAATAGCCTTAGGGTTAAGGTTGGTGGGCTCTAGACATTATGTTGTGTCTACCATCCCACCAACCCTAACCCTAGCCTTTGCCTATAAATAGGAGGCTCCTCCTCAAGCAAATGGCCATTAATTCTTGCCAAGAACTTTTGCCAAGAAGTTGGAGATCAAAGAGCTCCGAGTGAAGAGGGGAACCGCTGTAGTCTTGCTTCCAGAAGCCCAGGTAAGCCTCAAACCTCTCTTTATTTTTCTGTTTTTACATTCTAGATCTAGATCTCTTCTTCTACCTTTCTGTAGAATAATGCCTCTTCTATGCGTATGAAAACCCTTCTCCTACTCAAAGTACCTCAAGACTCCCCCTAGCCGTAAAACGTGAAGGCGGGATCTAGGGGAAACGAGACTGGGGATTGATCCTAGTGTTAGAACCTATTTGAATAAGCCTTTTGAATCTATGAAAACCGTTTCATATTCAAAGTACCCCAAGATTATCTTGAAGAACTGTGTTTAACGGGGAGAGAGAACTAAGGGAAACGATAATGGAACGGAACCCTAGGTTGTTTTACAACCCCATTTGATTGATCTAAATGCATGCTATATGTTGTTATATTATTGAAGAATGGATTTTTACACATGCACACATAGCACTTTTTTGTCGGATTTGGCTCATATTTCGGATTCATTGCATTCATTGTGATAAATCTGGAATAAATAGCCTCAAATAATTCTGGAATATTTCTTGTTGGTTTTCAATATGATTTCAAGCAAGTTTTGTTGAGTATTGAAGGCCTCTAGGTCCAACCTCTCGGTTTTGGGCATTTTTGCTCACTTTTGGGGTTTTTGGCATATCCTTTCCAATTGGAGAGGATGGTGAGCCAAAAATTGTGCCCCATTTCTTTTTAGAGGCTCTTCAATATCTTTTGAAAGTGATTTTGATTCATCTTGCACGGAATACACACACTTGGTCACTGTTTTAAATTGATTTTACTCAAAAGTGGCAAAACGGGACAGCATTTGTATCCCAACTTCGGACACTCGTAACTTCATCGTCCGGATGAATTTTGGAGTGATTCTAGAGCCATGGGAAAGGTGAGGCTGTCTAGTTTATGGCTGTAAAATTACATTAATTTCTATCAAGCGGATTTTTGACACCTCTCTATCGAAGTTGATAGGTCAGTTCAGGTCTGATTACGGAACCTGTCACTTCGACTGAGCGCCATGTGTTCGTTTTAAGTCCGATTCGAGTGACTCTTGTTTCTGTGTTTTCCTTTGGGAGTATAGTTTCAAATCCAGTTGGTTTCATAATTGTTTGACTCCATTTGTGTCGTGGGTAGCAGATTTACTCAGAACTGCTCAACAGCACTTTTCTGGGCAAACCTGTGATCCTCGTGGCCTGTTCGGGAGATCACCAAGGCACATCCGAATGAATTTTTTTATGAGGCTAGTTTCATTTGAAATATGGCCATACATACTTCATTCACACCAAATTTCATGAATTTTTGCACGATGCTAGACACAAAATGATATCTAGAGTCCACTAACCTAAACCCTAAGGCTATTTCCGAGATTTCCACTCCTTTAATGAAGGATATGATGGTAAAAAGTGAAAACTCTAGGAAAACCCTAATTTTGAGCAAAAAGCTTGTATTCGACATATCAGGTCGGATACAAGAGCACATATATGTATCTGACATATTTCGTCAGATACATTAATCCCTACTTGTATCCGACAACTTCTGTCGAATATAAAAGGATATGCTTGTATCCGACCTAAGTTGTCGGATACAAGAAAAAAACTTAATTCTCAAATTTTGTGCTTGTTTTAAAGAAAAGAATGAATTTTGCCAATTATTGTGCAATTTGGGGTGTCTACAGTATTCTTGAAGGATTTGTTGAAATAAAAAAGAAAACTTGGTTTAATCATGAAATTAATTATAGGACGGTATTTAATTAACAAGAATTAATCTAGAAGGCTTTAGGAATGTGATTAGATTAATTTAGACCAAAGAAACATATAGCAAAAACATAAAAATCTGGAAATTTTCTGTTTAATTTTGCACGAGCCCCTAGCCTTGTAGAGGTCGGCGCTCTATGTAAAATTTGCAGATTTTTGGGATTTTATAATACGAATAAATATCCTATAATTTTTCTGATTAGTTAAGCATATTAGCATCTTTATAAGGACCTAATTAAGGTATAAAAATTATAAAATTAAATTGGAAGAATTAAACAATAAATTGAAGGTTATAATGAAAGGTTTGTCCATAAAAGGGTCAAATGGTATGGGATATTGATATAAATAATACTACTGGTATTTATGGATTAAAATCACCTTCTAAACAATATTTTAGGTCTGTAGGATATGCTGGAGAATAAAATTATAGAAAACTTAAATAGAAACTATCTTACATATTAAGATGAAAACTTGGCTGATAATAAAAGGATTAATAAGGAAAACTCTAAGCAAGATTTGAATTATTTTATTTGAGCTTTAAATATGAATGCTGCTTTTCTGGAAATTACATTAATTCTGATTTCTATTAAATTTATGTTTAGGAGTTTTATTTTGAATATAATTTGGACTGTGGATTAAATGCCATGATGGCAATAAAAGATTTGTACCATTTGTGGATGAGATATGTGACCACCTGCGGGTGAGATGTGTAACTCTTGCGGGAGAGACCTCTTATGGGGGAGATGTAGTCACGATGTGATTGCATCCCACAAGGGAGATGTGTGACCACCTGCGGATGAGATGAGACCTCCTGTGGGGGAGATGTGATCTTGATTGGATTGCATCTCACAGGGGAGATATGTGACCACATGCGGGTGAGATGAGACCTCCTGTGGGGGGAGATGTAATCCTGATTGGATTGCATCCTACAGGAGAGATATGTGACCACTTGCGAGTGAGATGAGACCTTTTGTGGGGGAGATGTGATCCTGATTGGATTGCATCCCACAGGGGAGATATGTGACCTCCTGCGGAAGAGATGCGACCTCTTGTGGGGGAGATGTAATCATGATGTGATTGCATCCTACAAGGGAGATATGTGATTATCACCTGCGGGTGAGATGCGTAACTCCTGCGGGAGAGACCTCTTGTGGGGGAGATGTGTGTGTTACCACCTGCGGGTGAGATGTGTTAGCTCCTGCGGGAGGAACCTCATGTAGGCGAGATGTGAATACTACGTGTTTGCATCATACATGGGAGAATGTTACTATAAGATTTGTGAGATGGACCATTAGTTATGAATACATGTTTTATCGCTAATCTTCGGTTTTATCTATCGATAACATCTTTTACTGGTATTTACATATGATTGCATATCCTTTTGCTTTATTTGGAATTGGCCACGTTGATTTGAATTCATCGCCTTATCGTTGATTAATCATATACCTCATGACTATTTGCTTAAATGAGACTGTTTACTTGCATGCACCTACTACTTGCTGAGATGTAAATCTCACTCCGTTTTCCCTTATTTTTCAGGTTTGCTTGGAGAGATCGTGAAGATGGGGTTTTAATTTGATGGGTAGAATTGTAATTGATATTAATGTCACATGTTGATTAAACAAATGTTATTGTAAATTGAATTGATTAAATTGAATAAAGAATTGTTTTATTTCCCACCAAAACTCTGATGTAAATAATTAGTCTTAAAAATTATTGTGAATCTTAGTGTGTATTTGACCCCAGCTTCGTGGTAACACCTCGGGTTTGGTTGTTGAACTGGACTTGGGTTGTTACAGTAGTGAACCGGGTTCGGGTTGGGTGCCGGTTTGCACTGACTCGGGTTCGGGGCGTTACACAAAAAGTCAATTTTCGACCCCTCAGGGTTTGACTTTTTAGTCGGGTTTTGCATTTCCGGCTCTTCCGGGAGCGCAAAAATGAGGTGCTTACAGCTGCCCCTCTTTGCCGGAGTCACCTTGCAGATGAACGGCAAAGAGAAAAAAGAATATTATTTTTGCTCCTGGCATTTCTGCCGACACAGTTGACAAGCTTAGTCCTTTTGAAGTTTTCATTTGAAAGGGAAGCGTCCAAATGATGTGGAGTCGCTTCCTAGCTCCAGAGTTTCCTTACCCTTTGCTTTTTGGGTTTTTGTAGGGCACCTCTTCAGCATTTGATTTAAGTTTGAAAGGGATTGGACTTGAGCTCGCCAACCTGTTTCGGCGTTGATGCCAGACACTTGACAAGATTCTTTTCTTCTTGTTTGTTCCATTAAAGCTTTTAGGTGACTTAAGACTTCTGATCCATTTCGTGTCTTTTACTTGAGGCTTGCTTGCATTTTTCTTTTTAGGATTTGGGACGGATGGAGAAAGGAGGAGGGAAGAGCAGAGGAGGAGCTGCTGTTGGTGAGGAGGTGCTTCCAGCGCTGTCCGGTGCCTCAAGGGAGCTCACACATCTGCTCTATCCTATTTAAAAAAGTGTGGAACCAAAAATTATAAAATGGCCATCTTGCCCGATGAGATCTTCATCTTTGCTTGTTCTCCTTCATGTTTTGCTGCTTCTTTCTTCTGCGGCGTGCCTTCTGGTTGGCTTTTCTTTCCTAGATGGGGTAGAGGCCTCCTAGCTTGGAGTGACTATTGCTAGGGATTAGGCAGGAATCTCTTCCTTATTGTTTTTTCCTCAGTCAGGCCTTGTTTTCCGACATGCATGCGGGTTCCCTTGCGAAGGGTGCTCCGCTGGGGATAAATGGGGTTCCTCATGCTGTCATTTTCCTTCGTAAGGTCTTTTCCCTCTACTCTGGTGTGAGTTCCTTATGCTCGTCTGCGCTCTTGTTGAGTGCGAGAGACTCCACCAAGGATTGATGCGAGCTTGTTTTGTCTTCTTTCCGCTCTTCTTTGAAAAGCTAGCCTCTTCAGACTGGGCGAGGCTTAGGAAGTCTACATCATCAAGTATCACTCTCTTATTGTTGAAAGGACTCCATTGGGGATTAGCAGGTACCGTCCTCCGTTTGTTGAAGGAACTCCACTGGGGATTTGGGGGAGGATGTCTGTCATCCCATTTTTTCTGTACCTGTGAAGGCGGGAAAGGAACAAAATGTTAGTCTTGGATTAGCTGGGGTATGCAAAACATTCTTCTTATTCTCTTGTTGCTCTGAGCCTTTTGCCCATTGCAGTTAGAAGCGGCCTTTTCTAAGGTTGAGAGATTATCAACTTAGGTTAGTAGTAGCACATTATGGAGCTCAAAAATAGTTAAGCAGAACAATTATAGAGAAAACAGGTGTGTTAGTGTGTGCTTGTGTCTGCAACATCAAAGAGATTTCCAAGGTCAGACGGGACTTGGAGTGCTTGGTATTTTCAGTAGCATTGTCATCACCGGCCACTGTAAAGTCTTTAATTCAGGCGCAACCTGCCGGCCTGGACCCCTCAGATCTGTGCATTTTTCTTATTTTACTATCTGTCACTACCACTGCTCTCTCCAGTATCTTGCTCCGCTTAATCCGGATGTGACCAGCTCTCTCTTTCTCTCTCTCTCTCTCTCTCTCTCTCTCTCTCTCTCTCTCTCTCTCTCTTTTTTGGGGACCACACAACGACCTTTTTTCGGGTTTTCGCTGTGTCCAGCCTTTCTATGAAGCTCTGAATTCCGTCATTCCGTCATTGCTGATGAACGCAGACTCAACTATTTGCCCTGATCATTCTTTTTGGGATCCGAGAGGTGTTAGAGATAGGACGAAACGTAGGCTTGGTCTTGGCTAATGAAAGAAAGGATAAATGGCTCAAAAAAGCTTAGTTATCTGGGTTTGCAAGTGTGCTACTTTTATTGCTGGTGGGACTTACATCTTGGCTTATTTGTATCACCATATTTTTAATGGGGTAAACATTTCCCCATTTTTTCTCTTCTCTTTTTGAGGTTTTTCTGGGCAAGAATGCCCTGTTTCTCTTTCTTGCTTTGCCAGGAATGCCCTGTTTGATGTATGGAACACTTGGAATGGGTTGAAAGAATTTTAAGGCTCAAAATTGTTTAACTAGGGAGAATTTAAGGTATTTTGAAGGATTTTTAGTCTAAAGGAAAGTCAAGGATGGCCCCTCTTCATTTCCCAATCAGAATGATCTTAGGCATAGTACAGTTTGATTATGTCTGCATTTATTGGCTTAGGAAAAATTACCCTGTCCATTTCTTGCAGGATAAGTGCTCCTCGGGACAGAACTTTGTGGATTACGAATGGCCCTTCGTAATTTGACTTGAATTTCCCTCTGTTGTCATCTTGATGAGGAAAGATTCTCTTCAGTACAAGATCTCCCACTTTGAAATGTCGTAGCTTCACCTTCTTGTTGTAGGCTCGTGCCACTCTTTGTTGATAGAGCTGGCCATGGCACAAAGCCTTGATCCATTTCTCATCAAGTAACTGCAACTGGTCAAATCTGGACTCCTTCCATTCGACGTCATTGATCTCAGCTTCCTTCAGGATTCTGAGCGACGGAATCTGTACATCCACGGGGAGGACTGCTTCCATTCCATATACCAGGGAGAAAGGGGTTGCCCCGGTCGATGTTCTAATCGACGTTCGGTAGGCGTGTAGTGCATACGGTAGCTTCTCGTGCCAGTCTCTGTAGGTAACTACCATTTTCTCGAGTATCTTCTTCAGATTCTTGTTGGCGGCCTCTACTGCCCCATTCATCTTGGGCTGGTATGCCGTGGAGTTTAGATGTCTGATCTTCAGGTCTTCAAAAATCTTTTCCATTGTAACGCCCCAAACCCGGGTCTATGCAAAACAAGCACCAAACCCGAATCCGAAGTGATACTGGGCCCAAAGCTACTAATTACCAAACATTTAAATTCAACAAATTCCATTAATTATCAGAGTGCGGAAAATTAAAACATTAATTTCATCAATATGCGTGGCTAACTATAAGCATCAAACTAACTCATCAATATAAATTCATAAATCTGGTAAATGGGTTTTCTAACACACTTTCTCTCATATTCAATTAAATCATAAACTATCTATCAAGTTACATCTATATCAACCTCTAATAGAAAGATCTAAACTAAATAAGAAAGATCCTCAGCTCAGTAATCTACAACTTCCCCTCGAGTCAACCCCAAGGACGCTCTCACGTGGAACAGCTGAAAAATAAGATAAGAAAGTAGGGTGAGATACAACTATCTCAGTAGGTAACACATACATGCTAGAAACAGTTTATATAGTTTATATATATAAAAGTAATCATTCATGCACGATAAAACAATCGGGTAGTCACGGTCGATAATAAGAACGAGTAATCACCATACGGAACCAACATTTATTCAGTGCTTGAGATAAAGAGAGTTTATTATGTAGCCTTCGTTTCAATTAGAAAGGCAATGTATTATAAATCTCATCTAAAGGATTTTCCAATTCATTGCAAGTATTGTTTTCCTACAATAATTCTATAATTAATTCATGGCTCATTTATATTCTATTTTAGAGTCAATCAAATCAAGTCACAGCTAAACCGTTTAATCAAACTCTTCTGATTCAAATGTAGATCATGTCATTCATAATTAATAATAAATCTCAATCTGATAACAACATTCTCACATGTAGGATGCAATCACGTAGTAATCACATCTACCCTACATGAGGTCTCTCCCGCAGGAGTCATCACATCTCACCCGCAGGTGGTAATCACATATATCTCCCCCACAAGAGGTCACATCTCTCCCGCAGGAGGTCACATATCTCCCCTGTGGGATGCAATCCAATCAGGATCACATCTCCCCCAACAGGAGGTCTCATCTCACCCGCAGGTGGTCACATATCTCCCCTGTGGGATGCAATCCAATCAGGATCACATCTCCCCCAACAGGAGGTCTCATCTCACCCGCAGGTGGTCACATATACATCTCCCTTGTGGGATGCAATCACATCATGAATACATCTCCCCCACAAGAGGTATCTCCCGCAGGAGTTACACATCTCACCCGCA
This sequence comes from Buxus sempervirens, assembly GCA_947561395.2. NCBI lineage: Eukaryota > Viridiplantae > Streptophyta > Magnoliopsida > Buxales > Buxaceae > Buxus > Buxus sempervirens. The sequence goes on along the minus strand of OX387183.1, from coordinate 38,822,836 downwards.
GGTGGTCTCATATCTCATCCGCAGATGGTACAATCTCTTATAGCCATCATGGCATTCAGTCCACAGTCCAATTATATTTTGAGAAGAAAATTACCTATATAGAATCCTTGTAATCATTTCAAGTGAATTTGATCCTCTTTAAACCCCAAATTGTACTAAATCATAGAACAAGGTGGTTAAATATCTAATATGAAATTTTTAGTGTAATTGGCCTTCAGAGACACCTTAAGAATAATCTTAGAGAAGTGTTACAAATGGTGGAAATCAAATATCATATTTTATAATGATTTGGGACTAAGAATGTCATAAAGTTCTCCAAATACATTTTGGATGAGTGGAATAGTCTTAGGATCCCTAATAAGGTCACCATACCAAAAATCAATCGATTCTGAAATAAAAAGTTTCGGACCCCAAAAATATTCCAAGTCTGGTTAAAAACGTTGACTTTTTGGTATATAATTTTTCTAGACAAATCTACAAGGATTTTCGGGCTCAAATTTTGGTTGTAGTTTATTGAAGGGTAAACACATCTCCTAGAATTTTATGGGCTCCTGAATCACTCATCTAGGTATCAAACCCAAAACGGGCTTTTTGATAAAAATCGGGAAAACTGGAAATTTAGGCATGAGCTGGAAAGTTTAATTTTTATTGGTTGGGAATTGGACCTTGGAAGTATTTTTATTGGTTCCAAATGGGGGGTAAAACCTTATTTACATGTAAAGACTTAAGTAAATGGAGCAATAAATACACAGGACATTTACATCTTAGGCGCTCGATTTATAATGAGCGCCTAAGATCGCCGATGATCGCCGAGAACAGTCGAGGTCGGTGGTCATTCAAAATCGAACAGAATCAGTTCCAAAACATGATTTTTCTCGTCTAAACTCATTCTAACATATTTATAACATGATTATCAAAATATATACATCATTACATATCATAAAAACATGTTTTTGTCGATTAATCACATGTAAATACAAAAACGAAGGTAAACGGTGTCACCTACCTCTATTCGTGTGTTCTTCTTCTTCCTCCTCTAAACCAGTAGTGATCACACTCTTCACGGTTGCAAGACAGTCTCCAGAAGATGAAAACCCAAGGTAGATTCTCTCTCCCTTCTTCTTCTCTTCTTCTTCTTCAATCGTGCGTTAGTCTTCTGCGGCTGTCGAAGACCAGCGAATACAAAGAGAATTCTAAAACCGTATTCTCTTAGGGCATACTCTACACTTAAATACCTACGATCCCATGCAACACTCAAGTATCAATCGCAATGCAATCGCCCAATCAGAATACAGCATCATTAAAATTTAATTGTTATCTCGATATCTCACGATCCAACGGTCTGATCTGCGCCAAACTCCGGATCTCCGCTTGTAACGATATCCCCTACAATAATAAATTATTTCCATCCATAATAATCCTCAAAAATATTTATTATTATTTTTATTTTAATATTTGGGAAAATTCGGGGTTTTACAATAACACTGGTAGTGACAGGGAAGCTGGAAGTGCGGAGAGGTCCCACTCCATCATACTCCGTCGCCTCCCCTGTCAGGGAAGTGGCAACAGTAAAGAAGTCAGGGGTGGTCTCACCTGAATAAGGATAGACAGGGTGCTCTACCCTGGGAATATGAAGGCTGGTGGAAATAAAGTCAGGAGAGACAATGAACCTAGTACCTCTAATGTAGGAATAAAAGGAAGACCGATCGGGAGCAATCTCATGGATATTACTATAGAACTCCCTAACCAACTCATCACATGTGGGGGCAAACCCACTAAAGAGGGGTAGCCACCCTCTACCCTCTATCAGACTCAGAACCGTAGGAGCAAAGTTCTCAAAAACCACACTCCTCTCTAATAAGATCGTCCTAAGATGGAAACGATCATCATACTTTCCCTTCTCCATGTCAGAATAAAACCTGACATCTCTCTGGTCAACCCTAGCTCTCTTAGGAGGATTTCCTACTGAAGTTCTAGCCATCTAGGAATTGGAGTAAAGAAAATTGGAATAGAGATAAAGAAAATAAAAATAAACCCATGAACAAACACAAAATGAGTTAGGAACAATTGCATAAATAATTCAACAAAAATTAAGAAAAATCAAACTAGGATAAAAGTGTGTAATAATGGACTAGAAAAGTGTTAAAACAGGTCCTAAATCGAAATCAATTGAAAGAAATTGAAATAGAAGCAGATTCTGTAGAAATTAGGCCGAGCGCCTAAGACTGCCTAAGATGGCCGACGGCAATTAGGTCGGCGCTCGTGTTTGCCGTAAGCAATGATTTGGGATTTTTGGCACAAAACAAATATACGACCCTTCCAACCTTAAAAACTAATTCAAACTCAACCTATGAAGTATTTAGAAAGAGAATAAACAATTTTCAAACAAATGCCCTAACCATTTGGACATCAATCGAAAATTTTTGAAGGGAACCGAGCCCTAGTCGCATGGGTGATGTGTGAAAAATTTTGTGGAAGAAGAAGAACTTGACATTTACCTGTTAGTGTCGTTTGGAGATGAGGAGGAGTTGATTGAAGTCGGAGCAGTCGAACACCGAGAAGAATAGTGCCTGGCGAAGTTGAGCGTTAGGAGACTTGTTCGACCGCGAGGGAGCTGAGCGATGTTGAGCATTTTAAGTCGCGCGTGAGTTAAAAAAAAATATAAAAAAGGGTTTATAAAACCTTGTAATCGACCGCTAGAGAGCGCCAACTAGGGTTTAAACCCCAGTCAGTCAGCGCCCATTTGGCCTGGGTGCTGAGTGCTCAGTCTTCTTTAGGTAATAATAAACTAAAAATTTTACTTAGTTAATAGAAATAATAACAACTATATAGCAGACAAAAATCACTTATACTAGTTTGCAAAAATAATGTGTATACATTTGGATGTAGTTAAACTATAAAGTAAAATAATTATAACTGAAAACACTAAAAATCTGAATTATTAGAGATTACAGGAAATTTAAAATTTTTACCTAGAATAATAATCAGAGTCTATATAAAGATTATCCAGAAATACTTGGAAATTGCAAATCAACACTTTTGATATGTATACTGTCTCACAAATACCTGATTGGAAATAATTGGCATATAAGATAATATATTTGATCGTATATTTGTATCTGAGGTTGAATGTATAATTAAATTATTATTGTTGAATATTGTTTGTTGCCTGTTGAGCCAGTTGCACTAGGACATGCCAGGGTGTGGTGAAGCAGTGTACAATGTGGAATTGCACCTGAGTGTGAAACCTTATGCAATATGGGATATTTATTAGTACACATAGGTGTGTGTAAATATGTAGTATGGATGCAGTATTTTGATATAAGTTAGGCTAGAAGAAACCTGTGATTTTCTTCTCAAGCTTGCATATAAGCGAACGCGTTTATATGTACAGATTGATGATAGGAGATTGGTAGAGTTCTTCTACAGTATTTTTGAAGTTAAATGATATTTTGAGAAATGGAATTGAAATGAGGAAAATTTTGAATTGTTTTGAATTGTTGGAAATTTGTTTTGAAGTATAGAATGAAGATGATTGATTTAAATTTCGAGGTCGAAATTTTTGTTAGGTGGGTAGGATGTAAAACCCCGAATTTTCACCTAATAAATAAATAAATAATAAATAAAAGAAAATGTGAGTTGAGTCTTGGTTAAAATAAAAAGTGAAGATTTAGAGGATAATTAATTCGAATAAGTCATAAGTTGAAAATAAAGAAAGAATTTTAATGAAATTAGCCTAAAAGAGTAAAAAGGGTATTTTGGTAATTTTCAGAAAGCGTAATTAATAAATAGATCATTAAATAATAACTAGAATTTGAAAATAGAAGGAAATAATGTATTTTGACAATTTAGAAATTAAAAGAAATTAATAAAAGCCTAAAAGTTGGAAAAAGGGTAATTTGGAGATTTCAAGTCTTAATTTGGAGAAAATAAGGCTTTAGGTGATATTAATGTTTAATTTAGTATTATGCATGGAAATAGGTTGTAAATAGGAGTTTAGGAGATAAGAGATTAAATTATTAATGTTTAAGTAGAAAAATAAAAGATGGAGAAAAAGTAGGAATTAAATTAAAAGGATTAGACTTTAACTAAACCATGGTTGGGTTAGCCCAAATTAAAGTAGCCAATTACGGTTGGTTTAGGACTTCTGTAATGCCTCGGATTCAAGTTACGTCGTAAAGCGGTAACTCGTACTCGAAGGGTTAAATTTATCTACACAGGATCACTATATCAGAGTGAAGGAAAACATGAAATAAGCAATAAATGTATATAATCAGAGTCCACTAAGCCCATCTTAAAAAAATACCAACTATAATCTGATAGTCACATGATCTCAATATTTACCTGCAGATATCGTCTTTTCTAAGATCTGAAACAAAACAAAACGGTGTGAGATACGAATATCCCAGTAAGCAGCAATATGCATGTAAAAAAAACGCAGTCCATATAATTTTTCAAAACCTTTCATGAGGTTACAAAGATAAAATAACTTTCGATGTAAAACCAATACCCATCGGACAATTCACAGTGACATCATAGGACTCATGAAATTAGACTTCTTTGAGAGGTCAATTACCCGTTCCAATTGCCACCTCCCGTCGTATGTGAGCCGAGATACAAAAACTATCACATAGGGGAGAACCCAATCAGATACATAATTGGGTTGGCAAGTACAACCCAGTCAAGCTGCAACAATAAACTCAAAGGAAGATTCCACCGAGATACATGATGGTACGGGTTGCTGCTGTAAAACCCCGAAAAATTGAGAAATTTTAATTAAGATTACACTATATTAAGTGAGACTAAATAGGGGATTAAAATTTAGTTAAATTCAATTGGTTTGATGGGCTGGTTAGGTTAGTGGGTTAAAGGGGTTGGTTTAGTTTATTGAACCGGTTCAATGGTTTAAAAAAAAATTCGATTCTTTAATTTGGGGTTTTGGTTGTTAGGTTAGAAGAGAAACAAAGACCAAAAAAAAAAAAAAGAAGAAGAAGAGGGACGAAGGAGAAGGAGAGGTCGCGGAGAAGAGGAAGGACGAAAGAGGAAGAATAGAGGGGTCGTGTACTTGAGGTGAGGGATTGAGCGGAAGAAAAAAAAAACCTGCAGAAGAAAAGGGCGATTGGGGTTTTTGGGGTGTTGGGTCGTCAAGGGTTGCGGCAAAGCAGAATCGCGGAAGAGAGAAGCTGTGGAGAGGAGGAAGAAGGGAAAAGGAGAAAAGTGAAAAGAGAGGAAGAGAGGAGAGGTGGTCGTTCGTTGAGGGTTAACAGCACAAGGGAAAAACGTGGGGAAGAAAGAAAAGAAGAAGAAGAAAGAAGAAAAGGGAGAAGAGAAGGGGGTTTTGGGCGATTGGAGTTTGGATTCGTTCATATGTAAGTAGCAGTTTTCTCGTTTCTTTTGATTTCTGTTTGGTTTCTTTTTTTTATTCTGGTTGCTTGATAGAAGATTTTTGTGGTTTCGATGAAGTTTGGCTTTGATCGATTGTTGCTGTTTGTTGATTTCCATTGATCGATGGCTTTGATTGTTTCTTTTGATTTCGACTGTTGGGATTTCCGTTGGTGGAGCATGAATTGATGTTGATCAAATTCTGTTGATTTCTATCTGTCATTTATTTGTTGAAAATGAAAAGTTCTCTAATCGGAGGATTACCAACTCAGGTTTATTTTAGTTGATAATAGTATCTAATCAGATTTTACCAGAAGGCAACCTGATAGCATGCTTTAAATATTTTTTTAGGATTTACAGTTTTCTTAAGGCTAGTGTTCACTTTGGGTTCTATTAGAGACATCTGATTTTAGGTTCGGATTGATTGTGAAAATTTAAATATGTTTCATTTAATTTGCGATTTGATTTGCACTCGATTGAAGCAATTATAAGAGGAGAGTGCTTGACCAGATTTAATTTGTGTTTTCTCCCTTGGATTGTTGTTGCTGATCTCGTTAGTGCTGGCTTGTCGATTAGTTGCAATGCTCAGATTTCATGATTTCCAATCATGTTAAAAAGCTTGGTATTACGGATTTGGATTGGTGTGGTTTGATGATCTCTAAGTGTTTTGAGTGCTGGAATTTTATTTGTTGTTTCTATTGATCAAAGAACTTGCCTTGAAGTATATTGGTATGATAATGCTTTATGCTCGGAAGTTAATACTTGTGGTTTGTTTTGCTGGAGATCTTTATTGAGTTGGAGGATGTATTAGATGGACAGTGATAATCTGGATGGCTTACTTAATATCTGAGAATTGTTTTGGTTCCATTGGCTGAACATGGTCTTATCCGGCTTAATTGTTAGTTGATGTTAGTTGCTGTTAAGAACCGTTAGCTGATTAGAACCTGCCAATGATCATGTTATGATAATTTTAAGAAAACTAGTTAGAATCTACCAATGGTTATGTTGTGGTAATTTAAAAGGGAAAGACCCATTCCTTGTTCAAAATTATAGCTCAGACTTTGGGGTCTAGTAAAATTTAGGTGGATTCTTGCTTTAAGAATCTAAAGGGGCGATTTAAAAAGGGATTGGAAAGGATTATGAGTGATGAAAGAGGTGGGTAAGTGTTTGGGAATTTTCAGGTTGCATAGGAACACTGTGATGTTTAAGAACAAACCCATTCTGTTATTTGGGCTTAAATTTGTATAAGATTTCGGTGACTTGCGAGGGCTGGTAATCTTTGCATAAAAATTTATATTAGTAGTCTAAAATTTAGTTTAGGGTAATTGGAATTGAATGGAATTGGTTTTGGACCAATTGGAACTTGTGGTATTGCAAGAAAAATCTAGAAAAATTTATGATTTCCGTCCAGTAGGTTTCGCCGCTGTTTTGAACCACCTGTAGTAAAACAGTCATAACTTCCTGTAAGAAACTCCGAATTACGAACCATTTGTTGCATTGGAAACTAGATTCGTAAATCTTTCTAGTGATATATAGCATGAATTCCCATTATTGATAGATTAAATCAGGTTTAGTATTTAATTAACAAGTGAGAATCAGATCTGCAGAATAAACAATTACTGCAAGTCAAGGTGTATATTTTGTGTTGGTGTTCTCCACTCATGAAGGTGGCTTAATCCTAATTTGTTCAATGTTGTTATTGGAAACAATGTATGTGCATATCAATGTAGGATTTCACTAGTTGTGATACGAAGAATGAGACAACAATAATCAGCTATTTTCCTATCACTGTTATGTTTTCTTAGTGTCGTGATCTATTGTGGTCTAGTAGGCATAATCGGTATTGTGTTGGTTGGGATGAGGTAACATAGGCCAGTGTGGCTCCCTCATCAGGTATTGTGTTGGGATGAGGTTACACAGGCCCATTGTGGCTCCCTCATCGGGTATTGTGTTGTGTTGGGATGAGATTACACAGGCCCAGTGTGGCTCCCTCATCGGGTATTGTGTTGTTCATCGGGTATTGTGTTGTGTTGGGATGAGGTAACACAGGCCCCATGTGGCTCCCTCATCGGGTATTGTGTTGTGTTGGGATGAGGTAATACAGGCCTAGTGTGGCTCCCTCATCGGATATGGTGTTAGGATGAGGTACATAGACCCGGCGTGGTTCCCTCATCAAGTTTGACATGATAGTGGTTTGGGAATGGTTTTATATTTGGTTGTACTTGCCAAACCAAGGAGATGGCTACTCCGTAATGAGATTACCAGGCTTCCTTCTAGTAATTCATGAAGTGGCAACAACTAGATTTATTCTTAATCTAAATTATAGACTTGCCTTTTTGCTTGGTTTGTGCATGGGAAAATTAGTTTTGTATCGAAGATGTCCTTTTGGAATGTGGCACGAGGCATTGGTTCAAGTAACCAATGCGCAAGGTTTGTTTTGCGTTACAAATCCTAGTAGGATAATTGAATTGCTTCTTATAGTTGATTGTTTCGTCGCATGATTAGATGGAATTTGAATGATGATATTTGTTGTGATTTTACTGATATAGTGCTTCGATTTACTCTGATTTTATCGGCTTTTTATTTATGGCTTTGGAATGGTTTAATTTTATTTACATAAGGGTGAATCGACTTATTATCATTATTTTGACAGGGTTTGGCTGTATGGTGTTCGAGCATGTTATTTAATTATTGGAAAATTGCATAAATTGTTTTATATCATGCATGATGCTACTTACTGAGACAATTGTCTCACGCAAGTTTTGTTTTACCAGTTTTGTTTTCAGATCTAGTAAGTGAAACGCGTAGTGGGGCAGAAGCTGAGGGTTATTCAGAATATAGGCCAGAGGATTACTACCACCGCAGCTAGACCCATAGAAGGCAACTTATTTTGATAGTTGTAGATTAAATTCTTGAATATTGTATATGTTGTATATGAAAAGAGAGAGAGAGTGTGTGTGGCACTTGGTAAAACTTATTTTAGATTTGTATGTCTTGATAGTTTAGTCTTGGAATGGATAAATTGTGTATATATGTTTATCTTGTGATTATCAGGTATTGGTTTGGGGGCTTAGCCCATTCTAGTATGTACAGGCGTTATATAGCCGTTTTTCTGAAAAAAAATTTTAGGTTGTCATTTTTGTGTCTAGTAAGTTCTTAAGCTAGTTTTTACCATACTTTGGGCCCTAATCTAGTGCTCTGGAACCAATATAAACCCGATATGGGTCGACCTGGTTCGGGGAGCTACAGCTGCAGCTCAACGAGATACAGGAAGGCCTCACCAAGATACATGGTGGTACGCATACATGGACCACAGGATTAACCTAACAAAGACCGACCCATTTCATTACCTAGCTAACGCATGGATCCACACATAGCTATGCCCGCTAGACACTAAAGACCAAATCAAAATAACCAATCCATTCTAATAGTGCCAACCATAGCATCAACACCACTCCAAGATACATGGAGGGAACCAATAATTCATTCCAAGATATATGGTAAAACTAAATCCCCAATCCAAGGTACATGGAGAGGATCCCGACTCATCCCGAGATACACGGGTGAGAAAACAATCACAAAATATTTATATAAGCCGAAACCATCACTTTCCCAAGTAAACCATGCACCACATATATATAGATAATATATGAATTTTAAGTTTCAATATATTACAATTCAAAATCAATATGGTTTACGAGAACAAATATACATTTTAAATTATTATTAATATAGTATACAAATATTCCAATAATAATATCACTCACGAATCCCACATCAATAGTGATTTAATTGTTCATTATATTAATAACAATACATATTTAATTTATTATTATTATTGCTATTATCACTATCATAATTCTTGTCGTCTCTACACACGGTTTAAGATATAATAAATTATATTATAAGTGATCATGATTAGGAAGTTGAGCTAAATCATCAACATCTAAGAATATATTTTATTACTATTACTTTATTCATTTACTTATTTTAAAGTTAAGGTAAACTATTTGTTTTATTACTACTATTTTATTTATTTAATTTATGGTGCAAAATAAATAATTTATTTCACCTTGGTATGCATTCATAATATTTATACTAAGATAGCCATGCCTTGGATTCTAGAATTAATATTCTAACTATATAATAAAAGTAGTCTAAAAATTTAGTTGATATAGGATAAATAGTAAGGCCATATGACCATAATGTAATAAGTTCCATTCGAATGAACCCTTTTTAAAATAATTAATAATAAGATCTATAACCTGTAAAGTTATTTACAAAACCATCATGTATCTGGCGTACAGAGGTGCAAAGTTTCTCTTAATTACAATTCAGCATGAGTAATTTATAAGAATAACAAGTGTAAATATGGAATTAATAATCTTCCTTCAACTTTAACTGTTTAAAATTTACAAATAAGTCTAAGATTATCTCTAATTTACAAATAAAATCCCCTGTGCAACACGATTAAATTCTCTCTCTTCCGTGAAATGCAAACCAACCCCAATTCCAATCTTGACTCCCTCATGCTATTTCCTCCTTATTTTATTCTCTCTCTCTCTCTTTCTCTCTTCTCTGTTTTCGTCCTCTTCCTTCTTACGTTTTTTTTCCTTTTCTGTATTCTAGTAAGCATCTCAAACAGCAAGGCTGACCTCATCTATAGTGATGGGTCTATTTCTGATACGAAAATACCCATCTTCTCCTTCTTCTTTAATAATCAAACTTGAGAACCCATCTTTCTTATTCTGATTCTCTCTCTTCCGAAAGAACCATTTGCTTCTCTTGTGATACTGATCAACCATACCGGTTTTTTCATTGTTATTGTCTTAGTCATACACTCATCCAAACCAAGAATTAAGCAAGTAAAACAATGAATAAACCCTTCAGATTATCAAGACAATAACAGAGCATAAAATCAAACCAAAAACATTGCATATTGACTCAAAAACATTGTAGTTTTTAAAATTTAATCCGAAATCAATATGCAGGTTTTAATGTTTGATAAGGTTTACTGCTTACCTGCAATGCAATAGTAATTTGGTTCTCTCTCTTCTCTGTGGTTTGCTCCGGCCCCAACTCTCACAACCCAAAACAATTCTCTCTACGCATGCTTTACACCAATAAACCCTATTTTAGAGAAGATGATCCCATGCTTCACAACCCCACAAAATATATACAAGCCAGCCAATCATATTCTATATAAAAACTAGAATTTTACTTATCTCCCTAAAAGATCGTCCCACCGTTGGATTTTAAAAAGAGTCTAGATCTTGGCCTTCCATCTCATCACCTAAATAAAATAATAATAAAATTAATCAATAATTTCCTAGAATCTCCAAATAAATTATTTAATATTTAGTAAATCTACAGGTGTTACATCCTACCTCCCTACAAAATAATTTCGCCCTCGAAATTTTACCTTGTAAATCGGGAAACAATTCGGGGTACTTGTATTTCATTTCCTTCTCATTCTCCCAAGTTGCTTCTTCTGATGAGTGGTGTTGCCGTAGCACTTTCACCAAGGGAATAGTCTTGGTACGAAGAACTTGTTCACGCCTGTCTAGGATATGCACAAGATGCTCCACAAATGACAAATTCACTCGTATCTACAGAGGTTTATAGGCAATGACGTGGCTATGATCAGGAACGTAGCGTCGAAGCATCGACACATAGAACACATCATGTACACTTGCAAGTTGTGAAGGCAAGGCTAGTCTATATGAAATAACACTGACCTTATTTACAATCTCAAATGGCCCAATAAAATGTGGAGACAGCTTCCCCTTTCTTCCAAATCTCATAATGCCTCGAGATGGGGAGACTTTTAGAAATACGAAATCACCAAATTCAAGTTCCAAGTCACGTCTCCTGTTATCCACAAAACTCTTCTGTTTGCTCTATGCTGTTTTAAGACGTTGCCTTATGAGTTTCACCTTGTCAACACCGTCTTGTACATATTGTGGGCCTAGTAACTACCTCTCACCAACCTCTTCCCAACATAAAGGAGGTCTGCAAACTCTTCCATACAAGGCCTCATAAGGTGCCATCTTGATACTTGCTTGATAGCTGTTATTGTAAGCAAACTCAACAAGTGGCAAATATTTACTCCAACTTCCTCCAAAATCAAGCACACAAAATCACAACATATCTTCTAATGTCTGAATCGTTCTCTCTGACTGCTCATCCGTCTGCGGGTGAAAGCTAATGCTAAACATTAGTTGCGTCCCCATAGCATCCTGTAACTTCTTCCAAAACCTCGAAGTAAACCGGGGATCACGATCAGATACTATGGATACTGGCACCCCGTGCAATCTCACTATATCCTTGACATAGAGCTCTGCCGAAGAAATTAAAGGTTGGGACATTTGAATAGGCAAAAAGTGTGCAGATTTTGTCAATCTGCCTACTATTACCCAAATAACATCATGTTGTCTCATTGTGACTGGCAACCCTGAAACAAAATCTTTGGTGATGTGCTCCCACTTCCACTCTGGAACGGGAAGTGGTTGCAACAGCCCTGGCATCCTCTTGTGCTCAGCCTTAACCTGCTGACACACTAAGTACCGAGAGACAAACTCTGCTATCTCCCTTTTCATTCAAGACCACCAGTAGACTGCCTTCATATTCTGGTACATTTTAGTGCTTCCTGAATGAACTGAATATTTAGATTTGTGGCCCTCTTCCAATATTATTCTTTTAATGTCTTCATCATTAGGAACACATATCCTGCCTCTGAACCTCAAAATGCCATCTCTGTCCTCAAAATCTTTAACCTTATCTGCACCAGCTAGAATCAATTTTCTAGTTTCAGCCAACTTATATTCATCCACCTGTCTCCCCCGAATACGTTGCATCAAGTCTGGCTCAACCTGCACCCGTACCAGAATCAACCCATCACTAGACAAACTGAACTCTGCTTGCCAGCCCCTAACTTCTGCAATCAAACTACATTGGTTGGCCATCATGGATGCTAAAGTAGCCACTGGGTCCTCCAACATCCCTTTACGGCTCAAGGCATCAGCTACCACATTTGCCTTTCCTGGGTGATAGTGGATGGTGCATTTGAAATCCTTAAGTAAGTCCATCCACCTTCTCTGTCTTATATTAAGATTTCACTAAAATAGAATATATTACCAAATTTTAGATTTTTTTTTTAAATATCTCTAGCCTTACTTCAGTATAACCTTGCCACCAAAACATAAATGCCACCTTCATAATTACCATCTTAGATTATAAACGAATTAATTTCCTTCTGGAGAATGCAATCAATCATGGAACACAAGGTACCCACTCTTTTCTATTAAATCATTCACACAGTTGAAACCAACTTGAAAGGTATCTGAACTTACCTCAATAGAACAATGCCACCCAACTTGAATCCCAGTACAATAATTTCCCACTCTAAATCATAATTAAACAGCTCTTCTCTTGAGGATGCCAAAATCGTGAGATGCCAACCCCCATATTCCTTCTTGTAGCATCCCTGCACAATCCAACAAACTCGAAAAATACTTTGATAGATAGAGATTCCCAATTATCGGAGACACAACCAACTTTTTGAGTTGCAGACAATCATGGTTTCAATTCTTGGAAATTATCCTCACATTTATCAACTAACCAAATTCTATATCCTTCATCCTTAAAATTAATAAAATTGGCAATTTGGAAAATTTTTTTTTCTTATAATCCTCTCCTCATGTTTCCCTTTGTGACAATATGTACCTCAACTCTCTAATTATAGTACCTCCACTCAATTCTCTAGAGGTATTGCCTCCCAAATTCTCTTGTAACTTCATGATTATCAACACTAAATTCTGATGGAGGAAATCTTTTCGTAAATGTTACTCTTGACTTCTAAAATCACCATGCTTCCAGTATGCATTCACTAATTTCCAATTTACCAATGTATTTTCAATAATCCTCATGAATATAACCACTTATAAAATTTTTTTTTTACTCTCAATATCCATACTAATAAAATATAAAATAGCTCAGAAGAGAACATCATGACTTACTGTTACCCACCCTTTTATATATGTGCACCTATATGAAGGATGGAGAAAAATCATGTAAATCCTCTTCCGGCTCAAATTAGACAACATAGCACACTATAGCTTCTGGTATACATGTATACATTATAATTTCATACCCCATTTGTATAAAGTTTAATACTCAAGTAAATGTTCAGCATTGGCCGATGCCTTACACTACTCAAGTATAACTATATACATCTGGCTCATCATCCAATTAAGCATACAATAGCATGCATGCCTAATCAACCATCACCAATTTCGTGTTTCCAATATAAACATTAATAATTGAGATTATCTCACATCTCCAAAATTTCCATCATACTGTTTATCTTTGCATCAACTACTTCTCATGATCGCCAATTTCCTTCCGAATAGAACTACTATAACTTGTCTCTAATCATGCAAGCTTATTAATAATGTATTACATCACAAATAACAAACCATATTGTTACTGGTAGATATAGAATTAAGGATCAAATACTTACCTTTGACAATAATAGATATTGCTATAGCTGGAGGAAAAACACTTTCAACCTAAATTTCCTATTTAAAGGTGATATCTAGTGAGCACACCACCCCCAAGGTCATCCTAAGGTTTCCTATTTCTATATCATGTTTCCTTTCAAAACTCTGATATTCTTTGATACCATTCTGTAACGCCCCGGATTCAGGTTACGTCGTAAAGCGGTAACTCGTACTCGAAGGGTTAAATTTATCTACACAAGATCGCTATATCAGAGTGAAGGAAAACATGAAATAAGCAATAAATGTATACAATCAGAGTCCACTAAGCCCAACTCAAAAAAATACCAACTATAATCTGATACTCACATGATCTCAATATTTACCTGCAGATATCGTCTTTTCTAAGATCTGAAAACAAAACAAAACGGTGTGAGATACGAATATCCCAGTAAGCAACAATATGCATGTAAAAAAAACGCAGTCCATATAATTTTTCAAAACCTTTCATGAGGTTATAAAGAAAAAATAACTTTCGATGTAAAACCAATACCCGTCGGACAATTCACAGTGACATCACAGGACTCATGAAATTAGACTTCTTTGAGAGGTCAATTACCCGTTCCAATTGCCACCTTCCGTCGTATGTGAGCCGAGATACACAAACTATCATATAGGGGAGAACCCAATCAAATACAGAATTGGGTTGGCAAGTATAATCCAGTCAAACTACAACAATAAACTCAAAGGAAGACCTCACCGAGATACATGGTGGTACGGGTTGCTGCAGCTCAATGAGATACAGGAAGGCCTCACCAAGATACATGGTGGTACGCATACATGGACCACAGTATTAACCTAACAAAGACCGACCCATTTCATTACCTAGCTAACGCATGGATCCACACATAGCTATGCCCGCTAGACACTAAAGACCAAATCAAAATAACCAATCCATTCTAATAGTGCCAACCATAGCATCAACACCACTCCAAGATACATGGAGGGAACCAATAATTCATTCCAAGATATATGGTAAAACTAAATCCCCAATCCAAGGTACATGGAGAGGATCCCGACTCATCCCGAGATACACGGGTGAGAAAACAATCACAAAATATTTATATAAGCCAAAACCATCACTTTCCCAAGTAAACCATGCACCACATATATATAGATAATATATGAATTTTAAGTTTCAATATATTACAATTCAAAATCAATATGGTTTACGAGAACAAATATACATTTTAAATTATTATTAATATAGTATACAAATATTCCAATAATAATATCACTCACGAATCCCACATCAATAGTGATTTAATTGTTCATTATATTAATAACAATACATATTTAATTTATTATTATTATTGCTATTATCACTATCATAATTCTTGTCGTCTCTACACACGGTTTAAGATATAATAAATTATATTATAAGTGATCATGATTAGGAAGTTGAGCTAAATCATCAACATCTAAGAATATATTTTATTACTATTACTTTATTCATTTACTTATTTTAAAGTTAAGGTAAACTATTTGTTTTATTACTACTATTTTATTTATTTAATTTATGGTGCAAAATAAATAATTTATTTCACCTTGGTATGCATTCATAATATTTATACTAAGATAGCCATGCCTTGGATTCTAGAATTAATATTCTAACTATATAATAAAAGTAGTCTAAAAATTTAGTTGATATAGGATAAATAGTAAGGCCATATGACCATAATGTAATAAGTTCCATTCGAATGAACCCTTTTTAAAATAATTAATAATAAGATCTATAACCTGTAAAGTTATTTACAAAACCATCATGTATCTGGCGTACAGAGGTGCAAAGTTTCTCTTAATTACAATTCAGCATGAGTAATTTATAAGAATAACAAGTGTAAATATGGAATTAATAATCTTCCTTCAACTTTAACTGTTTAAAATTTACAAATAAGTCTAAGATTATCTCTAATTTACAAATAAAATCCCCTGTGCAACACGATTAAATTCTCTCTCTTCCGTGAAATGCAAACCAACCCCAATTCCAATCTTGACTCCCTCATGCTATTTCCTCCTTATTTTATTCTCTCTCTCTCTCTCTTTCTCTCTTCTCTGTTTTCGTCCTCTTCCTTCTTACGTTTTTTTTCCTTTTCTGTATTCTAGTAAGCATCTCAAACAGCAAGGCTGACCTCATCTATAGTGATGGGTCTATTTCTGATACGAAAATACCCATCTTCTCCTTCTTCTTTAATAATCAAACTTGAGAACCCATCTTTCTTATTCTGATTCTCTCTCTTCCGAAAGAACCATTTGCTTCTCTTGTGATACTGATCAACCATACCGGTTTTTTCATTGTTATTGTCTTAGTCATACACTCATCCAAACCAAGAATTAAGCAAGTAAAACAATGAATAAACCCTTCAGATTATCAAGACAATAACAGAGCATAAAATCAAACCAAAAACATTGCATATTGACTCAAAAACATTGTAGTTTTTAAAATTTAATCCGAAATCAATATGCAGGTTTTAATGTTTGATAAGGTTTACTGCTTACCTGCAATGCAATAGTAATTTGGTTCTCTCTCTTCTCTGTGGTTTGCTCCGGCCCCAACTCTCACAACCCAAAACAATTCTCTCTACGCATGCTTTACACCAATAAACCCTATTTTAGAGAAGATGATCCCATGCTTCACAACCCCACAAAATATATACAAGCCAGCCAATCATATTCTAGATAAAAACTAGAATTTTACTTATCTCCCTAAAAGATCGTCCCACCGTTGGATTTTAAAAAGAGTCTAGATCTTGGCCTTCCATCTCATCACCTAAATAAAATAATAAGAAAATTAATTAATTATTTCCTAAAATCTCCAAATAAATTATTTAATATTTAGTAAATCTACAGGTGTTACAACTTCTAAAGCCTAGTATAAATAGGAGATTAAGGTTAGACAAGAGAGAATTTTCGTGGGTTTATTATTGAGAGAAAAGAGGGAGAGAAAGGAAGAAGGCTGCTCATGGACATGTCTGACCAGCCATCATCAAAATATGATCGGGGAAAATCCGTACGGTGGATCGTTGTCAAATTTTGGGGTTTTGTTCATGACTGATGGAACTACAATGTGATCGGTGGAGATGTGGATCAGAGAACTCTATCTATGTGCGTTTGGGAGCAAAATTAAGGTCCAGAATTAGGAGTTTCAATGGAAGAAGGATTTTAGCGTATAAGGCAAGTAGTAACCTTGGAAAACGTGAGGAACTGCATGATTTTGTTTTCTGTGATTTCATAGGGTTAGAATGGATTAGTTGGAATTGTATTTACATGGAATCAAAGTGCTTATATTTTCATGATTGGTATTCTTGATGGATTTATCAAATGAAAGAAGAAAACTTAGCTTGATTATGTAAATAAAGGTATGAGGGTATTTAATTAACAAGAATTAATCTAGAAGGCTTTAGGAATGTTTTAGAATGTTATTAGATTAATTTAGACCAAAGAAACATATAGCAAAAGCATAAAAATCCGAACTTTAAAAATCTGGAAATTTTCTGTTTAATTTTGCACGAGTGCCTAGGATCGCCTAGCCCTTTAGAGGTCGGCGCTCTATGTAAAATTTGCAGATTTTGGGGATTTTGAAATACGAATAAAAATCCAATAATTCTTCTGATTGGTTAAGCATGTTAGCATCTTTATAAGGACCTAATTAAGGTATAAAAATTATAAAATTAAATTGGAAAGATTAATCAATAAATTGAAGGTTATAATGAAAGGTTGTGCATAAAAGGGTCTAAGTGGTATGGGATATTGATATAAATAACACTACTGGAATTTATAGGATAAAAACACTTTCTAAACTTTATTTTAGGTCTGTAGGACATGTTGGAGAAATAAAATACAGAAACTTAAATAGAAACTAGCTTAGGTGTTAAGTTAGGAAATTGGATTCTAATAAAAGGGATTAATAAGGAAAACTCTAAGTAAGATTGGATTTACTCTATTTTGAGGTTTTAATAGGAATGTCGGTTTTTGGAATTGCATAAACTCTGTTTTCTATTGAATTTATGATACATGAGTTTTATTTTGAATTTATTTGGGAAATTGCATATGTTATTCTGAAAAAGCCTTTAATTGAAATTGTAAGGATTGAATCATGGTTTTTCCATGGAATGGAATAATTGGATATGGTTTGGTATGTGGTATAATGTTGTTCACTTTACTGTTACGGTTGGGTGATACGGCTTCTATGGTTGAGTTGATACTAACTTTTACGGCAGAGATGGGTAATCCTCTGTGTAGAGATGTGTAATCCTTTACAGGTAAAAGTGTGTATGCCTCCTACATTAGCATGTCCTCCCGTATGTGGTTTTATCGTGGTTTGTCTCAGTGGGCTTAGCTGTATATGGATCCATACTTTTGGTTGATTAGCTAAGTGGTATTTAGTTTGGGTTGAGTTACTCCTATATGTGAGCGTACTTCCCCTTGCAAGTTAGTTTGCTCTGGGAAGGTCCTATGTCTGGAGGGACACCCCGGTGCGCCACTGGTGATTCCCTGTACATGTGGATAAGCGACCATCTCCATGTATTAATTCTGGTGCTGCATGCTGGTGGTACATGCCAACTCTGTTGAGTTCGTGCGTAATAAGTCGGTGACTACGGCTCTTGTCTATAGCTGCGCTGCATGGGGCTTGAGTATCATTAAGTAGCACTGCCCCTAAGCTGCACGGTGGTATAGCAGTTAGTTGAGTGTCATCTCAAATACTTATCATCTTTGTGAGTCTTGCAATGGCACGTGTTTTATCACTCTTGTCGGTTTTACCCCGTTAACATCAAGTTACTGGTATTTATACATGATCTTCCGTTTTATCGCTTTATCTGGAATTGCCATGGATAACTTGGATTACTCGTCTTATCGTTGATTAATCGAATACCTCATGACTATTTGCTTACATTAGACTGTTTCAAATTGCATGCACCTGCTACTTGCTGAGATGTAAATCTCACTCCGTTTTCCCATATTTTTCAGGTTGCTTGGAAAGATCGCGAAGATGGGGTTTTAATTTGATGGGTAGAATTATAATTGGTATTAATGTCACATGTTGATTAGATAAACTTTATTGTAAACTGAATTGAATATATTGATTAAAGAATTGTTTTTATTGGCCACCATAACTCTGATATATTTAATTAGTTTTTAAAATTATTGTGAATCTTGGTTTGTATCTGACCCCAGCTTCGTGGTAACACCTTGAGTTTGGTTGTTGAACCGGACTTGGGTTGTTACAGTAGTGAACCGGGTTCGGGTTGGGTGCCGGTTTGCACTGACCCGGGTTCGGGGCGTTACAATTAAAGCTTGAGAGTGTGAGGGCTAGCAATATAGGAGTAGAGGAAGTCATACTTATTGGAGCGACGAAGTTGGTTGAGTTGAGGATTCCTCCCAGCATATTTTTATTTATTTTGTGGTGTGAGACAATCGAGATGTGTGATTCCTCCTGGTAGAGCAAGTTAAGACGTATGATTCCTCCTAGTGTAGTGAGCAATGTGGTTGGTATTTCCCGGTAGAAGGGGACTTACCTGAAATTGTGTGTGCGTGTGTGGTGATCTTTGATCCTGGTTGATGGCTATAGTTTTCGCTGGACATTACTTTATTTAGTCTTGTGATATGATACAAATGGTTTATAAGATTAATCAGGTTGATTTGGTTTTAAGTTATGAATTGATTTATCCTTTCCAGTTGATTATTATTGTAAGTGTTCTGAACCTTATTGTGAACTCTTGTTATTTAGTGGGATATAAGGTTATCTCACTTATACTTGTTTACTTGTGATGTATTATGATTTGAGATATATCCGCATATGTATTTAATTTATCATGTGATGACTTACTGGGATCTCCGATCTTTTTTAGTTATTTATTATATAAACTGTGCATATTCTAGAGTCTTGGCAGTTGGTATCGGGTAGATCTAGACATAGAGGTATAGCTGTTATCATCTTCATTTATTGTATTTAACCATATTTCATTTCAGAGATTGCATTTCAAGATTATGATTTCGTACTAGATATTTTATTAAGACTTCCGCTTTATCATCATTTGATTTGTTGCACTTTGATATATTTGATGAGCATGAATTATCTGTTAAGATTAGATGATTCGTAGTGTTCATAAATGAGTGAATTCAGGTTTATTGTCATAAATTTTAATTAAGATCCAAATTTTCTTGTTGCCTGACATACCAATTCTAGTAATTTTGTGGTTTAGACCATAAGATACTATAATTGAACTTGTAAAACCCTGGATTTTCCTAAAAATAAAATAAATAATTAAAAGATAAATTATAGAGGAAAATACTAAGGAATATAATAGTAGGAGAATTTAAGAGAGATATAGAGGTTAAAATAGGAATTTAAAGAGGAAGGGTAATTTGGTCATTTTAATTTGTTAAATTCATGAAAGAAAATAAGATAATTAGTTATTAAGTCACCAAATTCAACTAGACAAAATCTTAGCTTAGTTGGATGTAAAATAATGAAATTAAGGCTTAAAGGGTGGAAAAGGGCCTAATGGTAATTATACTATTTAGGGTCCAAAATATAGGAAATTTGAGTGAATAATAAAAGTCTAAGTTCAATTTAAAATTAGGAATAAGATTAAGCACGAAAATTAATTAGGAGATCTTTTAAAAGTGAGTTAAATGAGTTAAATTAAGGAGAAGGGTAGAAGAGGGAATACACTAAGTATATTAGAATAAGCTAAACCTAATTAGAGTTGGACTAGCAGGGAGGCTATAAAAGAGAGGTTTAAAGAGTGTTTTAGGTTTTGAAAATAAGTTAGAAGGAGAGGGAAATTCGTGCATAAGTGATAAGAGCCAAAATAGAAAGAGAGAAGAGAGAAAAGAAATGAGGGAATTAGAAAGAATAGAAGTTGCAGAGATGGTCGACTAGCCAACTTCGAACGGCGAGCTAGAAATATCCAACCGTTGGAATGGGCTGAAATTTTAGGGTTTTGTTCTACTCACGGAAGAATTTAAACTGAACGGTGGAGATCTAAATTAGAGAAGTCTGGAGAGGTGCGGTCGAGCGTCAAAAACAGGCACAGGAGAAGTTTTGAAAAATCTGGGTTCATCATAAGGCAAGTAGCAAACACTCGAAACTGGAGGAACTGCATGTTTTCTCGTGATTTTGATGTTTGATCGTATTGCTTTTGAAGTTAGATTTCATGGGAAAAGCCCATTTGTTTATAAGGAATTGTTTTGGTATTTTACCTTTCTTTAATAAACAAGAAAGAGTTGATCTTGTGAGTTTAAACTTAAAAAGAAACTCAAGTTAAGTAGATAAATGAAGGGATTACTTTAGGGTTGTCCCAGAACTAGTTTAGGATGGAAATTAGATGTTTAGAATCAAATTAAATTAATAATTGGATTAGAAAGTTAGGAAGTTTCCACAATTAAGAAAACTGGTGTTAATAGTCGGAGCGCCCGATACACTGCTCGAGCATTTCCTCAGGCGATAGGCCTTTGAAAAATAACAGAACTTGAAATTATAACCGCTAGAGCAGTCGCCCAAGCGACCCATCGAGCGACCAACTATCAGAAATTTCTAAACTTGGAATTCATGCCCAGATTAAATTTCTAATGATTTTTCTTGGAATTTTAATGTTGTAACACATGTAAATAGGGTAATTTGAGATGTAGGAAATGACGGAATTAAATTTGGACAAAAGGATAATTATTTGGGACAATGAATGTAATAAGAATCAAAGTAAACTAGTTAAGGTAAATCTATGCACTCAGACTACTTTTATTAGGATTCTAGGTATGAAACCTGATCTAGCAAGTCATAATAGACTTAAATTGACTTCTAGAAAGAATCAATAACATAACCCAAAGGTTTTGGAGATTTAGGGTATTAGTTGGATTTAAAAGTAAAGATTTTTGGATGAACCAAAGGTAGGATTTGGAGTAAACTTTGTAAGAAATAAAGAATAACCTGAATATTGAATTAGGAAAATAAACTAAGTACACCCACACTAACACGACTCAAATCTGAACCTTTTATTTAGAACTTGTGTATACTCTCATACTTTTCATATTAAATGATTTGGAACTCTGTTTAAGCACTGTTTGATGGTTATTTTGAACATCTTTTGGTTGGACACAGCACTTGGGACATGGTTGTGATTATTGGTTCGAGGTTTATCACTGAATATTATATTTTTGAATTATTCAAGGTTTTGATTGTGAGTTGTGTTTAGTGGGCAATGCTTAGTATGGATCCATAGCTTAGCTAGGAAGTGAAAGGGAATTGGCTGATAAGTTATTCTTGTTCGGAACTGTAAAACCTCGAATTTTCCTTAAATAATAAAATAAATTAATAAATAATATTTTTGAGAGTTATAATTGATGGAAATATTTTATTATTGTAGGGGATGATATAATTAGTGGAGATCCAGTGTTGGACGCAGATCTGACTGTCCGATCATGAGATATCGAGGTATGTGTTCTGATTGGGCAGTGTGTATAGGAAAGTTTGCATGTGAGCTACATGGGATCGGAGAGTATAAATACCAATTAAATAACCTAATTCTATACGCTGGAATACCAATCATATTTTGCTCGTATTGAATAGCCGCAAGCGACAAACACGACCAGACCGAAGGAGAAGAAGAAGAAGAAGGAAAAGGAAGAGGGTGTTGCTCATTTTCATTATTCTAGGCAGTGTCTCTTGCTGTTCTAGTCGTTGTCTAGAGAAGAGAAGGAGAAACCATCATGGAAGAGGTAGGTGACATTGTTTTCGTTCGTTTTTGGTATTTACGTTTGTTTAATCGCAAAAGTATGTTTTTATATGATATATTGATGTATTTAGTTTGATATCAATGTTATATGTATGATAGAATGATATTGGATGAGAAAAATCACGTTTTTAAAGTGTTTCTGTTCGTTTTTGGGGGACCGCCGACCTCGACTGTGCTCGGCGATCCTCGGCGCTCATTGGCGCTAGTTATAAATTTTAGACCGCCGAAGACCGCTGGAAGATTTATCGTCGGCGACCTATTTTGCACTACCGCTAACCACAGACCGCCAAGGCGATCCTAGGCGCTCTATGCAGAATTTGCAGATTTTCGTAATTTCGAACCTGATTCAATTCTAAACTATTTTTAGACAATTTTAATGATTAATTAAGATGTTTTAAGACCAAAATAAATTATCTAATTCCCTGTTTTACAGAAAAATAAATTAGGAAGATATTTAGGACATTAGTTGCAAAACTTTGAAAGAAATCGAGAAATCTACTTTTTGGAAAACCTAATTATTATTTAATTACCAGAACATATTTTAAATTACACTATAAACCAGAAAACTTTATAAAGAGAATTCAGAACTCAGATGACCCGAATATTAAAGTAATTGACAGATTTAACCTTTATATGCCGCTAGGCACCAACCCTTATAGAAATATTATACTTTAGGGAATTTTGGAGTCTAGTGGGCATAGCTGGTTATGGATCCATAGTTGTTGCTAGATAGCTGAGGGATATGTCATTTGGGTTGAGTTTCCCCCTTGTGCGATGCGCTTCCTTTGCAAGTTAGTTTGTCTGGGAAGGTCTTATGTCTGGAGGGACACCCCGGTGAGCCGCTGGTGATTCCCTGTAATGTGGATAAGCGACCATCTCCATGTATTGATTCTGGTGCTGCATGCTAGTGGTATATGCGAACTTTGATGGGTACGTGTGCAATAAGTCAGTGACTACGGCTCTTGTCTAAGCTACGCTGCATGGGACTTGAGTATCATTAGTAGCATTGCTCCTAAGCCACACGGTGGTATAGCGATTGGTCAAGAATCATCTCAAAAGGTTTATCTATCTTTGTGAGTCTTACAATGACACTGAAATCACAAACACTTGTTATTATTATTGTATACATGCTGGAGGCATGTGATTGAGCTATTGGCCGGATGTGACTGTTTAGTGCATCCTAGCAAAGTATGAATTATGTTATTGATTCTGATATGGGATTCTTATAATAGAACTTGCTGAAATTCATCTTTAGAACTGTTTATCATACTGTTTTGTAATCATGATTGATATGAATGATTATACGAGCTTGCTTAGTCGAGACTTCTTAATCGTGCATGAATTGTTATTTTACTTATATTAACTGTTTAATCATGCATGTGTTATCTACTGGGATATTCGTATCTCACCCTACTTTTATTTCATTTTTCAGCTGATACTCGAGAGGGGGATCACAGTGATTTCCAGGGAGAGGTAGCTGAGTATTCACCAGAGGATTATTTTTATCCGGATCTTGTTTGAGGTTGTGGATTGTCATAGACTTAGTTATTTTTGGATGACTATTATTCATTTGGTTTGATGTACTAGAGAGATGAGAGATTAGTAACCTTTTATTTTACCAGACTTTGATATTAATGTTAATGATTAACAATATTGGTTATTGAGGATTTTAGACTAAACTTCCGCACATACTTGTTCCGCACTCTGATAGTATAATAAAGTGAATGGATTATTTAATTCTATTGTCTAGTATATTATTGATGATGTATTTGATATGGGCCAGTAACACCTCGGATTTGGTTGTTGAACTGAATTTGGGTTGTTATAGTAGCAAACCGGGTTCGGGTCGGATGCCGGTTTGCACTGACCCGGGTTCGGGGCGTTACAGGAACTCCCCAGTATGCGGTCCATCGTACTAGTAGGTGCGGACGACGTAGGCAACAATCCTTGACCGCTGCAGGTGCGGCTTGGTCTTAGCCAAGTGTAAGCACTCAAATTTTGATCAAACCAAAAAGAAAAAGAAAAAGGAAAAAAGAAAACAAAAAAATGTGCTAAAGGACAAAAAGTCAAACCCTGAGGGGACAAAAGTTGACTTTTTGATCAGGTGCAATTTGGTCGCCATACTTCTTCCTAATGATTAGGGAATTCTGACATGATTCTAACGCAACTGAGTTTTCTTAAATCGGGGTCCGGATGAAGAAGATATGAGCCGGTCAAACTTGAGGGGGAGCCGAAAGTTGACTTTCTACTAAACCCCTAACCAGGTGCTCAGCCCTATCCCAATGGATAGGGGACTCTGATACGGTTCTAACGCAACTGAGTTTGCCATAATCGGAGTCCGGATGGAGAAAATATGGGCTGTCAAAGTTTCCGAGCAGCAAAACTGGCAAACTACTCACGTGGCAACTTGTGCAAGAAAATATCTCGGGGATCAAATCCGTAAATATCAAAACATTCAAAATATCCCAGGGATTAAATCTGTAAAAATCCAGGAGTATCGGATTAAATCAAAAATCTCCAGGGACTAAATCTATAAATTTAGGATTTTTTAGACAAATTCGCGGCAAATTAAATTTTCTAATCATTGTGTCGCTAGCGCCGAGCGACAGCTACTCAGCGCGAGCTCGGCGCCAAACCCGGCGGATACCCCACTTTCTCCTCTATAAATACGGAAGCCCCCCTCTTGCGAAGGGGTTCGGGCTTTTTCAGTGGGTTGGGCGATTTCTCACCTCGTTCGGCTTTTCCTGGGTTGGCTCTTCACACAGAGAACCCGTCTTCCCCACTCCTCCTTGTTCGAAACCCCCTCTATATACCTCTCCTTGCCTCCACCAACAACCATCCCACATCACTTGAAGCCCCTTCTACCCTTGGTTTCTCTCTTCCTCTCCTTCCTCGTAGAACCCGAAGGAGAAAGACGTGCTGTTGGTGAGGGGAGGTGCTACTCGGCGGCTGCTCATGCACTTCAAGGGGGCCTCACGCAGATTCTACGAAGGTTTAAAACCTCAAGGTGAGCTCTCTTTGTCAATTTGTTTAACATATATAAATTGGGGCTTGTTCGGAGGATAAACTCCATCGAGCATGCTCCCCTTTTCTTTTCTAGTACACTATTTGCTATTCTTGCTTGTTTGATTCGAGGTGGGAGCATGTTCCCCCATGGCCACTTCATCTCATGTACCCCGATGTAAAACCCCTTGTTCCCTGCTTTAGTCAGTCTGTTTGGTTTTCGGATTTGGGATGTCTGCGAAGATACTTTAAGTCGTGATGAGAAGTTAGGTTAGATTAATTTCAAAGTGTGTTTAGATGTCTTCTGGGAGTCTAAGGATTACCAGAAAGCTGTTACAGAGGTTAAAAACCAGACAGTCATGGAGTTTGAGCAAAAAACAGTGAATCGGGTTTCGTCGGGTGCATGCGCTGAGCTCGCGCGAGGCGTTTTTGCGTCCACCGAGCTCGAGCTGAGCTTGCACCGAGCTCACGCCTAGCTCGTGCCGGGCGCCCTTTTTTCTCTTGATTCAGTTCCGCCGGGCTCGCGCTGACCTCGCGCCTAGCGCCTGAGGTTAACGCACCCCCCTTTAATGCCGATTTGCTTGTATATGTTTTTTGTGATTTATGTGATTTCTGTGATTTTGCTGGATGTGGATGACCTTTTCAAACCGAACCAGATGAACCAATAGGGTTTCCGAGTCACCCGGAAACCCAACATGGGACTTGGACTGCCGGTCCAACTCGGATCATTAGTGGGCCTTCCAACGGGGCCCACCCAGCCCATTATGCTTAAATAAGATAATTAAAAGAATTGAGTGGGCCAAACCCACTGGAGGCCCACCAAAGCCAGCTTGGGGCATGCATGTTTAGTTCAAGATTGTGGTTTGGCCGAGACCAAGGGCGGGACCTCTCAGGCCCGCTAAAGCCCATTGATCCAAGCTAAATTAGGGTTTCTAAACCCTAACTCAAGAAGCCTTGGGCTTTCAAGCCCAAGCCCAGGTAAAAGGCCCCAAGCCCAAGGCCTGGCTCATTTTGGAAACTTAAGCAAGATAATCTCAAATCATTTGACAAACAACTGTGGGGCCCACTCAGAGGCCCACAAAGCAATCCCGGCCCACTTTGGCATGAAAATCTCTTAAATTCAATTTGAACCCCAAAGTAAAATCAATTGAACTAACCCGAGCCCAAAGGGCCTCGCAGGCTTAGACCAAGGCCCGCCAAGGGAGCATGTGGACCACACTTGGCCCACCAAGGGATCCGTGGGCCCTCCAACGGGGCCCACCCAATCAGACTCACTTCACTTTAAGAAGATAAAATCAAGTAAAGGGACCCACACCACTTTGGCAGTCCCGCCAGACTTAACCAAGTTAAATGCTGGAATAGGAATCGGGTGAGTGAGAGACCAAAGTTGACTCAAACCAGGGAAACCTATGGGACCCGTCACTTGACGGGGCGGACCGGGGTGTCTACAAACTTCCCCAGACCGCAACCGAGAACCTACTTAGAATCTCAAGCCGCAAACCAAGCCTTAATAGACAAACTCAGGCACTCCGGTGTCCGCCTGCACCCCATCAGGCGGTGGAGACTCCAATTTCCCTTTTTTACCCAGTGCGACCTGGAAACAAGCGCGCACACCAAGGTTGCTATCGGTAAACGGTTTTGTTTTATTTTTCAGGTTACCATCCGCATGCTTCAATGATACATCGATTTTCACGAGCTTTATATTGGTTATGTTGGTGGGTTACTTGTGACTCACACATTGGAGCTATGATTTGGCCGTACTTGAGGATCACTTGTGACTTGCACTTACACTAGTATTAGACGTGTTTGTTGTGGGTCCATTAATCTTTGATCGGATTCGTATGGCCTCCGCGGAAGCGGTACCCATGATGGGATTTTATTTTGGACTCTGGATTGTACTCTCCAACCCATGCGTGGGTGGTCCGCATTGATGGTTGACGGGGAAGATGGTAGTGACTGCAGGTGCAGGCTCCATCTATCATGTAAGTCGTAATGTGGCGAACTATGGGGGCAAGAATATTTTTATTAAGTGGTTTCAATTCACAAGTCCTATTATGTCACACGTGTTTGTTTTGGATTGGTATTTGTTATTATTATATCATTGTATTATTGCGGTTGGTTTTATCGTTTACCTCATGACTAGTATTGTAAAATTATGGACTGTTTTACAGCATGCATAATGCTACTTGTTGAGATTTATTCTCACTCCGGTTTCACCCCATTTTTCAGGTACTCTTGGCGAGGACGTCAAGGTTTGGGCTAATTGTAGATGGCTAGTTTATATAGTTGTAGGTTGTTCATGGAATTGAAAGCATTGTATATCATGGTTATTGATTAATAAAGAGAATTAAAATTCAAGTTTCCACATTTACTCTGATTATAAAGTTAGAAAAAAATTTTAAATTATCCAAATTCTGTAGTTGCTTTGTTCGATTACCATAACACCTCAGGTTTGGGAATGGACCCGGAACCGGGGCGTTACAGAACTGGTGTATGTCATATAATATGACATTACAAGGTTATTTTAGGAAGAAATTATCTTGTGTTTGGTACGTTTTCCAACGGACCACTTCATATGTGTGTGTGTGTGTGTGTATCTATGTGTTTGGTATTGAAAGTTATTTGATTAAATTTTATTGAAAGGTATTTTGACTCCTTGCATGACCCCAAGTCGCGTAGCCACCTAAGGCCGTTCTGTGTGATAAAGGCCGTCTCAGGCGTAAAACGTTGACAGTCCGGGGGTAGGAATACCGATTACTAAGGTTAAAGTTGAATGACCAAAATACCCTTATGAATTATCTAAGGAGAACTATGTCTCAGAGAAGCTTAAATACGGGTCAAACAATAAACGTAGAAGAAAACAATTTAACAAATATAGAAAAAGATTTAAACAATTGGACAATTCCCAAGGTACCAATAGATCAAGTTTACAAGAAAGGAAGTTTTAAATTTATTTCAGATTATACAATCAAGACTGTTGAACAAACAATCTCTCTTACAAATGAACATGAAAGAATCAATCTTTTAAACAATAGAACCTTAGAAAAACATAGACAAAAATACAATTATTTACATATAGGAATGGTCCAAATCGCAATCAAACCATTAACAAGACAAGGTTTAAATACTGCAATATTACTGTGTTTACGTGACTGTAGACACAACCAATTCAATGATTCACTGTTAGGAATAATAGAGTCAAGCTTATATAATGGTCCGATTTATTTCAATTGTTTCCCAGATTTCTCAATCAGTCTAACAGACCCAGGTATTCTTCAATCTTTAGTTCTGAATATCAAGTCCACAGGATATGATATGCTTCCGGGATCACTCCCTTTCGCAATCATATACAGAATCCATTACAAGGCTATGACAACAATGGCCAATCC
The DNA here is from genome assembly GCA_947561395.2 of Buxus sempervirens. NCBI lineage: Eukaryota > Viridiplantae > Streptophyta > Magnoliopsida > Buxales > Buxaceae > Buxus > Buxus sempervirens. The sequence goes on along the minus strand of OX387183.1, from coordinate 38,793,769 downwards.
TTTAGTCAAGATTGCAAGCCCAAAAGGAGAAACTCTTCTCCTTCAAAGTAATTCTTGTGATTCAAATGTTATAGTTCCAAGAACAATTAGGTGGAATGAAGTTAGCTTTCCCAGGGAATGGAATTTTCAATCAGCTGTTACTCCTCCCAAAAGAGAAAATAGCCAATTGGATAATATAGTTCAACATGATGATGGTAGTGTAGAAATAAGATTTTCCAAACTAAGTTTTAGGAATCCAGATCTAGGACAATCTAGCCGAAGTAATCTAGATAGCAGAATTCCAATCTTTACAAATCCTAACTTTGAATTAGGACAATCAAGTCGTAGAGTTCCCTCCTTTACGAGTCCAAGAAAATCATGTTCTTCAATTCCTTCTACAATTAATTTATCAGGAATCAAAACACAAGCAAACATAGTTAAACCAACATACAAAACAAATGAACCAGATGAAACAGACAAAGAGTCTGAAGACCAAAACCTGTCCCCAACTTATTCTCAAATGCAAGATCCACAAACACATCCTAGTTGTGATATGATAGACAAAGAATATCTTAGAAAAGATTTCTATTCTCCAAACAACAAATCAAAAAGAGAACAATTCTTCAAAAATTATGATAAAAATATAAGAAACCATATCCAATCAAAATATTATAAATTTTTGGAATTAATTCAAGAAAATGTATATTTCTTTAATTGGTTTGAGTCTGATCTCACAGTCTTAGACAAACCAATAACAATTTGGAAAAATACAGAGGATAAATCCATAGCCTCTGTACATCCTCCACAAGATCAAATTAAGTTTAATAATAAACAAACAGAAATCATAGTTGCTCCTTACAAGATTAAAGATGGTAATAAGGATGCTCAAGCTACCAATAAAGGAATCAATAAAATTATAGAACAAAATAATTTTACAAATAAATGTTTATACACAATAGGAAATCAAGTTAATAGGATAGAAACAATTGTTCAAAAACAAGATATTACAATTCCTTCGTCATCAAAAAATACTCCAATTTTCAAACCAATAGAAATTCCAAAGGAATTAAATAAACAATTAGAAATTAGAGAATTTGATCAAGAAATAGATAAGAGACTTAGAGATCTCTTATACGATAATACAATAGTTCCAGAAACACAAGAAGTTCCTGTACCACAGACTCCTCTTAGGGTAAGGCCAGGATCAAGTAGTCAACAAAGACAAATTGATACAATAGAAAGACCAAATGATTTAGAAATCAATAAGATGAATTGGAAAAACACTAGGAATTACTACCCTAGACCTAGTTTTCCAGACATGCAATTAGAAGAAAAGAATCAATTCACTCAAGCCTCTTTTCATCCTAATACAATTTATGAGTGGAATATAGATGGCAAGTCAGAGCACTTGATCATCGAAACATTACAGCACATGACAATGGTAAGCACTGCTTACAAAATCAAACAAGAAAATGTATCTGAACAAGCAATTGCCCAAGCCTTAATAGCTGGATTTACAGGTCAATTAAAACATTGGTGGGATAATTATCTCGCTGATATTGAAAGAGCCAATATTTTAAATTCTGTCAAGATAGATGAAAATTTTGAACCAATTAAAACTGAAGATGATCAAGAAATTCCCAATCCAGTAGAAACTTTGATTTATACAATCATGAAAATGTACATTGGAGATCCTTCCAAGTTAAAAGACAATTCTTCTGAAATCCTATTAAATCTCAGATGTAGGAAATTACAAGATTTCAAATGGTACAAAGATATGTTTTTGTCCAAAGTTCTTCTTAGGGAAGACTGCAGCCAAGCTTTGTGGAAAGAGAAGTTCTTATTTGGATTGCCACAGGCTCTGTCTGCAAAAATCAAGTCCAAATTAGCTGAACAATTTAAAGGTTCAATTCCGTATGATAGATTAACTTATGGAGATTTAATTTCCACAATCAATTCTGAAGCCTTAGCAATATGTACTGAAATCCAATTAAAGAACAAACTCAAAAAAGATAGTCTAACAACAAGAAAAGAATTAGGCAGTTTTTGTGAACAATTTGGTTTCGAGAAAATTCAAACACCTTCAACAAAATCAAGAAAAAGCTACAAGTCACACAAAACATACAAGTCAAAATCACACAAATCTAAGTTTAGAAAATACAACAAGTATCACAAAAAAGAAATCAAGAATGATGAAAAAGATAAGCCAAGTTCATCAAGAAAGCCTTCAAAAACATTTAGGAGAAATTTTAGTAAAGACAAAACTTGTTACAAATGTGGAAAAGTAGGACATTTCGCAAACAAGTGTAGAGTAAAACAAAAAATTAATGAATTAGAAATATCCAAGGAATTAAAAGATCAATTACAAAAAATTCTTTTAATCAATTCAGATTCAGAACAATCAGATACTGATTATGAAACATCAAGCGAAGAACAAATTAATCATATTCAAGATGATGATTACAATTCAGAATCTGATGAAGAATCAAGTTCTGAGTCAGAATCAGAATGTGAAAAACCAAAACCATGTGTAGGAAAATGTTGTACTAAACCAAGTCTTTTTGTATTAACCAAAGAACAAAACATATTATTAGATTTAGTTGATGAAATACAGAATCCTGAAGAGAAAAAATTAGTTTTACAAAAACTAAAGCAATCGCTCAATAAACCAGATAAAAATAATTTAGAAAAACAAATTGCTGACAAAACCAAGAATCCTTACAATTTCAAAGAAATCATTGATAGGTTTAAAAAAGAATCAAAAGAAGATATATCAATTCAAGATTTAAAACATGAAATCAATCAAATTAAATTAGAATTAAAAGAATTAAAATCAATAACAAACAATCTACAAGCACAAGTAAATATTCAAAACCAACTTACTTTCAATCAAATGAGAACAATTCATGAAAATAGGAATGATGGAGCGTCTACCTCTCAGGAAACAGAAGATGTAGATGAACCTGAAAGATTTATAGATTTAATTTCACAAATCAATTTTAGAAAATGGTTAATTAGAATCAATCTAATCGTCAATAACGAATTCAAATTAGATATAATTGCCTTAGTAGATAGTGGTGCTGATCTCAATTGTATTCAGAAAGGTATTATACCATCCAAATACTTTGAGAAAACCAAAGAAAGACTCCATACGGCAAGTGGAGCTGGAATGAAAATCAATTATAAACTATCAAATGTACACATATGCAATGACAATATCTGTTTCAAGACCCCATTCATTTTAATTAGTGATCTTAGTAAACAAGTCATTTTAGGTACTCCATTCTTAGCATTGATCCAACCATTCACTGTCACAAATGATGGCTTAGAAACAATATGTGAAGATAGAACAATTAATTTCCGTTTTATCACTAGGCAAATGACAAGAGAAATAGATATTTTAAAACAATTATCAATATCTCCAGAAGCCAATATAATTCAAAGAAAAGAGAAACAAATCATGTTTTTAAAAGAAGAAATAGAAAATAAAAATATAGAAAGACAATTGAATAATCCAAGTTTAATTCAACAAATAGATAATTTCAAACAAAAACTTGAAAGGGAAGTATGTTCTGATATTCCAAATGCCTTCTGGCATAGGAAAAAACATACAGTCTCTTTACCGTATATCCCAGATTTTCAAGAAAATAAAATTCCAACTAAAGCTAGACCAATTCAAATGTCTCAAGAGTTACTTCAATTTTGTAAACAAGAAATCAATGACTTACTTAAGAAAAATATTATTAGGCCAAGCAAATCCCCTTGGAGTTGTTCTGCGTTCTATGTTAACAAGAACTCAGAAATCGAAAGAGGAACTCCAAGATTAGTAATCAATTATAAACCATTAAACGATGCCTTACAATGGATAAGGTATCCAATTCCCAATAAACAAGACTTAATCCAAAGATTACATAATGCTAGAATTTTTTCGAAATTCGACATGAAGTCTGGATTTTGGCAGATCCAGATAGCAGAACAAGATCGATACAAAACAGCATTTACAGTTCCATTTGGACATTACGAATGGAATGTAATGCCTTTCGGTCTTAAGAATGCTCCTTCAGAATTTCAAAAAATTATGAATGAAATATTCAATCCGTATGACAAATTTACAATTGTTTATATTGATGATGTCTTAGTCTTTTCTTCATCAATATCACAACATTGGAAACACTTGAATCAATTCTACAATATAATAAAACAAAATGGATTGGTAATCTCCAAACCCAAAATTGTTTTATTTCAAACAAAAATAAAATTTTTAGGTCATATTATTTATCAAGGAACTATTCGTCCCATTGAAAGATCACTCTCATTTGGAGATAAATTTCCTGATGAAATCAAAGACAAGAAACAGTTACAAAGATTCTTAGGAAGTCTGAATTATGTAACAGATTTTTTTCCAAATTTAAGTCAAGAAGTTCAATTGCTCAGAAAAAGACTCAAAAAGACTCCCGGTCCATGGACTCCGGAGCATACTGCAATTGTTCAAAAAATCAAGAAACAAGTTAAACACTTGCCATGTTTAACTTTACCCAATCCTAATGCTTTCAAAATAGTTGAAACAGATGCATCAGACATAGGGTACGGAGGTATTCTCAAACAAAAAATAGACAATAAGGAACAATTAGTCAAATTTACAAGTGGAACTTGGAATCCAACTCAATCCAATTATTCTACAATCAAAAAAGAGATTTTATCAATGGTTTTATGTATTTCAAAATTTCAATCAAATTTACTCAATCAAAAATTTCTTTTAAGAGTTGATTGCAAAGCAGCAAAAAGTGTTTTACAAAAAGATGTCAAGAATTTGGCTTCAAAACAAATATTTGCCAGGTGGCAAGCAATTTTAAGCATTTTTGATTTTGATATTGAGTTTATTAAAGGAGAACATAATTCTCTTCCTGACTTCCTAACCCGTGAATTCCTTCAGGGCCAAGATGCCAAGGAAACTACAAACCATCCCTGCTAGGCTCAATCCAGTCACCAGAGCCCAGCAAGCAAGACAAGCCCAAGAATCCAAGTCATCAGAACCACAATACACAACACCTCAATCGTATGCCCAATTTGCCCAAGATCCAAATGCATCCCAATCAACAAGTCCAGCCCAAAGATTAGTTGGTTTTATCCAAACTCAACCTTCTTCAAATACAGGATCCAATCAATCTACCCGACAAGCTTCACCAAATAACCCATTCCAAGCAAAATCATGGGCTGCAGATTTGGAAAAACAAGAAGAAGATTTGAGAATTCAATTACTTCAAATTGAACAATCCAAAGAATTAGCTCTGGATTCTCAACCATTCAAAGAAGTAGTGAAGAAAAACAAAGGCAAACAATTGGCAAGACCTTCAGTTTCAAGTCAAATTGTGGCGACCAAACCTGGTCCCGCACCTTTAATTTCAGCAAAATCATTTTCAGCAAACCAATCAAATTATTTGCTAAAACCAAGAAGCTTTTTACAGGTTTTTACAATTGAAGAAGAGCTTTATCACCCTGACCCGGATCAGTGTGCACAAAATTATTTTCACAATCACAATACTCCAAATGAACAAGAATTTCCATGTGGTATTACAAACAAAACTCAAAAGTTTTATGAATTCATTTTAGTTGATACAAAATCTGTTTTAATCAAGCACTATCCAGGCTCTGGACCCGAGCCTTATGTTACCCATTCCACATGTCAGATCCTTCAAGTTCACAATTTGTCTTCATGGGGTGTTCATCCTCTTACTCCAAGAAGATTTTCTCAATCATTTGAACCGCAATATTACAATTACTGGGACTACACCTCAGCCTGGTACAATACATTTTACCTCAGACCTACGAGTCATTCATGGCTCATATTTTTCAAACACCAATTTGTTGAAACAATTCCAGCCTGGTTTCTGCAATGGTGGTCATACTTTGGCCCTATTCCAGAGAACCTTCCAGATGAAAGCCAACCAGGTTTCTCCTTGTTTGCTAAACAATACAAGAATACCAAACCTCACCTTAACCATTTCCCATGCCTTTTTCATTTCTTTATCCATTTCAAGCTTGCATGGATCGTCAGTTGGGATTACACCATTGAAGATTCAGGCCCATTTCCAACTCTAGCAAGACAATTCAGGACCAAATGGTGGGATAAATTTGATATCACCCACACACTTGTTCCTCACATCAAGCAATGGTTACTCGGACAAGCAAGAACCATTCAACAGCAACAGAAGCAGATCAAGAAACCAGAACAAGATCAATTCCTCATGACCAAGTCTCAAGTTCAAGCAGGCCTTGCAGGAGCAATGACTAAAGAACAATACAAAAAATGTCTTCAAGAAGCCCTTCTGGCGGTTGATTCTCAAGTTCAAGAAGTTGAAGCAAAGTTAGAAGAATCGGTTGGTGATTATGATCCAAATGATCCAGACGACTTTGTTGTTCAAGTATGACAAATGTCAAGATATGGCAAGATCATCAAGCAAAGTTACTGTAACGCCCCGGATCCGTGTTGTTCATTAAAGATATAACACGTCTCACGGAGGTTAGGCAAGGATCGTTAATCAATTTATGATCGCTGGATAATCATACATCTATAACCTAACAGAGTGCACATTTCCATTTATGCAAAATTGTAACATTTAAACTGAACTGAAATCATATGGTTCATCCCCAATTACTTTAATACATCTCAATTAATTCAAGTTCTCAAATTCGGAACAGATAACCTACAAGTCTAAGGAAGGTAATAGTAGTCTTCCTCCCTATATGCCTCAGCAGGATCTACCCCAGTAATCGCCTCACCACGAGTATCTGAAAAATTAGAACAACAACAGAGTGAGATACGAATATCTCAGCGAGTAGCACATGCATGCAGAAATAGTTGAATCACATTTTAAAACTATGCATCGACAACACTACAATACGTTTAAACAACCAACATCAATTTCCCAAGTTCAAATCAAACAAATCACATCTCAGTTAAATACAATAACACATCGATTGGTCAATGTCATGACTATCGTTTGGTTGATAAATTAAACATGCCAAGTAGACACTCCACACCTCCATGTACACAGTTCCGGCCTACTCAGGGTTTCGGATACTCTGAAATGACGGCCTACTCAGGGTTTCGTCATCCAATGCAGGCCTACTCCCCGGGTTTCTGCATTGACAACCAGGCCTACTCAGGGTTTCTGGCTGCTCTACACCGGTCGTGGCAACACACAAGGCCATGCAATTCCAACAACCAACAATAACATCACATTACTAAGCTTAAACATCTGGATCCAGGACAAGCTAGACCAAAACAGTAAACATCGTATAATCTCGATTTCAATATCAAAACAAAACCATTCATTCCACATCATGTAAGAACTCATCACAATTCATCACCTGTCCCTCTGGACCAAGCAGTACCTCAAGTACATTCAGTATTTTCTCATTTCCATAACACAAGTCATATGAAAGTAAAACTCAATCCATTCATACCAAAGAAAACCTTTCAATACGTATAAAGTTTCCAACAAGTGAAACCAGAAATACAAGAACTTCTCAATCAAAACAGTGTATAGAACAAGGAAAAGTAACTGGTAACTCTTACTAGTTTGGTGTCCGGCACAATACTCATAAGCAACCTAAACTCAACTTAAAACTCATAAGATGTTCACAAATTTTTCCTCTATTAATTTCATAGGCAAAATGGTTTCCCAGGTTCCTAACCAAGTGAATAGTGAAGTGGTTTAACCCCTAAGTAATGCAAATACTCTTGGTCAAATCAGAAATTCCATTTCGGTAAGCAAAATAGGTCTGCCGCTCACCTATTGAGGTGGGCGCGAGGTGAGCGCCGGTCGGCGGTGAAGAAAAAGGGCAAAATCGACCTGCCGCTCACCCGACGCTAGGTGAGCGCGAGATGAGCGCGAGATGGGCGTGAGGTGGGCGCGAGATTCGCGCGAGATGGGCGCCTCGTTTTCTACTTCGCGCGAGATGAGCGCGAGGTGGGCGCGGGATCGGCGGTAGGTCGTTATTAACGGGGCGCCTACCTCCGAGGTGAACGCCGGTGAGCGCGAGGTGAGCGGATACCCCTGTGGTTTTCATTTCTCTGTTATTTTGAGATCTACATGACTGGCCGGTTTGTGAAGGTCTGTAACTACTCCAGTACACTCCTAATACTCCCAGAAGACTTCCCAACCATATTTGAAATTAATCTAAACACTTTCATTTTCAATTATAATTTCAATCCGGAGACTCTGTTCATGTAACTTTCCGAAAACCAGAAAAAACCCAGAAAACTCACACAATCACTTTATATGTAACCCATGCATCAGAATAATCTCGAGAGAAACAGAAAAACACAATCCCAGTTGTAAAACAGTGCTACTCACCTGAGTGTGCTTATTCTCGAATGGTAAAACCTCGGCCGATCACTTCTCCGGCCACGCTCGCGAATGAAAAGTCTACCGAAACTAATCTTCTCGAGCAGAGAGAAATAACCCAATGAATTTCAGCACCAAACTCCTTCTTCCAGCACTTGCGATTTATGGTTCTTCATGAACAGAAGCCCTAGTCGCCACTCCAGCCGAAATCGCGAGTTCGCCTGATCTCCAGACTTAACGAAAATGTTTCCGTAAGTATACGCGTATTTCGTTTAAAACTAAAAACCCTACTTTCCCTTATTTGCTCATTTAACACTTACCTTGCGAGATGTATACGCCGGTGGATCAACCCTTTTAACCCCTTGATCCTATGCATGCTCGCCCACCGAAGATACTACATGTTCAGCATCTATTCGCGTTAATAATCACATAACTACACCTTAATAATACCAATGATAATACTACGATTTTTCGGAAAATGGCTATATAACGCCTGTACATATGAGTATGGGCTAAGCCCTCAAACCACAAAATAACCTGATAAACACAGTTTATACATCAGAATAAATAACTAAATAAATAAATAAATACTCACAAAATTCAGGGTCTTACAGTTACTGTAGAAAAAGTCAAAGTTACTGTAGCAATCACTGTAGCAGATCACTGTTCACTGTAGCGGAACAACTGTTCACTGTAGCGGGACACTGTTACATTTTACTATTCGGATGTCAAAATTTAGTTTCAAATCCGTGGGACTCCTTTGCTTATTTAAGGAGACCCCTTCCCTCATTTCAAATCATCTTCTACTTCAATCTTCTGATTCAAGCAACAATCTTCTTCTTCCATCTTCTATCTTCTCCCATCTTTTCAAGTTCAAGATCAATTACTTTCAAGACCAAGGTTCCTGAAGATCACCTTAGCCTTGTAAGTCCAATCTTTTAGTTTCTTATCCTTTATTCAAGTTGATCTCACCTTCTACCTTTCGTCAAGTCTTAGTTGTTCTCCAATAGTATGTATTTTCAAGTATAATTGTAGATCTTCAAGTGTAACCGTAGTTTCCAAGAATATTATGTACTTTTTTGTATGATTCAATAAATATCAAGATTATCTCTTTAAATCTCACACTTTGTTAGCACACACGCCAAGTAGATCTCGTGGTTGGTGCTACGGCTGTGGTTCCACAGATCTGCTCACGACGGACGGCTCAGCCGCCGGTTTGCTAATTTCTTTACAAGATATAATCAATTAAACAAATCAATCCTTCAAGATCAATTCATGGCTGGCTCTGCCGCCTTGACTCTTTAAAATCAACCCGATCTAGAACAAGGGTCGTCTAGTAGGCACTGCAGCCTCTGCTAGACACTACCGAAACAGTAGAAAGGAACCAAGTATCTCTACGGAGAAAAAGGTTACCCTGACATCTCCCTGTATGTCAGAGAGAGTATACTGGAACTAATCGGCTCATTGATCTTTTAGAGTATCAATTGATCAGATCTATTGATCTGTTTAGTTTAATCAACCAATCAAATTTTCCTTTCTGTCTAACAATTTGTTTCCGCTGTTGTTTGTTTCTTATTTCTTCATTGTTTTTATTGTTTAGCCGAAGCGCTTATTAGTAAGATCCTTATCTGAGTGGTATATATATATATATATCTAAGAAAGCTTGTTTGATAATTTTATTAGGTTTCTGATTTAGCTCTAAGTTTGTAAGATAATTTACTAGTGAAGTGCACATGCAGTATTACATGTAGAACAAGGAAAGAGTTTTGCAATTGTTCATATTTTTAATGAATAGACGAAGTTTTGACTATTTTAACCCTATATTAATGATGCCCTAACACCAAACGATAAGGACTTTTAGGAAAGTCGTGTATAATTGTTGTCACTCTTCCCAAGGGGCCTCTTCTCATCATGAAAATCCCCTGCAGGACGCTGTACAAATGCAGCGTGAGAGGGGAGTGGGATGGGGTGTATTGACCCCACACCCCTCTCACACTGTAGAGAATGTGAACAGGTCATTTATAGTATAGAGTATATCCAAGAAAGTAAGTTTGATAATTTTATTAGCTTTCTGATTTAGCATTATGTTGCTTTTGTAAAAGAGCTCAAAAATACTCATGCCATTGACGCATGCCATTGACCGGGAATGGACACTCCAAGGCTTGAGATACGAGTCGCCATAGATGCTATCAGGGATTGCACGAACCAAAAATTTTGTTAGCCATGTGCTTTGCCAAGTCATGGCATAACAAGAAAAATAAAAAAGGATATACCCCTAATGTTGGACTTCGGTACTACCAAAAGCGGGTTAGGAGTGGGTTTGAGTTTAGGCCAACGTGTTTTGAATAAATATATTATTAATTTATATGGTTTATTAAAAAAACGTCTTTTTTTAGCATTTTTATTACAACAGGGTCACCTTGACCTGCCTCGTTACCAACTGGCCCACAGTTCGCATCCTGTGCATCCTCAATCTGCACACCTGCCGTGAACCCCCCTGCGATGTGCAACACGTGTCCAAAAAACTCAAACGAAAACTACTCTGTTTCGATTTTGGCTTCTCTCCAAAATCAAAACGATACCATTCGGCTTCATCTCGGCTTCGTTTTGATTGAACAAAAGGGCATTCGGCTTCGTCTTCGTGCATTCGGCTTGCCTCTCTCTCGATTGAACCCTACTGTTTCACCATGCTTCGTTTTGATTGAACCCTGCTGTTTCACCACTCTCTCTCGATTTCGGCTTTCCTCTTTCGATTTCACCACATTGCCTCTTCGATTTCACCACATTGCCTCCTTCGTCTTCCCTCCAGCACCCTGCAATCAGAGCCCTCACCACATTACGACATTGCCTCTGTGGCAAAGCATTCGACTGCATCCTGCAAGCCCCGGTCGTGCATCGTGCAAGCCCTCTTCACCAACGCTGTCGCAATAACCCAGGTTCGTGGAAATTTTTTTTTTTTCGGTTCTTGGTTTTTTGAAGAAGTCTGCTTGCCGGGCTCTCCTCGCGATTCTTCAATGGTGGGCTTTGAATGTTTCAGTGATTATCATTGCTAAAATCGCTCCTTTCCTAATATTGATTAACGAGGATGCTTGCATTTGATTTTTTTTTTCTGGGCGTGTCTTGGTTTTTTTAGTTTGTTGCCGTTAGATTGCCTAATCTTCTTCCCTTTTGATGATTTTATTTGATCAATACTTCCTTCGCTTTTCCGTAATTTAATTTGTTTGCAAGTATTTCCTTTGTTTAAATGCTATTCTTCAAGAGGCAAGAGTATTTTTTTTGTTATCCATAGAATTCAGATTTCGTGCTACCTTTCATACCTCATGAACTTCATCAATATGTGGTTTCTTCGACTACGTCTGGAATCTGAATACTCCAAATTTCCATGTTGAAGAAATTCTCTGCAAGAAATATATATCCTACTTATGTATGTCCATTTCTTATAGGAGCATTACTGGTCTTCATTTGTATTCTGTTGTTTCTATTGGATGGCAGAAGACCTTGTATGCTGATTTGCTATAACATGGTTATATGGTTATTTCGCCACCTTTAGAGCATTGAGCAATTCCTTTACATATTGATTGAGTAATTTCTGGTTTTATGCTTCCTTGGCTTGAATTTGTAGGAATTTTCCATCCTTTCTGGTCCAGCCTGCATATGAGATCAGGCTTGCTATAACAGGGTTATGGTTTTGTGTTTTTGGAGCATATAGGTTATGGGGTGGAAGAACTTCTAAAAATGATTCTGAATCAGCTGTGGATTGCTGGATGGAACTCCAGGGTCATAGTTCAGTGATTTGAATGATTTTGATGCAGTTCATTTGAATTTAATTAATTAGCCACCAGATTATCTGAGCACTAGACTGTAGATTTAGCCTTGTGTTTTGGTAAATATCGGAGTAGCAAGTGGTAGTTTCCATAAGAAACATGATGCTTTACATGATTATTACAATCAGTATGGGGAAATGGAGAAAAGACAGCCTCCTCATTTCCTTTTCTCTTGTTTAGTATAGTGTATAACTTCCTTAGTTTTGATTTGGGTGTTGGTTGGGGCACAGTCCTCTATTTATAATGTTAAGGGAACCTACCCTGATGGAATTCATTGCCTCCTTTCACAAGCAAGGTAATTATTCTCCTAAAGCCAACTTGTTACTGCTTATCTAGGATGCACTAATTTCAATGGACACAGTGATGAGCCAGTTTATTTAAATGCTGAAATTAATTAATAGCATTTGATCAAGGCTGGGATTTTTATAAATTGTAATTGTGATTATTGGTAGCCTGCTAGCTGAATAAGAAGCCTCTTAGAATTCATCTTATGCAGCCATTGGTATTTTGTCCAACCTAGTTGGATGATGTCTGAGAAGACTTCAAGACTGCATCAAGCTTGAAAGAAATTTGAAATGAATGGTAAGAACAGGGAAAAAAACCAAAAAACCAGCACCACCCAAAAACAGGGAAAAAAGGAAAAGAAAAGAAAATTAATTTAGTTATATGTTCTTTAATGTTAAGATCTTTTCAGTTTTCCATCCTTGCTGAAGCTTATGGATATGCTTCTGCTTGTTTTACCTAGTCTATAATCCTCATTTACCAATCCCCAAGACAGATGTTGTGGTGAATTTAAGTTGCCAAGTTGTCTTTCTGCTGTTAAAAAAGAAATAGAGTGTATTATTGTTTGCAATGGATATTGTATTGGAAAAGGGTAAAAGCTACCTTGACCTGTAAATTTTTAGTACTTTGTTCATTCTGGTTCCTTCGCATGGAGGATGGTGAAGAATTTTGGGTAATGCTGAACATTTCTTTGGTGATGGTGTGCCATTTCATCTTGGTAGTCTCCTACTCATTTTGAAAGAATTGAGGCCTATAGACTCATAGGACTGAGTGGTGAAAAAAGAGGTAGCATTATGGCTGCCAATGGTGTAATGGGTTGCTAGTGGTCTATTTACATGTAACAGATTTATTATGATCAAACGTAGAGACTTGGCTTAAACTTCCTCTCAAATGATGACTTATTATGTGAATTATTAGGCAATTTGTATGATAGTTTAAAATAAGTGAAGCTTTGAGTTGATTGTATGTTTGGTTTTTGATTTGGCATTTTATGGGTTTTAGAAATATCAGACTCTGCCTTTTTATTTTATTTTATTATTATTAGTTTTAGTGCATCTTTTATCCTTTCTTTTTCATTGAATCATTGACATTCATTTGGTTTGTTTACTTAATGTAGGTCCAAGAATTACAGTTCCAAGGGCTCTTAGGTGGGTTGCTTGTGGAGTTGTATCCGTGGGTTCAACATCCGCTTTATTAATTTTCCTCTTTAGCACTGAATGCGAACCCCAGAACATTGCTGCATATGACAAGCGAAAATGAGTTCGGTTGGCATGGCATAATCCTGGAGCTGCCAAGGGAATGGCTTATAGTTCATTGTTTTAGTTAAGAAGCTTTTGTAATTTTTAAGTGGGACACCATGAGGTGTCATGTAAACAGCAACTATACTCCTGCAAAAGATCAGGAGTCACAAAAGATTGTAATTTCTCGAGTACATATCTTTAACTATTAATATAGCTGGTTGCTTTTTGACGTTTATGTTTTTATTGTAGTATGAAGCATTGGAGCATGTAAAATATGGGTGTTTAAGCAGTGGCTTAAACAGATGTATATTTTATCATTATTCCAATAACATAGAATGTTCGTCCCTAGTCCAAATTATCAACTGCGCTTTGATCCACTACTAAATCTGGAAGCAGAATTGTTTTTGAGTGTGGATTTTTTAAACTTATTTTGTTGGCTGTTTTGAGTGCAATTGTTCATGATAGATTCCTAAACTTGATTGATATAGAGTTTCTCTTTGCGTGTTTTCCTTTTATGGGGTTGAAACTCATATGCTTAATATTGTGCAAATTTGCCTTTATTTTGTTTTTTGTGAGTTGGTTAAGTTTCACACATCTTTGCCTTATTTTTAATGTCTAGACGACTGAAGCAAGCTACTTTGTTTCAGGCCATTAGTGCTCACAAGGATCACGTAAGTGATTGACTTCCTCGATATTGATATAAAGGTGAAAACTTTGCAATAGCACTATTCTTATTGTTGCAACAAAATTTTACACTTTATCTTTGGAATGAGATACAATGCATATAGGTATTGCTTTAGGGCATGGCTACAGACAAAATGCTTCCTGACTAAAAGAATGTAAATGAGACAATGAGCATAATACAACAGGTATGGGGAAGATTGAGAGTGATGACTGTAAGGTGATTGAGAAAATTCTGGGGACAGGTGTAAAACCCCGAATTTTCCTTAAATAATAAATTAAATTAGTAAATAATATTACCGAGAGTTATGATTGATAGAAACATTTTAATATTGTAGGGTGTGATCATCTTAGCGGAGATCCAGAGTTAGACGCAGATCTGACCGTCCGATCGTGAGATATCGAGGTATGTATTCTAATTGGGCAAGGTGTATAGAAGAGTTGCATGGGAGATGCATAGGATCAGGGGGTATATATATGTATAAAGAAATAACCTAAATTGTATACTTGTATTGTCGCTCGTATTGAAGAGCCGCAAGCGACGAAACCTGGTTGAGCGACCAAGAGAAGAAGAAGAAGAAGAAGGAAGGGCTGGGCATGCGTTCATCGTCCAGGGAGTTCCTCAGTGCAAGAGTTTTGCCATTGTTCAGAATAGAGAAGGAGAAATCAGCGTATAGAGGTAGGTGACATCGTTTTGGTTTAAAATTGGATTTACCCTTGTTTAATCGCAAATGCATGTTTCTATGTTATGTAATGTTGTATTTAGTTAGCTAAGCATGCTATAAATACACTAGAATGAGTTTAGACGAGGAAAATCATGATTTAGAACTGTTTCTGCTCGATTTGGTAAGACCGCCGACCTCGACTGTACTAGGCGCTCATCGGCGATCCTAGGCGCTGGTTATAAATTTGAGGACGCCGTGGACCGCGGGACGACGGACCGTGGGCGCTCGAATTTGCACTACCGCCGACTGATGACCACCCGGAGCGATCCTGAGCGATCCCAGGCGCTCTCAGCAGAAAATCCAATTTTTCATAATTTCGAACCTAATTCAACTCTAAACTATTTTTAGACAATTTTAATGATTAAGGTCTTTTAAGACCAAAATAAACTATCTAATTCCCTGTTTTTCAGAAAAACAAATTAGGGAGATATTTAGGACATTAGTTGCCAAGTTTTGAAGGAAAATGAGAAATGTGATTTTGGAAAAGCCTAACTACCATTTGATTATCTAAACACTTCTAAATGGCATTATAAATCATAAGACATTATAAAGAGAATTCAGAATCCGAATGACTGAAGAATGAAGTAAATGCACAGATATAACCATTATATGCCGCTAGGCACCAACCCTTATAGAATTATGATACTTTAGGGAATTTTGGAGTCTAGTGGGCGTAGCTAGTTATGGATCCATAGTCGTAGCTAGATAGCTAAGGGATATGTCATTTGGGTTGAGTTACTCCTATATGTGACGCGCTTCCTTTGCAAGTTAGTTTGTCTGGGAAGGTCCTATGTCTGGAGGGACACCTCGGTGAGCCGCTGGTGATTCCCTGTACATGTGGATAAGCGACCATCTCCATGTATTGATTCTGGTGCTGCATGCTGGTGGTACATGCCAACTCTGATGGGTACGTGTGCAATAAGTCGGTGACTACGGCTCTTGTCTAAGCTGCGCTACATGGGGCTTGAGTATCATTAGTAGCATCGCTCCTAAGTCGTACGGTGGTATAGCAATTGGTTGAGAATCATCTCAAAAGGTTTATCTATCTTTGTGAGTCCTACAATGACACTGAAAACACAACACTTGATATGATTATTAGTATTATTGTGCACGTGCGGGATGCATGTGATTGGGATATTGGTCGGATGTGACTGCTTAGTACATCCTGGCAATGTGTGGATTATGCTACTGATTTGGCTATTGAGTTCTTATATTAAAACTTGCTGAAATTCATTTCTAGAACTGTTTAGCAAACTGTTTTGTGTTCATGAATGGTATAGATGATTATGCGAGCCTGATTTATCGATGTTGCTTAATCGTGCATGAAATGTTACTTTGCTTATATTAACTGTTTAGTCATGCATGTGTTACCTACTGAGATATTCGTATCTCACCCTACTTCTATTCCATTTTTTTCAGCTGATACGCGAGAGGGGGATCTCTTAGACTTCCAGGGAGAGATAGCCGAGTATTCGCCGGAGGATTATTATTATCCAGATCTTGTCTGAGGTGGATTGATGTTATAGACTTAGCATTTTTAATTGGTTATTATCATTTATTGGATTTGATGTATGAGAGAGATAAGAGAGAGATAGTAACCAGTTCATTTTACCAGACTTTGATATTACTGACTGATGGTCAAGCTTTATGCTTAGTTGAGGATTTTGATCTACACTTCCGCACATACTTGTTTCCGCACTCTGATAGTTTAATAAAATGATTGGATTTTGCTTTCTTTGGTCTGGTATGTTATTGATGTTGTAATTGATATGGGCCAGTAACACCTCGGATTTGGTTGTTGAACTAAATTCGGGTTGTTACAGTAGCGAACCGGGTTCGGGTCGGGTGTCGCTTTGCACTGACCCGGGTTCGGGGCGTTACAACGGGATACAGTTGAAACATATTACAAATGCTTCTCAAAGGGGTATGGGCGGATTAATGCGGAATTCATTTGCCATATCTTGATTGAGGTGGTGACATCAGCCCTAGTAGCATTGTTGAAAAAGAAGAGCCTTGCTGCTCCATAGAGTTGCCTCTATTGGATAAACTCGCAATGTGTTGCATGTCCTTCCACCTTGGGCAAAGCCTTCTACAATGTAACTTGAAGCAAATAAAATCATCGACTTGACAAGCCACATACCACAATAAACTGTACCATTGGAAAGGCATCATTTCTTATTTCCTGAAAAAAGTATAAAAACATACAAGTTAAAAGTTAAGATTACTAAAGGAATAATGGGAAAGTCCTAAAACAATCAGTCTCAATTTGCAGTGGTGTACCTCTGGCTTGCCTTCACAGAGATAAAATTAATTCCCAAGAAGCAACTTCAAAATGCCACCATGTGTCATTACATGGTGAACACCATGCGAATTCACCAAATTGAAAAGTTTTTGTTGGGAGTCGAAAAACAGAGGCAAGCAAAGAACATACAATTCTACATTGTCCATCATTCCAAACCATGAGCTAAGTGATTGAAATACCAGAAAGCCCATCTCCATTACATAATGAACAGAGTCTTATAAAACCTTGTTTTAAGCAAATTATTTATTTAAGTTACTATACATATATAACTACACTGCCAATTTGACATTGCAAACCTGATTTAAAATCTCATCTTTTTCATATGGGCTTGAGGACAACTAACGAAAATTTTAATCAGTAGGCCAAGCAAAGAAATAGAAAATAGAAAATCTAGGGGAACTGATCAACAAAACTTAATCAGTCAATACCAAAATTGACTATATCTGACAAAACTTTATATACACTGTTAGTTGTATTTTATAGAGGCCAGTCACAAAAGGCACTTTAGGAACACAGGCAGTAAAAGGCACTACTGACATTAACCAAACCTGCATCATCAACCAAACCTCCAAAGAGAATAAATGACTGGAAACTGGTTAGTCTTCTTAACAATGAGACTTCTACTACTACACAAGACCTTTGTGGAAGCTCTAGGGTTAGAAAGTTTTTAAGTACTAAATACTAGACTCTAATTTTGATGGATGTTTTCTCACTTATTTTACCATTTGACGCATAAAATTAGTAATATTGTCTCAGAGAACCCTTCAATTTACTGGATCACATTAAACTACCAAATTATTCTAAAAGAAGAATACATGGAAGAACATGATCAGATACAAACATGTGGATATTTACTGCATCTTCCAAACAAAATAATTGCAAATCAAACACGAAAACAAAAGGGGCACTGAAGAATCCAAAACGAAACATAAAATCAAACTAGATCAATAGGAAGCGAACTGACCCAAATGGGGATCTGATCCACTTTGAAAGTATTTTCGTATTTTCAAACCTAGGGTTTGTTTGTTTGGATGATCACAACAACTTTCCGGAATTAAACTAATGCGTTTCTTTAAATCTAAAATTCGAAGAAGATACGATACCTGGATAATGCGACGCAGAGGACGTCGGGGGCCTTTGGCGGCATGTGTGCCGAGCCAAGGCGTTTGATGCCAAACGATCTTCTCGTTACTACCGGCGACGACTTTATTTCCGGCGGCGACCAGTTCAAGCGACCACATTCCCGGCGACATTTGCCATAGAACAAAGCATCCGATCTCGCCACCTCTGGCTCCAATGTTCCTCACGATCTTTCCCGTCGCAATCTCGGTTATAGCCCGGCAAGCACTCCACTAGTTGGAGGGAATGGTGAAACAAGGCTTGAAATCTCAAGAGAGGCAAGCCGAAATCGAGAGAGAGGCAAGCCAAAAAACCAAGAACTGAAAAAAAAATGCACGAACCTGGGTTATAGCGACAGAGTTGGTGAAGAGGTTCTGGTTGCAGGGTGCTGGAGGGAAGACGAAGGAGGCAATGTGGTGAAATCAAAAGAGGCAAGCCAAAATCGAGAGAGAGAATGGTGAAATAGCAGGGTTCAATCAAAATGAAGCATGGTGAAACAGCAGGGTTCAAAACGAATGGTATAGATCTGGGTTTTGGAGGTTCTTCAAAACGAAGACGAAACCGAATGCTTTCAGAACCCTCAAAACGAAGACGAAGACGAAGCCAAAATGAAGACGAAGCCGACTGCTTTCAGAACCCTCAAAACGAAGACGAAGCCGAATGCCCTTTTGTTCAATCAAAACGAAGCCAAGATGAAGCCGAATGGTATAGATGGGTTTTGGAGGGAAGCCAAAATCAGAAGAGAGTAGTTTTCGTCAAATAAGTTTTTGGTGTTTCGTTCGAGTTTTTTTGGACACGTGTTGCACATCACAGGGGGGTTCACAGCGGGTGTGCAGATTGAGGATGCACAGGATGCGAACTGATTGGCCCATAGTTGCAGGTTAGGGTTTGGTATATGCTAGACCTTATAGTGTCGGATTGGGGTTTATTCAAACCTGCCCTATTGACATCGCCTAACCCTCTCTTACTTTCACTCATATCCATTTATTCCAAGGGTTGAAATCATCTGCTGTTACAGACCCTGAATCATCTGAGTCATATGCAGCGTCTCACCACTGTTACACATTTCACATTTTCCGCACGTGAAAAAGGCACGACTTTGAGATGCTGCACATGGTAGGGTCAGCTGCAGGATCACTGCAGTAGACGATTTCATCCCTAACGCCTAACTAACATAAGGAGTCTTCTAGTCCTCCCTTGTTTTTTTCCTTTATATTTACATTCCTGTCGCCTTCTCAGCTTTGAAACTCTCTTCCCCTCCTTGAAGCCCTTACCTACCACGACCTATTGAAGAACAGCACCTATTACATTCTTTAATTTAAAGTTTAAACTACTTGATAGATTCAATATGCAACGTACGTCACGTTGTTATACGTACTGTGAAGGAGTCAAGATCACAAAGGTAGGTTATCTACATCACTGCCAGGTAGGTGTTTCGAGCAACCCTCTCTCTGTCTAGTAGATGCATTAAGTTTAGATTCATTGAATAATCATTTTGTCTATCTAAAATTTCTCTAAGCTGATATAAAATATCTTCTATAATAGAAAGAGAACAAGACAATGTTCAAAACCGGCCGTAACTCGTTTTACGGCTACGTTGACCGAAATGGCAATTGAGCTGCAACTTGCTTTGTTTGAAAAACGAGGTCTATCTTACACTCTACTGAGAAACTTATCCAACGGGCAATTTCTGCCCCATTTCGTTACGAAGTACTAAGACTTTCAATATTGACTGCAACTACACTTTTCATTTAATTTGTCAAACTCATTATTTTATTAAATAGCACAACAAGAGGAGCCTTGGAAATATATATATTACACGCACAACCTCTATATAAATCAAACAGAGCTTCCTGTTGGAGTAATAAATCCTTCTCTTTCTCGATCACCCCATCAGGAGATAAGAGTGAGAAAGGATTCCTCATTTTCTTCTTCAGCTTTTCTGCTTTTATACCGGGAGGTTTTTGTTTAAAGAAAAGAATAGCCATGACTGTTGATAATACACTTGAGGAAGGTCTCCTTGGTTATGATGAATCCTCCAAGAGCAAACTCACAGACGATGGAATTGGATCAAGATCATCCCGCCTTGCCAAATGGGCACTCATTCTTCTTAACTGCGCATTTATCACCATTGGTAACATGGCGCCATTGATAACCAGAATCTACTACCTGCACGGAGGTAATCGGAAATGGTTGTGTAGTGGGTTACAGACTGTGGGATTTCCTCTACTGCTTGTCCCCATTGCAATCTTATACATTCGAGATCGCATGTCAGGTGTCAGAAACGTTGCCTCACCAAAGCTAATGGTGTTCAGTGCTTTAATAGGACTCGTTACAGGCGCAATCGGCATTTCTTCCTCCTATGGTTTGTTGCTTCTTCCTGTATCAACATCCACACTCATCATGTCCACCAACCTGGTTTTCACGGCTTTCTTCGCCAAGTTTATGGTGGGGCAGAAATTCACTCGCCTTTCAATTCTTGCAATTGTATTGATGACGATGGGTGCAGCCGTGGTGGTGATTGGCAAGGAGGGTGCTTCCAATTCTGGCGTCTCTAATGGCACATACATGTTGGGATTCTTCCTGACCATCATAGCCGCAGCATTAACTGGTTTTACGTTACCGTGCAGCGAGTATGCCTTTGCTACGAGCACGAAGACCAGTACTTACTCTGTGGTTTTGCAGTTTTTGGCTGGCAGTACTTTCGTTGGCACCATCGTATCCACTATTGGGATGCTTATAAGCAAGGATTTCCAGGCAATTCCGAGAGAAGCCAGTGAGTTCGGGTTGGGCACGACGATGTACTATTTGCTACTGGCTTCAGCTGCGATGGCCTGGCCAATGCTGATGCTGGGTAACTACGGACTGGTCTTCTGCACGTCATCTTTGTTTGCTGGACTTTTTGGGGCTTTGATGGTTCCTCTCGCAGAGGTTGCTGCAATCATCATGTTCAATGAGCAATTCACGAGAGAGAAAAGCTACTCTTTCATTCTCTGCCTGTTAGGCTTCACCTCTTACTTCTACGGAAGCTACAGGGAAAGCAAGCGCCCATTTTATCGTAGCAAAAGTCGAAAAAAAAAAAAAAAAAAAAGAAGAAGAAATGACCTGATTTATTTAATTTATTTATTTTACTTTTCCCAACATGTACAGTTGTATAGTCAAACTATCAGAAGTCAAATTTTTTTTATAAAAGGCAATTCTTACTTGCTATTCAGATAAATTGTTGGCCGACATGCGGGCTATTTATGTAAATGATCATTCCGCGTACAGTTTTCGATATAAAATCATTTGCCGACTTTTAAAATAATCTGACCAAATCTACCTGTTGCTACTGCTACGGTAAAGGCAAGTCCTTTGTCTGTGTAGACCTAGACGTGCAAGAGAGAATATAATGAAATGACGCGTACAGGACGTAGTCAAAAGAAAGGGTTCGCGCCACGGATGAAACCGTCTAACGCTGGGTCTGTGCTGCAGACCCAACAACCTCCGTGAGACCCAACAGCCCCTGTGAGATACTGTCGGGTCTGTAGCATACTTTTTTCAAATGAAGATTACTGACCGTCAGATGCTATACGTGCAGTATCTCACAGAGGCTGTTGGATCTGCAACACAGACCCTCCAATAGACGATTTCAACCCCCTTATCCGTCGTCATTGAGTTTAATTATATCGATTGGTTGTCATTTGGTTCACATCGTTGAACTCCTACTTTCCTTCATTAATTGGTGGCTCTTCAAGAGAGATGTTGCTGCTTCCGTGCATGACTATTAACTATTTTTTCAAGAAATAGAAAAATTAAACACAACCAAATATGTAAAACCCTCAATCTAAATTAACTAGCCTAACCCAAAATATACAATTGGTGCAATTTGGTTTCAGTGAATTTCACAAGCATGCGTTACCTTAATCAACTAGTAAAAACCACGTGAATGATTTTAGATGCTAATATCACCTTAATAAAAAAAATTTATAGTAGCAAACGTTAGTAAAATAAATAAAAATAACTCCTATATGGATATAATTTTTTAAAACACTACAAATAGATAAAACAAACAAACAAAAACAATCATAGTAAAACTTGTAAGTAAAAAAATTATACAAGCTAAAAGGCTTATGATATTGATAATAGAGGCATCCATATCCTTTATAGTGTAAGCACCCAAATTTTGCACATCAAAACTCATTGAACTAAGGGTCATAATTTAGCAAAATTAAGAGCTAAAAATATGATCCTAAAAATAAGCTGAATTAGCCATAAATTTTAACACCATTGAAAAGAGGAAATCGACACGATTCTTACATCATTGATTGTGTGTGAATTAGAATCCGAATAGAAAAGATATGGCAAAAACAGTCTTGAGGGCAATCTTATAATTTCATTCAATTCAATTTGCCACGTGACAAACCTGCACGTGCAAAGAGTTTGCCATGTTATATGGTAAAGGTGTAACTCACAAACGATAAAAAAAATAATAAAAAATAAAATAACCATACATAAGATAAAATATAAAAAAAAAATTTTTAAAAATGATAAAACTAAGATGATAGGAATGGGGCACAATGCCACCTGGCCCCCTACCATCCCTAAATTAAATGCTTGTCTTCTGTTTATAGAAGAGAGGAGCCAAGGAAAGGGAGGGAAACAAAAGAGGGGACATGGAGAAAGTGAGCATGCAGGAGAGTTCTTAAAAAAAAAAAAAAAGGAGAGTACTTAAAAAAATAATAATAAAGAAAGAGAGAGGGGAATGAAAGTAAGGGTGCTTATTGGGCTGTGGCGGCACAAGCCCGGCACGGCCCAACATGTGTTTGGCGTGCCCAGGCAGTGGGCCAGCACGGCACGGCCCACTCAAGGAGTTGTGCTGTGCCGTGCCCATATATTGGGGCCCGTGGCCCGTTAGGCACATGGCCCAGAGGGTCGGGGCCCGTTTGGCAAGCAGGCGGTAGGCACGGCTGGCCGGGCCCCATTTAGCATGCGGGCGGCCCATCGGCCTACGCACAACGGCAGGCACGTGTGCCTGCCATTGGACCTAACTTGGCGGGATGGCTAGCCATTTTTTTCCCTCTAAAAGTGGTTTTTACACTTTATTTGACTGTTTACCCCCCAATAGCCATATTAGGGGGTATGCTTGTAATTGACTGTAAATGACCATTTCCACCCTTCCAACTACCAAATAACAGTCATATTGGAGGGTAGAGGTGGTAAAAAGGCACTTACTTAAGTATTAAGCCTTATACAATTGGGGTAATATAATATTTATATATGGATATATCAGTAGATAGGTGTATATGTTATCTTGGTTTAATTTAAGCTCAAAGTGAATCTGCATGATTTCTTCCCATCTTTCATATAGGTGCACATATATTGAAAGGATTGGTGTTAGCAAGTCATGCTGTTCCCTTCTGAGTTATTTTTGTACTTTATTTGTGGGAATGAATATTGAGAACAAGGAATTATAAGTGATTAAATTTCTGAGGTTATTGAGCATGGATTGTTAATTTGGAAAAGTAATGAAAACGTAATGGTTTTGGCAGTTAAAGGATGAAAGCTAAGTCTGATCATCTTGAGTTCCTTAGGGACTTGATAGTTTTGAGCTTTGGGGATTTTGGTGTTATATTTGGCAAATTAGAGTTGCCAGGAGATTAGATAGCACTGGAGATTGGGGAGTTTGATGTTATATTGGGGATGGATTGGCTATTTAGACACCATATTACCCTGGATTGCTACAGTGGGACGGTGACAGTCAGTGGGCCAGATCAAAATACTTAATTGTTTCATATGTGAGGGATTGAGGTCTCACATTGGTCTTGTAGCATCTATTGTAGTAGAAGAGTCGAGGGGTGACTCACTTGTCATCTCAGATGTGCCAGTAGTTTGGGATTATGTAGACATCTTCCCAGATGATCTACCTGGATTACCACCTGCTCAGGAGATCGAGTTCAGGATTCAGTTGTTTCCTGGTACAGCTCTTGTTTCGAAGCCACCCTATAGGCTTTCGAAACCAGAACAAGAGGAGTTGAAGAAGTAGATAGATGAGCTTCTAGAGAAGGGGTTCTTCAGGCCGAGTGTGTCACCATGGGGCGCACCGGTTCTCTTTGTGCAGAAGAAGGATGGTAGTATGCGCATGTGCATCGATTATAAGCAACTGAATCAAGTTACTGTGAAGAATAAGTACCCATTGCCTAGAATTGATGACTTATTTGTTCAATTGGGAGGCGCGTCTTGGTTTTCCAAGATCCATTTGAGATTGGGCTACCATCAGTTGAGAGTGGTAGAGGAGGATATAGAGAAGACGGCTTTTCGGACGTGTTATGGGCATTATGAGTTCTTGGTTATGCCTTTTAGGTTGACCAATGCCCTAGCTGTCTTTATGGATCTCATGAATAGGGTTTTCCATATCTTAACAGTTTTTTGGTGGTATTCATCGATGATATCTTGGTCTATTCTAAGACCAGGGAGGAACATGTTGGGCATTTGAAGGTGGTATTGCAGATTTTGAGGGACCATAAGCTGTTTGGGAAATTCAGCAAATGTCACTTTTGGTTGAGGCAGATATCTTTTCTGAGACATATTATTTCAGGTGATGGTATATCCATGGATCCTGAAAATGTTAAGGCAGTAGTGGAATGACCTAGACCCACTATAGTTAAAGAGGTCAGGAGTTTTCTTGGTATGGTAGGGTACTACAGACGCTTCATAGAGGGATTCTCCCGTATAGCAGCACCCTTGCCTAACCTAACCAAGAAAGCCGTGAAATTTCAATGGGATGATCGGTGTGAGCAGAGTTTCCAGGAGTTGAAGCAAAGGTTGACCACTGCCCCAGTTGTGATAGTGCCATCCATGGATGAAGCGTTTGCAATGTATTGCGATGCTTCTAAGATTGGTTTGGGATATGTATTGATGTAGCAGGGAAGAGTTGTTGCGTATGCCTCTAGACTTCTGAGACCCCACGAGAGGAACTACCCTACTCATGATTTGGAGTTAGCAGCCATAGTGTTTGCACTTAATTTATGGAGACATTACTTATATGAGGTAGAGTTTGAGATCTTCTCTGACCATAAGAGCCTGAGATATTTGTTTTATCAGAGGGATCTTAATATGAGGCAGCAAAGGTGGATGGTTTTGCTTAAAGATTTCAGATTCACGCTACAATACCATCCGGGTAAGGCAAATGTGGTAGCAGACGCCCTGAGCCGTAAAAGTGCAGTTGAGGATCAAATAGCCACTTTGGCAGCATGCATGACTAGTCAGTGTAGATTGGTGGACTCAGTCAGAGATTGGCAGGGAGAGTTTAGTTTGTCTCAGGATTAGGTGATTAGAGTAGCACGTATATAGTTAGAGCCTGATCTGATTCAAAGGATTCGGGAGAGATAGTTAACAGATCCACAGCTGATTCAGATTAGAGAGTTGATGAGTAGAAGATCTGAGGCTACTACAGATTTTTCTAAGATAGATGGGTTATTTAGATTCTGAGGCCATATATGTGTCCTTGATGATGAGAAGATAAAGAATAAGATTCTGACAGAAGGGCATACACCAAAATATGCAGTTCACCTAGGGAGTACGAAGATGTACAGGAATCTTAAGGCTATCTATTGGTGGTCAGGAATGAAGAGGGAAATAGCAGAGTTTGTGGCCAAGTGCTTGACATGTCAGCAAGTTAAGGTTGAACATCGTAAGCCACCTAGGTTACTTCAGTTACTTCCCATTCCAGAGTGGAAGTGGGTACATGTTACCATGGACTTTATGTCTAGGTTGCCTTTGACAGTGAAGAAGGAAGATGCCACTTGGGTGATAGTTGACAGATTGACTAAGTCAGCACATTTCTTACCCATCAGCACCACACAACAGTTGAAGTCATTGGCTGAATTGTATGTTTGCGCACGTCGACCTGCAAGGGCGCACGCGATGCGAGGGGAAGGGGGAATTAGGAGTCGCTACTGCCTGATGGGGTGTAAGCAGACACCTGGATGCCTAAAGGATGTCTATTAGGTGGTCTGCGCATTGAGATTTTGGGAAAGGGACCGGTTATGATTCGGGGAAGTCCGTAGACACCCGAGTCCGCCCCATCAAAAGACGAGTCCTACGGGTTATCTTGGTTAGCGAGTCAACTCACTTTTGGTCTCACCATATTCCTAAGCCAAACATATACACTTATTTCAGGTCTAGGTGGCGACCACCAAAGTGGTGTGGGTCCCCTTCCTTTTATTTGATTTTATCTTTTTATCCAGGTGATGTTGGTCTGATATGGGCCCCGTTGGAAGGCCCATAGGATGCCAAGTAAGGCTTAGGCTAAGCCCAATTCCCATTTGGGGTTACATTGGATAACCCCATTTATTGGATTCGTTTAGTTGGTTTGGGGGTTAATTAAACATGCATGATTAGTGGGTTCAGATTTTTAATGGGCCCATTGGGCTTAGAAACATCCCAAGGGATTATTCGAGTAGTCTTGGGGTCCTATTATTGAAATGGGCCCTGGTTTGGGCTGGTCGGGTGTGGGCCCTATTGAAAGGCCCACGATGCCTTATTGGGCCCAAGTCTCACAAAAGAGGGCCTAGGCTTCCCCAGAGGCCCTATGGATCTAATTAGGCTCAATTGAGGTGAATAAAAGGGGGCCCAAGCCCAAAGGAACAGATTTGGGGGTCTGCTGGGTGTTGACCGCAGACCCTGTGCTAACAGGCCCTGTCCACACATACTGTGCGGGTAGGCCTGAACCGCTTTGTGTTTGCGGTTGCTACCCGAAAGGCCCAAAAGCCCAAAATCTGAGAGGGGCCTGGGAGTCCTCTCTCCTCCACTAATTTCCCTACGTCTGTGGACCTCATGGAAGACCCACTGTAGCTTGGAGAATTCCATTTCTGGCTAAAAAGTATGCTCTCTTCAAGGGTGTTCCAAGGGGAAAGAAGGGGAGGAAGCTTGGGGCTTCTCCCTTCTCTTGGAACAGACATTAAAAGGCATAAGACAGAGACTATAGGGGTCCCAGTTCTAGTGTGAAAATGGTCTGCTCTCTTCTCCATGGGGAGAGAAGAAAGATGGCCCAGAAGGCCTTGACCTTGTCTCATTCGGCCATTCATTCATCTCACTTAAGCCACACATATACAATAGACAATTAGCAGCCAATCAAGCATGAAATTAGTGGCTTAAAGTATGTGAGGACGGTGTGTAAATGGCGGGAATTCTAATGGGATCAATCATGCTTCCTAAGGGGCTTGAGTGTGTGCAAAATGAACTAAACATTGGACATGATATGCTGAAGATGATGCCATCTACCACTGCTCATAAAAAGTGAAAGAAAACAACCAAAGTGGATCTTAATCAGGCATTTTAAGTGCTGCCCGTGTCTGTGTGTGATGCTCATTTCATACCCACAAAAGAAACATGCTAAAACAGTGAATAAAAAAGGGCGAGTGAATGCATGTTGTATATTCTTTACCCTGCATACTTAACCATAGAAATAAATGAGCGTTACCATGAAGCAAAAAAATGAGATAAAGAGACAACATGAATCATACTTTAGAAGAAAGGAAAGGGGGGACTTAGAGGGTACATTGGACACAAAACATGGCGGGAACAGGCTCCCCGCAATATGAATATATAAGCAGCCCATGCATATGCTTATTTGACCAACCATACAAGGCCTCTCTCCTCCCATTCGAAGTAACAAACTCCCCTCACCATGGGAGCTTTAAAATATGAATAGAAGGAGAAAGAAATGGTGAAGAAACAGCAAAGAGATTATTATCACAGTGGTTAAAGATATAAGATGTTCACCATGCTTCCACTTTCATATGTGTTGAATAAAAGATGTTGAGAAACTCACCTAGGTGTAGGGAGACCACCCTGGTACTATGTGCAGGCTCCTGGAAGTTAAAACAGTGGTTGAAGCATCTCTCTTCAACTTTCCAGCAAGTTCCCAAGCTCCTTTTTTACTTGGGTTGAAGAGGAAGGGATCAAAAGGGGTGTTTAAGGAGGTTGAAGTGGGTTTAACGGCTTGAGAATAGGAGGAGGGAGCAGTTCAGAGGTTCAAGTAGCAGAGAGGAAGGAAAGAAAGCAATTAAAACCGACCAGCCCCTGTCTTATGCTCGGGTTTGCTATTTATAGAGAATAGATTGAAATCCGCACTTACTATGCGGTTTGGTCGAAACCGCATAGTATGTGCAGTTTTAATGTGTCCACACATCCTGTGCGGACACGCGATGTCATTTCAGCATTAACTAGCGTACAAACTCACCTGTTGACCAGTCTGACGAAAAGTGTCCGCACATATAGTGCGGACACTTTTCGTCCACCGCGCGCAGCGATTGGCTGCGTGAACGGTGTGCCGCAAAAATCGACCGCACACTATATGCGGTCGCGAATTTTCTCTCCCCTTTTTGGTTTGAGTTGACAGCTGAGGTGACTCAACCGCCAACTTAGACAAATCAAACTCTTTCGATTTATGCATTTTTTATTCATCTTAATTAGTTTAATTAAGACGTTTTAAGCTTTGATTGATTTGCCCTTGGGATTGTTTTGCTCATATCTTCTCCATTCAGGCTCTGATTCATGCAAACTTAATTGCGTTGGAACCGTGCCGGGGCCCTCTATCCATTGGGATAGGGTATGGCAATCAATTTGGACTCAGGCATAAAGTCACCTTTGGCTCCTTAGGGTTTTAACCTGTCTTTTAGGGTTTTGCTTTTTATATTTTTAGAGGGGTGCAAAAATGAGGTGCTTATAGCTGCCCTTCTTTGCTGGAGCCACATAGCTGATGAACGATAAAGATTAAAATAATCTCATTTTTTCATTTTGCATTTTTGTTGACATTGTCGACGAGCTAAGTCCTTTTGATGTTTTCAAAATTCGGAAAGATTCCTTGTCCTTTAGTTTAAGTTAAAAAGATGGGGTCGGACTTAAACTCGCCGACCTGTTTCGGCGTTGATGCAAAGGTGCTCAACAGTATTCTTTTCCTCTTGTTTGTTCCATTAAAGGAGGCGCTCTTATTCTTTCACCTTTGATTTCTTTTATCCTTTCAGACTTATTCTCTTTGGATTTCTGGGAGGCTTTTGGATCTTGGAAGGAAGGAAGGATGCGCTCTTGTTGTTGTCTGGCACTTCAAAGGAGCTCGCACACCCAACCTACTCTATTTACAAAAGTGGTAAATCAAAAATTACAACATGAGGGCAGATTTCGCCTGCAACTTCTTCTTTCCGTTTCTTCATGCATTGAAATCTTCTTTTGTTCCCTTTCCTTCAGGTCTTCTTTCTCGGGATGATTCCTCTCCTGCTTTGGGTGAGACTTCTCTCAGTTCAAAGACAGCTTTGCTGGGGGGATCTTTGGAAGAGCCTTTCCCTTGACCTTTGGTGGGGCATTTATGGTAGGACCTCTCTTTTTTTTTTTTTTTTTTGAATTGTGGGATCCCTGCTAAAGATTTGTACTAGAGTGCTCTTCATTCCCTTGTTCTTCTTAGGATGAGGCTTCTCTTGGTTAGAGATAACGCCATTAGGGAGCGAGTGGAATAGCCTTTTATCCTCTTATCGGTTTTCTTTGTCCAAGTGAAAAGGTGACGCCATCTTTTCTCTTTTTGGGTGTTGCTTTGGTGCATCTTCCGCTACCTGATGTCCTTCTCGCCTTAGGCACCATTCTCTAGGTAATGAAGCTCCACTGGGGATTGGGTAGGAAATGTCCTTCTTTCTTTGGAGGTTCTTGCATTCTTTTCACCAGCTCATTTGGGTCGAGTCATGGTCACATCTGGTGTGAAAGGTACTTCATTCCTGGAAGGAAATCCGTTGGGGATTTGTTGAAATGAATCTCTTTTTCCACTTTCTTATTCTTTCACTTGGTTGTTCCTAAAAGGAAACAAAAGAAAGGCCTTCAGGTGTGACTCGTTGGGGAGTATTATCAAAAATTTTCAATTTCTCTTTCTGATCATTGCCTACTGCAGAAATTGGGGGCCTTTTTATCCAGGTCATGGACCTGGTAAACTCAAGTTAGCAGCACAAATTTGAAATTATTTCAAAAGCAATTAAGCTGAAATCAGTAGAAAAAAAACAGATGTGTTAGTGTGTGCAAGTGTTTGCAATTCCGAGAGGATTTGTCCCAAGATCAGATGGGACTAAGTGTGCTTGGTGTTTTCAGTAACATTGTCATCACAAGCCGGTGATGCTTTGACTCAGATGCAGTCTGCCGGTTTAGTCCCTTTCCACTTCACTTTGTTCATCCTTGGTATCTCTCAGATTTTCTTGATTCACTACTTTGTTTTGCTTCTGACTCATTCTTTTTTCTGCTCTGCTCAATCCAAACTTTGACCCTTTTGATCCCCTCTCTTTTCTCTTCTTTTACCACGACTGGTCATTTTTTCATGTAGCACCCTTTTTCGGGTTTTCACTGTGTCTGACCTTTCTGAAAGCCATGGATTCCGTCGTTGCCAACCAATGTAAACTTGATTTCTGCCAAGATCATCCTTCTTGCGATCCGAGAGGTCTTAAAGATTGGACGAAATGTAGGCTGAGTTTGAGGTTATGAAAGAAAGATAAATGGCTAAAAAAGGCTTGATTTATTGAGTTCATCATTTTTTCCTTTCACTTTTTTTTAAGTGTTTCAACCTTTTATTGATTTTGGGGCTTATATCCCGATTTTTCATTTTTCTTTGTTTTTGTTGGGTACTCATTTTCCCAATTATTGCTTCTTCTTCTTTTTTTTTTCTCTTCCACATTTCTTTTTGGGTTTTTCTTCTCCAAGAATGCCCAGTTTGTTGTGTAGAACACGTGCACTGGGTTGAAGGAATTTATTAAGGCTCAAAGGTGTCTAACTAGGGTTAAAGACTTCAAGGTGATTGAAGGCATTTACGGTCTAGGTGAGAGTCAAAATGGCCTCTCTTCATTTCTCAATCAGGATGATCCTAAGCATAGTATCATTTGACAGCGTCTGCATTTATCGGCTCAGGGAAGATGGCTCTGTCCATCTCTTGTAGGATTAGTGCCCCCGGGACAGAACCTTGTGAACTACGAATGGCCCTTCGTAATTTGGCTTGAACTTTCCTCTGTTGTCTTCTTGATAAGGAAAGATTCTTTTCAACACAAGGTCTCCCACCTTGAAGTGTCGTGACTTCACTTTCTTATTATAGGCCTGTTCTACTCTCTGTTGATAGAGCTGGCCATGACACAATGCCTTGATTTTTTTCTCATCCAGTAACTGAAGCTGGTCAAATCTGGACTGCTCCCATTTGATGTCATCAATCTCGGCTTCTTTTAGGATTTGGAGTGAAGGGATTTGTATTTCCATGGGAAGAATTGCTTCCATTCCATATACCAGAGAGAAAGGAGTTGCCCCAGTCGAGGTTTTGACTGATGTCCGATATGCGTGCAGTAAGTAGGGCAACTTCTCGTGCCAATCTCTGTAAGTAATCGCCATTTTCTCCAGTATTTTCTTCAGATTCTTGTTGGCGGCCTCTACTGCTCCATTCATCTTAGGCCGATATGCTGTGGAGTTCAGATGTCTGATCTTCAGGTCCTTACACATCTTGTTCATGTCTTTATTATTCAAGTTCATCACATTGTCTGTGATGATAGCTTCAGGCACACCGTAGCGACACACCATGTTGTTTTTTATGAATCTCAAGACATAAGATTTCTTCACATCTCTGAAGGACATAGCTTCTACCCATTTGGTGAAGTAGTCAATCACGACCAAGATGAATTGATGTCCATTTGAAGCTTTTGGATGAATTTGGCCCTCCTTATATAACAAATGGCCACGGTGAAGTCATGGAATGCAAAGTGTTTGGCGGTACATAGATGTTATCTGTGTAGATCTGACACAAATGGCACTTTCGGACATGGGTGTAGCAATCTGTCTCCATCGTCATCCAGTAATAGCCCCTCAGGACTTTTCTTGTGAGCATGTGGCCATTCATATGTGCGCCGCACAAGCCTCCGTGTACCTCATTGATCAAGTTCTAAACTTCGTCCTCCTTAACACATAGTAACAATGAGTCATTGGATGACTTCTTGTAGACTCTACCTCCACTGAGAAAGTACTGCCCTGCAAGCCTTTGTATTGTTCATCTCTTTGTGACCGTGGCGCCGTCTGGCAAAGTTCTGTCTTTTAGGTACCTCTCAATGTCTGCATACCATGGTTCAGCTTCAGGCCTGCTTTTTTCAATACTGAAACAATACACTGGCAAGCGTCGCACTTCTATCTCTAGAGGCTGCACTAGGGACTTGTCTGTTATGCTCATCATGGAAGCAAGTGTTGCCAAGGCATCGGTGAACTAATTCTTGAGTCGTGGCATATAGTTGAATGTCACGCTTTCAATCTGCTCTTCCAGTTCTGTGATCAGTTCTTGGTATAGAACTAGTTTCAAGTCTCTCGTATTCCAGTCTCCAATTACTTGGTAGATAATAAGACTTGAATCTTCAAATACTTCCAACTCTTGTATATGCATCTCGATCGCTGCTCGCAAGCCTAATACGCACGCTTCATACTCTGCCATGTTATTAGTGCAATTGAACAAGAGTTTTGCTGCTATCGAGTGATGGTCACCTTCTGGGGAGACTAGTACTGCTCCGATTCCTCTTCCACTAATATTAACTGCCCCATCAAAGAACATTCTCCACTTGGTTTCATCTGCTTCCTCGGTCGACTCTGTACACATCACATCTTCATCCGGAAAGTGTGTTAGAAGTGGTTGATAATCCGGCAGATGATGCGCAAGAGGATGCGCAGTGAGGTGATCTGCCACTGCTTGTCCTTTTATCACCTTCCTTGTTGTGTAAACAATGTCATACTCAGATAAAAGGACTTGCTACCTTGCTATCCTTCCAGTCGAAATTGGCTTCTCAAAAATGTACTTCAATGGATCTAAATTTGAGATAAGTAAGACAGTGTGGTTGAGCAGGTAATGTCTGAGTTTCTGTGCTGCCCAAGCTAGGGCGCAACACATTTTCTCAAGGGCTGAGTATCTTGTCTTGTAATCAGTGAACTTCTTGCTCAGATAGTAAATTACTTGCTCTTTTCTTCCGGTTTCATCGTATTGTCCTAACACACATCCTATAGCCGTTTCAGAAACAGTCAAATACATGATCAATGGTCGCCCTCGTACTGGTAGAGTCAACACTGGCGGATTCATCAGATATGCCTTGATCTTGTCAAATGCTTTCTGGCAGTCCTCGTTCCAAACCACGGGGTTGTCCTTCTTTAGCAGTTTGAATGTCGGTTTGCACATGGGGGTCAGCTGTGCGATGAATCGACTGACGTATTGCAATCTGTGGAAACCTCTAACTTTCTTTTCTATCTACGGAGGAGGCATTTCTAGAATCGCCTTTGCTTTGGCGAGGTCAACTTCAATCCCGCGCTTGCCAACAATAAAACCAAGCAGTTTTCCCAAGGTAACTCCAAACACGCACTTGCTCGGATTAAGTTGGAGCTTAAACTTTTTGAGTCTATCAAACAGCTTTCCGAGGTTCACCAAATGATCTTATTCTTCTTTTGACTTTGCGATCATGTCATCCACGTACACCTCCATCTCCTGGTGCATCATGTCATGGAACAACAGAGTCATTGCATGCTGATAGGTTGCGCTTGCATTCTTTAGTCTGAATGGCATCATACGGTAGCAGTAAGTGCCCCAGTGTGTGATAAAGGATGTCTTCTTCATGTCTCCAGGTGCCATCCTTATCTGGTTGTAACCAGAGAATCTGTCCATAAATGAGAACATCGAATGCGTCGCAGTGTTGTCAACCAAAACATCAATATGCGGTAATGGAAAATCATCATTTGGGCTTGCTTTGTTCAGATCTTTGTAGTCAACGCACATCCTGACCTTTTCGTCTTTCTTTGGAACTGGAATGACGTTGGCTAACCAATCCGTGTAATCGACTACTTGCAAGAACCCAGCATCTAACTGTTTGGTGACCTCTTCTTTAATCTTCAGGGCCCATTCCGGCTTCATGCTCCTGAGCTTTTGCTTCACTGGAGTGGCCTCAGGCTTTGTTGGTAACCAATGCACAACTAAGTCCATCTCTAATTCGAGCATATCCTCGTATGACCATGCAAACACGTCAGAGTAAGACTTTAAAAATTCAATCATCTATTTTTTTAATGTTTGAGACAGCTTTTTACCGATTTGAAGAATTTTATGTTGTGCTGGTTCAGCTACATTAACAGGTTCAGTTTCCTCAATATTAGCCTAGAAACCCTTTTCGTGCCTTTCTAAGGCAAGCTGAATTTCTGGTGGGGTCTCCAATGATTCATCATCGTCTTCATACTCAAAAGACTTGTCCTGGTCCGTATCAGGGATGACATCTAAATCATTTTTCTGCAATGGGCACGCGCCCCTGTCCGGCCTATTAAAGTTTTGCTCTTTCTCTGCATTGAGTACTTGCTTGTGCTCTTCTGTTATCATTTTTGCATGTTCAATTTGTTGTTCAACGCCAAGGCTTGAAGTTGTTTCCTTTATAATCTTATTGCCTATCTCGTGCTTTGGCACATCTGGGTGTGTGTCAAGATCAACATTAGGATTATAGGGTTCAACATGGTTAATTTTGTTTTACTTTCATTTCCAGACACATACAAATAGAAGAACTCATTCAGATATTCATTGAAAAGAGCAGAGTTTTCTACAACAAAAGCATCAAAAGATGTTGTGGGAACTCCCTGCAGGAGGTCAGCCTTGCTGACTACAAAAGGAGTGGAGTTCCAGTTTTTGAATGGCACGGCATCTTCCTCTTCAGCTGCATTCATCTTCGGTTCAACACTGCCTATCTCAACCATACCAATGAACTCCTCTGGGTCACTTTCATCGCTTGATAGATTATTTCGTCAGCTGCATGGGCAGGCTCACCTTGGCTTTCTTCCAAGTCAGATATGTAGATGACAGGTGGGGGAACAGCAACCGGGGCTTGTTGTGGCAGATCAAGCTATGGCAGAGGTATGACAACAGGGGCTGTTGGAGGTGAGTTTGTTGAAGACATACAATTAGGAGGCCATTCAGTAGACATTTGGGGATGGACTTCTGGAACTCTAGTAGATGGATCTAAGACGTGTGGTATGCCTTGACACATTTGCGCCAATCCCCCCGAAATCGCCCATTCCTTCTCTGCGAGGAGGCAATGGTGGCTTACTGAGCCATCCACATTAGATTTGGCATCGTGACCCTTGGACTTCCTCACTGCTTTGGGACTCATTCTTGATCACACAGATGTAGACATCCGGATTTTCTTCAGTTTTGGATTCTTTGGCGGGAGCAGACGATGGGATTCCCTCAGTGGCGATCACGAAATTGGTGAGTGATTCTTCCATGTGCAATGGTACAATGGTGGGTAGCAGCGGTGCAGCAACTTGTTAATTCATTTCGAATACTTCTAGTAGGCCTTTGGGTGACCAGTCAGGGGATGGTATTTCTGTTTCCATGATCGTCGCAATGGAGTCCAGAGCAAGTGGTTCCTCCCAGAACATGTGTGCTAGCCCTTCCAGATTGTCCCCATCTCTCTCCGGTGAAGGTGGGAACTCATCGCCCCATCCCTGGGCTACTACATTCTCTAGTGAGTTGGCTGCCCTTAGTGCCTCATTGGTGAAGATTTTGTACAGGTCCCCATGTATGCAGATAAACCATTCTGGTGCCCTTCCTTCCATCTTGGCCCTCTTTAGTTCAGATTGCCGCCTAAAAAGTCTTGCATAATCCTCTGGCATTAGATCATAGCCAATTCCAAATCTGACTATTTCCTCTCACACTTGTGTGGCTGTCTTCACTCTTTGCTTATAATGACCTTGTGCGCACCTAAATCTAGAACGCACGCGGGGCGCACGTGAGTTCGTGCGTGCCTCGGCACATTCAGAGTCGCCACTACCTAAGAGGTGCAGGCAGACATGGTGATTGCTCTATCCGGGTCTAAGTCTGGTCTGCGGCTTTTCAGAGTTCTAGCTAAGTCCTCAGTTACGTCCGGGGAAGTTCGAAAACACCCCGGCCCACCCCGTTGGTTTGACGGGTCCCTCGAGTCTCCCTGGTTTTAGTTAGTTTCACCCATCCTAGGCCAGCATGCCACTTTGTTTGGTCTGACGGGACCCTCCGGTGGTGTGGGCCCCTTTTTATTTTATTTTATCTTTTTATTTAGGTTAGGTGGGTCGGATACGGGTCCTGTTGGAAGACCCGTGGGTTGTCAAGGTTGGGCTTGGGCCCAGTAGGGTTATTGGGTAACCCTTTTTGGTTATTTATTAAATTATTTAAGAATATTAAGGGCTTATTGGGCTTGATCTTGGCTCATTAGCCAGGGGTCAAGTGACCTTGGGCCCGTCTGTTGAAAACAGGCCCGGTTTGGACTGGTCAAAGGTGGGCCTCATAGGTGGACCCAGGGTGTCTTGGTGGGCCCATCTAGGCCCATGGTCTAAAAGTGGACTTAAACAGTCCAAATTATTCATTGGGTCGGGTCAAAACCAATTCGGGTCGGAGTAGGATCCAACCGGATCGAAAAATCTTATTTTTTTATGTTATTTCAAAACTGCCCGTATTTGCTATACGGGCTGGCCTTGCCCGTAAGTGCTATACGGTTCAGGCCTGCCCGTATAGCAAATACGGGCATGCCCAGACCGTACGACCTTTACGGGCATCGCCTGATTTTTGAGTTTTGTCGAAATTTCGGCAGGGATTGGTTCGGTGGCCTTCCTGGGTGTTCCGGCGACTTCTGCAGAGGTTCTCAGTTCCTTCACCATGATGCATTTGTTCTACTTGCTCCAAATGTCCTTCTTTAGCCTTTAATGTCTTGTGAGGGAACCAAGTCTTCTTCTCCCTCATTTTTGCTAAGTCATCCTCTAGTTGCTTCGAAAGAGAAAGGAATGAGGGGATGGGATTACATTGGAAAAGTTTAAGAGGACAAATCCCTCTTGCATTTGTAAATGCAATCAATTAATCAAAATATGTTATTTTTTTCTTCCTTTTGTTTGTTTTATGGGTCCACTCTCTTTTTATTCCATAAAGTGTTGCTCATTTGCATGAGAGGATTCCACCGAAAATGAAACAAACAGATTAGTAGCAATGTAATAGAATAAGAGAAATTTAAAACTGTTTGCATAAGAAAAATCACATTTATATTGAAAAGAAAGTTACTAGAAACATTACCACACTACGAATTCCTTGATTTGATGATGTCGAGGTACTCCAAGAATTTCGACAGCGCTTCCGCGTCTCCGCCGGTTTTCTGAATTGAGTTTGAAAAGAGGTTCAATGGGTTGTTGATACTTACGAGGTGAAATGAGAAGGTTAGATAGCAATTCGGGGGTAAAATGGGTATTTCTAGGTTTGGTATTGGGGTGGTAGAGCCTGGGCAGGTTTTTGGATGAGCCGGGGGCAGAGAAGGAGAGGGGGAGACCATTAGGGGGGCCAGCTTACCGAAATGGGGAGGCTGACCCTCCTATTTATAGGCAAAAGAGTCGTGCCCGTACTCAAAGTGTAGGCACGCCTTGCCCGTAATTTAGCTACGGGTGCGCCTTGCCTGTATTTCATATACGGGCGCGCCGCCCTCGTCCGCAAATCTCACGCGAATCGCCCGTACAGGACACGTGTCCCGCCGTACGGCGACACGTGTCGCCTTCCAGAAGGCTTGCCCATATTTGAAGTACGGGCATGCCCTGCCCGCAGTTCAAATACAGGCGAGCACGTTTTTAAAATGTTGGATTTCAAACCACTATTTAATTTGGTTTTTTGTAAGATTTTGACCCGATTTTCTTTTATTATTTTATTATAAAACGAGATTCTTTAATTTAAAATATTATTAAAATATTTAATATATTGACAAACACATTTATTTTATTTATTTTATTGATTTATTCTGCTTTCTACTGCCTTTTTGCCACACAGGCAGTTTTCTTGAAACTTCAACTGCCCATAACTTCTTCGTCCGATGTCCGATTTCAGCAAACTTAGTGTCGTTGGAAACAGTTCGGAACCACCTATCAACTGGTATCAATTTGGGCAGTTGAATTGGGGTCGAGCAAAAAGTCAACTTTTCGCTCCCCAAAAGTTTGACCGATTCATAACTTTCTCATCTGGACTCCGATTCCAGCAAATTCAGTTGCGTTGGAACCATGTCGAAATGCTCTTTTTAATGAGATGAAGTTTGATGGCCAAATTCACTTGAATCAAAAAGTCAAATTTTGACCCCCTCAGGGTTTGACTTTTAGTTTGACTTTTCATTTTTTTCATTTTAGGGGTGCAAAAATCAGGTGCTAAAAGACCTAATCCTTCTCCTGCCTGCAACCCCCAGTCGGCACATTCAGCAATTCCAAACACTGTATTTCTCCTTCTTTTCCTGGACCGTTGCTTCCTTTCATGTTCAGGGACACTGACTACATCGATCATTTCCACAGCTTGGAAGTTTAGTGAAGTGGGTAGCTCATAGTCAACATAGGGCACCCCTAGCCTCTCAAATTCCTTGTGATCCTTAGCATGTACCGTTATTAGCTCATTTCCAAAAATGAACCTTACCATCCTGTGTAGAGAAGAGGGTACCGCCCCAGCATGATGTAACCAGGGTTGTCCAATCAGCAGGTTGAAGGAAGCATTGATGTCCATTAGTTCAAATACCAGGATGAAGAGCTTTTCAGCTATAATTATGGTCAAAATGACCTCCCCAATGGATTCCCACTTCAAGTTGTCAAATCCTCTAACATTGTGGACATTGGGCTTAATGAGGGAGGAATCGAGCTGTAGACTGTGAAAAGTCCTTACCGGACAAATGTTTAGGGCCGAACCATTGCCTATTATAGCTCTTTTCACTATCTTATCACAACATTTGACAATGATGTACAGAGGTTCAATATGATCATATCCTTCTGGCGGCAAATCTTCAACTAAAAAAGTGATGGCCTTTGGTGCCATGATTTGGGAAATGATAGCTTCTCGCTATTCTGGCTTGGTGTCTTCTGGTACATGTGCATCTGCAAGGACCTTCATCAATGCATCTCTATGCTTGACAGAGTCCACAAGGAGATGCATGATGCGGATTTGCGCTGGTACTTTGTTGAGCTGTTGGAAGAGGTCATACTCAGGTACGTAAATGCTGTCATGTAGGTTAATGATCTCTTCCTCAGATGCTCTGCCCTTGCCTTTCTGGGTCTATGGCTTCTCAACTGCCATTTCCTTCCCCTTTTCTTTCCTCTTTATTTCTTCTTCTGTCTCTCCCTCGGGTACGGGTGGTTGGTCAATGTTGACATATCAACCAGATCGGGTGATCCGATCAACCTCAGCTTTAGTGTATATGGGAGTGGTTTGGTAATAGACAGGGTCAATGGTATAAAGAAGGGGGACTGTGTGGTACGTTGGGGGTTCAAGGTTAAGTTTTGAAAGGTGCAAGGTGGTGGTTCAAATGGGATAACTGTGGGGTTTGGTATAGGAATGTCTCTTATGTTGAAAGGATTGTTGGTGGGTGCTCCTATGGGAATGTATAGTGGTGGGGCAGGATGGGTAGGTGGATTTGTATTAGGTATGGATGATGGAAGGAGGTATTCTGTGTTGATTTCAGGTGTAAAT
The DNA here is from genome assembly GCA_947561395.2 of Buxus sempervirens. Classification (NCBI taxonomy): domain Eukaryota; kingdom Viridiplantae; phylum Streptophyta; class Magnoliopsida; order Buxales; family Buxaceae; genus Buxus; species Buxus sempervirens. Next base: position 38,753,769 of record OX387183.1, on the reverse strand, counting down.
GTACTCGAAGGAGATGTGGAGGATTTCTTGCACTGTCTTCTCCTTCTACGACACTTACTTCTTGCCTGTTGACCCCATATCAAAGATGTACTCTTACTATCTATCCTGGTGGCCCGATCAAAACAGATGGATCAAACTGCATTCTACTGCTGCTGACATGATTCGTTGCCTTGCTTGTGGAAGCCTTAGAATGGTTCGGGAGAGGATTAGTGTTCACACCAATAGTTGGAGCTGGTGTAGGTGGTGTTGGTGGATCAACCGTGAGACGCTTCTGGTCAATGAGGTCCTGGATGTCATGCCTTAGATCCCAACAGCGGTTGGTACTATGCCTCGGTGCCTTGTAGTGGTATTCACATCGCTCTGTAGGGTTGTAACTCTTTGCCATGGTTGTTCGGGGATTTGGTGGTTTCAAATGTACATATCCTCCTTTTAAGAGTGTCGGCAATAGTTTTGCTGGAGAATATGGGAGTGGCGTAAACACCCTCCTTAGCCTTGCTTCCATTTCTTCTCTGGTTCTTCTAGGTGGTCCTTGGTATGGCACCATCATTTGCCCTAAGTTCTGTGGTGCTGCTACTACAGGTCTTTGGGACACATGGTACGAGGGTGTTGGTTGTACATAATTGACAACTTGGCCCTCATTTCTTTTCGGTTCTTGCCCCGGCCCTAGAGCCGGCAAAAATCGACCCGACCCGACGGGTCAACCCGTTTAACCCGATTATAAACGGGTTGGGTTGACCCGTTTATTAATTAGGTCGGGTGCGGGTTGGGGTTTTCCCAACCCGCCTGTAATCGGGTCAAACCCAATTATGACCTGCCAACCCGATTATGACCCGATTAAAAAATAAAGTGTAAAAAAGTGCATGAATCAACCCGATTATGACCCGCCAACCCGATTATGACCCGAACCCGACCCGATTATGACCCGATTACCCCATAATCCTATTTTAATAATATTTTTGAAAAAATAAAAAATAATAATAAAATATAATCGGGTTGGCGGGTTGAACCCGTTTATTGGCGGGTTGGGTTCGGTTTGGGGTTTTCCCAACCCGCCAGTAATCGGGTCAACCCGAACCCGACCCGTTTAACCCCGACCCGATTACGACCCGACCCGTTGCCAGCTCTACCCGGCCCCTATAACCTTTACTTCCCATCGGCCTTCTCTAGGTGGTACTCTGCCCTCCACCGTCTATCTTTCTTGCCCTTATAGCATCTTCGATCCTATCTGCTGTTAGGATCAAATCATTGAAATTCGAGGAACTCTGCCCCAGTAGCAGAGTAAAGAATGGCTGTCCTAGTGAGGCAATAAATAAGGACATCATTTCCTGCTCCAGTAAAGGGGGTTGGACCAATGCTGCCAATTCTTTCCACCTCTTTGCATAGTATCTCACGGTCTCCTGGTTCTTCTTTGCCAACCTTTGTAGTTCGGCCCTTGTCTGCACCATCTGACTGTTCAAACGGTGTTGTTGGAGGAATACTGCTGCAAGGTCATTCCAAGTCTTAATCTTTGTTTTATCAAGACTTAGGAACCATGAGTAGGCTACCTCAATTAGTGACTTCTAAAAGAATTGTACCATAATCTTTTCATCCTTGGAATATTGGCACATGTCACCAGAATACGACCTTAAGTGATTCAAAGGGCAGCCTATACCGTCAAATTAGTGGAGTTCCAGACATCTGAATTTATGTGGCAGCTGTATGTCCGAGAAGAAGCAAAGATTCTCCAATGTCACCTCGTTCTGTACTTGTAGCTGCTTCAGCAAATCTTCTTTCATGGCTACCAAACGGGCCTCAAACTGGGCTTCCTACGCCCTATACCAATCCTCTTTGTCTTGCCCCAGCTAGGTAGGCAACGGTGCTATAGGTGCAAACTGCTCTGGTTGTTGAACAGGGTAGCCAGGAATGACTGCGGGTGGTGCGAGCTGTGCTACTGGCTGTAGCGGAGGTGGTGGTGCTATTGGTGCCGAGTGCACGGGGAATGGTGGTTGTGCGCGCGTCGGAAACGCAGTACGGGAGAATTCGGAGTCACCACCGCCTGATGGGGTGCAGGCAGACACCTGGGTGCCTAAGTTTGTCTATTAAGGCTTTTTGGGTCTGCGGCTTGAGATTCTAAATCGGTTCTCGGTTGCGGTCTGGGGAAGTCCGTAGACACCCCAGACCACCCCGTCGGATGACGGGTTCCGTGGGTTCCCTGGTTTGAGTCAGTTTGCCTTGGTCTCACCCGATTCCTAATCCGAGATGTAAGTTGGTTAAGTCTGGCGGGACCACTTGAGTGGTGTGGGTCTCTTTAATGGATTTTATCTTATTTATTTTAGGGTATCTGAGTCTGGCTGGGTGGGCCCCGTTGGAAGGCCCACGGTGCCCTTGGTGGGCTTGGGTAAGCCCAGGTGCCCACGGGGGCCTTTGTCTAAGCCTAGGAGGCCCTGTGGGCCTTGGTTAAGTGTGTTGGTTTTATTTGGTTTGTTCAAGTTGGAGCCTTATGTGATTTTCATGCAATAAGTGAGTCTGCATTGGTTTGTGGGCCCCCATGATGGTTGCCAAAAATTGTTTTAATTTATCCTCATTTACCTTTGCAAAAGTGCACTGGATATTGGGCTTGAGGCCCGTGGTCCAATTTTGGGCTTAACAGCCCAGTTCTTTGAAGTCTGGGGTTTGCACCCTAACTTGGTTGATTAGTGGGCTTTGGTGGGCCCGATAGGCCCTAGTCCTTGGTCTCGGCCAAACCACACAATTCAAACATGACATTCCACAAGACAAAATTCGGGTGGGCCATATCGGGTTTGGCCCGCCCGGTTCAATCAATTCATTTTACTCAACTTGCTTAATTGCATGCTTTTGAGTTTATCGAGCTTGGTGGGCCCAGTTGGAAGGCCCACTAATGTACCAAATTGGACCGGTGGTCCAGGTCCCAAGTTGGGTTTCCAAGTGACCCGGAAACCCTGTTGGCTTGCTTGGTTTAGTAAAAATCATCACAAAATCCAGCCAAGAACACAAAATCATGAAAATTGCATTTTTTATCATGTATCCGGCCTTAGTTGCCGGATACACACAGCCTTTGGGTGATCCGGCCTGAGTTGCCGGATCTCCTCGAAATGGCTTTTTTCAGGCTTTGGCCATTGGGGAGGCTCTTTTGGGCTTCCTAGGGCCTTTTAAGGCCCTATGGGCCCTTGGGAAGGCCCGCCTAGGTACAGAGAGTGGGAAACCTCCCATTCTTTGGTCTTTCTTGAGGGTCTTTCTTTTCTTGTAACAAAGATAGTGGTCTTCCTCTCTTGGGGCTGCCCATAGCAATTAACAGGGACCAAGAAGTCCCTGTTTTGGCCTTTCAACTCACTAAAAAACAGACGGTCCAGCTACAAAGGAGTTAAACAAAGCACTTACCTAGAACATGCATCATGCCTTGACATGTATGCATGCCTTCATGTACATCAACGGGGGCAGCAAGGACTTGATCTCCAATTCATGCAAAATATGGTGGGTGGCTGGGTTTGGGAATGCCCCAACATGTTATTCGAGTGGGGGGCATGCATGCACCCAATGGTTCCGAGGCCTAGCATGCTAGGCAAGTTCAAACACACAAGAAAACCTGCTGTGGGGCTGGGACAGCAGCCTTTGAAGGAAGTGGAGACGTGCTTTTGGGGCTGGAAATAGTAAGAAGTAGGGTGGGGAGCATGGCAATGGGATCCTCCCTTCATGGTGCAAACGTCACATGCATGACACACAACTTAACTTCATTAAGACAGGAAAAACGGGTGCTGCTACTGCTGCCAGCAGCAGCTCTAAAGATGCTTTGCATGCTTGGGGTCAAACTTCAAGGTGAATAGTAAGAAACCTGGACAAGGGCCGTCGAGGGTTCGGAACATGCTTCTTATTATACTCAGTCCTAAATAAAAAAGACAATTTTCTAAGCATGCTTCAAATAAACAAGACAATCATGCACCACGGCCTTTATGCAAAGGAGGGCTGGGAAACATGCCTATTGACACCAAATGGCAAGCAAAGAGAGGGAAATTCGGAGGCATTTCCACATCCTCCAAACAGCAACCGTAGGGAGGAAAGATCAGGGTACAAAGGTCCTAAAATAGCAAAACAGGGGAGGGTGGCTCATGAGATATAGGCTCTTGTACATAGCCATGCTCATGGGGTGCATGCATGAGGTGGCAAGGACTTCGTATGACCCAAAACAGTGATTAAAATGACACAAAATCCTGATAAAAAGGATCAATAAAAATAACAGCAACTAAATGATACTCATGCAATCCTAAGGTAGTGACACATGGCTTCGGGATGGAGATAGACGATGGGGATCCTCATGCATACTTAAACAGCAGTGATTATGTCATACATGGATGAGAAGAAATAAACCTATATTATGCATGCCTTATGACATAACCATATGCCTCACCATCTATCTTAGGAAGAAAACTTTTTAAAGAAAGGAAAGAGGGGGTTTATAAAAGAAAGGGTACAGCAGATGCATTCAAAGAGGGAGACCCTCCCCTTTTTAGATGAGAAGAATCCATTAACAAGGTGAAAAAACAGCAACCCTACCTCAGTCCATGGACCCTTCGAACCAACCAAGAAGTCCCCTCTCTTTCTCCTTGGACCAAATATGTCAACAAGCTCACCTTGAGGATTTGAAGTTATACTTGAAGGTGCTGGGTTCTCTTGGAGGTAGGAGCAGCACCTTGAGCCTTCTCTTTCAAGCACCAAAGACACCAACTTCTCTCCTTGGATCAAGGCTAGAGATGGAAAAAGAAATAGTGGAAGCTTCTTTTATGATCTAGGAGAGTTCAAGGGGTAAAGGAGGGCATGGAAGGGATGGTCGGCCAAGATCAAAGAAGGTGGAAGTGTTAGGGGACCATTGGGTGAGGTTTGTCTAGGGATTGGTGTTCTTGAAAGGGAGAAAAGAGAATAGAAAAGGGGGGTCGGATGGAGAGGGAAAAATGGAGCACTAAAGGGGGAAAAAGGTTAAGAGGAGCCCACCATTGGAAATGGGGCTGCTGCCCCCTTTTATAAAAAACTTAATGTATCCGGCCTTGAAGGCCGGATACACTATGTCCCATGTGTATCCGGCCTCCAAGGCCGGATACACTAAGGTTTATTTGTATCCGGCATTAAATGCCGGATACAAAACATAATTATTCACAAAATTAATGCCACCGCAAATTTGTCGGAGAATCGGCGCGAATCTCGCCAAGCAAATCTTTGTATTCGGTATTTGAGTCCGAATATACACAAGGGTATGTGTATCCGGCATATGTGACCGGATACAAATCAAAAAATTACGGATTTGCCCTTCGACTTGACCGATTTGACACTTTTGGATATCTACGGATTGCCCCGTATGAATTTTTGTTTAGTCCCTGAGATTTTTGGATATTTAAGATTTAGTCCCCAAGATATTTTAATGCATTGGCTGCCACGTGGGCAGTTCCTACGCCACGTGTGCAGTTTCCGGTTTTGCTGCTCGGAAACTTCGACAGCTCATATCTCCTTCATCCGAACTCCGATTTGAGCAAACTCAATTGCGTTAGACTTGTATCGGAGCCCTCTATTCAATGACATAGGGCTAAGCACTTGGCACAGGGTTCGAGGAAAAGTCAACTTTCGGCTCTCCCTCAAGTTTGACCGGCCCACCGAACCTTCATCCGGACTCCGATTCTAGCAAACTCAGTTGCGTTGGACTCGTGTCGGGATTCTCTATCCATTGAGATAAAGCAAGGTGGCCAATTATCACTGGATAAAAAAGTCAAATTTTGACCCCTTAGGGTTTGACTTTCTATTTAGGGCTTGCATTTCCGGCTCTTTCGGGAGCGCAAAAATGAGGTGCTTACAGCTGCCCCTCTTTGCCGGAGTCACCTTGCGGATGAACGGCAAAGAGAAAAAGAATCTCGTTTTTTGCGCCTGGCATTTCTGTCGACGAGCTTTGTCCTTTGAAGTTTTCATTTTGAGAGGGAAGCGGCCAATGATGTGGCGTCACCTCCTGGCTTCAGAGTTTCCTTACCCTTTGCTTTTCGAGTTTTTGTAGGGCAACTCTTCAGCATTTTAATTTAAGTTTGAAAGAGATTAGATTGGATCGGAGCTCGCCAACCTGTTTCGGCGTTGATACCAGACACTTGATAATATTCTTTTCTTCTTGTTTGTTTCATTAAAGCTTTTAGGTGATTTCAGACTTCTGATCCATTTTGTGTCTTTTACTTGAAGCTTGTTTGCCTTTTTTTCCTTTTTTGTCTTTTTTTTTTTTTTTTTTTTTGCTTTTAGGATTTGATGGCTGAGGGTTGGGTTAGGATGCGGGATGGCTAGAGAAAGGTGGAAAGAATAGTGGAGGAAGAGCTGCTGTTGGTGAGGAGGTGCTTCCAGCGCTGTCCAGTGCCTCAAGGGAGCTCACACACCTGCTCTACTCTATTTACTAAAATGTGAAATCAAAAATTACAAAAGGGGCCTCTTACCCGATGGGATCTTTATCTTTGCTTATCCTGCTTCATGCCTTGCTGCTTCTTTCTTCTGCAGCGCGCCTTCTGGTTGGCTTTCCCTTTTGTAGAGGCTCCCTAGCTTGGAGCAACTATTGCCGGGGATTAGGCAGGAATCTTTTCTTTATTGCCTCTTTTTCTGGGTCGAGCCTTGTTTCTGACAAGCGTGGGAGTTCCCTGGGGAAGGATGCTCCACTGGGGATAAGTGGGGATTCCTCACGCTGTCATTATTTCTTTGTAAAGCCTTTTCTTTCTGCTTGGGTGTGAGTTCTTCCTGCTCGTCTGCGCTCTTGTTGAGCGCGAGAGACTCCACCAGGGATTGATGCGAGCTTGCTTGCCTTCTTTCCGCTCTTCTTTTCAAAGCCGGCCTCTTCAGACTGGGTGAGGCTTGAGAAGTCTACATCGTCAGGTATCACATTCTTATTGCTTGAGAGGACTCTATTGGGGATGTAAGGGTGTCGTCCCCTGCTTGCTGAAGGCCTTCCACTGGGGATTTTGGAGGGTATTATTCTCCGTTTACTAAAGGAACTCCATTGGGGATTTTGGAAAAGACGTCCGTCATCCCCCTTTCGCTGTACTTGTGAAGGCAGGAAAAGACAACATGTTAGTCGTGGAATAGCTGGGGGAGTGCAACACTTCTCTTATTCTCTTCTTGCTCTGAGCCTTTTGCCCATTGCAGCTAGAAGCGGCCTCTGCCAAGGTTAAGAGACTATCAACTCAGGTTAGTAGCCCAATGTGGAGCTTCAAACAGTTAAGCAGAACAATTATAGAGAAGACAGGTGTGTTAGTGTGTGCCCGTGTTTGCAATATCAAAGAAATTTTTCCAACGCCAGACGGGACTTGGAGCGCTTGGTATTGTCATCACAGGCCACTGTGAAGTATTTAACTCAGGCGCAACCTGCCGGTCTGAACCTCTCAGATCTGTGCAATTTTCTCAGTTTAATGTGTGCCACTGTCACTGCTCTTCTCTGTTTCTTGCTCTGCTCAAACCAGATGTGACCAGTTCTCTTTTTATTTTATTTTTTTGTGGGACTAACCACACAACGCCCTTTTTTCGGGTTTTCGCTGTGTCCGGCCTTTCTAGGAAACTCTGAATTCCGTCGTTGCTGACGAATGCTGACTTAACTGTTTGCCCTGATCATTCCTTTCGGGATCCGAGGGGTCTTAGAGATAGGACGAAACGTAGGCTGGGTCTTGTTTAAGAAAGAAAGGATAGATGGCTCGAAAAAGCTTAATTATTTGGGTTTGCAAAGTGTGCTACTTTTATTGTTGGTGGAACTTACATCCTGGCTTATTTTTATCTTTATTTTTGGCAGGGCAAACATTTCCCCATTTTTCCTTTCTCTTCTTTTTTCTTTCTTTTTCTATTGTATTTTCTTTTCTTTTTGGCGGTTTTTCGGGGCAAGAATGCCCTATTTCCTTTTTTTGCTTTGCCAGGAATGCCCTATTTGATGTGTAGAACACTTGCAATGGGTTGAAAGAATTTTAAGGCTCAAAATTGTCTAACTAAGGGAGAATTTAAGGTATTTGGAAGGATTTACAGTCTAAAGGAGAGCCAAAGATGGCCTCTCTTCATTTCCCAATCAGAATGATCTTAGGCGTAGTACAGTTTGACAGCGTCCGCGTTTATCGGCTCAGGAAAAATTGCCCCATCCATTTCTTGTAGGATGAGTGCTCCTCTGGATAGAACCTTGTGGACTACGAATGGCCCTTCGTAGTTTGGCTTGAATTTCCCTCTGTTGTCCTCTTGATGAGGAAAAATTTTCTTCAGTACCAAGTCTCCCACTTTAAAATGTCGTGGCTTCACTTTCTTGTTGTAGGCTCGCGCCACTCTCTGTTGATAGAGTTGGCCATGGCACAAAGCCTTAATTCTTTTCTCATCTAATAATTGCAACTGGTCAAATCTGGATTCTTCCCATTCGACGTCACTGATTTCAACTTCCATCAAAATTCTGAGCGACGGAATCTGTGCTTCCACTGGGAGGACGGCTTCCATTCCATATACGAGGGAGAACGGGGTTGCCCCGGTTGATGTTCTAATCGAAGTCCGGTAGGCTTGCAGTGCATAGGGCAACTTCTCATGCCAGTCTCTGTAGGTGACTACCATTTTCTCGAGTATCTTCTTCAGATTCTTGTTGGCAGCCTCTACTGCTCCATTCATCTTGGGCCGATATGCTGTGGAGTTTAGATGTCTGATCTTCAGATCTTCACACATTTTTTCCATGTCTTTATTGTTCAGATTCTTTGCATTATTAGTGATGATCGCTTCTGGAACTCCGTAGCGACAGACTATATTGTTTCTAACAAACTTGAGCACATGAGATTTCTTTACATCCACGAAGGACATGGCCTCTACCCACTTGGTAAAATAGTCAATTGCCACTAAGATGAACCGATGCCCGTTCGAAGCTGTTGGATGAACCTAGCCTATCATGTCGATTCCCCAGATGGTGAACGACCAAGGTGATGTCATGGAGTATAGCGTGTTTGGTGGTGCATAGATATTGTCGGCATAACTGACATTTTCTGACATGAGCGTAGCAGTCTGCATCCATGGTCATCCAGTAATAGCCCATCCTTAGAATCTTCCTTGCTAGCATATCCCCATTCATGTGTGCGCCGCACAACCCTCCATGGACTTCCTCGATCAACTTCTGCGCCTCGGCTTCTCTGACACATAGCAGTAGGGAATCATTGTATGACTTCTTGTACAGTCTGCCCCCACTGTAGAAGTATTGCCCTACCAACCTCTGGATAGTCCGCTTCTCTGCAGCCGAGGCACTTTCTGGCAGGATTCTGTTCCTTATGTACCTTTCGATGTCCGCGTACCAAGGCTCTTCTTCGGGTGTGCTTTTCTCTATACTGAAGCAGTAAACAAGGTAACGCCGGATTTCTATCTCCAATGGTTGCACCCAAGCATCATTATCTGTGATGGTGGCCATCGACGCCAGCATAGCTAGTGCATCTGCGAATCGGTTTCCGTCTCGTGGCATGTAGTCGAATGTCACACTTTTGAATTCTTCTTCTAATTCCTTGACCAGTTCTTGGTATGGCATCAACTTCACGTCTCTGGTTTTCCAGTCTCCCATCACTTGGTAGATGATAAGATTTGAATCACTAAACACTTTCAACTCTTGTATACGCATCTCAATTGCCGCTCGCAGGCCTAACACACACGCTTCATACTCGGCCATGTTGCTAGTGCAATCAAACAGAAGTTTCGCTGCTATCGGGTGATGAACACCATCCGGGGAGATCAGCACTGCTCCGATCCCCTTTCCATTTACATTTACTGCCCCGTTAAAGAACATTTGCCACTTGATTTCTTTTGTATTATCTGCAGACTCTGTACACATCACATCTTCGTCTGGGAAGTGAGTCAGAAGTGGTTGGTAGTCAGGTAGTGGATGCTCTGCCAAGTGATCCGCCACAGCTTGTCCTTTTATCGCCTTTCTAGTCGTGTAGACAATGTCGTATTCAGACAAAAGGACTTGCCACCTGGCAACCCTACCAATGGAGATCGGCTTCTCAAAGATATATTTAAGGGGATCGAGATTTGAGATCAGCAAGACTGTGTGACTGAGCAAATAATGCCGAAGTTTCTGAGCTGCCCAGACCAGGGCACAACACGTCTTTTCAAGCACTGTGTATCTGACTTCGATGTTGGTAAATTTCTTGCTTAGGTAATAGATTGCTTGTTCTTTCCTTCCTTTCTCATCGTGTTGCCCTAACACACATCCTACAGCCGTCTCTGAGACTGTCAAATACATGATCAAAGGTCGTCCTGGGACAGGCGGGACCAATGTCGGGGGACTCATCAGATAGGCCTTGATCTTATCAAACGCTACTTGACAGTCATCATTCCAAACCACAGGGTTGTCTTTCTTTAGCAGCTTGAATATAGGCTCGCACACAGGAGTCATCTATGCGATGAATCGACTGATATACTACAACCTGCCCAAGAACCCTCTTACTTCCTTTTCAGTCGACGAATGAGGCATTTCCAGAATTGCCTTGGCTTTGACGGGGTCAACCTCAATGCCTCGCTTGCCCACTATGAATCCGAGCAATTTTCCTAAAGTCACTCCAAACACACACTTGTTTGGGTTGAGCCGAAGTTTGTGCTCTCTAAGTCTGTCGAACATCTTTCCAAGGTTCATCAAGTGGTCTTCTTCTTCCTTGGATTTTGCTATCATGTCATCCACATATACTTCCATCTCCCTGTGTATCATGTCATGGAACAACAGAGTCATCGCACGCTGATATGTAGCACCCGCATTCTTCAGTCCAAACGGTATCACGCGGTAGCAGTAAGTGCCCCAGTGCGTGATAAAGGATGTTTTCTCCATATCCTCAGGTGCCATCCTTATCTGGTTGTAACCAGAGAAGCCGTCCATGAAAGAGAACATCGAATGCGTCGCTGTATTGTCCACCAGTACATCAATGTGCGGCAATGGGAAGTCGTCCTTTGGACTTGCTCTGTTTAGATCTCTATAGTCAACACACATCCTGACTTTCCCGTCTTTCTTGGGAACTGGCACGATGTTGGCTAACCATTCCGGATAGTGAGTTACTTGCAGGAATCCGGCATCCAACTGCTTGGTGACCTCTTCCTTGATCTTCAGGGCCCATTCCGGCTTCGTGCGCCTGAGCTTCTGTTTCACAGGTACGGCCTCAGACTTTGTTGGTAACCGATGCACTACCAAGTCCATGTCTAATCCGGGCATATCCTCATATGACCATGCAAACATGTCAGAATAAGACTTAAGAAAATTAAACATCTGTTTTCTCAATAATGGTGACAGCTTTTTACCAATTTGGAGGATCCTTGGTTGTGCTATTTCACCTATGTCAATTGACTCTGTTTCCTCAATGTTAGCCTGGGGACCCTTTTCATGCTTTTCCAATGCAAACTGGAATTCAAGCGGAGTCTCCCATGATTCATCGTCGTCCTCATGCTCGAAAGGCTCACAGGGGACGATGTCTGAATCTTTTTGCTGCGATGGGCGAGTGCCCCAATCTGACATGTCGAGTTCTTGCTCATTTTCAGAATTGAACACCGGCTCATGCATTTCATTTATTATTGCCATCTGTACTGGCTTCTCAATTTCTTCTTGTTTGTTTTGTTCAATTATGACAATCTTATTACCTATCCCGTGCCCCAGATCTCCCAGGTGTGAGTCGGGATTGGCACTAAGATTGCGATGCTCAAGCTGCTTATTTTTGTTATTTTCATTTTCAAACAGATGCAAGTAGTAGGAAGCATTCAGATATTCATTAAAAACTTCAGCAGTAGCTACAACAGAAATTTCAGAGGTGACAGAAACCCCCTTTGGGATAGTAGCTTTGTTGATAGCAAAGGGCATGGCGCTCCAGTTCTTCAGTGGTGCCTCATCTTCCTGGTTGATAGCAATCGTCTTCTCTGGCTCTCCCGCCAGCACCATGTTGGCGCTTTCGTCAGAAGAGATGTAGATAGGATCATGTGCTGCGCCTCCTACCGGCTTGTTCTGGCTTCTCTCTGATCGGGGGCCAGACTCTGACGATACCCTTACCCATGATCCACTGAGGGCGATTGCCATTGGTATCTCGTCCTCGGGTGGCGCATATGCGATGGTGACTTCGTTGGCTGGGTCAACCCTGGGGGGTGCAAACATTATGGGTATTCCAGTTGGTATCCCAGGCACCGTAGAAGAGTAAGCTGGTGGTGCCCATTTGCCGTAAGCTGCATGGTACACTTCTTCCGGTACTGGCCCTAGCACTTGGGGCATGCTACAGAACATGCGATTCAAACCATCGCGAGTTCCGGGGTGCGGGATATATGGAGGTGGAGGAGGCGACCTTGGCCTGCGAGTTGGCGCTCCTGAGCTGTCTCGCCCTTCCATTATGCAGACATACATGATTGGACCTTCTTCTTTGGATTCTTCCAGGGGAGCAGGTGGCGGCACTTCCATCACAATTGCAGAGTTGATCGGGATCCCATCAGGGATGAACTGCTCATCTGGTGGGGCGAAGGCCATGGTGACCTCGTCAACAGAGTCCAGGGCGACCAGTGCTGGCAAGCCATCTGGCGACCCCTCAGGAGCCAACGGGTCTACTTCTACTGCATCTCCAACCATTTCCATTGATGGTGGTTCCTCCCAGAGCATCTGAGCCAGTCCTTGCAGGTAGTCCTCTTCCATGGCAGGGGTGTCCAGAAACTCATCTCCCCATCCTTGGGGACTATATTCTCAATGGCTTGGGCCGCTTCACGCTCCATGTTAGTGAAACGGTGGTATAAGTTCTCGTGCACACATATGGGCCAGTGGGGGTCTCTTCCTTCATTTCTGGCTCTTTTCCTTTCGGCACGGTTCTCAAGGAGTCGGGAGTAGTCTTCGGCTGTGGCCTGAATCCCAGTCCAAACCCAGTGGTCTGCTCATAAGGTTGGATGGCTGCCTTAATTCCCTGCTTATACTTGCCTAGTCCATCACCGGCTCTGAGGCCCCAATCTGCGCAGTCAGCAGCGCTAAACATGCTCTTTCTTTTCCTCTTCGAGAGTCGTTGCCCCCTTTCAGATTCGGGGATATGATTCACTTGCACCATCTCTACTGCCTGGAAATTGAGGGTGGTGGGCAACTCATAGTCTACATAGGGTACTCCGGCCCTTTCAAATTCACCGGTGATCCTCAGCATGTACTGTTATAAGTTCGTTGCCTGATACGAATCGGACCATTCTATGCAGCGTGGAAGACACTGCTCCTGCCTGATGCAGCCAGGGCCTCCCGATCAGCAAGTTAAACGAGGCATTGATATCCATGACCTCAAAGTCCATGGTAAAGGGCCTATCTGCAATTATGATCACCAGAGTGACCTCTCCTAGTGAGTCTCTTCTGCCGTTGTCGAAGCCTCTGACATTATGAGCACTTGGCTTGATCATTGAAGGATTTAGCTGCAGACTATGGAATGTCCTCATAGGACATATATTCAGTACAGCTCCATTGTCAATCATGGCACGTTTTACGATGAGGTCGACGCACTTCACTGTGATGTAAAGCGGCTCAGTGTGGTCACAACCCTCAGGTGGCAAATCTGCTGTAAAAAAGGAGATGGCCTGGGGTGCCATGATCACTGACACAACTGCCCCTAGCTGCTCAGGATCGATGCTTTCTGGCACATGTGCATCCCCCAAGACCTTCATTAGCACTGTCTGGTGCTTCTCTGAATCAATCAGAAGTCGCATTATGGAGATTTGGGCGGGCACCTTGTTCAACTGCTGGAGGAGGTCGTACTCTTGAGTGAACACACTATGGTGCAAATCTATGATTTCTTCTTCCGTGGCCCTCCCCTTTCTCTTGAGGGTCTGTGGCAATTCAGTGACCATATCCTTCCCTTTTTCCTTCCTTTTTGCTTCTGCCTCAGCTCCTTCCTCTGGTGCGGGTGGTTGATTGGTGTTTACGTATCGACCGGATCGGGTGATTCGATCGATTTCTGCTTCAATGGTGGTTGTGGTGGATGTAGCTTGATGGTGGAAAGACTGGGTGGGATAAGGTGGTGGTACGACGTTGTACGAGGGTGGCTCCAGGTTAAGCTTGGAAAGGTTCAGGGTAGGTGGTTCGAATGAAAGGTAGAAGGGGTCTTGTGGAGGCGAATCCATGATGTCGTGGATGTTGAGGGTTAAAGGGTTAGGGTGAGAGATGGGGGTTGGGTATAAGAATTCTTGGTTTTCGGATGGGTGGAAGTGCACCAGAGGGAAACCTGTAGGGGAGTCACCGCCATCTCCTTCGATGACGTTCACTATCTCACTCTCTTCTGCTGACGTGTCATCTGAGTCTGTATCAGCAGACTCGTCCGAGCTCTCGTACGGATCCGGCAGGTTTGCGAGTTCAGGAGTGGATGGTGGTTCCTCTTCTTCCGCGGCATGAGGGGGGACAAACCACTCATGCATGTCATATGGGAGGGGGGCGGGATTAGACTCAAGTGATGACGAGTCGGCAGAGTATGCCAGATAGGGGTGTGGCCCCGACGTCGCGGACATGCCCTCTGGCGGCCATCCGGTGGATAACTGGGGAGGCACCGTTGAACTACCCACTGAAGCGTCCGAGATCTGCGGCCTATCTCAGATCTGGAGTCCACTGGAGCTTCCCACTCCTTCCCTGCGTGGAGGGGATGGGGAATCACTGATCCATCCGCATTGTATGGGGTTCCATGGCCCCGTGACTTCCTCACTGCTCTGCGGTTCATCCTCTATCACACAGATGTAGACGTCTGCATTCTTTCTAACTGCAATTGCTGTCGAGTGGGTTTCTGCTCGAAGCTGCACCTTCACTGTCTGCCCTGGTCGGCCAATAAGTACCGAAGGGTCGAGCTGCCTGGTGCCCTGATCGCTGCTCACTTGATTCGCCGTCCTACTAGTGGAGGCCTTTGAGTGATCTGGGTAGAGTCCAGAGACTTGAGAGAGAGAGAGAGAGAGAGAGAAGAGAGAGAGAGAGAGAGAGAGAGAGAGAGAGAGAGAGAGAGAGAGAGAGAGAGAGAGAGAGAGAGAGAGAGAGAGATTACTGGAAATTATTTCTATACTTGGCCATTTACCTTTGTTTATGTTACAGACTAGGCCCTCCCTAACTTGTATTTTCTTTCTTTTTCAGTTACATTTGTGCATGTAACTTGGGAGTCAGGCACATGAGATATTTGATCTAGGCAATAAGATAGAGGATATCAGAGAAGCTTCCTCCCTTCTTGATTCCAAACCCCCCTTCTTTTCTTTTCAAAATGCAATTGCACATGACCTTCTTTATCTCTAGTGTAAGGCATCTTAATTGCAAAATGAAATTCATTAAGGGGTTGAGAGGAAAATGGAGTTCAAGAAAAATGAAACTCTTTCCTCCGTAATTAACACATAATGAGAGCAGTTGGGTTTGATAAATTGTGAAAGCACACTCAAAAGTACAATATGCACATGTAATTAACAAGTTTCTGATAATCTTAAGTAATTGATACTTAAACAGGAATATTAATAGAATTTTGGTTATGCAAAGCAAGACCTGCTGTGATAAGACATCATGAAGTAGGCAACCAATGTCAACAAACATTTTCTATTTCCATTTTCCCAATTTGTATATTTACTTGCAAATTAGAATCACCCATTTTTATATGAATGCAACAACGTCAGCTAATGGCAATGATTTAGAAAAGAAAAGGAAAATCACAATAACCATTGAAATGCAAATTGGATTCATTAAAAATGTTGCGAAAATCCAAAAATTTTGATCCTAGAACTGCAACTTGGGATAAATAGATCCTACTAACCAAGCCTCTCAAGAGCCCACATATTGTTAACCTTAAATGCATATCAATGAGAGTTGGTTTTTTCCCCTTTTAGTATCCCTTGTTCTGTAGGCTGTCAACTAAACTCTCCTTCCTATCTTATCATTGTAAGTGTTGCCATTATTTGAAGCTCATCACTACAAAAGTGACCATAATCCATGCTTGATGCTATCAGGAATGTGGGCTACAGAGTGATGAATGCATTTGAAATCACGGCCTTCCAATCCAGAGTATATGAATGTAATCTACCAGGATTCTGGAAGTTATAAATAATTACAAAATCACTGATTGCTATTGTGCACAGGCAAATAAAGAAAACAGAATTCCATTATAACATCTAACATATGCACACCCTAGTAAAGATTAATTATAGGATTTTGAGCATTATAAGGTATCAAGACCGAAAATTTTTGAGTGAAAGACAAGCAGCAAGGCTCCATAAATGAAAGATAAAACCTTTTTATATATATAGAACATTCTCTATGGAAAAACGACCAACGCTAGCTCTATAGTGGAATTTATTTGTTAAACTTCAAAGCCTATTTACAATTGTACAGTAGTTTTGGTGTTGAGACACCTACTACTGGACCTAGCTCAAAATGACTAAACATGGCATCATTCGATGCCTTTTCTGTATCTCAGTGTTAAACTACTATGGTTAGTCTATAGTGTGTGGATGCAATGCTTTATGTGCATGTCTTGTTAGTCTTGATGGATGGCTGAATTTAAGGTTGTTTGAAATAAAGGCACAAAAGCTTTGCCCTGAAATAGATTAATTATCTGTGTTGGTTTCGGATCCTTAAGCAAAAGTGAAGCAACTTACTATCCTAAAAAAAGCGTAAAAAAAGAGAGAATACAAAATAAGCCAAAAGAAAACTAAGACCAAAGTATGTGACGGAAAACCTCGATTTTGTTAAAGTCCTCCTTTCCTTCCAATGTTCCTACAATGATGAAGAAATAATCTTAGGAAAATCATGTGCCATTCCCAAAGTTTCCAAGCAAAATTGTTGAAGATCCTTTAAACATATACATTAATTCCCTCTTTCGGTTCCTCTGTTTATCTAAATCTTCGGTGGGTTTAGAGCAACCCCGAGATCATGCTTGCTTCGATAAAAAGCATTTATATGTAGAATTTGAGGATTGTCATAAACAATCCCCAATATAACAACACAGATTAAGATAACTTAGAAGATATAGACCTACCTTGTCTTTGTGCAACAATAGGTTTTGGGGATTTGGCCTCTGACATCAAGCACAATCGAACAACTAAATCTTCAACTCTTGCCCTCTCTTGCCAGTCCACCGTAACCCTTGAGAATAGATTCAACGGCTGCTCATAAACTATAACAAAATTCGAAGGTGTGAATGTTGGAAACAATATCAATCGCCAAAGAGTTCTATGTTGAATCGTTTTAGGACGAGAGATTCACCGTTGGCATCAAACTAGGGAGCACTTTGGAAGAGGGTTCATCAGAGAAGGTTGCCAGAGAGTCTGTGAGGTTTGTTTTGAGCAGGCGAGCAATGTTTTCAATGGATGCTCTGACACAATATACAAAAAAAAACTTGATTTTGACAAAAGATTAAGACGGCTGAGCTGGCTGACATGGGGTGATGAAAGCACAAGACATGACCTGCTCCCCTCTCTTGCAATTAGTCTTCGAAAGATACAATTTTTTTTGCCAATAAGAATTTTTTGGCATGTTTTTAGCAATAGCTTAGAAAAGGTACCCTTCTCAATAATTTTCCCTTCGGAAATCATGTGATGCAAGAAGAGCTACTGTGCATTGTGGTTATAAAGAATGACAAATCCTTCATTAAAGCTTGTTCTCTTTGTTTAATTTCTTTTTTTAAAAATTTGTCTCATGCATCCAAACTAAGTTGTAAATTCCCAATTACCCATGTATCCTTTGTACTCATGTAATAGTGAAAGAAAGTCTGACACTAGTGAAACAATGACCGGAAATGTAAAAAATAAAAAAATAAAAAAAAATCTGCAATGGTTGGGTTTTTTTATGAAGATAAACCTAAATTGGGGTCTTTCAATGGATTAGATCGAATTGTATTTTATGGTCCAAACACTAGTGCAACCAAATCATATGGGAACCCGCTACTTGGTGGGATGACCCGAGGTGTTTACGAACTTCCTTGGGTCATAACTGGGTCACTTACCCCCATCTCTAGACCAAACCATTACTTGTGTTTTAGACTGGGTGACCACCTACATCCAAACCCAATAGGTGGTGGCAACTCCCTAAACCTAGGCCCACAAGCCATCAGTGCAACCCGTAAGGGTGGTGCGCACAGCCCGGCGACTCTGCTGGGGAATTAATAATCCGACCCAATTTGATTGTTGGTTGGACCACTTAGGCTTCACATGTGCACACACATACACCTTGGATGCTTTTATTTTTTATATATTGCTTTGATTATGATGTTTTTATTTTTTTTTTTGATCATATCTGTGTGGGGTGACATGCACGAGGGGACCCACATGGATGATCCGATCTAAATGATTGCATAGGGCGCTAGAGTAGTGCATTTTTGTGCATGCATTCATAGCCCTAGATTTGCATATAGTAGCCTACCCCCCACCTAGTGCAAACTAAACCCGGCTAGTAGTAGTTCAAGGCGCCCAAGTCACAATTACCTGGGAAAACGAGGATGAACCTACCCAGCTCAGCCACCTAGCTTCGGCTAAGGGATTGGGTCACCTTTCTCTCACCTATGAGCCCGCGAGGGGGGTGCGCACAATCCAACGTAACCATTAGATAGGCTAAGCTAGTATAAAATGACATGAAATCTACTTGGACAGGAGAAGGGACAAAAGCATAATGAAGATGATACAAACTCTTCCCATCAAGGAAGCAAAGTTTAAAAAATTGAGAATTCACGATAGTATAATTTTCGACTCACGTTGCTTTATATTCCCAATAAAATGACGCAAAGAAAGAGAAGGATTTGCAAAAAAGGCTTTCAAAACTTACTTGTTCACAGAAATACAAAAAGAGACCCTTCAACGTTTTGCAAAAAAAAACCCTTCAATGATTTGCTTCTCTCTGCTTCTCACCTTCTTGAAATTTTCTTCCAACAAATAGATTAGATGTTGTTGATGACGAGTAGATTTTGCTTCCGTTGAAGTTTCTCAAAAGATAATCTCTGTTAATGAATAGCAGATGTTGATGAAGAGTAGATGATGTTGATGAAGCTAATCGTCAATGAAGAGTCCCTCAAAATATAATCGCTATTGAAGATAGCCGTTATCAATAGAAGGGCATCTTTGTTATGTTGTGTGAATTGCGTTTATCACAACGTGAAATCCGACTATTTGTTGCACACAAAAAATTAGGATGATTACCGTCCTTTTTTGTCTCTAGAAATCGTGGGGCCCACTGTTTCTCACTATCCAAACGCATCCCAGATCTAAGAAAAGCTTATTTTCTTTCACTTCCTCGCATTCTCTTACTATCCAAATGGGGCCTTGGGTTGAAAAGCCCTAAACCTATAAGTGGCCACATGGATGGTAAAAGTTCCCCCACAATTCCATCTAGTGAGTGTGCTCCCAACTTGGTAATATTGATTACGGTGCTATACCACTGACCTAGACGGAAGAATGAGGGATTGGCTTCCCTTCGGATATGTGATGGGAAGATATCCAACACGCCATCATGTCAGATAGGATATATGAGTGCATATTGTGCCATTCATGCATTGTGTTTGCTTAAACAATTTGTTGTAAACCTTTTTTTTTTTGGTAATGAACACTACTATTTTATTTATTTCTTAAAAGAAGAACGTACATATACAAGCCCACGAGCTTCATCAAATAACCCATTACACAAAAAGCCGGGAGGTTTAGAAACCCAAGTACATGAGAAATAATCTATAGCAAAATTAGTGAGCAGATCAGCAAGGGTATTTGCTTCTCGATAGATATGAGAAAATTTTACATTAGCAAACATTGGAATCAACCTTTGAATCTCCAACAGATAAGGACTAGCTTGCCAAAGAAGATTAATAGACGATTTTCTGAGAAGTGAAATCACAGCCAACGAGTCCCCTTCGACTTGAATTTGCAATAATCCTAGCTTATAAGCCATTTGAACGCCTTCCATAACTGCTTGAGCCTCAGCAATAAAGACTGAACAAGCTTGACAAATTGACGCTATAGCAGCTATAAACCGACCTGTGTAGTCTCTGATAATGACTCCCATACTTGCCCTTCCAGAATTACTACGATATGCCCCATTGAAATTGATTTTAAAGAAGTTTGGAGGAGGAGGAAGCCATTGTAGGAAAAGAGATATCTTAACAGATTGTTTCACAGAAGAATACCTCTTTATTAATCTGGAGTCCTCTTGTAATCGCCTATAACGCCTCACCACCGTAGATATGTTGGCTTGTTGATGTTCGAATAAAACCTTGTTACGATGGATCCATAATGCCCACCCGAAGTTTGCGACCATAGTGAGAAGATCACACTTGGACAGATCTGGAGAAGGCCTGTTGAGAGAAGAAATAAATTCAAACCACGATAAAAAATTACTTTGAGGTCCTAGAGACTAAGTTATACCACCAATAGATTGGAGCCATACAACTCTAGCAAATGGACAAATAAGCCACAGGTGCTCCACCGTTTCAGTGGCTTCATTACATAAATTACAGTTCCTTGGAACATACTGTAACCTTGAATTCAGGAATCCAGCAGTAGGTAGCACCCCATGTAGACTCTTCTACAGATGTAGTTTAATTTTCTGGGGGCAGTTCAGATGCCAACTAAAAAGCCATACTTTAGAAGATGAGGAAGTGACATTACCCAGAAGACTCTTATAAGCAGAAGCTACAGAAAAACGGCCATTAGAAGTTAGCCTCCAAATAATAGTGTCCTCATATAAGATTGTCGAAATTGGTGTACTAAGTATTTGTTCCACAGTATCCGAGTTCCATAATCTTGCAATTAAAGACAAGTTCCAATCACCTGTTCTAGAATCAATAATATCACTAACCTTTGATATACAGGATCCCATTTATAAATGAAATGGAGGTAACTTCTCACCCGATTGCATCCAAATGTCCTGGAATAAGTCAACTTTATCACCTCGAGCAATAAGTCATCCACATTCCTTTTCCAAAAGAGGCACCAACTTAATCAGTTGTTTACAGCCATACGATTGACCTGTCTTGTGCACTGCATCCCTAAAAGAAGAGTTAGAATAATAAAGACTCTTCATTGAGTCTCCCCACAAAGATTTCTTACCTGTGTAAAGATTCCAAGCAGCTTTCATGAGAATTGCCTTATTCATAAGTGAGTATCTTTTTAGATTTAAGCCCCCACTTCTCCATGGAACTGTTATATGATTCCAACAAATAGTAGCAATAACTTGAGATGAGTTATCTTTCAGCTAGAAGAATCTCCTAGTATATTGATCCAGCTTCTCATGCACTCCATGCGGTAACATAAAACAAGACATAAGATAGAGTGGTTGAGCATTAAGAATTGACTGAATTAAAATAGTACAACCACCCTGTGATAATAACTGGGACTTCCAGCTATCCAATCTATTCTGTACCTTTTCAATGAATTCACAACAATCAACAACAGATGGCTTTTTAACAATCATTGGAATTCCCAAATATTTTGTATTGCTAATCGACTTCTTCAGATTAAAGAGTTGTCTAATTGAGTGCTGCTACGATCTACAAAAGTCCTTACTAAATAAAATAGAAGATTTTTTAAAGTTAATTTCTTGACCTGACTCAGTACAGAACTTTTGCAATAGTCGAAGCAAGCAATGGGCCTCTCTCTAACTGTTATTCCCTTAGCATCAGCAAACATTAAATGGGAAAGAGAAAGACTACCTCTTTTCGATTGAATACCTTTGAATCAACCTTGTACTTCCAATCTATGCAATGCATCAGAAAGAACTTGTTGGCATAGAATAAAAAGGTATGGGGATAGCGGATCTCTTTGCCTTAGTCCTCTTTGTGCCTTAAAATTACCAACAGGAGTACCATTTAAAATAATACTATAAGTTACAGATTGTACACAAGACATAGTCAGACTTACAGTCTAATCTTGAAAACCATATGCATAAAATACAGATTTCAAGAAATTCCAAGAGAGATGATCATATGCTTTCGCAAAATCAAGCTTGAGGGCAAACATACCTTTATTTCTTGCATTTCCCTTCCTCGAATGGCTTTTTATTCTCTTCCTTTTGTTGAATGCATGACATACCTCGTGATGGATGAGCACATTGTCCCGAATATCTCTTCCAGGCACAAAGGCATTTTGGACAGGCAAAATTAACTGAGGAAGCAGTGGCCTTAATCTATCCACTAAGATCCTTGAAATGATTTTAAAATTACACAGGCTAATCGGTCTGAATTGAGACAACATTCTAGGCTTATTCATCTTCTGAATCAGGGCAATGTGAGTGTGATTAAGGTTCTGTGGTATTTGCCCTGTTCTGAAAAATTCCTGAATTAAGACACATACTTCAGGGCCTACTATATGCCAAAATTTCTGATAAAATATTCCAGGAAAGCCGTCTAGGCCCGGGCATTTATATGACGGCATCTGCTTAACAACATCCCAAATATCTAAAGAGGACCTGGAGAGAAGTTACTTGCTTTCTCAATAAATGAGGTAATTCAAGATCTGACCGGTGGAGCTGTATACAGTTGTTCAAAATAAGACGCAACATACCGAGCTATGTCTTCTTTATCTTCAATCTCCTGATTATGCTCGATTTTGAGGGAGTGGTTGTAATTCCTATGTCTTCGAATTAATGTTGTTTTGTGGAAGAAAGAGGTATTTTTGTCACCCCATTGCAGGCACCTTACCCTTGATTTTTGGAACCAAAAATCTCTTCTTGAGTTAGAAGCTTCTCATATTCTTTAAGAAGTTTTGCTTCCTTTCCTGCCAAGATGGGATCCTAAATAGAAGATAACTGTTGCTGAACAATAGATAATTCTTGCTTGATAAACGATAATTTCTGATGAATATTACCTACATGTCTGCGATTCCATTTTTTCAACTTAGAAGCCAAGTTCTGAAGAAGCATATGAAAAGCTTTTCCATCAGGATGCCAAGCCCATGCCTCCTTAATCACATCTTCATAGGAAGCTTCCTGCAGCCAGAAAGCCTCACACCTGAAAGGTTTTTTTTTTCTTATCTTGTTCTCATGATCCAACTCTACAATTAAAGTGCAGTGGTCAGACCCGATTATGGGTTGGGATAGAATGATAGGGGTAGAAAATAAGTTAAAGAAATCTATAGAAGCAAATCCCCTATCAATTTTCTCATAAATTCGATTAAAACCATGTTTCCCATTATTCCAAGTAAATTGAGGGCCTTCCATACACAGCTCAGTCAAATTACAATTTTGAATGAATAAGGAAAAATTATTCACCTGCCGAGAATTTAAGGGGTCTCCCTACGCTTCTCCAAATGGGATAACATAGCATTAAAATCTTCCAATAATAACCAAGGAATAGTAAATCTTGAAGCCATATCTTCAATCCGTTGCCACTGCTGAAATTGAATTTCGAGATTATAACTAGCATGAACAAAGAGTATATACCACATGCTTCCAAGATAAGATATCTAGGAGAGCACAAACCATTCAGAAAATTCTACAATCTCAATAGATATGGAGGTGGACCACATAATTTAGAAGCCCTCCTTATGATCTATTGCTGGATTAACAAAAAAGTTGGCAAACCCCAACTTATGAGCTATTCTGCCTGCAACACGATCTCCTAAAAGTGTCTCAGATAATAAAATTAAACTTGGAGCAAAACTGTACAATTGGTCTTGTAAATGCCGTTGAGTCATGGGACGACCAAGCCCACGACAGCTCCAAAATAACACCCTCATGAATTCTGACTTGAAGACGATTCACCAGATGTCTGAGTCAAAGGAATAAGATTAGAGAAAGAAGATGGCTCAAATTTTCTCTTCTTAGTCACCACTTGGTTTTCCCCAAGTTTTTGAACATCACAGGACACATCCTGAATAGAAAAAGTTTTTGTAACCAAAGATCTTCGAGGAGAGGAATGTTTAACCTTGGCCTTAACATTTCGGAGACATCGATCATGTCTGAAATTGTGAAATGGGGAGATGATGAAAACATTACCTTATTAACAACAAAATTGTGGGCCAGACCGGACTCCAAGTTAGAAAACACCATATCCAGGCTTGGGTCTTTATTTGATGAGACCCGTAGATTACCAGAAAATTGAAAAACAGGATGATCCAAACTTTGGCCCATCATACTTGAGCCCAGTTGCTTAGAACTAAAAGATTGGGCCTTAGACAAAACAATTGAATTTACTTCATATCCAGACGAATTAGTGGTCCTGGGCTTGGGTCCACTCTCTCGAGAAGGAGATAGAGAATCTATCTGGGCCTTGGCTGGCCCACAATCCACTCCTTCCACAATTTCCAGACCCGAGTCCACCGAGTTATCCAACTCGTTCTTCTTCTCCAATGAATCACCCTGCAACAAAGGGTTCCTACGTTTCTTGCTTAAAGCTTTGTTAGTTTCGGAGTATAATCTATTAGAGAGATCCTCCGGAATGCAAAACTGTTTACCAGGAGTAAGTTGAGAGCACTTATTTAGGTTATGACCCAAAAACCCACAATTAAAGCAAAATTCTGGAATTCCTTCATACGAAAAAGTTACCCAAACCTTTGTTTTGTCCAAATCTTCAACATAGATTCCTGCAAGCAGAGGCTTGTTAAGATAGAGATCCCACTTCAAACGTACATGAGAAAAGGTCAAATCCGTCGGTATTTCCACTTCCAAGACCTTTCCATATGCAGCAGCTAATCTCTCAATTACCTTCTTATCATAGAAGGTTCTGGGGAGAGAGCGCAACTGCACCCAAAGAACAATCGGTTCAAATGAAAACTCCTCTGCAACAGAAACTGAAGAAATTTGGGTAACAAGTAAAAGGTTATTATTCAAAAACCATGGCCTCCCTTCAAGGAATTTATAATATATAGTCTTAGAGTTTCCTACTCCAACTAGGTTAATAGGTTTCCTTCTCCAAATAGGTTAATTGTTTTCCTTTTTGGACTAAATTTTATTAGACCTTTATAATCTAATTATAATTACAAATTTTAATCTATTCTAATTAAATTAGAACTTTTACCAAGACTTCTTAATCTAACTAGGATTTCCAATTTCCTCAAAATCCTACTTTAACTAGGACTAAGAATTTACTTTATTTTATAACTTTGAATTTAATTAGTTTTTGTCTTATTTTTATTTCATATTTTTAAATATTACCTAATCACCCAATAACCTCACTTATTTCCTAATTTAAGGCCTATAATTAAATAAAATTACCAATAGGTCATTTTCTCACCTATTAGACCATAAATCATGCTATTTAAATTAAAATTAAACCCAACTTAGATCTAATTAAATTTTCAAGTCTAATAATTATTTATTAATCATTTTATTAATTTGGCTAATTAGGAAAGTACTAAAACACCCTTTCTTTATTTAAATCTTATTTAACCATTGGATTTCTTCCAAAAATACCCATATTTAATCTCCTCATTATTTCTCTTTATAATATGGATTTTTTGGATTATAATATTGATCCTCCCAATACTTAGATTAAATTTGTATTCCTCGATAATTCAAATTTATTTAATTTATTCTTCCAATATTTAGATTTAACATTATATTATTATTTTCTCAAACTCAGGATTCTACACGAATATTGATTCTCCCATATTTGATATAAGATCAAAATCTGAATATATCCTAACAATTTTAAGGGCATAAATTAACTTTTGCATCACTATTTGTTTACTCTTGGTGAAGGGCATGGCTTGAGTAGAATATTTAAGGTAAACAAAGGGCAAAAAGAGAAGAGGGGGGGGGGGGGGGGGGACAATAACCCTGATTCATTGTTTTCTTCGACCCTGCTTACTATTTTTCAATGAAGACTAAAAAAATTGGAAACAGTTCATCATAGGTTCTTTAGGCAATTCACCCTATATGTAGCGACATATAAACTTTCCATAATTTTATATATTCTACAAAAGATACTTCGTTGTGTTTTCATCAAGACACCAATGGAATGCAGCTTCCCCTTAGAGTAAAATGGCATCCTACGTGGGCGAGCTGTGCATATTGTTGTGGGGCAAAAAACTATAACATCCACTTTCTAAGATATCTTGCACTTGGTTATGTTTGAGATGATTTGAAAATTATCTTGAAATTTTCTATAATTTATTGTGCTATTCAGTGAACTAACTCCAATTAGTTGATTTTTCATAATTGGACTACTTGGCTTATTTGTGATTCAACTCACTTGTTTTGGATGCAGGATTAATTATATTTAGTTCATGCCAATTTTCTGGGAATTATGATGAAGTTTGACATTATTGGATATTTATTTGATTTTATGTGATTTAATTGGGAGTTAAAGAGCATTGAGTAAGTTATTTTGGATCTGATTGGTTACGAGGTTTTGGGTATGATTTTGTTATGTTTGGTAGATAAAATATAGTATTTTCCTAAGTTGTATGTGTGCGCACCTAAACCTGGCCTAGATCGCACACCGGGCGCACTTTCGGTGCGTGCCTCGGGATATTCAGAGTCGCTACTGCCTGAGAGTGCAGGCAGACACGGTTTTGCCCTATTCGGGTCTAAGTCTGGTCTGCGGCTTATTAGAGATCTAGTTAAGTCCTCGGTTACGATCCGGGGAAGTCCTAAAGACACCCCGGTCCGCCCCGTCGGTTCGACAGGTCCCTAGGGTCTCCCTGGTTTTTGAGTCAATTCCACCCTTCCTAGACCAGCATGCTATCTTGTTGAGTCTGGCGGGGCCCTCGGAAGGTGTGGGTCCCTTTTATTTGATTTTATCTTTTTATTGACTTAAGTGGAGTGGGTCGGACCCGGGTCCCGTTGGAAGACCCGTGGGCTGCCATGGTTGGGCCTTAGGCCCAGTTGGGTTATTGGGTAACCCACTTGGTTATTTTATTTATTTACATATTTCATGGGCTTAATGGGCTTGGATTTGGCCCATTAGCCAAGAGTCAAGTGGCCTTGGGCCTGTTTATTGAAAACAGGCCTGTTATTGGTCAGTCAAAAGTGGGCCCCACAAGTGGGCCAAAGGGATCTTAATGGGCCTATCTAGGCCCAAAGTCCAAAAATGGGCTTAAGGTAGCCCAAGTGGTTTAAGGGAATGGTTCAAGCCGGCTTAGGCCGGATCCGGTCCAACCGAACCAAGGAATTACAATTTTTCATCACTTTTACACTTCGCCCGTGTTTTCTCTACGGTCCAGCCTGACCGTGAAATAAACACGGTCTCCCCTGTCCGTGAATTAAGCACGGTCCAGGCTGGACCGGCCTGAGTTTACGGGTACAATCAATTCTGTGCTTTTGCTGCCGATTCTTCTTGGGATCACTCCGTCGGTTTTCTCAGATGTTCTGCAACTGATATGGAAGTTTTCAGCTTCTTCAGATTGAGTACTTGCTTCACATGGTCCAAAAATGACATTCTTCCTCTTCCTTTTTGTTCTTGGAGGAGACCATCTTTTCTTTTCTTTTTTATTTGTTCAGGGCCATTTTCCAAGGGAACATAAAGGAATTTACAGGGCTTGGGGATCTCTTTTAAAGGAGTCCAATCTTCTCATACTCAAATGCATATGTCTCAAGTCAATGAAAAATGTTCCTAGAACACCTCCCTTTTTTTTTTCTTAGTTTTTGCTTATGAACACCTTTATAAAACTGGACTTAATGCTATCAACAACAAACAGGTTAGTGATATCAAAATAAAATAATCAAAAGAAAGTGGAGAAAGCTTGAAAGGAATAATTTTGATCATATTAGAAAGTGTATTATACTTACAATGCTAGTGATAATCTCTTTGACAAATTCGGCAGCGCTTCCGCGTCCTTCAAAGTTTGTTGGGACGAATAGGAAAGAGCTTGGTTAGTCTTGGTTAAGTAGTCTTGATCAATGTATGGTAAATGGGGTGTTTAGGCATAATCTTGGGGTAGTCTTAGAGCATAGGGGTAATTTGGGCATAAAAAGGGCTTTGGTTTTGGGATGGTGGCAATTGGGCAGGGATTGGTCGTGGGGAGCTCCAGGATGGAGAGGTTCATGGCCAGGGAAGGAGGCTTGTCCAAATGAAGGGGGGTGGCCTCTCTATTTATAGGCAAAAATCCCGTGCCCGTATTTGAAGTACGGGCATGCCTTGCCCGTACTTCAAATACGGGCGTGCCTTGCCCGTAATTCAAGTACGGGCGAAAAACGAATATTTGCAATTATCGCAGATTCGGCCGTACGGGACGCGTGTCCCGCCGTACAGCGACGCGTGTTCTCCTTCTAGAAGCGTGCCCGTACTTTAAATACGGGCATGCCCTGCCCGTAATGTAAATACGGTCCCGCACGTTTTAAAAATGTGTGGATTTCAAACCTTTATTCAATTTGGTTTATTGCAGGATTTTTATCCAATTTTTCCGATTATTTTATTAGAAAACGAGATTCTCTTTATTTAAAATATTATTAAATACTTTTATCTTATTTATTTTATTGGTTTAGTCCATTTTTGCTGCGTTTTTGCCATATGGGCAGTTTTTCTGAAACTTCAACTGCTCATAACTTCTTCGTCCGGTGTCCGATTTCAACAAACTTAGTGTCGTTGGAATCATCTCGGAACCACCTATCCATTGGGATCAAGTTTGGCAGCTGAATCGGGATCGAGCAAAAAGTCAACTTTTCGCTCTCCAAAAGTTTGACCGGCTCATAACTTTCTCATCTGGACTCCGATTCCAGCAAATTCAGCTGCGTTGGAATTGTGTCGAAATGCTCTTTCCAATGATATGAAGTTTGATGGCCAAATTGTCTTGAATCAAAAAGTCAAATTTTGACCCCGTCAAGGTTTGACCGAAAGTTTGACTTTTGATTTTTCTTTATTTTTGGGGTGCAAAATTCAGGTGTCTACAGTATGGTTGTGGGTCATTGGTTATAGAGAAGGTTATGTATATATAGTGCTGTAAATCTAACCCGGCTCGAAGCCCGCCCAACCCAACCTGAATAAGAACCCGAAATAAGCATTGAGTTTGGGTTTAAGTGAGTATTTATTATGTATATGCAATATTGTTTTCTTTTACATTGTCTTTGTAGTTTTGTAATCAATTGTAAAACATATATTAGTAACTTGTGATAATAGATTTATAAATTTATTCTCAAATAGATAATTTTATACACATAAACACATATAAGCTACAATGAATACGATATTTGGGTGTACATCCTCAACAAAAAAAATTTTGCAACCATAAATACAAAGAGCATGTGATTGGCCAATTATATTAAAATAATTTTAAAAAAATAAAATTAATTAAGTTTTTTCCCAATTCAAGAGACCAATTAAGAGGCTATTGTATGCTAATAGATGATTTTAATTAATGATATTCCAACATTTATATTCATATTAAAAAAAAACAAAAGAAATGTTCAAAAATTTAAATTTTTTTGGGCTAACCTGAACCCAGCTTGAACTCAAATAATAATGTTTGGGTTGGGTTTGGGTTTAATGAGTTTATGTTAGGTCAGGCTAATGACAAGTTTGGGCTAGTGAATCTTAGACTGGGTTGAGCCTGAACTCAACATAACCCGACCTAACCTGCCCTAATTAATTATAGCTCTATTTATTTATGGGGTTAGGTAGACCAAGAAGCATGGAATCATGCTTTAAGGCTTATAAGGGTTTGATTTTCAAATGAGTCAACACAAGCTTTCCTATTTTCTCCTATTCCTTCGCCCTTATTTTCTCCTATTTTCTTCCCTCTTCCTCCATTGATTCTTCTATTTTGGAAATAGAATTCTATTGTTTTGAGGTGCTATTGCTGTTGGTAGAGGGAATTCAGGAAAGTTGGAGTAGCTATGGTGTTTAGTTTAGTTGGATTTTGTTTGCACAGAGGTAAGTCATGCATCATTCTATTTTATTTCAAATAAGCATATTGTATGATTTATGTACTTTGTTGGAAAAGCATTTAGTTTCTCTAAGTTTTTAACATGTTTGAATTCAGTTTTAATTGTTCCTATCAATTGAAATTGGAAATGGAAGGAAGGTTTCAGTCCATGTATATGGATTTCCATGGGTTCAATTTCATCTTAGAAGTAGGCTTTCAGCGTTTTAAACAATTTGGAATGGTTTGGTTTGAAGGAAAAATTGGATGTGGAAGTGAAACTTTGACTTTTGGAGTTTTCTATACATGTTTTCATGATTAATTAACAGTAATGGTCGATTAATCGCTATTTTAGGGATTTTTTTTGAGATTTTGAGATTTTTTATTTTGGACTTTTTGGGCAGTTTAAAACCATTGGCAAATCCCAAAAAAACCACCAATAAAGGACAAAACTGCCGGTAAAAGTGATTTTCTGAAATTGCAAAATGTATCAATTAATTGTGTATATTTGACAATTAATCGCAAAAAATGATGATCAATTGCTCGAGTTAATCCTGACTATGAACCGAACCTTGAATTTTAGGGTTTTTCCTAATCCCAAACTCACGATTAATTATGGACTTAGTCCCTGTGTTGATCAAGAACCATAGATTAATCATGGACCTAATCATGGAATTGATCGTGAAATGCAGATTAATAGTGGGACTTAATCGAAGATGCAATTTTTGCCTATTTGAAACTTTTTGAATTAATAACTTAATTTTGCAATCTAGTAACCTAATAATAAGCTTAAATATGATTTTAAAATGCATCTTAAGCAAGGATTTAATGCTTTATTCATTGTAAAAGTATATCATTGCTTGATTAAAAATGCATGAAAATGGAATTTTAGAAATTTCCCAAATATGGTGATTTTATTTATGAGAATGCTAGTGTATCATTTATTTCATTTCAATCATTATACATTGGCTTTTATTGATTATATAAGTATGATAAGTATGATAAGTCTTCAAATAATGATATTTACCCTTGATGTTAAATCTGTCACTTGAATTCCACTAGCATGATTCTCAAATTGCAAATCACAAAAATATTATACCTTATATTTGGAAAGATATGTATATTTAGATAGGTTTACACACTTGGGATTTTCAGCTTTAAATTGTGTATATTGCACCTTAGTTAAATGAGTTTTACCCTTCGATAAGTTTGACTTATCAATAGTGGGATAACGATTTACTAGTTAGTAAGGGCCAAATGAATTTCACTATTTGATCTCAAGAGAGATCCTTATTATGTTTTGGATATCTAATAGTCTATGTGGATGCTTAATAAGATAATTAAATCTTGAATGTATGACGGCTCTTCAGTATGGGAGTAAAGGGATTCGTATTGATTGTAGTGGCAAAGCTGGTTGAGTTAATTAATGATTCCTCTCGACATGTTTTTATTTGTTTTTTAATGAGCCAATTGAGACATATGATTCCCCCTGGTAGTGTGAGCGGAGTGAAAGGTATTTCCTGATAGAAGAGGACTTACCCGAAATGTGTTATGTGTGGTAATCTTGTGATCCAAGGACTGTATATCTCAGTCTGAATAGTATATTTGTAGTCCAACAATGTCTACAGTTTTGGCCAGACAGTATATTAATTAGACTTGCAATATGATATGGTTTATCGGATTGCTAGAATTGGTTTGATTTTATGTTGTGAATTGATTTTTGGTTTCCAGTTATGACTATTATAAGTATTCTGAACTTTATTGTGAATTCCTGTTATTTAGTGAGATATCTGTTTCTCTCACTTGAACATGTTATTTTATGGCATATCTAGCTTTGATTATATGATGCATTGCTTATTTCAGTTATATGATGATCTTTTACTAGGATCTTCGATCTCATTTAGTTATATTTATAAATTGTGTAAATGTCCCAGAAGAGGAGTCTAGGGATTTGGTGATTTCTGAGAGTGTTCCTGAGTCGTTTCCTACATCTGATGAGTGGTACGTATTAGGTTGGGGAAGAGGAGGCCATCTAGTATACTTTCAGGAGATGTCTTTTTGGTTGTTTCGTTTCAGTCAGAGTCTATATATTCTGTGCTTCGTGAGTTTTCTTGTCAGTTCTGTTTCATTTTTTTTGGAGTTGTACATAGATCTGGATTTCTGTTGTATATATGTTCATATACTTTACTTTAGTTGAGATATAGATTATATTTAGTTTTCCGATGTATTGATTTCTGGAGTATTGGTTTATATTTTATATTGCACACTCTAACAGATTATGAGCATGTATTATCTGGGTTATCAAATGAATATGTATGTCTCATATGAGCGGTTTCAGATTTTATTATTCTTCATCCTTGATTAAGATCCAGAATTGCTTATCACCCGATATATTATCTCTATTAGTTGTGTGGTTAAAGCCATGTAATGATGGGGATGAATTGGTGTATGTCACAAAACCAATAGAATCATTAAACCTAAGTGCTTGATCCAGGTGACCTGTATCAGTGGCGCTAGGCCCTACAACATTCTCGAGTGGTTGTTCACTCCCCCATTTCCCTCTTGATTCCAATGTGTAAGAGGTGCTAGGAGCTACCTCCTCCAAGCAATTATGGAGAGAGGTAACAAGCATCATAATTTGAACACAATTCAGAATTACCTTCATTTGGTTAAGCAACTTTTAGTAGAGCTATAATTGACTGCATCGATCTCAATATCTATCTGATGGTAATTAGCATTCCAATGATCTAGAATGAAGATCATAGGTGAGAGCTCTACATTAAGATTTCAAGGTTTCACCTTTTTAGAATATTCAAAATTTTATCCTAATTTCATGCTACTTTGAAATTTTTACCTATTCTAGTTGTGTTTATATATAAAATTAGTAGTATTCATGCAAAATCATAACTTTTCTGATTCAGTTTTATTTTTCTATCCTTTTTCCTCATTACTTGGTCTCATTTCCAAGTTCTAATCTTTAATATTCTTAGCATGAATCTTTCATAATATTTATTTGATGTTCTCTTAAATCTAAGTACATATTTATCAATACAAACTCAAGAGGACAATGTGTTTGTGGAGAATTCATGACAATAGATAGCATGGGAGCTACTAAGTGAAGTGGTAGACTGGTAGTTAAGAATCATAATGGCTTTAATATAAGAGCCTTATGACACCCTTTACTCATACTCACTTTTTTTTTTTTGATGGCTCATACTCACACTTCACTCCTAATTTGGTAATTTGGTCTTCAGAATCATAATGACCTTTGTGGACCTGAGAAGGTACAGTTCGACCTTCTTGGGCCGAAAAGGCAACAATGGGTATAGTTTGGGCTATATGTTCTGATCTGTCTTGCTTGGTCCAATCTCTAGGTGCTGACTTGAAATGATAGATACTTCTGGAAGACCTTAAATGTCCTTGCAGGACTTAAAGCACAGGCCTGGGGTGGTTACTTTGGTTGATTGGGTAGGCTTCCTATCTATGGGTCTAATTGACCATTTTCGAAGGCTAACTCAAAAAGGTATTTGCGTTAGGGTGTTGTAGGACTCTGATTAGAGTTGATCATTGGACGGGCTTAGGCGGGTTTAGGGCAGGCCAGAGGTCACACATAAGTGATATGGTCTCTATCCAAGCACGCCTAGCCCAATGATTGGGCTTGTGACTTAATGACCAAGCCCACTCAATGAGCACACTTAAATGCCCAAGCCCGACCAAGTTTGCCCAACAATGATCACTTAGACATCAAATTTTAATACTTCAAAAGAGGCAAAAACATTAATCTTTACTTTGTGATAATTCAAAAAAAATATTGGGAAGAAATTTCACATGCCAACAAAAAGTATCACCATTTTGAAAAAGAGATGGAGGAGTAAAGACTTGTGTATTAAATATAAGTAGTTTACAGTTAGAAAACAAAGTATTAATTAAATAGTAATAAGTAAAATCCAATAACGTAGTTAAACTCCGGCCCGGCTCGACATTTCTTATTTTAGATCAAGCCCGTCCAAATTTTTTCGGGCTTTCAAAAGTCAATCCTAGCTCGCCCTATGGTCAACTATTGCATAACCAAGCCCATCTAAAAGCAGGCTGGTCACCTCGGACTGGGCGGGTTGCCCGGCCATGAATACCCTTTAACTCTTGATGCATTCTTTCGTTTTACCCTATTTTAAATTTTTGGTTAGGTTAACACCTATTATGTAAAAGCATCCTGCAATAATGCAACGTACTCGGACGCATGAGAGCTCATAGGTGGCTTAAGAGGGAACCCAACCCTTACCTAAAGCTAGAAATCTAGGTTGGGATGGCTTGTCCTCACTTTATAAGGTTTAGACCAAAGACATGCTAAACTATTACAACCTGGGTGTCATTTTATACTAGGTAGGGGACATGCTATACAAGGGCTATGATGTGCAAAATAAAGTGCTACTCCAACGCACCATGCAATCCATCCATTCTCCGCCCGGTGAAACCATTCAATTGGAAAGCATTTCCTCTGGAGCTAAAATCTGGTGGTTTCGTGAAACCACCGGTTGGATGGAATGCGGATGTGTGGGGCCCCCTCCTGACATGTGCATCCATCCGTGCGTTTTACGCTCGCACCACTGTATGGCACTAGGTGAAACGCTCTCATTCAATCAGGTCATCCATGTGGAACTCCCGCTCACGTCAACTCACACAATAATATCAATATATCTACATGTCATCCATTCACATGTTTGTGTATTCATGTGCATGTATGTTCACATGGAGCTTGCATGTAAATGTACATATGGCATGCTTATGTAGGTTCAAGTGGTCCAATCATTTTTTTAAACAAAGTTGTGACATGAAAATCCCCTGCGGAGTCGCCAGGTTGTGTGTTATTAGGCCATGCTATAGGTTAATAAAATAAGTCCACGCTATGGCCTTTGCCACCCTTTTTGAGGATTAAATCATCACTGAGACACCCCAAGGAGTGGCACTTGAATTTATTTAAAACAAATTGAATTCCATTGATATTCACATTTTAAGTTACTTGAATGTGCTTATATTGCTGTGTTACAAACGGAGGGTGTAACTTAGGTTCGAATGTGTTGTAGGCTGCATTTGGGATTGCTTAATTAAGTGCTTATTTGAGCTTTTAGCTTAATAAAGCACTTTTTTAAGCTAAAAAATTGTTTGGTAATGAAAGTCGGATAATTCCTTACCCATGAGCAGTAGAGGAAAAATACCCATAAGGAGAAGCTGATAACATTAGCTTCTCTTAGCACTTAAACGAGAAGCAATGGCGTTTTTGTAATTTTATTGGGTTAATCCTTTCGATATCAACTCCTCTTTCTCCCTCTCTATCTCTCTCCGATCTCCCCATATTTCTTTGGACAAGGTGAACTCCCCAAAAGCCCTACTCTCATCACTTATGTTGGAAGTTGGTGATTCTCCGATGGATACGACCTTACGACCCCTTTTTTTTTTTATCGATCTTCCATCTTGTTACTCATTTCTATCTGTCTTTGGCTTCCCTTTCATACCATCGACGAAGCTGCCTGACCTGTCGTAATCTCCAATAAGTCCGATCCAAATTTCGTTGGTTGTCATCATGGCTGCAACTACGGAATAGGCTCATCAAGTTCTTCAACAACATCCAACCAGTCCGATCATCGTCGGTAATATCAATAAAAACTTAGTGAAGTTCGTCAGAAAAATGGACGGAATCGGAAAGACTATCTTGCCGAAAGTCTTTGCTATGATTCAATAATTTGGGTGAATGTGCCCAGGCATTCCCCTTTAACTTGATCTCGTCCAGAGCATCAAGATATATCAAAGCACGTCTGGTGATTTGAAACCCCAAGAAATCAAACTCGTCCAGAGCAAGTTGAATGTGATAATATCAATTTTCTCATACAATCATGCATGCCACATGTTTGTCAAAATTTCTGAACTAGTTTGTTTCAAAAAAAATTATCTGCTTCTTTAGTTTTGTCACGTGTACTTGTTAAGTGCTTAAATAAAAATGATTACCAAACACTATTTTTTGATTGTTAAGTGCTTAAATAAAATGATTACCAAACACTATTTTTGATTAAATGAATAACTTTTTACAACAGTGGATAAGTACTTAAAGAAGATAAGTTATCTCTAAGTACTTATCCATAAGCACCAGCAATCCCAAACGCCACCGTAGTCTCAAATGGACAGCACAACACACATCGACGTGCTTAATAAGTTTTTAAGGATCAAACGAGTAGGTAACAGTTTAAACGTTAGCGGAAGAAACCTACCTGAAAGAAATGAACATACTTCAAAAACATCTTGCTTTGTTTTTATCACGCATTAAGTTTGATGAAAATCATAGTTCACAAGATCATTCAACTCCCATTTGGATTTCATTGATTAATTGACTGACTTGAACGTCATATTCGACTGTCTTTGGGTTCAAATGGGGACTCAATGTACTCAAATGAAAATTATTGATTCTATTAATAAGTTCAAAATGGTTTAAGCCTAGTTTCGCATTCATTCTCAATATGAGGAATAAGGTGTTGTTTGGCATTGATTTTGGGAACTCATTCCACAGCTTATAACGAGTAGAATGAGTGGGAGGGGTTTAAACGGGTGTTTGGTTCCATACGAGGAATGAGTTTCCAAAAATACACAACAATCCAGAATCACCCCATCACCTATTTCACGATTTTTAATATGAGTTTTGCAAAAATGATGTGGCATACTTGTAATATTTGTAAATTCTGAAGGATATTCTTGAAAATTGTTTTAAAAACTCCTTTATATGTCAAGAACAGACTTGTCATATATCAAAACTTCTTTTTAAGTGATAACAACGACAAACTTACAATATTATAACCTCTACAATAATCAATCTCTTTACCAAACATCAAACCTAAACTTCCTTCAACTTCTGCAAACTCTCTTTGGGATGAGTTCAATGGAACTCGATCCCCAATCCAAAATGAATGCCAAACGAGGCCTAAGTTTCATGAATGAGCTTGCACAATTTAATTTGAGAGAAGCTGGATTTGAAGATCTGATAACCCGTTTTTCATTCTTGTAGAAGTAATAAATATTATAAGTTTATCATTGTTCTAACTTAAAATAACTTTTTTTATAAATGACAAGTCTATCTTTATCACATAAAGAAGTCTTTAAAACAAGTTTTAAATATATCATGCAGGGTTTTTACATATTACAAGTTTGCTACAACAATTTTGCAAAATGAGTTTTCAAAATCCAAAAATGGGTTTAGGAGTTATTCCTCTTTTTGGTGCATCTTTTAAAATTCATTTGGGAAAAACTCATTCCCATATTGCAACCAAACGTGTTTTGTTACACAAAACACATTCTGATCCTAGGATTCATTTCAAATCATGAAATGAGTTCCCAAAATGAAAGGTAAACGAGGGCTTAATTGTTGATTCAATTAGCACCGGATTCCAGTAACTCATTGATATATATATCTATATATATCTATATATATATATATATATATATAGGCTAGCACAGTCTACTACTTGGAAGAAAGGGAGACCAAAATTCTGAGTCACATTAAGGAAGACTAAGTTCAAACAAGGTAGAAAGAAAGCCTAGAACTCTAAGTGCTACTACACACAATTAACTCATACAAATCCCACAGATTATTAAGCAACAGAAGGGAATTTGCATTCTTTTGGCCCAAAAAAGTATAAAAACTGTTGCAACTAGAAGACATTGAACGTACCTTTA
This sequence comes from Buxus sempervirens, assembly GCA_947561395.2. NCBI lineage: Eukaryota > Viridiplantae > Streptophyta > Magnoliopsida > Buxales > Buxaceae > Buxus > Buxus sempervirens. The sequence continues at coordinate 38,716,344 of OX387183.1, read as the reverse complement.
ATCCCATCACTTGGCACTGGCAAGCTTGGTGCGGAGAAGCTTAGCTGCTGTGACCATATTGCTGAGAGCAGGCTTGACCTCGGAATACTTGCGGGTCTTGAGTCCACAGTCTGGGTTGACCCAAAGGATATTGGTCTCTAGCACTGCAAGCATCTTGTTGATGCGGTCTGCGATTTCCTCGGTGGAAGGGATCCTAGGGGAGTGAATGTCATAAACACCAGGGCCAATACCAGCACCATACTTCACCCCCTCGCGGAAGACTGAGAGGAGCTTCTCATCTGAACGAGAGTTCTCAATTGTGATCACATCAGCATCCATGTTAATGATCGAGTGGATGATGTCGTTGAAGTTGGAATAGCACATGTGGGTGTGGATCTGTCATCAAATATTGAAAGATCAGACCAGGAAATAATAAGAGATTAAAAAAATTTTTGTTAGCATAATTTTTAGACATGATAAGGAGAAGGCTGTGACGGAAAAGAACCTGGGTAGTGTCTTGGACACCACAGTTGGCAATACGGAAGGAGTGAACAGCCCAATCCAAATAGAAAGCTTGCTCAGACTTCCTAAGAGGCAAACCCTCTCTTAGAGCAGCCTCATCGATTTGGATAACTGTAATGCCAGCTTTCTCAAGATCCTCAACTTCATCCTTAATGGCCAAAGCAATTTGATAGCATGTCTCAAATCTGGGAACGAGCAAAAGTATGTTAAGTGCTCCAAAAAATGGGCAAAAGATTCCTGCAAAGCCAATTAAATGGGGGGCAAAAGGTTTGGGTTTCTGGTATTCACCTGGGTTGGTCGTTTCTGACAAAGGACCAGTTGAGAATGGTGACAGGACCCGTGAGCATTCCCTTCATTGGGCGTTTAGTCATGCTCTGGGCAATTGAAGACCAGAAAACCGTCATTGCCTTGGGTCTGCTCACGTCACCATAGATGATGGGTGGTTTGACACATCGGGATCCATATGATTGCACCCATCCATTGACGGTAAAGGCAAAACCAGACAACTGTTCTCCGAAGTACTCAACCATGTCATTTCTCTACGTACAGAAAAGAACCAGAGTGAGAATTAAAAATATTATTTTGTAATGGCTACAAAATATGACCGTTTTGAGAAACTAATAACTACAACCCACTGTTTATTATGAAATGGAAAGGAAAAAAAATTAAAAAAGAAGCTAACCTCAGGCTCTCCATGGACAAGGACATCGATGTCCAGTTCTTCCTGGAGCTTGACAACCTTGCTGATTTCCTCCTTCATGGCATTGACATAGTTATTCTCCGAGATCCTAAAATTTAAAGCATGTTCATCGAGGCATATGTCAGAAAAGCCAAAATTCATTCTAAATATGGCAGTAAAGAAAATTGGTTGATTGTTACTTACTTGTTTGCCTTGTATTCACGGCGGACTCTTCTAAGATCCACGGTCTGAGGGAAAGATCCAATTGTGGTTGTTGGGAGGATTGGAAGGTTAAGCTTCTTCTGTTGAGCATCCAATCTGGCACTCACGTTAGTAGCTCGGCGGTGGTCAGAATCCTTCAAAGCAGTAGCCTAAGAAAGCAAGAGACATCAAAGAATTTAGTAAGAAAGATTATATCAGGTGGATAAAAGAATGAATAAATGGAAAATAAGTATCTCAGAATACTTACAGCCTTCTGAACAGCCTCATTTGTGACCCTAGGGGAGGACTTTCTTGAAGCCTGAGCAGCAGCATTAGCAGAGAATAATGCCTGAAGAAAACCAAAACCAAATGTTTAGCTTTCAGAAGCAGTCTAGAGAAAGCCCACATGCCTCTAAAAAATAAGCACTAGTGAAACTCCAGTAATGTTCATCAAATCCTGGTTTTTCTCCAATAAAAGCCTAAAAGGTGAAAAAAGTCCACTCAGATGTTTTGCCTTTCACGAAAGAAAATTTCCAAAATCAATCAAGCATTCATAAGATACCTATATAAGGATAAAAAATTTTCTTCGTTCAGAAGGTGAAAACTGTTAATTCTTTGATCCATTGTGCAGAAGCACATTATCTCCAGTTCAATTTACAAAAGAATAAATTTCTTCATCCTCTGAAAAACAACCCCCAGTACAAATTGAGCTTATCCCAAATTCAAGTACAAGCAATTGCTACAACTATTTTTTACATATTGTAATGATGAGAAGACAGATCAAATATTTATAGCTGTCATTGTAGCATCTACCTTTTGTAATTGTCTGTAGCACCTTCACTTTATGATGAATTACACTACAATTATCTACATAGTTGTTTTAAAATTCTTGTTTTTGTCTACTATATATAGATATATGTATATATGTATGACTGCCACTGCCTCATTATTAGCTAGAATATGCAACTGCAATACTCCTCCTAGTTCGTAACTACTAGAAAGCTTAATAATTGATTGGAATAGTGAGCATAGTAAGGAAGGGATACCTCATCCTTCTGACCAGCCACTGCCCTGGCCAAGGCGTTCACCTCAACTACTTTTTGGGCAGCAAAAGCAAGCCATGATTTGATCTCATTGTCAAGCTTCGTCTCGTTCACTAGATCAACAGCAGTGTGGAGAAGGGAACAGGATGTGGAAACCACAAGCTTGTCTGCAGAAAAAAGTAATAAAAAAAGCATAATTTAACATATAAAACAGAAAAATTACTGCGTATAATTGTCAAAAAGACATGTAAAGGATGAATACCTTTACCCACAATGCCCTCAAGAGCCTGCAGGGAACTGAGAGAATCTGCAAGATCATTAGCCCAAATATTCCTTCCATCAACAACTCCAGCAAAGAGGTATTTGCCAGAAGGGAATCCACCTTTAATCAAATCAAGAGTCTTTGCTCCACGAACAAAATCAAACCCAAACCCAGTAACACCCTTTAAAGTAGTGAGGGTTTTGTATGCCTCAGCAGGAACATCAGCAAAGTAGGTCACAATGAGAACATCCAGACCAGATAGAGTTGATTCTAAATCAGAGTAGGCATGAGAGAATGCTTGCAGTTTATGAGATTCAAGATCCATCACAAGGGTAGGCTCATCAAACTGAATCCAAGATGCACCAGCTGCTTTTAGTTCAGAAATAACTTCCCTGAAAGAAATTCTCATATCAAGAAACCAATAGAAGGAGCCACACAAATTGAAGAACCAGACGATCAGATCAGACACAAGTTGAAATTTCTTACTTGTAAATTGGAAGAATTTTTCCAATCAGAGATAGAAGAGAAAAGGATTTGTCAACACCCTTTGCTGGCTTAGACAGCAACAAGTAGGAGACAGGGCCAATAAGGACTGGAACAGTATCAACTCCAAGCTGCATTGGATAAAAGAAGAGAACAGAACTAAGCCAAGTGCATCCACCATTGATTACTAAATACCTTCCAAAAAAAAACATTGATTACTAAATAGAGAAATTAGAAGCACTCAAGCACCAAAATTGAGTTTGTTACATGGACAAGAGTGTCAAGTACAATTACTTCCCACATTGGAAGCCTAAAACAAAATGAGCCCATCAGAGAACAGCTACAATGTAGGAACTACATAACTGCAATAAAAATACTGCCGCAAGTATAATCATTTAGCTGGATCAACCCCTTCCTCTCTGAGGCAGCAACCAGTTGAGCTAACTTGGCTCGGGCTGGAACTCAAAAGTCAGATCCTAAGCTTTCAGAAAAAGAAGCCATTTCGTTGGCAAGACTGAACCTCACTTAGGTACGTTAGGCTCGATTAAAGCTTAGCCTGTTTCTTTATAACATATAAGTATAGATAGATACACAATCGGCCCAAGCCTCAGTCCACTTTGTTAGGTCTAGTAATTTAAGTTGGCTTGATTCCGTGTCAAAAAGTGTGTTTAAAGGTGTTTAGAATGGTTAGGTTGAGTCCAAGAGATTCAAATTATGTTGAAATCGAGTCAATATTAAAGAGTTTATGGTCAACGTGAGAGAACGTTTGAGGCAGCATTCGAGTGTGCATTGATTTGGAGAATTGCAGACAAACCCAAGCCTAGCGTTAGAGAAAGTTTGATATAGCGTTCGAGCGAGACAGCCTAAGTGTCAATTTTTGCAAAACCCAAGAATAGCGTTAGAGAAAGTTAGAACTGTCGTTCGAGCGAGTGAAGTTTTAAAGCGCTACGTTAGCTAGAGAGAAATAAGCTGATTTAAGTGTTGAACGTGAGACCCGTGTTAGATGCGGTGCTCGACCATTCAATACGGAATTTTAGTTCTAATTTTTCCGGAAATTTCTAATTTGTTTCCAACTTCATCTAGACTTCTACCTAACTTGTATAAACCTCTAAGGTCTGTTCCTAATTACTTTTTACGTTGTTTTTGGGACCTAGATCGTCTATTGTGTGGAAGAAAAATCTCTCTCATATTTTTCTTCTTTTGAACCATCAATCCTTATCTTCTTACTTCTTCTCTTACCTTGGAGTTCCGGGTTGAAGAGATTGCTCATGGGAGTTCCTATAGTTGCCGAGCGAGTTCGTTTGGCTTTTCATGAAGAAGATATTCAAAGTTCTGAATCATTGCAAGGGTGCAAGTCTGGAGAGTTATTCAGATACTAGGGCTGTGAGTCAAAGTCTGTGTTGGGTCATTTGAACCACAATCTGTAAGTCAACTTCTTCTAATGGAATTTTCTGAGGTTGCTCCTCATAGTCCGGAGAGTTTTTCTATTTGAGAGTTCTTATAGATTTTTCCCTTCGTCACCAAAATTGCCAATGTTAATTTATTTACTGTTTATTATTTATCTACAATTTTGTATGACATTGGCTATTGAAATATTTGCTATTTTCATAGACTTGTGCATGCCTATTAATTAAGGACTTGTCTTTAATTATTAGAAAATTTTATTCCGCGATTGTTTATACCTATTCATCCCCCTCTAGGTGTAAAAGAGTTTAAACCCGTATTTTTCACACTTGAACCTTAGTCTGAGCCAACTCCAAGCCAAGCCGAGTACGGAAAGGCTGGAGATAAGCTAGGGAAATCTAATTCTGACTAAGCTCATTTATAAGCATGTTATACTTCCCTCCTTTACCTTAACCATATTGGCCATATCCCTCAGCAAAGATCTCTACATTTTTCTGGTAGTTCAATACTCTAGGATTATGTAGTAAATTTTTAACATCGTCATCTGCTGTATAGAAATTCCCTAAAATGAAGACCCTATTTTCACACTGTTATATATCTTAATGTGATATAAGTATAACCATCAGATGGGGGTACGTTGGTAGCTCGTCTGGATTGGAATCATCATATCACAGATTCATTCCTCTGGATTTACCCTAAATGTGCACTATGATTTGCCTCATATACCTTCATTGTGGTCTATGTAACAGCCATCAATAATACACTCTATTAATAGTATAGACCTTTGGATCATGAGTATATAACATATCCATGAACCACCAACAAAGCCTGCAAGATGGAAATCACAACAATGAGAAACGAGATTTAGAACACATACCGCCTTCGCCTCCTTGTATTCATCCACTGCCTTATGTGAAGCATAAGAGAACTTCACATCTGGTCCCAGTTCAGGGACGATGAAATGGCTGCATATAAAGCAACATATAAAAATTAAAAAAAAAATAAAAATAAAAAATAAAAACCTTCATTAAGTATACAAATAACAGAAATTGATTTTTACGTTAAGAGCTCTGCAAAGAGCCTTCACTTACTAGTTAGTGTCAAACCACTTGGTCATTTCCATAGCAGGTACAGAAGCATTTCCTCGGGCCATGGAGAAGTAGGTATCAAACCCGATTTCACCACCATTCCAACCATATCTGGGAGGGACAGCCCCAAGCATTGCTGTGGTGTCAAGAACCTGGTCATAGTAAGAAAATGTGTTGCTGGGAATATATTTGATCCCAGCACTAGCCATCTGCTTCCAGATGGAAGACCTGAGGTCTGCTGCCACCTTCTGCAGATCCTCGGCACTGCTCTTTTTATCCCAGAAAGATTCCAAAGCAAACTTCAGCTCTCTCTTTGGCCCCATGCGGGGATATCCAACAATGTGAGATGCCATTGCTGACACACCAAATGAACCAAAATAAATTCAGTTTTCTCATAAGTTATTGCATGAAGAACATTATTCAATCAAACGATTATAAGAAAATCTCCAATTTGTAGACAATAGAATAAAGTAGATAAACAAATAAAAGATTAGGAGAAATGAAAGAAAAACAAAAAACAAATAGCTTTATGGTCAAAGATGGTCTATCAGCTCTCATGAGATTGGGAACGTTGAGTTTTCAGAAGAATCAAGGTTGTGAATTCCCTATTAGATCAACTAAGATAACTCAATTTCTACTATAAATCAACTGCATTATATTACATCAGAGGAGTAAGATAACCAATTACAGTTAAATCCAAAATTTTAAATTTTTTTGGTTGATAAAAAATTAGGAGTAGAAGTGTAAAACAAGAAGTTAAAAACAGTTTCAGATTTATCGTACAGAAGGGAGCTTTGGAGATCTGAAAGCTTGATTCACCTAGAAACGTAAACCTAACAATAAATAGCGATCCACATATTTACAAAAGGGAATAAATATTCTTCTTGCTATGAACCAGAAGCTCTGCTTAGCAACTGACTCGAAATCGGGGCCAAAACTCTAGTAAGGCGCAAATCTAATCTGCGAAGTAAAGATATACTAAGAATCTAGAAACCAATGCCATATAGATGATTAAAAAAAACTCTCATAAACAGATTAAAGTGAGATGTAAGATCTTTAAAGCAGCTTCAGATCAGATCTACATAAGAAGCAGATTTAGAACCAGACCAAAATATACCATAAACAGTAAAAACAAATCGTGAACCAATAATTAACCGAGAAGATTAACAGATACATGCGCTAAGCCAAAAAAAAACAATTAAGATTTCAGAAAAATAGAAAAAAAAAGTATGGAGAATCAAATAGAAAAATAAAGATTTACTCTTCGGAACAAATACCGCACATTACTAAAATAAAAGTATGGAAAAAAAATTCAAAAATTTCAAAACAGCAAACTGACCAGCAGAATGACCAGACAACTCAAACTACAACTACGATCGAAGAAATGAACAAGAACTAGATCCAGTCAATCACTGGCAAACAAGCAATGACGATCACAAATTCCAATCTGGTTTGTGAAAACCAAGATCCCAAGGTATGAACGGTTAATGGAGAGGAAAAGCATTTTAATAAGCAGGAATTACGGAAGAAGAGAGAGTGCAAGAAAGCCGAACCTATAGGAGGAACAAGCTTACCTTCTTCGGAGATAGAACCGGAAAACACTGAGACTGTTTCTAAGCACAGAGAGTGGGAGACGGAGAGAGAGAGAGAGAGAGACGAGGAGGAGAAGTGAACGGCGACAGAAACGGGAAGAGACGTTTGGGCCTTCTTTCAGGTTTAAAGTGGCATATTCCTAATTTTAACTAAACCCGAGGGCATTTAACTGGAATTTGCTTTATTACAGCGGTGCCACAGTTCATTTTAAAATATTACAATTCATGCTTAGAGTCCTAGTTTGCTATTATCCGTGCGAATATGCTCTTTGGGAAGCATGCCAATAACTCTAAATGATTTTCCCGAAAAGCCCTTAGTTTGCATCATTAATATAGGGTAAATAGTCAAAATTTTGCCATTTCATTTAAAATTTAGATAGTTGTAAAATTATTCCCTCTCTCTACGTGCAGTACTTCACGATGCACCTCTCTATCATTCTAATCTAAAAAGACGATAGAATTTTTAAGCCTATTCATAATTTAAATATTTTTCTAATAAAAAGACGAATTTTTAAGCTAATTGATAACTTAAATATTTTTCTAATAGTTTATTTAGAAAATCATCATAGATTATAGACCAAATTATATGTTGATGGCTATTTTTTGAAGGTCAATATTGATATCATCTCCCTCTCTCCAAATCAAATGAAAATCGTCAACAACCGTTGTACGTACAACGAAGTTCTGATTGGTCCATTACATTTGAAAATAAACGAAACATTCGAATTGATTTTGAAATTGAATGTGTCTTGTTGTACGCGTGGTTGCACAATCCTTGATGTAGAAGATGTGCACTCCTACAAATCTCTCTACGGTCATCAACCCTTATCTCACCAATTGGCATTCTTCTCTTTTAATTCCTTTTTGTCAAGAACAACATCTCTCATTCTTTCATTGTACACCCTTCACCTCCCAAATAGTTGTCTCGCACAAACGTATGTTGAATATTTTTTTGCCATGTAAAATGAGAAATTGATTAAAATGCAAGTGTTTCGCTATAATAAAATTCTGTAGGAAATGCCTTAAAAATATATTAAACCCAATAAATCAGTGATGTTTAAAGACTTCTCTAGATCACAACCAAGTTGCTTGCGGGTTGTTTGGACCAGACCATAATTTTATGGATGATTACTTACACCCTTAATCCATAGTCATTCACTTTTGATTATTCTCTTACATTTTTTTCCTTATTTTAACTTTGAATACTTTTAATTTCTATAACTTTATAAAGAATAGGAAATAGAAAGGGTAAAGTAGTCAACTTTGTTCCACCATTGGTTGTTGAACTTAAAAAGGGAGGTTAGAGTCATTTTGGAAGCATCAGTGGAGTAGTGTGGGGTTGCAAGAAACGAAAAGGGAGATAAGTGTAATTTTTCTTTTTTTCTTTTTTTATAGGAAATTGATTTTCATGGAGAGTTGTGATAATGTCTCGTGACCAGCACAATATCATGGCACGTGGGACTAGAAAAAGGCCAAAATTTTCTTACGTGTTTTTTTTTCTAATTATATTTTTGTTCTGATATGAGAAACCGACCAGACTTCATTCTAGTTTTGTGTGAGAAAATTAAAAAAAAAAATTTCCAACGGATTTTAGGGCGACTAAATTTGGCATGTGTGGTCAGGTCTGCTAATAGGATACGACATTTTAACTTATGGTTGTCGTTCTGTTTTTTTTTTTATCTTATTATAATTTTAACACGTGGCAAACTACGCCCATCGAAAGCTAAAGAAAGTCATCCAATTTTCTTTTACTAATTTTTTTTATTTATTTTAAGAGTAGAATTAATTCATGGTCATGTGAGTTCAATGACTGGGATGGTAACGATTGCATAGACCCTCTTGGTAGGTTCTTAAGATTTTTTTTTTAAAATAAGAAAGTTGGTAAGTGGTGGTGGTGGTGGTGACAAAAAAGATTGCAGTATGTCAGAAAGATTTCATTGTCTAAGTGCATTCAACTAAAATTACCAAAATACCCTTAGGTTTGAAAGGTGCTTATGTTCTGTTAAAGTGGATAAACCGAACCGAACCAAACCTATTAAGGATCGTCCGCGTTTCAGTTTTGGTTTTGGTTTATGTGATGTAAAACCAATTTGGTTTTAGTTCATAGAGCCAAACATATATTCATATGCCTAGGTTAGACTACCAAGTAGAGATTGTTCAGTTTATCAAAAAATCAAACCAAACTAAACTTATTTAAGTCCGTTTTGGGTTTGTGTTATTTAGGTTTTGGTTTGTTTTGGTTTTTTTTAATTAAAAAACCTAGTTTGTTCTGGTTCGGTTTTAGTTTAGAGTATATTTAATTGGTTTGGTTTTAGTTTTTCTCAAACCGAACCGTTGCCATCCCTATGGACGAGCAGGTGATATGAGACGACCAGCATAAGATATTATTAACTATAACTATATAATTAAAGTCTTTCTTAGCTTATGACAATATTGACAATAACGTTGTTAAGGTGGGACCAAACTACTTGGTTAAACAATGACAGCCATCAACCATGTTTTAAACAAGATACCTGGGCAAAACAAACAAGGATGGGAACATGGCGTCTTCGGGTGGGTTTGACAAATCCTTGAAGCGACTACGTGATTTAACCCATTTCAGATTAAATTGCTTCCTCCCCATGCGAGTTGGTAATATGTCACGTCTAGGGTTGGCAATGGGTCAGATATATATCCGAATCCGACCCAAATCCGATCCAAAAATCCCGAATTCAGATATGAGATATAGACCCATGATTTGAATACAGATTTCGGATCCAACCGAATTCGAATCTGTCCATATCCGATTCGAATAGGATCCGAACCGAAATCAACATATACTTTTCATTAAACTATTGGTAAACTCTGTACAAACCATGGTTGAACTATCCTTACTCATGTCTTGCTTTAATATTTATATGGCTCATTAGTTTTGATAATTAAAATTTGCTTTAATAGTTAAATTTGACTTTTGAGTTTTAAGTTCAAATCGGATCTAATTTGGATCGAATTCGGATTTCAGTTATTTATTCGGTCGAATTTCGAATTCGGATACAGTATATAAATTTGGTTTCGAATTCAGATTCACAGATAAAAGATCCGTCGGATTTTGGATCGAATTCGGATATCGGATTTTTATTTGGAAAAATGGGCTTTTAATGATACTTTTTCAAAACAATTCAGATTTAGTTGCTCAATTCTAGGTAATTGAGATTTAGTGGTACTTTTTTAAAAGAATTGATAATCAGTGTCATTTTACTGTTCATGAAGAAATTTTTCCAAAAATACCCTCAAAAGACTTGCAAACTTCACCTCAAACAAAATGAATAAAAAGATTTCAAAGTCTTTTTGAGGGTATTTTTGGAACTTTTTTTTTCACTAATAATAAAATGACACTGATTCTTAATTATTTTAAAAAAGTACCACTAAATATCAATTACCTAGAATTGGGCGACTGAATCTGAATTGTTTTGAAAATATCACTAAAAGCCCATTTCCCCTTTTTATTTTCGGTTCGGATTCGGATCATGACTGATCCATACCGTATTCAACCCATTGCTAGCCCTAGTCACGCCTAGTTGGTTGATCCAACTCTACTATGAAACATTAAAATATGATTGTTTTCAAACAATATATATATATAATTTGGGATGTATGAAAAGAAAAAAAAATAGAGAAAATTATGAAAAGGGGTCACTTTTTTATTGTTATTTATAAAAACACTTCATCAAAAATCTCATTCGCAAAAAAAAGCCATGTTAAAAAAAAAGGTTAAACCATAGGATTACTTTTCAAAAAATAATAATAATAATAATAATTTACTGCAAGCACATGGTATATGAGCATAATCTATTTGGGATACTCGTGCATTGTATGTGGGATATGAGCGCATTCAACGTGGGACATGACTACATCATACGCTTATATCACAAGTATAATGTGCCTGTGTTCAAGATTACACTCGTACCCCCAATAGCTACAAGAAATTTCTAAAAATAAGTTTTTTGAAAGACTGTTTTTATAAATACAGGCCAAAAGTAACCCTTATTAATAATTTTCCTAAAAGAATATTTTAAGCAATTAAAATCAAGCTTAGGGCAGGTTAGGATTGGGTTGAGCTTAAATGTTCATTATCCTTTGTCTCCTTATCTTTTCATTCTGTCAGCAAGTGCTCTCCTTCACAATAAGCAGAGCTGAGATTGATGGGGGGTTCCACGAGGTAAAGGTAAAAAAAAAAAAGAGGTATGTTGCTAACCCATCTAATGTATGCAGACGATGTCTATATATATGGACAGGCAAAGAAGAAGGAAATGCAAAATCTAGCAAGAATATGTCATAAATACTACGTGGAATTATTTTAGTCCATCAACAAAAGTAAGTCATCGCTACACTTCAGTAGCAATACTAACAGCCAGGTGAGAATCTCTATTATAAAAATCCTTGACATTCCGGCCAAGATTTCTCATGGTAAGTATCTAGGCATTCCTATTTTTGCCCACAAGCCTCGTCCTAGGTAATGCCAAGATCTGACGGATAAGATGGTCAGTGAGATGGCTGGTTGGAAGCAAACCATACTTTCTCAAATGGGTAGAGTTGTCCTTATCCAAGTTGTGATAAGTGCTCAGTCAAACCATCATATGACATGCTTCAAATTATCTCAAACCACTTTGGAAAGAATGGATTTGCTAATGAGGAAATTCTTTTGGAATAACAGGGAGGACTCACATGCCATGCATATGATATGTTGGGAAAGGATAACCATGCCTTGGAGAAGTGGAGGACTCAATATCAAGAGGATGCAAACAATGAATCAAGCTCTTCTCATGAAGGCAACTTGGCAACTCCAAAATGGTCAAGACAATATATGGACTCAGTTTATGAAGGAGACATAGTTTCCAAACTGTACCTTCATGGATGCACGAGCTACACAAAGACAATCATTTGGATGGAGACAACTTCAGCCAATGAAAGACTGGATCAAGCAAGGATTGACTTGGGTAATTGCAAATGGGCTTCATATGAACATAATCAATGATAGATGGATTGTTGGGCTCAATGAACACCTAACAGTGCAAAAAAATCACAGCCAATTTAACCTCATAAAGGTCAACCAACTCATAGATCAGAACTCAGGCATGTGGAATAATCATCTTCTATCAAAATTCTGGGACTGTCCCACGGTTAGAGTGATTCTTACTACTCCTATCTCAGCCTCTTGGGAAGAGATAGATGCTTCTGGAATGCCACCTCCTCAGGAAATTTTTCTGTTGCTTCAGCATACATAATGCTCTTTAACCTTCCTGTTCCTCACGATCAAGCCCTTTGGCTCAAGTGCTAGCATGTTAACTCTCCTGGTAGAATTAAGTTGTTGCTTTGGAAATGTCTAAATGTTGGTGTTGCTTCTTCCAGTTTTCTTAATGGCAGAATAGGTAGCATAGAGGTTTGTTGTAGGCTTTGTTAAGACCAAGTGGAAACTTTGCCGCATCTCATGTTGGAGTGCCCATTTTCCAGAGCTATTTGGTTTAAAACCATTGGTGGTTCAATGTAGTCATGTGGTCCACACAACTATTTCTACTGTGGTTTGCCCAAGGTTGTAAACTTTTAAATCAATTTAAGGAACATGACTGCCTTCAATTTTTAACAGGTATTGCTAATGTGCTATGGACGATTTGAATATTGAGGAATTTGGTTGTTTTCAAAAACAAGGAACCTTTAGTTGACAAAGTGTCAGCACCTCATTTTTTGCACCCCGAAAAATGAAGAATAAAATAATAATTGAAAAAGTCAAAATCCAAGGGGTCAAAAAGTTGACTTTTTGATCGGGTGCAAATTGGCAACCAAACTTCATACCATTGGAAAGAGGACTTCAATACGATTCTAACGCAACTGAGTTTGCTCAAATCGGAGTCCGAATAAAGAGGTTATGGGCTGGTCAAATCTGGAAATAGCAGAAATCGGCTTTCTGTAAAACTCCAAATTAGCTGCTCAATTGGATATCAGCAGAAAGAGCACATCGACACGATTCCAACGCAACTGAGTTTGTTGGAATCGGAGTCCCGGATAGAGAGATATGAGCAAAACTGGCTCCGGGACGCGACTTTGCACTTCTGCTAAAAAACCCAAATTTGCTGCAAAACTCTAGCTCAGTGGATAGAGAATTTCACACTGATTCCAACGCCACTAAGTTTGCTAAAATCAGACACCGAATGAAAGTGATATGAATAGTCAAAGTTTCGGAAAATCTGCACATATGGCAAAAACAGCAAAAAGAAAAGAATCTTCAATTAAAATAATAATATTTTCATACAACATTAATTAAGAGGTTTAAAATAAAGGAAAAATAAAATAAAAAAATCAATGCACGCATGTGCTCAAAATCACAAAAAAATCCAATTAAAATAATAATAAACATATAAATATCAAGCAAATTAAATAAATTAAAATCAAAATCAAAAATTAATTTTGCACATGGGGATGAGGTGTCCCCATGCGCTGTATATATTCTCTTTGGATGAGAATAAGGGCCATCATTGCCTTATTTTAAAAAAAAACATAAAACTATAAAATGTTGGGTTTTAATTACAATATAACAAATAATTACTTTTTGGTCATATGTCATCATTCACTATAAAAGGCAGTCGACCCTTCCTTTCCGGGGGAGCTAATCTTTCACACCTCTCTCATTCCCTCTCCTCCCTCTCTCCTCTCTCCCTTTCCAAACCACTCCCTCTTCTATTCCTTTCTTCAACCCCTCTTAAACCCTGCTACAACCAACTTTTGTCAAACCCAAACCTCTTATTTTCTTGCAAACCCAAAGTAGGCTTAGATACCCCCCCTCTTGAGCTCAAGAAAGAGCCGTTACGCTGGCCGAAATCCCATTTTAAATCCTTCCAAAAGCCCCCAGATTCTGTCCAAAATTCTCTCCAACTTCTTACTTTCAATCACAAACCCGAAGGAGGTTTTTTGAAATCTTTCTCTTGAGCTTGGAGAGAAGCCGTTACGCTGCTGGAAAAATCTCCAAGGGATTTCACACCTTCAAGCATTCCCTAGGTAAGCTTTCTGGTAAGTTGTACTATATATAAGTGAATAAAGTTGTGATTCAAGAATATTACTTATTTCTGTTCCATGTTGTCTTTTTATACTAATACTTGATCTTGATTATCTCCCATCTTCCCTTCATATGAGAAACACCTCATGGTAAGGAGGTGCCATCCGCCTAATTACAAAAGCAAATTGAAGCATACTTGAAGGGCTGCCTTTATCATGTCTAAATTATTGAAAAGGGGAGCTTGTTCCCCTCCTCCTTTAAGTTCTAATGTACCCCATTAAATCCCCCAAATCCCTTCTTTATTTTGTTTTTTTTTATGCTTCTTGATGATGATTTGATAAGCAGGTGGTCAAATAAAGCCTTCCTTCAAAGTTCTTCACCACTGTGGGCCCACACAGGGGCCCACACAAAACCCAAAATACCGAAAAATCGATTTTCTGTAGAAAATCAGTTTTTTTTACCCTTAACCGAAAACACAGGACGGTTAACCAAACACAGGTCCTTTAAATTTCGGTTACACCCGGTAAATTTCAAAAACCTTTTTTTTTTAATTCTTTTTGTGAATTCTAATCTCTTATGTTGTAAACCAAATGAATTTTAGACAATCAAATAACCAAATCCAAAAAGGGTTATCCAACGTAACCCTAAATGGGAATTGGGCTTGCCTTAAGCCCAACTTGGCATCCAATGGGCCTTCCAACGGGGCCCACACCCGACTCACTTTACTAAAAGGCTAAAAAAAGATAAAATCAATTAAAGGGGACCTGTACCTCCAGTGATCCCCACTCAGACTAAACAAACAAGCATGCTGGATTAGGAACAGGGTGAGACTGAGTTGACTCAGAACCAAGGAGACCCATGGGACCCGTCAAACCAACGGGGCGGGCCGGGGTGTCTTCGGACTTCCCCGGACCGTAACCGAGAACTTACCCAGAAAACTGTAATAAAGCCGCAGACCAGTCATAATAGACCCGGATAGGGCAATCACCGTGTCTGCCTGCACCTCTCAGGCAGTGGCGACTCTGAAAGTCCCGAGGCACGCACGAAATCCTCCACGTGCGCCTCATGTGCGATCTTGGACCAGATTTAGGTGCGCACACAAAGCTTGCAGCATTATGGCAAAGTTGATGGAAGACTCTCAGTTGATAAGGGTGGGCAAAACTAATAACCAACCTTTGAAGAAACAAATCCTATTTACTTGGGAAGCACCTTCATTTCCATACATAAAATTCAACTTTGATAGGGCGTTCAGAAGCTCAATAGGAAAGGCATCAGCAAGTGCAGTCTGTAGAGACTTCATGGGTAGATTCATGGGAGGTTTTGCAAAATGAAATGGGAAAGATGTCAGAAATACAAGCAGAAGCGTGGGGTGCTCTTAAGGGCACACAAACGGCGAGGGCTCTTGGTTTCACACAAATTATTTTAGAGGGAGACACACTCACTCTGATTTCTCTTCAAAAGAATCCCAAAGATGATATGCCATGGTGTTGCACCTCAGATCCGGGTCTATCCTATCACGGCACCAACCCGTTCCTGAGACCTACTTATGGGCCCAATAGAACCTGATTAATACAATTAACCTGGGCAATTATAAGTTAATCATTAGAGTGCATAAGTTAAAGAAGCATGGAATAAAAATTTCCATATAACAAAATATCATCTGTATCATAATCTCCAAAACATAAGATGTCTGTGTATACAAAATACAACTAAGGCAACTAAATGCTCACAAGTTCTTTCCCAAATATGCAGAAATATACAAAAGATATCTCCCAAAGTATAAGTCCAAAAATATTATTTACATCCCATTTACAATTCCTAATAACTAAATACAAAACACAAGGAGAACCCTATTATGAGTGGTAGTAGTCCTCTGGCCTGCACTCAAACTCACCCTCAATATCTGCCCCGGTACGTGGCTCACCAAGAGGATCTAAAAACAAATCCGGTAAAACAAAACACGCATGAGACTTAAAGTCCCAGTAAGCAACAAACATTCATGTAGAGAAACAATTTATGCAGTTTTATAACATCATGATAGTGTTCACAAATATATATAGTACCAAATGTAAACCAAAACAATTCAATCGGATATGAAGAGAAATCCAAAATCAAATATCTCAATCAAGTAACTTATGAAATCAAATCAACAAATACAATCAAATACTGCAAACATGTCTTGTTAGGACTCGTGGTTAGCGTGTCTTTAAATTAAATTAATGACCACTATCCATTTGCCACCTACACGACTTACAGAGAGAAGCCTAGCTAAGGACATCTCAGCAAGCGGAACACCCACATATGGGCTGGCAAGTGACAACCTAACCAAGGATCAAAGCAAAGTGGGATTCCCCACCCACTGCTAAATGAATCACAAGGACTCTCGCCGGTTCCCTGCGACGGGGGGTTGTTGCAACCCTCTGTTCCCCGAGAAGGCTTCACTGATTCCCCACAGTGAAAAGCGATATGGATAAGGAAATTAATGTTAAAAAGCCAACTCTAACACATAGACTAGACTCACTGTGGATCCACACTAAGAACAACGACCAATTAGACGACTCACAATTCAAAACAAACCAATCAAATCAATGAGTAAAACCAGTGCTTAAACCAAAGCCAAATGGAATTCCCCATCCACCACCAAATCACATCATAAGCCAAGTGGAATTCCCCATCCACTATCAATTCAATCGAGGCCAAGCGCAATCCCCCATCCACCGCCAATAAAACAATAAACCAAAAGCCTTATCAAATCATATAAGAGTTTTTCAACCTTGCTTTCATAAATCCAAATAAATCAAAACAAATATCATAAAATCCTCAAAACACATTTTGGATGAGTGGGATAGTCTTAGGATTCCCAAATAAGTCACCATACCAAAAATCAATGGATTCTGAAACAAAAAGTTTTGGACCCCAAAATTATTTTAAGTCTAATTAAAAACTTTGACTTTTGGGTATATAATTTTTCTAGACAAATCTACAAGGAGTTTCGGGTTTAAATTCTAGTTGTAGTCTAATGAAGGGTAAACAAATCTTTTGGAATTTTATGGGCTTCTGAATCACTCATTTCGGTATCAAACTCAAAAAGTGGTCTTCGATGAAAATCGGGAAAACTGGAAATTTAGGCATGAATTGGAAAGTTAACTTTTTTTTGGTTGGGAATTGGGCTTTGGGAGTATTTTTAATGGTTCCAAATAGAGGGTGGTAAAACTTTATTTACATGTAAAGACTTAAGTAAATGGAGTAATAAATACACAGGACATTTGGGCATTAAGGTTGGGGGAGAAAAGGGTGAATAACCGTAAAAAATAGGGGCTTCTGACGTTCGGGCGTTAAGGTGGGAAACAAGGCAACGTTCGGGCGTCAAGGTGAAAATCAGGGTTGACGTTCGGGCGTTAAAGCCAACGTTCGCGCGCCCCAGGTTTAAAACAGGGCCGACGTGCGCGTGCCCCTCTTCACGATTAATCGCCCATACTAATCCTGATTCGCAATTTGAAATAACAAAGACTGATTTTTTTGGGTTTTGCTTAGGATTAATCACCCATTTTCAAGATTAATCGCAAGGTTGGGATTTTGAAATATTTTGGCTACTTTTAACACAAAACTCATATAAATCATTTCCAACATTTCCAACACCAAATGAGATGATCATAAATCATCCCAACATACTTAAAAATACTTTCCAAAATAGATAATCATCCAAATCCACATGAACACCAATCCAACCCATGAAACATCATTCAAAATACCAAACTCAAACCCTAATCTGAAATATAATCAATAGAGGTTGTAAATCCATGTCAAATCAATAAAAAAATAAACAAGATTATCATATAATCAAAACCTTACGAATTTAAGAAGCAAAAACCAACATGCAAGATCATTTCTTCAAATAAATCAAACCCTAGAGAGAGAATACGAATTTTTGTCATACATTTTGTTTTGAAAGGTTTGCTACTTGTTAATGGAGAAGCACAACTTCTCTTCAAGCTCTCCTCTCCTTCTCCTTCTTCTCTTTCTTCTTGAAGCTTTGAAGCAAGCTCTCACTTTTCTTCTCTTCTTCTATATGTCCAAAACAAGGAAGGGGTTCTCCAAAAACACTAGATATTTTAGTTAGGGCATCCTTTTATATGCCTAACTTTTGATCTTTCAAATCTGCCCCTAAACAAAGCTTTTATTCACAAACCCTAGGGGGTACCTAAGGCATACTAAGGGGGGTACCTTAGTGTTAAGTGGGGGGGGGGGGGGGGGGGGGGGGGGATACCTTAGTATTATTTGAGGGGGTACCCTGGTATTTCAAGGGGTTTTCCTTAACTATTTCAAGGGGTATATTTCAAGGATGCTTGGGGGTATCTTAGTTAAACAAGAGGGGGGTACCTTAGTTATATAAGGGGGAGGTACCTTACTTATATAAGGGGGTACTTTAGTTATACAAAGGGTAGCTATATAAGGGGGTGTACCATTAAGCAATAAAAGTGGGGTACCTTAGGTAAATCAAAGGGGTACTTTAGGCAATACAAGGGGGTAGCTTAGGTAAAACAAAAGGGTATCTTTAGGTAATACAAGGGGTACCTTGAGCAAACACATGGGGGTACCTTAGATAAATCAAGGGGGTACTTTAGGTAAAACAATGGGGTACTTTAGGTATTCAAATGGGGTACCTTAGGCAATACAAAGGGGTACCTTAGGTATTCAAGTGAGGTACCTTAGGTAAAACAAAGGGGTACCTTTAGGCAATACAAGTGAAGTATCTTAGACAATACAAGGGGGTACCTTAGGCAATACAAGGGAGTACCTTAGGGATACAAGTGCGTACCTTAGGTATACAAGTGGGGTACTTTAGGTATAATTGGGGAGGGGGGGGTACTTTAAGTAACACTTGAGTGGTACCTTGGGTAATACTTGGGTATACTTTGGTAGTACCTTGGATAATACTTGAGTATACTTTGGTGGTACTTTGGATAATACTTGGGTGTACTTTAAGTATACTTAGGAAATACTTTAGGTACACTTGAGAGGTACCTTGAGTATTCTTGAGATGTTCTTTGAGTATTCTTAGGAGATATTTTAGGTATACTTGAGAGGTACATTGGGTACACTTAGGTGATTACTTTCGGTATTCTTATGGGGTACTTTAGGTACACTTAACTCTAATTTTTCAGAATTTGATTTCCAATTCACTAAACTAATTGGAGGGTATCTCGGCAAATTGAAATTAAAACCTAACATTAACTAAGCTTACCTTAATAACTTCACTAAAGTTCAATTTGATTTCCCTAAATCCTCAAGTATAATTCACATTTACTTAATTTTCATAACACAAGTACTTAATTCGTCTAATAATCACACTTTAGATAATTAATCTTAATAATTAAGATATAATCCAGATCGGGGTTTTACACATGGAGTATTAGAGGACTCATCTACGAAATCAGCAAACTTTTCAATGTATTTCATTCAGGCATAGCTTTCGAGAAAGCAACAAAAGCAACAAAGTGACAGATGCGATGGCAAATTTTGCATTTGACAAGTACTCCTGTTCTTGGATTTCTCACCCTCCAAATTTCTTATCTACTTTTCTATTGGATGAAGCAAGGGGGGTGTATGCATGATCGATCTATTACCAAGTTTATTAATACAATCTTTCTCTTTGATCACAAAAAAAAGAGTTGTGCCTGGCTAAACCGACTCTAGCCTAATTTGTAAATTACTAAACCCTAACCATTAAAGGCATTGTCATCTCTAAACGCAAGCCTTACTGATTGTTCAACATCTTATTTAGGTGAATAATGTCATTTGATGATTCCCAATAATTGTTTAAGAAATTGCATTCATCAAGTGACTCGCAAGCTAAGATTCAGCTAGCATTTCTAGCTATGGATCCCTTTTCTCATAGATTTTTATACTTTCAAGTTAGAGGGTGTTTGGTAACGTTTTCAAACACTGTTTTTCTATTTTTAAAAACAGAAAACCGATAACATGTTTGGTTTAGATAGTTTTCAAATGGTTTTTCAGAAACACGATTTGGAAAACAACCCGTTTTTAAAAACTGGAATTTTCGATTTTTACTTTTTAGAAACCACGAATTGTTTTTAGTGGCATTTTTGTAATATCCTTTTCGTTTTTTCCTCGATTCCTATCTTTGATCATTCCATGATCACTTGAGTTCCCATTGCTGTAAGATTGACATTCCGATCAAAAAAATCTCCAGACTTGAGGATCTAAGGAATGGAGCCCTTGCGCTGCTTGTCCATCTCAAGGTGATTGGCTTCCTGCAATAACATCAACGGAGACAAAGCTCTTCGTCTCCTTAAAACATGGCTTCCATCTCAACACAAAATCTCTGATGACGAGATGAAGAAGTTCTGGAGAGGCTTGTTCTGCAGCGTATAGCACGCAGACAAGCAGACCTTTTAGGTGGAGCTCATCAATCGATTGGCCTCCTTGCTAGCAATTGTTGATCTCCCACTCTCCGTTCAATACTTCAAGGTTTTCTTGATCATCATTCAACAATATTGGAGTGGAATCGATTTTCTCAGGTTAGAAAAATTCTATCTTTCAATTTGAACTTTTCTTTGCCATCTTTTCATTCTTTTGAGAGTGAAAATCAGTTTTTGCATTATGACTTTCCAAACATATTTTTATTGATTTTGAAAACTTTAATCGTTTTTTTTCAACTGTTACCAAACGGGTTTTTTGTTAACTGATTTCAAAAAACCAAAAACAGTTGGAACCGTTCTTTATTTTCAAACAGTTTTAAAAAAAAATAAAAACGTTACCAAACACCCTCTTAAATTAAGTAATATCCCTCAAATTCAGTGGTTTTCTTGCTACAATTTTCCACCTTTTTCCCCATTCTAAGCACATATGATATACACGTTTGCTTTTATTGAGAAAATTGATTAGATTAAAATTGCAAAATACGCCCTAATAATTACAAATTCGTCAAACTTATGATCCCTTCAAAAAGTTTCTTACACTTTGAGTTCAAAGTGCATGACAAAAATTAACCCCTCAAATTTTAGAGTAGACCCAGGGGCATGATAGTCATTTTGGCATGCATATCCAAAAATCCAGACAAAAATATACACAAATACTGGACCAAACCCATTGTTTGCCAACATGAATGTATGCGCAGTGAAAAGCAAATTAGGCGTACAGTTAACTGGCGTCCAAAACGAATCACTACAAGCAAGAAAATCTTTTCTGCCTGAAGGAGATGAACGAGGATAAAAGGTTTCAGTTCATGAATGCCTATAACTAAGTACTTGCTGAAAATCTCAAGTGAATAAAAAGAAATCTTTCCTTCAGCTACATTACCTTCAGTTTGACACCAGTTTCAGTTTCCCCACAAATAATTTACTTCTAAGTTTGGAACCAGAAGCTGAGCAACTTAAAACTTGAAGAAAAAGCTGAGCTTGAATACCATCAAAGCACCATAAACTGGGGGGGCTGCCCTGAAAACAGAAAAATAAATAAATGAATCACAAAATAGTAATCAAACATCTAAAGAAGCGATGGATATACTATCTTGATCCCACTTGTGGGAGAAAAGGTGAGCATACATCATTTCGAAACAAGAAAATGGGGGACATAATGGCAATTTCACGATTACAAGAAAATTTCACTAGTTATTAGGAAACAAATATCGGGGTTAAATATATATAGAAGAATGGTAAGATGGTAAAGATGGAATGCATTTGGTGCAGTGGCACCATCCTAGCCAGAAGTTAAATTCAACAAATAATTACCACTATTGATCAATGATATTCAAGAAAAGAGTTGCACTGCACCAAATGCTTTATTTCTTAGCACTCCTCACATAAATCACCCTCTCCTGAACAAATCTTAAATGATACAGTACTATGTCCGGGAAAAAAATGAAAAAGAACACATACTGAATGAAAAAGAAGATTAATTACATTCAAATACCCAAAAAGAATGAAGTCCATGACTGGTATAGCTGCTAATGCTTCAGGTTTCTGTGGGGTATTAACAAATAGATACTCATCCCAAACCCAACCGCTTTACCCATGTAACCTGCCAAACTAGTTTAATTTTCCATTTAATATAACAAAGAACATAAATTATATATTCTTTATATTTGCAACATGAAATAAAAAAGCTAAAGCAACCTGAAAGGTCAACATGCTCATAACCTGCAACTAGAAGAACTTCAACCTAAACCTGTAATAAGTGTTGAGGGGTAGGCAGGATGGATCACAAAGATTGCCAGATCTAGGGGCATCAGGTCAGGCCAAACGGCTTGCAGGTCAATGACTCAAGATATAATTAATACCTGCCAGTCACGGATAGTACCTTGTATCAGGCATTAAAAAGCTTTCCCTGCTTCAATCACAACACCAACAAAACTTTACCACTCTCCTGAGTCAAATGCTAATCCGTAACTTAATTATAGTTTCTCATGATCTCTCAGCCACTTATTCTATCGTAACGAAAAGAAACGAAGCTGGGTCCCCAGAGGAAGTGCTTCAAATCAGTGAGTTTACCACCCTAGCTTCTTCTCCGCATAACTAACATTTTCTTGTCTCTCCTAAGTCCCAACTACAGGGTTCCACAAATTGATAGAGACTAACCCTCAGATGTCTAACCTGAAGATTTGACTTTCAGATAAGATAAATCATCAACCCAGTATCCTATAAACAGTGAATAACATACAGCATCACTCTCAACCACAAATAAATAAGGCACTGGTAGGTTAAAAGTCCCACTGGAAAACCAAAGCGGAATAACTTGGTGGGGAGTGGCCTGCTGAAAAGCCTTCCAGAATCCCATTATTCTCAACTTTCTTGACCATCACACTGCAAGGCAACCATAAAAATTAGAATAATAGGTACACAGGCTATAATTGAAGATACCATTGATACTGGTGCAGAAATTTCAAAAAATAGGGGGAAAGCCCCACCTTTGAGTTCTGTCCAAACTACACAGATATACGTAATTGGAAGAACTGATTAGGTTTACAACAAAATCTAAAAGCCGATAACTGATCTAATTCGAGTACCTCTACGGGATACGTCAACAAAAAACTGAAGAGTACTAGCACCAAGTAGTTGAGTTCAGTAGTTCCTCATATATAATATTGAATCTAGAGATATGGTAATATGGAGAAGATAATTGTTTGAAGCACCAACAGAATCAGAAAGCTGCCCTCGTTTCAATAAGAGAGCAATGAGAGAGAATCAACTGGTACCTCATGTGTCAAAAAGAAAGTAGAAGAGATACCTCCACGAATTTCCTCTGTATCAAGCCAAAGTTCATCTCACTTAACAAGAAGATTGATAAGCTTCAGGTCAAGAAATTAAAATTAAGAATAATTCAAGAACTGGACTCCTGGGAAATAAAAAAGGTAGTGGATGGTCTTTCAGCCAATCACCATTCAAGTGAAATCTTGTGTCAGAATGTGATGATAAATAATGAACTGTGAGAGGATACAAAGGAACATACAGAAGGTGAAACACAGATCCTCATGAACAACAAATTCAAAGGGCAGATTAGCAAATGATGAAGAAATGTGCTTATGGTAAAGACACTTTGAATGTTTGTCGGATTTAAGTTTATTAATGGAAAACTTCCTAAACCAGGGAATTACAAGCTAATTAATCAGGGTATGGATTATTCCTTCTCAGAGAAACATAAAGGATGATTGTACGAAGACCCTGAATTGTGGACCACGGCTTATAGTCCAACCACTACTTAACAACTAGAAAAAGGAGCCAGAGTTAAGACCCTCACTCATAAAAAATAACAAAGGCTCCCATTGGGATAAGGTTTCCAAAAAAACCCAATACATAATTTTAAGGGTGCCTTGTCCAAATTGCAAAGAATATTTGCGAGCCTTGTAATTGTATTTGAGTAAATCTATAGCAAACAAAGGAAGCCATGCTTCAGTACTTATCCAAGATGATTTAGATCAACTACTTATCTCACATATTAGACTAGGAAAACAATGGAAAAAAATTCCATATCATATCCATAATGAAAATTTTTGTACCAAGGGAGTTGAGAAGAACAATCAGAGCACCTTGTCTCCAAACAAAAACATAGACAAGAATCCTGCTGCACGCACATAGATATCAGGTAAATAGGGCCACTACCCACTAGTTATGAGCCATAGTTGCACGTTCCAGAACAAAACAAGGTGAGCCTACCCAATGGGGAACAGAACAAAGAAAAATCAATGGTGTTGCGAGTGAAGAACCAATGTCCAACTGGCACTCCATTCAACTTGATGTTTGGAAAATGGAGGAACGGTTCCTGACGGGACCAGTAAACCACAACTGGGTCAAGCATCAATCAAAACATTTTACTGATATTTTCCCACTACCAAAAAAAAAAAAAGGAAGAAAGAAACACTTAATGGTCATATTAAGTCTACACAAAATAGGCAACTCAAACAGCCAATTCCAACATGCTTTGACCTCTCAATATTTTGAAAACAAAATGGAAGGGGAAAAAAAGGCTCAACATGTGAGATAATTTTTAACAAATGAACTAAGTTTAAACTATGAAATAGGCCAACAACAATCACGTATTATACGCACTTTAGTTAATAGAAATTATTATACCAAAAACTAAAAGCAAAGACTGAACCACTAATCTTAACTCAAAGTCATCTGTAGATCCACAAAGGGATCTAGCAGCACAACTCCAAGCAATCTCTCAAAAAGGTAAGACAGTCACCAAACCAACTTAAAGGGAAGAGAAGAAAACTAAGATTTTTATTTTCATTTTTTTTTCTTTTAGGATAATATTAAGAAGTCAATGAAATTTGAAATAGGTCGATTCAGACGCTATGAATGGCACCAACAATGCCTTCTCAGTGAACAGAAGGCACCATAACATCGATATCATCAGTTTTGGATCAAAGAGAAACACTGGAGCAGAGATATTGAATTCCATCGAATCTCTAGTGCGTAAAATGATCTGGACAGGATGATGCACATGTCATGGAACCACAATCAGAGAATTGCTAACAAAAGTTGGGATGCAGAACAAATACCAGTAGAAACGATTTTAGAGAAGTGAGAGTTATGGATAATTTCAAGGTTTTTAATCAGGTAACTTCATCCCATCAATCTCTCCTTCCACACCCCTTTCCCTCCATTAATTCTGGTAATGCAGCTGAGAGAAGAGATAATCTGAAGAAAAACTAGCAATCCAAGCCATCTATCTCATATTACTCCCTCTGCTCAAATCCCTTATCACTATAGCTCCTATATCAGAATTAGGGCGTGTTAAGATCATGGCAAGTTTATGTCCAGTGCACCATTAAAGGAATTTTGGCTACAAGATCATATTAAGTCTGAACAGAAAAATATGATACAAATACATTGTTGAGATATAAGCCTCATCACGGAGGATTCAGCACAATTCAATGCTGCTGAGTATTAACCAATAAAGATCATCTCATAGAATGCCATAGATGTTCCAATCCAATTACTAAAGGTCCTTAACCAATGTAAGAACAGTTGTGGCTTTTAGACATGAGTACATGAGTTTCCCAGACGAATAGACAAGTTAGTCAAGGCAAAGCATTAGAGAGAGTGAACACCATGGAATAGCAAATGTTAAACAGAGGAATCTCAACCCAGAAACTGATTCAGGTTCCTCATGTCATTCTAATCACTGTCCCATTATGGTGGATACTAAAGATATGAATCCAACTTTAAATATACCTTCTAAATTTCAGAGTGTCTGGTAGCATGACCAATCTTCATTTGATGTTGTGCAAATGCAAGGATGATTGCTGAAGGACTTGGTTCCAATTGGTGTGGATGTATGACTATCCTTCAGGCATTACAAAATATCCATACAGACCAACCAAATCCACTGTTAGTCTACATGACTGGATGAGCACTGGAAAGCAAATTACGCATAAAGTAAAACTAGCATTGGAAATGTATCACTACAAGCAAGAAAATCTTTCCTGTCAGATGGAGATGAATGCCAGTAAAAAGTTTCAGTTCATGAATGCCTATACCTAAGTACTTGTGGTGAATAAAATGAAATCTTTCTGTTAGCTATATTACTGTCAGTTCCACACCAGTTCGAGTTTCCCCAAAAATAATTTAGTTTGAAGTTTGGAACAAGAAGTTGAACAGCATACAACTAGAAGAAAAAGCTAAGATTGAATAACATAAAGCCCCATAAACTGAGGGGAATCCCCTGGAAACAGAAAAATAAATAAATGAATCGCAAATAGTAATCAAACATCTAAAGAAGCATATGGATATACTATTTTGACCCAACTTGTTGGAGAACAGATGAGCATATATCATTTCAAAACACGAAAAATATTGGATATAATAGCAATTTCATGATTACAAGCAATTTAGAAGTTATGATTATTATTATTTTGATCAGTAATGAAGCATGTATTCAAATATTTTGATCAAGAAAAATACAAAGAGCAATTTCATCCCATGAGGAATGGGATGCAATTGATCAAACAAAAAAGTACCAAACCTAACCACCCGCATACAACAAATAATGAAAATGAAAATACAACATCACTGAAGGACTCTACTATACCGTTACTTCCCAATTTCTTACAACCTCCCCCAACCCTAATCCACAATAATCTGGACATATATATATATATATATTTATCAATAATCAGTAGTATTATATTAATAATAAAAAAAGGAAACATAGTTTGATGGTAAACGGATGGTGTACCCAAAATAAATAAAACAGTCTAGACAAAAACTCAGCCTGAGGCCGGACAAGACAACCGTCCTCACTTCCTTCCCTAAACTGAAAATGACAAACTCTCCATGAATTCCTGAAAACGGATGTTATCCATTCCTGAAAATGACAATAATATGGACATATTGAACTCCAAAAAGCTGCAAGAGACATAACTGTGTCTAGGGTTGCTCCTCTTTCCCTGCTCATAGCCTCAAAGATTCTCCTATTCCATTAAGCCACATCCACATAGAGGCAAAAAAAGCCCTCGAATAGAGTCTTCTTCCTTGCTTTGACATATGTGAAAAATTCCACTGTTCAACATTTCGCATAGAGTTATAGGAATAGCCCACTGTATCCCTCCCAAAGACAACAATCTCCTTCATATAAAACCTGCAAATTCACAATGTACAAAAAGATGGTCCACTATCTCCCCATCCCTCATCAAATCATGTAAATATATGGCGAAATAGCCCAGGACTTTCGTCAACACTAAAGAATATCTGAAGTACTTATCTTATTCAGAAAGGCAGCCCATGAGAAAGCTTTGACTTTGAGAGGGATTTTAGTTGACCATAAGAAAGACGTAGGAAAACAAGGGAAACATGAATGATCCACCTTTCTGAAGTGTGATACCCATGACTGGCATGAAAACCTACCATGGGGATCAAGATCCCAAGCTGCTAAGGATAGTAGAATGGCTAGTGTCCCTAACTCAGCTGTGGTGGATATTGCTCTCTATAAGAACTCGATGATCCTCCAACATCTAAAGATCCAAAACTCTGTGCCATGGAGGACAAGTCATCATGTATCTTTGTATGCTATCTCTCCTTGCCTTTCCTCCTCTAATAGGAACATACCTCACTCTCACCATGACCTCTAAATCCGTGGTCAGTGCCCTGTGTGGCATGATGGAAAGCAGCCTCTCCAGAAAAAGGCTCAACCTCGGGCCACTGGTGCCAACACCACCATGAGTACCACCATCTCCGTCATCATCATCTGATGATCCGGACTCATCCTCCTCATCTGTGTCCTCCTCTGATGATGATGATGGCTCAACATGTCCATGGGCTGAGGGTGGGACTGGAGCTAATATTGTCGCAGCAACGGAGGGAGGAACAACTCTCACAGATCTATCTAATGAGTCTCCGCTGCCCTCCCCCCTCTCCTCCTCCATAGTTACATCCACATCGATGCCCATCTCTGCTGCAGCATGCGCAATGACAGGACTAGGACGACCATCGGGCTCATCTATCTCAACACATCTAATCCACCCTGCGAATGGATCCTCCTCATCAACTTCATTACTGAATAACACGTCCAAAGGGTCATTCACCGTCGTAGTGCGCTGCTCTATATCTAACTGTCTCGTCCTTAGCCTCATGTTGTAATGGCAGACGACTAACTTCTGCAACTTCTGATAAGCTAGCCGGTTCCTTTGATTCGTGTGTATGAGTGCAAACGTACTCCAATTGCATTCACAAGCAGAGGAAGATGCTATCTGAGCCAATACTCGACATGCTAGCTTCCTCAGTGTAGGGGCATCTGTCCCATACATAGTCCACCATTCACTTGGATTTACAAATAGAAAATATTAACATTTATTTAGAAATTAGAATAGAATAAATCATTTAATAATTAATATTCACAAATAAGTATCACTTATACAGCATTATCGTCGTCCTCAAAGCAATCAATGTGGTCGACTCGAACAAGCCTAACGCATCTTTAAATAGTATCAGGTGGTAGTGGAATTTGAAAGGACTAAAGAGTTTAGTATTTAATATAATTATATAACTACTAAAAAGTAAGAACTAATATGCATAAATACCACTTTTACAATCTCCTACCTCGTTTCCGAAATTGCCAACTGCATCTTAACGTGGGTCCAACTTCATGAAGACTTGCTGGACCGAAGCGCAGAGGTCTGTGCAGGTGCCAAGGTTATCCTTATAATGGTATTTGGGATTCAAATATTATACTACATTGACAATTACAAGAAAAAAACATTGGTACAATTAATATATAATTATAAACATTATACAACATAAAAAATTCAAATAGAATTATAATTATACCAACTAAATGTAGAAAATGAGCTAGCGTTTTGAATCATCTATTATTAATAATCTTGTGTACCCATTTGTACGATAAGGGTGATGCAGCCTTAATCTGAGCTTTCATCACAGCCATATACTGATATATAGATCCTATCGTGGGATAGACATCTGTGTCGCCTATCCTCAGCACACGGTATATAGGCTCAAGTACATCAGTCAACTCTCGCATATGCTCCCAAAAAGTGCTAGATAAAACAATATCCTCTACTCTCCTGCCCATATCCGTGCGACTCTGAATACAGCTCGTCCAATACTCACTGGTGAAAAGTAATCTCAGTCCCTGCCTGTGCCTTAAAATACTATCTAATGCAATATAGTTCACACTGAATCTGATAATCCCCGGCCGACCTTTGTCCTCACCACATCTCTCTCTCATCTTCACAAGTACATAGTTGTGGTTGTACACAAATGTAATGAGTGCTCAAACATCCCTCAATGTGGCAAGCACATGGCTCCTTTACCCAATTGCCTCCAACATCAAGTCGATGCAACATGCGGCACACGGCGCCCAATAGAGGTTATACTGCTACTCTAATGTCTGGCCGGCTTTCTTGAATGCACTACCATTATTTGTCACAATCTGAACCACGTGCTCTTTGCCAACCTCCTTTATCACGCTCTTTAATAGGCTTAAATAGTTGTGGTTGTACACAAATGTAGTGAGTACTCAAACATCCCTCAATGCGGCAAGCACATGGCTCCTCTACCCAATCGCCTCTAGCATCAAGTCAATGCAACATGCGGCACACAGCGCCCAATAGAGGTTATACCGCTGCTCTAATGTCTGGCCGGCTTTCTTGAATGCACTATCATTATCTGTCACAATCTGAACCACGTGCTCTCTGCCAACCTCTTTTATCACGCTCTCTAATAGGCTTACAATATAGGGCGCATCCTTGATCTTGTCTAATACGTTAACAAATTTCAAAATACTGCCATGTCTCTGCAATACACCATGAAATTGATGATGGACAGTTTAGTAGAATCTGTCCATCCATCACACATGATGGTAACTCCACACTGGTCCCAATGGGGTCGTAAGGATGCAATAAAGTCTCTCATCTCTGCCTCTTCATTCAAGTCCGTACCCATAATCTCCCGAGGCGTAGGAGGTAAAACCCCCTGACCCGACTCCTGGATAACATCAACCATATTCTTGAAGTGTGGACTCACTGGTATATTCGCTGGAATGTGATTGAAGATAAAGAATTTTGACATGAATTTTCCCATCCTCTGCCTAACATTACCCTTGCCCCACATATCCCTCAATCTCTTTTGCCTAGCACTAGATGAAGAGAACATACTAGGCTCTATAGGATAATCGGACATCCTAAAGCTTTGACAATGAGTGAACCTAGGCCCAGCCCCAGGTCGATCAGCCCTACGCCTAGGAGCATCAACATCAACTGCATCTCCTTTAGAAGTACCACCCCTGTAAAATCCATACCTCTCAGCCTCTCTCCTTTCAAACTTAGACTACAAAGATGCTCGCACTGAGGCTCCAATTGCTGTCCTCTCTGCCTCTGTCACCATACCCTCAGGGTACACTATATCATTATCATCATCCTCAACCGTATGGGGTCAGATAGGCTCTGCCAATCTACGTCTAATCTCCTCCTATGCGTGCCTCCTCTCCTCCCTAGATGCACTCCCTGACTCTAAGTGGTCTCTCATCTACCTCTTAACCTCTAGAGGAACTCAAGGGCAGTTGGTCACGTTTTTGTAGCCGTGCCCCAAATGTTGCTTAAGTCGTAATACCCCACCACCCTTTATGATTTGGTGACAATAATTGCAGACAGTCTTATTTCTGTCTCCCTCAAATCTTGTGCCGTGGTCCCAGCCTATATCCGATCTCCTGCCACCAGGGTGGTCCCCTCCACTACCACTGCCAGATGCCATGCTGTCTCTAACCAAAAAGGCTGAAATCAAAATAAAAGTGCTACACAGTCAAAGACAAACCCTTACACAGTGCACAATAAAAAATTATGATTATTAATCCACAATAATAAATTAGTATATTAACATTACCAATTAATTATAATTTATAAACCATATTAATTTTTAGATTTTTTTTTTCAATTTTCCATATTATTTTAATATTTTTTATAATTCTAGAAACATTTTAATATAAAAAAAATTATATAAACCCCAATTCTTCAAAATAAAATTTTCTATAATAAATAAATTAAATTTATGAATTTAGTTTGAGAATTTATCTATTTTTATCCTTTTGTATTATTTTTGATTAAATGTAACAAAATAAATTAATATTTTTATTAAAAAAATATTCGTTGACATCCATCTATGCATTGGGTGTCCCTAGATATTATATATAAAATTCATGATATTATATAAAGTCTATAGCATTAAAATAATAAAAAAAAAGTTTTTTTATATTAATTTTCGGATTAAATAATTAAAAAAATGATTATTTTTATTAAAATTAATCCGGGGACACCAATCTGTAGATCGGGTGTCCCTATATATTATACATAATTTTCATAAAATAATGCAAGGTTTATACAATTAAAAAAACAAATTTTTATCAATTTTCGTATTAAAAATGCTTAAAAATAAATTTTTTAATTAAAAAATAAAACGCCAACACCCATCTGTAGATCGGGTGTCGGTCTAACACATATCAAATAATCAAAGCATTCTAAGAACTTTAGATCAATTCAAATGGAAAAAAACGAATTTACCTTCTCGTTACCAAATGTGCGATGTGTAAAAATGCTTCAATCTCCTATAAATCAACACAAATCTCTCTCAAATCACTTCTATTACGTAGAGTGATGAAAATGAGATTGATTTCAGCTTGATCCAGATGGAATTCGTGAAAGATTTGAAGTTGGGGAGGTTTCCCCTTCTCTCTGCAACTCGTCGCTCGATTTGGGCGAAATTTCACCCAAATCAACCGACACCTCTTAAAAGAAAAAAAGGTTAAAAAAGTTGTTGTCGAAACACAGCGAAATTTCGCTGCGTTTCGATGACACTTCTCCAAATATCGCCAAGGAAACTTCTCTAGCGATTTCCCCCAGCGATGGGGGAAAATTTTGAAATTTCGGTGGCACACCAAAACAAAAAACACTGGTGGCACCATCCTAGCCAAAAGATAAATTCTCCAAATAATTAACATTATCCATTAATGACATTCTTTTGTGATTGCTTTTAGGAATATATATATATCAAGAAAGCATTGCACTTGAACTGCTGGAAAATTTCATTAATCAAACACCAAATATAGCAACAAAGGGAATTTCCTAGCAGTTCAAGTGCAACACATTTAAATAGATGATCAAACACCAAATTCAGCAAGAAAATTCTGGCATTAGTAAAAAATAACTTTCAAACATACTATTTGACTCTCTCAATGAAATCTATTATGAAATTAGCGATTCTAATCAAAGATCACTCAACCAAAATGAGGATAATTGTTAAGGAATATATTTCTCTCCTTAGGCACAAGCAATCAATTCAATGTATCAAGGATGAAATCTAAAAGACAGCTAGACTCAATGTAATAGACAAGATGACAAGATTCTTAACTCCGTACTGTGCTTAAGTATATATATAATTAAGTATAGACACATCTGTCTATATATATACTTAATATCTTATATATTAACATTTGTCTATATATAATTAAGCAAGATTTGTCTAGTTATATAAATAATATGTATGTATAGTTACTTAATATATTACGCTTTTAAGTATATATATTAAGAATATTTTCATTGAGAGAAGTATAATTACTTAATATATCTTATCTTTGTCTAAATATATACATTGTGCTAGCAAAATAATATGTATGGATTTCCCTACTATTATGGAATTATATATATATAATTACATTGAAGGATCTGTTTCTTTGCAGATTTTTCTGATCTTACTTTGTCTAAAAATAAGATTTTTTACTCCATACTATGCTTTTTCACCCAAGCTTGCATTGTCTTGTGTTTGCTCTTTACCTTGATTTATCACCAAAAATTGTGTTGTTTTATATTGCTTTTTGACCATTATTTGAATTATTAGAAAATCTTGATTTTTTATAGGATCTACTCTGTTATCTTTTCTATTGTATTGAGTTTAATTGCCTTCCAAATCCTGTCCTTAGTACATTGAATTAGTTGCTTGTGATTGAGGAGGGAAACATATTTCATAACAATCATCCTCATTTTGGTTAGGTAATACTTAATTAAAATCGCTGATTTCTTCATCGTAGATTTCATTGAACAAGTCAAAATAGTCTGTTTGAAAGTTCTTTATTAAGGCCTGAATTTTCTCACTCAATTTGGTATTTGATCATCTATCTAAATTGTTTTGCACTTGAACGGAAATTCCCTTTGTTGCTGCTGTTGAGGATTTTTATAAAAATACTAAATAATATGTTCACAATTGTACTTATCTCAAAATTTTTATCCATACTTCACTAGAGTCCTCTACTGCAAATTCTGAAATAAACACAATTATCAACATATTCTTTAGTATTTTCATAAAACTTCTTCACAACAGCAACAAAGGGAATTTTACAACAGTTCAAGTGCAACACAATTAAAACTGATGATCAAACACCAAATTCAACAAGAAAATCCAAGTATTAGTAAAGAACTTTCAACAAAATTTTTGACTCTCCCAATGAAATCTATAATGAAAAAATCAACGATTCTGATCGAACATCACTCAACAAAAATGAAGATGATTACTATAAATTATGTTTCTCTCTCCAATCACAAGTTACCAATTCAATGTATCAAGAACGAGAACTGGAAGACAGCTAGACTCAATGCAATAGATAAGATGACAAAGTGGATCCCATAAAAAAACAAGATTCTCCAATACTTCAAATAATGGTCAAAAAGCAAATATAAGACAACAAAACTCTCAGTAGAAAAACAAGCCAAAGATCAAATACAAGACAACACAACTTTTCGTAAAATATCACAATACAAAGTAAAGAATCTTATCTTTAAACAAATCAAGGTTAAAAAAAATCTTTAAGGAAAGAGATCATTCAATTATCACATCTCAAAATAATTGAATAAACTTTCAAGTCCGACATAATTTGTGGTGTGTATAAATAGGGAAGTCCATTTGTAATGAAGGCATCGTCAAGTATTGTGCTAGTGTGTGATACAAGTTTTTCTCTTCTTTATAAGTCTCTCTTCATTATAGTTTCAAACGTTTGTAATGAAACTTCTTTTTTACTGTGTTTGAGATTCATCGTGTTTGGATGTGTGATGTGTTCTCGTCTTAGTGGCGCTTTCATGCTTTTGGCATCCCCTTCTATGTTTTTCTTATGTTTTTATTTTTATCCTTCTCTTTTTTTTAATCAATATAATTTCATCACTTATCAAAATATATATTAGCTTGTCTCTCTTCTTTGTTTTTGTTTTCTATTGTTAAATATATATAGATATATATATATAGATATATATATATATTAACCCAATTATAATAGAAGAATTTATGTGCCTTCTTTATCTGAATGTTTAGTCATTGTAACTGCCATACTAGAGGCAGGTTGGTGTTCTTAATATAATGGAAACCGATAGGTTTCTCAGGCATAATATGACCAGAAGGGAAAGAAGTATGAGTTGTGAAACTACAAGCTCAAACTAAAAGCATTTTGTAAGCCTCAAATAATAAAATATTAAATAAATAAAAATTGAAGTGGACTTTCTGTTCATTTTGCAATTTTTTTTTTTGAACTTCAGCGGCAAAGATTATCACTGTTTCAAAAATTTATGAAAGAGTTCTTGCAAGCCTTGTACTTGCCAAGGGATGCTTCGGTTATAATAATTCACTTGAATGCGAAATCAGTTTCTCTTTCACTTGATTTATATTAATTCACTTCAGTTAGGATTTGGGTTATGATTTTACATGTTTAGCTTTAGGCTACCACGAATCTGAGTGTATCAAATCTGGAGAGATTTACTGGACAACCTGGATCTTATTTGCTTAATTAATTTTGATCTGTTAAGTTTAGTTCATACTTGAGTTGACTCTTAAGTATGAACTAATAAAAGTGGAAATAAAAGAAATGCATATCTAGAAGGTTTTATGTGAGTTGACTCTTAAGTATGAATTAATAAAAGTGGAAATAAAAGAAATGCCTATCTAGAAGGTTCTATGTGTAGTCGGGTTACTTTTAATCTATTTACTAAGAAGGCGTTATTTAAATATAAAAATGTAGAATTACACATATAACATCTTGGATTGTTAGATAGTTCGGGAATAACTAGCACATTAATTGTTAGCTTATGATTAACATATTTCTCTAATTACGAAAGCAGTGTATCACTTTGTTCTTCAAATAAGTAGCTTCCTAGACTTTATACTTTTTGTTGTCCATTACGGATAAACAAATTTATAATAGTCTGAAGTTCTTAAGTGTTTGAAGAATCATGCTGAGATGCTACCAAAATTATTAGAGAAATATGAAAATCATATAATATACAATAAATATGCTTGGGATTATTGACTGGGCAAAACCAAGGACAATATAATAAAAATAGCTATCATTATGTGAAAGAGAATTTAGATACCTTGTTCCTTAGTCCTATGATAGAGAATTCAAAAAACTATAGTTCACTCTAACTAAAGCACATTTTTTGCGCTAAACAGGTGATCTCTTATTATGGACAAAAGCTGGATTCAAAAGTCAAGGATTAATCTAGAGTACATTCAAGGAGTAAAAGGATTTATCGAGCTATCATTTGCTCATGGAGCAACCTTAAATGGGAGGTTAAGGAGTCCATGCCCTAAATGCAACAATGCATTCTATCAAGATAGGGACACGACATTCACTCATACGATAGGTGATGGGTTTGATCAAAATTACAATGTATGGGTTTTTCATGGGAAGGAAATAAATAATCCAAATCTTACAATAAATAATATGGCAGAAGGTGAAGCTAATGAGAATTATGACATTGGTGATGAAATGGAGGCTATGTTGCGTGATGCTTTCATATATTCCAAAATATTGAAGGATAAAGAGAAAGTTTGTCAATGGCAATAGATGGTTGTCATATTGTAGACGCTGAAAAATTTTATAAATTATCATGCAATGACAAGCAAGAGTTGTACCCTGGATGCAAGATGCATACGAAGCTCTCTCTTATTTTTAGACTATTCACATCAAATGTCTTAATGGATGGAGTGCAAATCATTGTTGCTTGATTTGTTGAGATAAGTATTGAGTAAGGGGTTGACCTTATCAGATACCTATTCAAAAATGAAAAAGATTATTTTTATTTTAGAGCTGAACTTGAATTATGAGAAAATTGATGCATGCCTAAATGACTATATGTTGTATTGGAAAAAGTCATCCAATAAACAATCATGCGATGTATGTGGTACTTGAAGTTGGAAGTTTGGAGAGAATCATTCATAAGAAAATAGAAGATTCCAGCCAAGATCTTGCGTCACTTTCCATTGAAACCATGTTTATAACATATGTTCATGTCTACAAAAATTGCCTCAAACATGACATGTCATGATGAGAGTATTTTAAGACAGTATTTAAGGCATCCTGCAGATCTCCTGGCCTAGAAACATTTTGATAGAAATAACCTAGATTTTGGAACAGAGAATCACAATGTTAGACTCGGGTTATGAAGCGATGGCTTCAATCCATTTAGAACAATGAGTATTGCACATAGCATTTGGCAATTTATCCAGATTCCATGTAATTTGCCTCCTTGGTTATGAATGAAGCAACCAAATATTATCTTATCATTGCTTATACCAGGTTCAGGAAATAATACCAACGTCTACTTGAGGCCACTGTTAGAGGAATTAGAAGACTCATGGGATCTTGAGATGGACACTTATGATGCATCAAGAAATGAGATAATTCAAAACTTCAAATAGTTGTGGTTCCATGTATCCAACCTTTTCTCCAACTTTCCAATTAGAACTACCAAGTAATCCAGCCCCAAGGACCATCACCTCATAAAATACCTAGGTATCTAAGACGTAAATCTCCCACAATAAATGAAAGAGAAACATTCTTATTTCCTTATCAGTAAGTAAAGATCATTGAAAAAGGATCCCAACAGATCTTTTCATGTTCTTTCTACATCAAACTTTCACATGAAACCCTTCAACCATGTAATGTTCTTTTTTTCCACCACTCACTAGCAATCAATTTATTATCAAAGGCAATACCTTAAACACCAACCCTGATTACCTTCTTTGGACGCAAGGCTTATACCTTAAATATGATATTGTATAAACTAGTGAGCTAGCTACTTCGCCAGAAATTGTTGATAACCCTAGCTCAACATTTCTTAGGCATCAACAAAAAAATGTTTGAAAAACACCCACTATTTAAAGATTTACTTAAGACGTAAACAACCTCAATTTAATCACATTCCAAGAATCTTGAAAACCTACCATCTTAAATCCATATAAAACTAGTGATACAACACCATTCATCTCCAAAACATTATTCTTAATCCCACCATCAGGATATTGTCTTTCAAATCAATTCATTTGATCCTAGGATACTAACCCCTACTCAAATTTTAAAATTGAAACCTAACTGATAATTTGATATGTAAAGCATTGAGTAAAATTGTATCAGATCCCCAACCATTCTATCCATATGCTCGATAGATTCACCATCCACTTGTATTCTAGACATAATATTCAATTTTTACCTTCAATTAGCCAGCTTATAAAAGAAAAAAAAATAGTGCTTCCATCCTCATCCTCAATCCATATTGCTCTACATTTTTGTGGCCAATTCATCACTTCTTTAACAAGGTATTATCCATTTTAAAATCTTTCCATATTGCTCTACATTTTTGTCCCAATCTCATCCTGTCATAGAGGCCTTTCTATTCCAATTTATTTAATGCTTCTGAAAATTATCATAATTTTAGAACCCTACAGCCTCAACATGTGCATGAGGGTTATGCTTCACATCTTCAAGTTATTCCCTGCCCACCCTTTAGCACTAAAAACATTAGTTTCCATGGGGCCAAAGATTATCTCATCTCAACAATCAACAATTGGTCATGAAAACTAGTCCTCTGAAAAAGAAACACCACGTTATGAGCCAACCCAAAAATTAAAAAAAAAAAATTTTTGGTTCAACCTTCATTGACATCCCATCTGGATTGATTTTTAAACCATTGAATCAAATGTAGGACCATTAGTTAGTGATGATAAAGCTGATTGTAATGCTCAACTGTTGGGTTAGCCCACAATGGCTTCAAACAAATGACAAATATAAATTTCGAACAGTGAATCAAGCACAACATAGACAAACTACAAAAGGCTCAAATTGACAGCATACCACATGAAGTTCTTGCATGATAATGATTAAAAATTAAGATCTATACTATTATAAAGTCAACAGTCTCTTTTCTAGTTGACATTTGATACCCAAATTGACCCCCAACATTTTATTATATTCACTTTCATCTCCCCTTAACTAACTTACACTTATATAAATACCTCATATTATCCAAAATCCTTAACATTTAATTCTATTTAATTTAATATCCTTATCCATATAACTACTTCTATTCCCCAAAATGTCCTTCAATCTATTTTTTCTTTTATCTCCCAATTAATTGCATCCACTTATTTAATTCTTCTGCTACGTTCATAGCGCACGTGCATTTCCCCAAGTATTTTCTATATGGGAAGGATAAACATCATGCCTCAGAAAAACAGTTCATCACAGCACAAAAAGGCAAGAAAAACAAAAACAAAAACAAAATAAAAAACAAAAAATTTACGGCACTAAAAAGAATGTTAGAAGGCACGTAGCCCAGATTAAGTTCCAAATTCTTTTTATTTTTAATTTTTTTTTTTTTTTTTTTGCTTTTTGTTTCTCAAGCTCAATTTCAAAATATGCAACATACACGCAAATCGAAAATAATTAAATTAATGGGTCAAGAAGGATCCTGAAATAATGCAGAGAAACACGGTACGCCAAAAATAAAGAAATACTCAACAACTCAGGCAGAAGAGGAAGAAAAAACAAGATCTACATATTTAGCAAGCAATCATTTCCTCTTTAAAGTTGAGTAAAAAGAAAATACCAAATCACTGCTGCTGTTGATTATGCTGCTGTTGTTGAGGATTTGGTGGTGGCGGCATTCCCGGGCGTGGTGGCCCAAAAACTGGAACAGAACCACCTGGTGGAGGTGGCATTCCAGGTCTGGGTGGTGGTGGGACTCCCATGCCCGGACGTGGCGGACCTGGCGGTCCTCTCATCATCTGTGGTGGTGGTACCATGGGCCGCTGTCCAAACTGTGGTGGCGGCATATGGTATGGACCAGGTGGTGCACTACCTGGCCGTGAAGCAAATTGACCCGGCGCAGGAGGTGGGGGACCCCTTCCCATATGTGGAGGGGCCTGACCCGGGAATCCCGGAACTTGCCCCGGAGGCCGAACCACCGGAGGTGGTGGATACGTCATTGGTGGTGCAGAGTGCTGCGGCACCGGAGGCCGAGATATCTGAGGCTGCATCATGCCTGGTGCCGGACCACCAACTCCCCGAACAGGCCCAGCAAGACCAGGCTGAGCCTGAACAAGCGGGGCCGTCGGAATCCCTCGTCCGGCTGCACGGCCAATGCCAGGGCCGGCCATTGCAGCTGCACCAGCAGCTTTAGCTCGAGACTCATCGGGAGGAGGCGGGCCTTCGACTGTCATCGATATGACCTCTTCACCACGGAGGAGAACAAGACCTAGGGTTCTTCGATCTATGCGTTCTTCGTTCTTCTTCCCTTTTACGGGTGGGAGCCTGCGAAACTCCTCACAGTCACCGAGGACAAGATTCATGTGTCGATCGAAGGCCATGAACTTGCCAACAAGTTGCCGGCCGTCCTGGATGGTGACGCGCATCCTGTAGTTGATGTACTGAAGCATTTTGGAACTCTTAGACATCGACATTTTCGATCGATCTGGAGGGTCTCGTTCTTCCTCTACTTCTCGATCAGGGTCCAATGTCGTATGCTGTAGGGCCTGAGAGGAAGAACGAGCTGGAGACAACTAGGGTTTTAGGGTGGAAGACTCATGCCACCACTGCTGCAGGGACGAAGGGTTTAGAATGATTTTAGGTTGAGCTGTAAAAATTAGTAGGCCTGATCAAACCGACACAAACAGAACCCAACCCAACACAAGCATTATTTGTTACATTCAAGTTCATACCACGCCATGATAAAGATTAGTCGAATGATTATTCGGGCCATGTGCACGAAGGTCGTTTCTAACTTAATTTTGTAGGACAAAATCATTGATTAAGTGAATTAATTTATACTATTAGTAAAGAGAAGAAGGTGAAATACTCTTTGATTCTGTAAGAAGTTGAAAGGGAAAATAAAAATAGAACAGACTTAAAGAAGAATAAAGCAATGCTCAGCCATGGAAGAATGTAGAGAAAATTTTTCATTCATTTTTTGCTACAAAAAGCAATAAATAATAGAAAAAGAACTTTTTACAGTTTTTTTTTTATGAATAATAATATATTGATATATAAAATAGAGATAAAAGATATACCCATGAGAAGTGGGTATATAGACAAAAGGTCCTATCCTTGAAACAAGGACTTTTAGCCAATACATTAACAAAAACAAGAAACCAGGCAATTAAAAGCCAAGCCCTTTATCTTCCTTCCCTAGCTAATGTATCCCACTCACCAATTATTTCACCGAAGGATACTCCTAAAAAGAGTTTGTGCAAACTCAGCTGTCTACCAACATTAGACACTACATCCTCTATCACCCCTTGGGAGCTTGGCTTGTGATCCTCAAAAATACATCTATTTCTAACTTCCAAATGTTCCATCCCACTGCAAAAAACACTGCCCAGTACATGATTTTGCCTTTCTTCCCTAGAGCTGAGAACCTCCATTGGTATGCTAGTTTGTCTATTCTTTTTGGCATCACCCAAGACATTTGTATTAAATCTAAGAAATGATTCTTTATTTTCGTAGCAAAACTGCAGTGGATAAGGAGATGATCAACACTTTCTTCATCCTGGAAACACAATACACATACAAAAGGTGATCTACACATGTTCTTCCATCTACACTGTAACATGTTTGAAGTGTTAATTCGGTACAGCATCGCTGTCGAAATGAAGCCTCTTATTTTTAGTTGAGCAAGAGCTTTCCATAGGAACTTGTGGGGGAAAGTAGAAGAAGAAGATTGATCCCCAAGAAGCAAATGTTCAAATAAAGACTAGGAAGAGAACCTACCTGATGTATCAGCCATCCACACATACAAGTCTTCCGTAGGAACCAGAATCACATCTTTGAGAAGCTCGATCAATAATCCTAAGTTCACCATCTCCGAATTCCTCAAATCCCTCCTGAATAGTAAATTTCACTGAATACCAAAATCTAAATATTGCAAGATTTCAGTTGCAAAAGGGTTTTCAATTAGCTTGATAGCAAACAGTCTAAGGAATTTAACAGCCAGGGGTTGCTCTCCATGCCACACATCCACCAAGAAAAGTGCTTTATCTCCCGAGTTAGTTCACCTTAATCTTCATCAATGGTACCACTTCTCTAATAACCAATGCTATAGACTTCAAAGAACAAACATAAGATCCTCTACATTGAGAACTCATATGTCTAATATTTCTTGATAAGCCCCACTTGCTTACCAATACCTTCTACCATAGAGCTCCTTCTTCCTTTCCCAATCTCCACACCCATTTCCCAATAAGTGAAGTGTTTTTTGTGCGAAGGTTACCCAATGCTAGCCGCCCCCCCCCCCCCCCCCCCCACAACATCAATGCCGACAAACAGCCTCCCATTTAACTAAATGACATTTCTTTTTTCGACTTCCTTCCCAAATGTAACGCCCCAAACCTAGGTCAATGCAAACCTTACCTAACTTGAATCCGGTTCGCTACTGTAACAACCCGAATCCAGCTCAACAACCAAATTCGAGATGCTACTGGCCTATATCAAATATTCATCAATAATTAACCAGACTGAAGAATTTAAAATAATCCATTTAATATTAATAATCAAAGTGCAAAATCATCAATGTGTGGAAGTGTAGTCAATTATCCTCATAAAAGAAATAGATAAACCATCTAATCCAAGTAATCAAGTCTGGTAATAATCAAAAGGGTCACTAAAGCTCTCAATTTCTCTAGTACATCAAAAACCAAATAAATAATAAAATCAAACTGTCAAAGTCTCAAAAGTCATCTTTCCTCGACCTCAGATCAAGTCAGGATAATAATAATCCTCTGGCAAAAAATCAACAAGCTCACTCTGATAATCCCCACTAGGATCCCCCTCTCACGTATCAGCTGAAAAATGACGTAGAAAGTAGGGTGAGATATGAATATCTCAGTAGGTAACACATGTATGCTATAAATAGTTCATAAGTATTAAAGTAAATGTTCACGCACGAATAAGCAGTCTCGCGTAATCAGGCTCATATAAACATTCATAACGATTATGGAATACAAAACAGCTTATAAAACAGTTTAAGTATCAGTGAACAATATCATGTATATCAAAGATCATGATTCAGAAATCAACAACATAATCCAATATAAAACCGGGATAACAGTCACATCCAGCCATAGCATCCAATACATGCGTCCAGCATGTGAACAATATCAAAAGTAAGTGTTTGTGATCTCAGTATCATTGTAGGACTCACAAAGAAAGATACACCTTTGAGATGACTCTCAACCATATGCTATACCACCGTGTGGTTTAAGGGCGACGCTACTAATGATACTCAAACTCATGAACATCATCTTAGATAAGAGCCGTAGTCATCGACTAATTGCACACGACTCAACCGAGTTGGCATGAACCACCAGCATGCAGCACCGAAATCAATACATGGAGATAGTCACTTATCCACATCTACAGGGAATCATCAGCGGAGCACCAGGGTGTCCCTCCAGACATAGGACCCTCCAGAGCAAACCAACTTGCAAAGGAAACGCGTTCGCACAAAGGAGTAACTCAACCCAAATGAAATATCCCTTAGCTATCTAGCCAAAACTATGGATCCATAACCAGCTATTCCCACAAGACACTAAAAATCCCTAAGGACTAATTTTCTGTAAGTAATAGTGCCTAGCGGCATATAAAAGTTAAATCTGTAATTTCTCTTAATATCGGGTTAACTGGGTTCAAAATATGATCTGGAAAATCCTTTATGTAATAATCTGGTTGATATTATAATTTAAGATGTCACTTAGTTAAATATCTCAATTTATAGGTCTTTTTGCCATGAAAACACAATTTCACTAATTAACTACAAAACTCGGCTACTAATACCCTAAATATCTTCCTATTTTTATTTCTTTGCAAACCAGGTATTTGGTAAGTTAATTTGGTCTCAAAACATCTTAATTAAAGATTAAAATTGGCTAAAAATAGTTTGGAATTGAAATAGGAATTAAATTACGAAAATTTGGGTTTTTTTGTGTAAAGCGCTCAGGATCACCTGGGCGGTCTACGGTAGGCGATAGTTCAAAATTGATCGCCGACTGTCTGTCAGTAAGCGGTCATTGGCGGTCTAGAGATTTTCAACAAACGCTGAGGAGCGCCAAAGGTCACCGAGCACAGGGAGGTCGGCAGTCTCCCGAAAACGGCCATACAATGTTTAAAAACTTGATTTTTCATGTTCTGATCAATACTAACATATGTATAACATCTCTACTATGCTAAATACATGTAAATACAACCCAAAAACATGAAACACGAATTGATTAATCTCAAGAACACAAAACCAACGAAAAATCGGTACTACCTACCTCTGTTTTGCGATTTCTCTCCTTCTCTAAACAGCAACAACACCGACACTAAGCAAAGATCTAGAGACGAAGACTCAGGCAAAACTCTCCCTTTTCCTTCTTCTTTTCTTCTTCTCCTCCTCCTTCCTTAGCTAGTCGCTCTCGGTCGTGCTCTTTTCCCTCTTGCAGCTGCTGAGTTCGAAGACACTACGATTAGAATACTCTCCGTATTCTACTAGGTTAATTCCACTCATTTATATACCTTCTATCCCACGCAACTCACATAATAATCGATGCACACCACCCAATCAAAATACACCAAAACTAAAATATTGATCATACCTCAATATCTCACGATCGGATCTGTGCCCAACTCTGGATCTCCACTAATTACGATATCCCCTACAACAATAATTTATTTCCATCGATTAGAACCCTCAATAATATTAATTATTAATTTAGTTTTTTTTTTTTTAGGAAAATCTGGGGTCTTACACCAAAGGAAGTCCCTTTGAAGCTTCTCAATTGCTGAACACACCTTACTAGGAGCTTTAAACAGTGATAGATAATAGACAGGTAGGCACATTAGAGAGGACTTAATTAAAGTTATTCATCCTCCAAAAGATAGGTACTTCTTCTTCCACCCTTCTAATATTTTGCTGATTTTCTCCAAAATTCCATCCCAAAAATTGTTTGCATTTGATCTTTTCCCAAGAGGGAAACCCAGCTACTTTATGGACCATTCCTTAACCCTGCAGCCCAAGGTTGATGCAAAATCAGCCATGCAACTTTGATTCAATTGGATACCAACTAGGATAGTCTTTTCCATATATACCCGTAAACCAGAAATCATCTCAAAAGTGTTTATGAAAATTTGTATCCAATACACTGTCATCTGA
This sequence comes from Buxus sempervirens, assembly GCA_947561395.2. Classification (NCBI taxonomy): domain Eukaryota; kingdom Viridiplantae; phylum Streptophyta; class Magnoliopsida; order Buxales; family Buxaceae; genus Buxus; species Buxus sempervirens. The sequence goes on along the minus strand of OX387183.1, from coordinate 38,671,589 downwards.
GACGGTTCCATAAACAACAACATGTCATTTGCATATTGAAGATGGGAGACAAGGACTTTGGTCCTGCCCACTTGAAATCCTTGATCAAACCTCTCTTGCTTGCCCACTCCATCATTCTACTGAATGCATTAGCCACTAAAGTGAATAAAAGGGGGGATAATGTTATATTTATTTATGGACTAACACTACATTTACCTATTGGCCCCATAATGGGATGGGCTATTTTCTCTAGACACATGTGGAGGCCCCTACTCTCACCCCACTTTAAATAGAGCTAGCCCATTGAGTTCTTTTTGGTTGTTGTATTTGCTGTCTCTCTCTTAGGGCACAAAAGGGGTAGAGAGTAGTTTCTCCACATATCCCATTTTCCTTTTTTGCAAAAACCTAAAGCTACAATGGAGAACTCATCTCACTCACAAACAGGTATGTGATATTTCAGCATTGATTAACATGTGCTATGTCTTAAGAGAAGTCTTCATCTATCAATTGGTACTAGAGCTTCCTTCTATTTATTCATGGCTGTGTATGTTTCAATTCATTAAAATCTCTTTTTGTTTATATTCTGGTTAAGTCGTTAAATAGAGAGATGGCATGTAGCTTTTTTTTTAATGGTTTTCGTCTTTTATGATTGAGACGAAACCATAATCTTTTATGGTTTCGTCCTGTACTGTTTTAAATGAAACCGTGCTTTTTATGGTTTCACCCATTTTTTGAAGAAACCAATTTTTTATGATAGAGATAACATGAAGCTTCTTTTGACTTTTTGTGGCAATAGACATGTTATTTCTATTCGGATTTTGTCTTTTGTCTTTCGTCTTTCGTCTTTTGTTGCTACTCGTGTCATTTCTAATAAGGTTTGTTGTTCAAACTGTTATCTATTTTGTTTACAAGTCGTACCAATATAAGAACATTGACAAGTCTTCCTTTGTCTTTGGTGGCTGGTTTAATTTCGTCATTTATGGTTGTTTTGTTTAGCTGCTAATGGATTGTGGTTTCTGCATTATATTCCAAAAGGGAATCCTTGACAAATCACATGAAGTGTTTAGGGTTCTATCTTCTACCAATGAAGTAATTTGTTGATTTGCTATTGATGTCTTCAATTTCTTCATAGATTGACTTGTAGCTTGACTTGTTTTTACCATTTTATTTAATTAAACAAATGGTTTCAAGTCCTAATATGTTCTTGAATTGAACAGATTATTAAGTTTTGATGTGTTCTTATTTTTGGTGATATTGCTCTATTTGTGGATTAATGTAGACAGGATATGAGTAAATTATTATTATTATTATTTTTGTGAATAAACATTTGGTCCATGTGGGTTATATTATTTATTGAAGATCGATATTTTTCTTGAATGGTTATGTACCCACCTCTCATGGGACTAGTCATGATAAATTATCGATGCTGTTATATATTGATTATACTTCAGCAATAACATTATACTATGATCCATACAGATAGTGAATTTGTCTCGTCGGCAAATCACTATTTTGGTAGGATGCTTAGGATGTTAAAGAAAACAGTTAAGTGCTTGGTACTTGGTGGCCTAGTCCTATCCTCTCGATAAGGGGTCATTTTAAGTCGTTGTATTTGACTATTTTGCTTTATCATGTATAAGAGTCCCTTGTATATATCTTGGGCTTTAGCATAGTGCATACAAGTTCCTTTTGAATTGAACTCTAGTATAGACATAAGATTGCCTAATGGAGATATTTATGGATGCATGTTTTTGTTTTACATGCATAATAAATTCTGTTATATTCTCCTCAGCTTATGGTAATGTGGCTTTGTCTCTCTCTTTATCTGCTATCAAAAGTTTAACGGGAACCAACTATGAGGATTGGTATAAGTCTCTCACTATCAATCTGGCAATCATGAATTTGGATTTGGCTTTGAGGGTTGATGTGCCTGCCAAACCCACCAATGAAAGTTCTGTAGCTGATAAATCTCATTATGAGCAGTGGGTACATTCTAATAGGACTTGTCTTATGATTATGAAGTACACTATTGATAAGACTATTAGGTAAAGTATAGCTGATACAGAAAGTGCCAAATACTACCTTGATGCCATTGGAAAGAAATTTACCAAGTTCGATAAGGCAAAAAAGGGAGCTTTATTAAAACTCCTTACTACTACAACCTATGATGGGGTTAGTGGAGTCAGGGAGCACATCATGAAGCTTACTCATTTTTTCAACAAACTTAAGGGGATGAGACTCATGCTGTCAGATAGCTTTCTTGTTTGGCAAGTGCTTGAATCTTTGCCAAGTCAATTTGATGCACTGAGAACCACTTATAATGCTCAGAAAGATGAATGAAACTTGAGTGAAATGACTGCTATTGTAACTCAAGAAGAGGAGATGATGAAGAAGGGTAAGACTCATGCTGCTCTTATGGTGACCCATGACAAAGGGAAGAAGAAATTCTTCAAAAAGAGTAGCAGCAAGTTTCATAACATAAAGAGATCTTTGAAACCTACTCAACAAACCGATGTGAGTGTTCCACCTGGGCCTAGGATTGAAGGTTTTAAAGGGAAGTGTTACTTCTGTCATTTGTATGGTCACAAGAAGGCAGATTACAGGAAGTTTAAGGCCTGGTTAGACAAGAAAGGTACACATTCAATACTAGTGTGTTTTGAGTCTAATATGGTGGATGTGCCTTCTGATTCTTGGTGGCTAGATACTGGTGCAACCATTCACACTAGAAATTCTTTGCAGGAATTAAGCAACTTCAGAAGACCGAGTGATACAGAGATAGTAGTAAATATGGGCAACGGTGTGAAGGTCAAAGTTGAACATATTGGTGCAGTAAGACTTGTTTTGGCCTCTAAGCATGTTTTGAACTTGTCTGATACTACTTATACACCTTCCATTAGGAGAAATCTAATCTTTGTTTCTATTTTGGACAAATGTGGATATGATTTTCTTTTTGGAAATGGGAAAGTTACTATTTATCATAATTCTATTGTGGTTGGTTCAGCTACTTTATATGATAGTTTGTATAGAATTGACTTGCTTCCTGCTCTAGATAATGCTTCTTGTAACGCTCCGGTTCCGGGTCAAATTCCCAAAACCTGAGGTCTTATGGTAAATAACAAAAGCAACTAAAATATGGAATAATTTAGAACTTTTTCTAAATTTAATATCAGAGTAAATGAGGAAATATGAATTCAAATTTTCTTTATTTACACAAAGGATTTCAATACAACTATAAAACTACCCCATTGTAACTAGCCCAAAGTTTGTCGTCCTTGCCAAGAGTACCTGAAAAATGGGAGAAACTGGAGTGAGAATAAATCTCAACAAATAGCATATGCATGAAGTAAAACAATCCATAATGATTAAAAAAGATAGTCATGAGGTGAACGATAAAACCCAAAACCACAAATATACAATGATATAATAATAACAATTACCAATCCAAAGCAAACATGTGTGAAATAATAGGACTCATGAACTGAAACCACTTAATAAGATATTCCTGCCCCCATATTTCTCCAAATTATGACTTACATGATAGATGGAGCCTGCACCTGCAGTCACTGCCATCTCTTCTATCAACCACCAACGCGAATCACCCACAAATGGGTTGGCAAGTACAATCCCTAGTCCAAATAACAACAAAACCCGCTTCTGCGGAAATAACAAACCAGGGGAATAGCAATCCGATCAAAAATAAATGGACCCACGACAACACGACTAATATCAGTGCATGTGCAAGTCACGAGTGAACTTCCAGCACGGCCAAATCATAGCTCCAATGTACGAGTCACAGGTAACCTATCAACATGACCAATATAAAGCTCGTGAAAGTCAATGTCTCATTGAAGTACACGGTGGTAACCCAAATAACCAATAATCCAATAATCCGTTGCCAATCGACAAGCTCGGCTAAGACCAGGTCGCACCAGCAGCGGTCGGGGATTGCTGCCAACGTCGCACCGCACCTTGCAAGTACAACGGAACGCATACTGGGGAGTTCCAAACAAAATAACTTACTAGCCAATTCCATTTCACTTCTTAGCTAAACTATGGATCTATACTAAACATTGCCCACTAGACACAACTCACATTCACAACATTGAATAACTCAAAAAATGCAATATTCAGTAATAAACCTCGTACAAATACTCATAAACATGTCCCAATTGATGTATCCAATATTAATTTCCAAAACCACGGTGTTGAACCAAGAGATATTCCGAGTAACCATTAAACAGCTCTTAAACAAAGTTCCAGGTCATTTGATAAGAAAAGTACGAGAGCATACACAAATTCTTAATAATAAGGTTCATATTCGAGTTGTGTTAGTGTGGGCATACTTAGTTTATTTTTCTATATCAGTATTCATGTTAATATTTATTTCCTACAAATTTTACCCCAAATCCTACACTTTGGTCCATCCTAAAATCCTTACTTTAGAATCCTCATTTATCGAGTAATACCCTAAATCTCTAAAACCTTTAGTTTATGCTATTGGTTCTTTCCAGAAGTTACTTTAGGTCTATTAAAGTTTGTTAGACAAGGATCCATCCCTAAATTCTCAATTAAATTTATCAAAGTACAAATGTTCCACCTACCTAGACTAATTTGTTTCTAATTGCATTCATTGTCCCAAATAATTACCTTTTAATCCAAATTTAATTCCGTCACTTCCTACATCTCACATTGCCCTAATTACAAGTGTTACAACCTTAAAATTTCAAGAAAAATCATTAAAAATTAAATCTAGGCACAAATCCCAAGTTTCCAAATTCTAACAGATGGTCACTCGAAGGGGCACTCGGGCGATTGTTCTAGTGGCTGAGTTTCCAGGTTCTGTTAAGTTTCATAGGCCTAACGCTTGATGTAGCGCTCGAGCGTCGACTCGAGCGCTCCGACTATAATTCTATTTTTCTTCTTTTTGCGGAATTTTTGAACTTTCTAACTCTAATATTAATTTGATTTGATTCTAAACAACTGATTTCCATCCTAAACTAATTCTGAGACAACCCTAAACTAATCTCATCATCTTTCTACTTATCTTGAGTTTCTTTCTAAGTTTAAACTTCCATGATCAACTCTTTCTTGGTTTTTAAAGTAAGTTAAAACACCCAAAACAATTCTTTATAAACCATTAAGCTTTTCCCAATGAAATCCAACTTAAAAAACAATATGATCAAACCTCAAAATTACGAGAAAACATGCAATTCCTCCAGTTTCAAGGGTTTGCTACTTGCTTTTTTGATGAACCCAGATTTTTCAGAAACTTCTTCTGTACCCATTTTCTGAGCTCGACCGCACCCCTCTAGACTTCTCCAATTCAAATCTCCACCGTTCAGTTTGAAGACCTCCATGAGAAGATCAAAACCCTAAAATTCCAGCCCATTCCAAGGGTTGGATCTTCCTAGCTCGCCGTTCGAAGTTGGATGGTCGGCCATCTCTGCAACTCTCTTTATTTCTAATTTCTCCCTTCTCTTCTCTCTCCGCTCTTTCTATTTATGCTCCAACTCTTATAAACGAATTTTCCTCTCCTTCTAACTTGTTTTCAACCCTAAAACTCTCTTTAAACCTCTCTTTTATAGCCTCACTAATTAATCAAACCCTATTTAGGCTTAGCTTACTTGAACTCCAACTAATTCCTCTTTTACCTTTCCTTTTAACTCATCTCCTTAAACTCTCTTTTAAGGAATCTCCTAATTAAATTTTCGTGCTTAATCTTATTCCTAATTTAAATTTTGTATTAGACTTTTATTATTCACTCAAAATACCTAAATTTTGGACCCTAAATAATATAATTACCTGTAGACACCTGATTTTTGTACCCCCAAAATGAAGAAAAATGCAAGTCAAACCTTGAGGGGGTCAAAAAATTGACTTTTTGATTCAAGTAAATTTGGCCATCAAACTTCATCTCATTGAAAAGAGCATTTCGACACGGTTCCAACGCAACTGAGTTTGCTAGAATCGGAGTCCAAATGAGAAAGTTATGAGTCAGTCAAACTTTTTGGGGAGCGAAAAGTTGATTTTTTGCTCGACCCCAATTCAATTGCCCAAATTGACCCCAGTGGATAGAGGGTTCTAAACTGATTCCAACGACACTAAATTTGCTGAAATCAGACACCGGACAAAGAAGTTATGAGCAGTTGAAATTTCAAAAAACTGCCCGTGTGGCAAAAAGGTAGCAAAAAATAGAATAAACCAATAAAACAAATAAAATAAATGTATTTATTAATATATTAAATATTTTAATCAAAGAATCTCGTTTTATAATAAAATAATCAAAGAAATCGAATGAAAATCTTTACCAAAAACCAAATTGAATAATGGTTTGAAATCCAAACATTTTAAAAACGTGCTCGCCCGCATTTGAAATACGGGCAAGCTTCTAGAAAAGGACGCGTGTCACTGTACAGCGGGACATGCATCCCGTACGGCCGATTCGGCGCGATTTGAAAATGTGCGTTTTTCGCTCGCATTTGAAGTATGGGCAAGGCATGCCTGCATTTCAAATACGGGCACGATTTTTTTGCCTATAAATAGAGAGGCCAGCCCCCCATTTGAACAGGCCAACCCCCATAAGCTCTCCCCCTCTCCTCTGTGGTGTTTTTCCACGATCCTACTCTGCCCAAACTCTGCTAGCCCGAAACTTTTACCATTTTGCCCCTATACCATACCCTTTTGTCTCTACCCTCTATCCCTTTTAACCCGAAGTAGGAGAGACCCTGTTCAAAAATCAACAGGAGCGCGGGAGCGCTGCCCAAATTTCTTCTCCCTTCCTTCTCTCCAAACCTAGGATAAGGAGGCTCTTTTCAATCCCGTTTTTGGAAACCAACGGGAGTGCAGAAGCGCTGCCGAAATCACACGGAGAACCAACACTTGTCAGAAACAAGAAGGTAATTGTAAAAGTGTATTTCTGGTAATGTAATATTCAACATATCTTAAACTTGACTTTATTTTTGAATTCCCTTTATCTACTATTTCTTTTATTATGTATCTCTCACTTGTTTGCTCTTATTAAGCACGGCATTGAGTCTCCCATGGTGAAGGTACCCAACTAAAAGGCGAAATGAGAGTTCTATTGAGGATTTAACAAAGAAACAGTTATTGAAAATAACATATCTTTAATTCTTGTAAAAATGATATGCTTAATGTACAAATCATCCTCTCCTCAACTTCATTCTCTCATGGGTAAGTATGGGTCTTTGAGATTGTGACTTTGGCAAGACAATGAAGGAAGCTCTAGTACCTCTTTTAGTTCTCCTTCAAAGAAAGGCCACGTGAAGAATAAAAGAAAGAAAAGGTGGAAAGTGGAAGAAGAAGATGATCAAGAAAAGGGCATTTAAGTTGCTGTGAAGACACTGGGAACGCTAGTAGAAGTCGTCGGAACCACCAAGAAGGCAGCCAAATCGATCCCGGCCGAAATCGGCTCAAAATTGTAAAATCGGGCAAAGCCCGTATTTACAGTACGGTCTGGGCGTGCTCGTATTCACTATACGGGCAGGCCTGAACCGTATTACATTTACGGGCAAGGCCAGCCCATAAAGAAAATACAGGCACATTAAGAAATAGCTTGAAATAGACTTTTTGGACCCAGTTGGACCCGAATCCGACCCGAACCATCTCTACCCGATCCTATAAGGCTGTTTGGGCTATTTGTAGCCCATTAGTAGACCATGGGTCTGGATAGGCCCACCAAGACTCCCTTGGGACCACTTAAGTGGCCCACCTTAGACCGGCCCAAACTGGGTCCGTTTTCAACAAATGGGCCCAAGGCCACTTGATCCCCGGCTAATGGGTTGAATCCAAGCCCACTAAGCCCTTGATATGTGTAAATAATTAAATTATATAAATTAACCAAAAGGGTTACCCAATGACTCTACTGGGCCCAAGCCCAACCTGACAAACCACAGGCCTTCCAACGGGGCTTGTACCCGACCCACCTTACTTAAGTAAAAAGATAAAAAATGAAATAAAAGGGGCCAACACCTCCAGAGGACCCTGCCAGACCCAAGAAGAGGCATGCTGGTCTAGGAAAGGGTGGAAATTGACTCAAAAACCAGGGAGACCCGAGGGACCCGCCAAACCGATGGGGTGGGCCGGGGTGTCTTCGGATTTCCCCGGACGTAACCGAGGACTTAGCTAGATCTCTGAAAAGCCACAGACCAGACTTAGACCCGGATAGGGCAATCACCATGTCTGCCTGCACTTCTCAGGCAGTGGCGACTCCGAAAGTCCCGAGGCACGTATAAACCCACGTGCGTCCCGTGTGCGATCTAGATCCAAAATTAGGTGCGCACATACCCTTAGGTCCTTTTTCCTCTCTTTAAGCCTTGATTTCATTATTTTACATCCAGCTAAGCTAAAATTTGGTCTAATTGAGTTTGTTGACTTAATTAATTATCTTATTTCCTTTCATGAATTTAACTAATTTGAAATGACCAAATTACCCTTTCTCTTTAAATTCGTATTTTAACCTTTAAATCTTTCTTTAATTCTCCTACTATTATATTTCTTAGTATTTTCTCCATAATTTATCCCTTCATTATTTATTTTCTTTTTAGGAAAATCCAGGGTTTTACACTTCTCTTCATATTTCTGTTGTGAATGTTGTAGTTGGTTCTAAACGCAGTAGAATGAGTAGAAACTCTTCTATGTTGTGGCACAAAAGGTTGGATTATATTTCAAGAGAAAGAATGGAGAGGTTGGTTAAAGATGGCATTTTGGTTGACTTGGATTTTTCTGACTTTGAAACTTGTGTTGATTGTATCAAAGGGAAACTTCCAACTAGGACCAGAAAGCAAAAGTTTGGCAAAAGTGTGGATATTTTAGATTTAATTCATACTGATGTCTGTGGTCCCATTTCCCCTGTTGCTATGGGTAACTATAGGTACTTCATTACATTCACTGATGATTTTTCTCACTATGGTCATGTTGAGCTCATTCGTGAAAAATCGGACTTATTAGAAGCCTTTAAGGTTTTTAAGGCTGCAGTGGAGCTTAAGAAAAATAAGAAGATCAAGGCAGTAAGATCAGATAGAGGTGGTGAATATTATGGGAGATATGATGAGACTGGTAGAAATACTGGACCTTTTGCTAGGTTTCTTGAGGCATGTGGTATTGAGGCTTAGTACACAATGCCTGAAACTCCTGAACAGAATGGGACTGCAGAAAGAAGAAATCGTACTTTTATGGATATGGTGTGGTGTATGCTCAGTCATTCTATTTTGCCTGAATTCTTGTAGGGTGAAGCTTTGAAAACCGCTGCCCACATTCTGAATCAAGGGCCAAGTAAGTCAATCCCCAAAACTCCTTATGAGTTATGGTCATGCAAAAGGCCTAATTTGAATCATTTCTGTGTTTGGGGTTGCAAAGCAGAAATAAGGCTTTATAATCCTTCATAGAAGAAACTTGATCCTAAGACCATTTCTAGTTATTTTGTTGGCTATTGTGTAGGATCAAGAGGCTCTAGATTTTATTGTCCTTCTAATGCCACTAAAGTCATTGAATCTGATAGAGCCATTTTCTTTAAGGATATCACTGATAGTAGAAGTTCTGCACCACGTGATGTAACACCTCGGACCCATACCCAACAAGATATTATCCGCTTTGGGCCCAATGGGCCCTCACGGATTTGTTCTCAAGGGATAACACGAGAAAACTTCCCAGTGGTCACCCATTCTAGCACTGCTCTCACCCGAACACGCTTAACTTTAGGGTTCCAAGGGGATTTAGTCCCGTGTTATGCCTTAAAAGGCCTTTTGCTTTGTAAGGGATCTCAAGACTACTTATAACATCCCTGAGTATTGTGGGATCCCAACCATATGCACATCCTCGCCTGGTAGCTCGCCCAGTGAGATTACCCATTCACCCACCCATTCAGACAGCTATGATGTCACATACTCCCCTCCATGGGACAACGCGTCCTCGCGTTGGGCCGAACCCCCACACGTTTCTGTCGGGGCAGGCTCTGATACCATTTGTAACGCCCCAAACCCATACCCAGCAAGATATTGTCCGCTCTGGGCCCTTACGGATTTGTTCTCAAGGGATAACTCTAGAAAACTTCCCAGTGGTCACCCATCCTAGCACTGCTCTCACCCGAGCACGCTTAACTTCAGGGTTCCAAAGGGATTTAGTCCCGTGTTATGCCTTAAAAGGCCTCCTGCTTTGTAAGGGATCGCAAGACTACTTATAGCATCTTCAAGCGTTGTGGGATCCCAACCATATGCACATCCTCGCCTGTTAGCTTGTCCAGTGAGATTACCCATTCACCCGCCCACTTAGATAGCCAGGATGTCACACGTGAAGTTGTCTTTAGAGAGGAGCTTGTTGTTATACCTGTTGTGCGCACATCGCACCGGAGAGGGCGCACGGAAAAGCGCATGCGAGCCTCCTAAAAGGTGAAACGGGAGAAGGGAGTGGCCACTGCCTGATGGGGTGCAGGCAGACACCTGGGTGCCTAAGCTTGTCTAATTTGGTCTGCGGCTTGAGATTCTAAGTAGGGTCTCATTTACGGTCCGGAGAAGTCCGTAGACACCCCGGTCCGCCCCGTCAGGTGACGGGTCCCATGGGTCTTCCTGGTTACGAGTCAACTCAATTCTAAACTCACCTGATTCCTAAGCCAGCAGGCTTGCTTTATTGGGTCTGGAGGGACCACCTGAGTGGTGCGGGTCCATTTATTTGATTTTATCTTCGTTTTATTAAGTGATCTTAGTTTGCTTGTATGGGCCTTGTTGGAAGGCCCACAGTGAATTCTATGGAACCGAGGTAATTCAAGTCTTTTGGGATTGGGGGAGAGGGTGAAGGCTTAGGGTGCTGCCTTCTCTCCTCTAGGCCATGTTCAAGAGTGAAACAGGGGCCTAAGTTCCCTATTTTGGTTGCTCAAAATCTGCTTCCAATTCTCCCTGTAAAGAGAACAATAGAGAGGCTTGGGAGGCCAAGCTCAACCCATTTTCGGCCAAACCACATGTAATCCATCAACAAACAGCAAGTTGATCCTACTAAACAAACTTCATGGGTCATAAAACATGTAGGGATAATAATTGGAAATAGCATACATGCAAGTGTGTGCTCAAGTGCACATGCTCCCTAAGGTGCCAACATGAAAGAGCCCTTACGAGGAGGAAATTAACCCGCTCTCTAACGGGGTATATGTGAGATGAACTCGGGGCATTTGGGGTGAGGGAACATGCTAGAACAATAGATGTTCAAGCAGGAACATGGCGTGCTAAAGATGCCAAACAATGGCTAAATGATAGGGGGAAAGGATCCTAAAACAGAACTTAAAAAAAAAGTCTTAAAAGTGCATGAACATAACCCCTCATCCTCCTATGGGGGTATCCATGCCATCCCCCTTACCATGGGGCTAGCTTACCTTGATGAGAACACCAATGACACGAAGAACATGCTATAACGATGAAACAACACTTCGTATGCACAAACTTACTCAAAAATATCCGAACATGCTTTCATTCACATATGATGGACAAAATAGAGAGAGGAACTTCACCTTGGGGTTCAAAGACCCTGGAGATGTGTGATTGAAGCTTCTTGAAGCAAAGGAGATGGCTGGAGCTCCTTCCTTCAACACCAACAGCACCTCTTGCCTTCCTTCAAGTTCTTAAGTATGGAAGAAGAGAGTGGAGAGGGGTTTGAAAGCTTGGGTATAGTAGGAAGAGGCTGTTCGGAGGTTCAGGGGGGAGAGAAGAAGGGTAGGAAAATAGTAGAAAACTCACCCCCTTCTCTACTGTTCGGATTTTCTATTTATAGAAAACTGGGACAAAACCGCATACTTAGTGCGGTTTGGTCGAAAATGAACAGTAACCGCACATACTGTGCGGTTTTGGTTAAAACCGCAGGGTATGTACGGTTTTGTTCCTGTCTTTTCAATAATGATTAGGGGACAAATTGGTCAGGCGCAATCTGACAAACCATGCAACCGTAGTGTATGTGCGGTTGACTTTTCGGCGCCGCTTGCCCTGATTGGCTCGCGAGGGCGGTGGCTGAAAAAATCAACCGTACACAATATGCGGTTGCGAATTCTCTCCCCTTTTTTGGTTGAGTTGACTGCTGAGGCAACTCAGCCGCCCACTCAGACTAATTAGACTTCCCCAATTTTTATTATTTCCCATTAGTTCAATTTTGCCCCTTTAGGGTTTGACCCTTCAGCTAGGGTTTTCATTTTCAACAATTTTGGGGGTGCAAAAATGAGGTGCTGACACCTGTTCAAGTTACTCCTCCATTACTGGTTGCACCATCATTGATAGAGGGAACCAATACTGTTTCCCATGATCCGGTTATTGACACTGTAGTAGATGTTAATATGGGGACAAATGATACTGTTTTGAGGAGATCAGAAAGGACTCGTAGACCGGCAATATCTGATGATTACATTGTCTATTTGCAGGATTATGAGTTTGATGTTGGTATGTCTTTTAATCCAAGTTCTTTTAAGGAGGCCATTAACAACCCCAAGTCTTCATGTTAGTTAGATGCTATGCATGATGAGATGGCGTTGATGTGTCAAAATGGTGTATGGGATTTGGTTGAACTACCTTGTGGCTATAGGCCAATTGGTTGCAAATGGATCTTTAAGACCAAGTATAATTCTCAAGGTCGGGTAGAAAGGTATAAAGCTAGGCTTGTTGCAAAGGGTTTTAGCCAAAGAGAAGGTATTGATTATAAAGACACTTTCTCACCTGTGTCTACCAAGGATTCTTTTCGGATTATTATGGCACTTGTGGCTCACTTTGACCTTGAGTTGCATCAAATGGATGTCAAGACAGCTTTCCTTAATGGACATTTATTTGAGGATGTGTACATGACACAACCAGATGGTTTTCAAGTTGATGGAAAGGAACATATGGTGTGTAAGCTTAAGAAATCCATTTATGGGTTTAGGCAGGCATCAAGGCAATGGTACTTAAAATTTGATGAGATTGTCACCTATTGTGGTTTCAAGGAGAATGTTGTCAATCAATGCATATATCTGAAGGTCACTGGGAGTAAATATATCTTTCTTATTCTTTATGTTGATGATATATTACTCACTGCAAATGACATGGAGCTTCTGATAGAGACAAAAGCATGTTGTCATCTCATTTTGACATGAAGGATCTTGGTGAGGCATCTTATGTCTTGGGCATCCAGATTATTCGTGAAAGATTTGGTGGCATTCTTGGATTATCTCAAAAATCCTACATTGATAGAGTTCTAAGTAAGTTTAATATGCATTCTTGTCCTCCTGGGAAAGTGCCTATTGTGAAAGGTGATAAATTTTTTGAAGTCTCGATGCCCTCAGGATGATAGTGAAAGGACTCAAATGCAGATGATTCCTTATTCATCAGTTGTGGGTAGTTTGATGTATGCTCAACTATATACACGACTTGATGCTTTTGTTAGTAGTGTTCTTGGGAGATACTTGAGTGATCCTGCTTTGGCCCATTGGAAAGCTGCAAAGAAAGTACTTAGGTACTTGCAAGGCACTAAAGATCTAGTGCTTACATATTGGTGATTTGACATTCTTGATGTAACTGGATATTCTGACGCTGATTTTGCAGGCTGTCCAGATGATAGGAGATCCACTTCTGGTTATGTTTTTATGATGACAGGAGGAGCAGTTTCTTGGAAAAGTGTCAAACAGACACTTGTAGCTTCGTCTACAATGGAGGCAGAATATGTTGCTTGTTATGAGGCTACGTGTTAGGCTATATGGTTGCGGAATTTTATCTTAGGGCTAGGTGTTGTGAACACTATCTTGAGGCCGCTGAAGATATTTTGTGACAATTCCACATCAGTTGCATTCTCTCGGAACACTAGGAGTTCTTTTCGATCCAAGCATATTGATATTAAGTATCTGTTTGTTAGAGAGAAAATAGCTGAATCTTATATTTGTGTTGAGCATATTTCCACAGAACATATGTTAGCTGACCCACTAACTAAAGGTTTAGCTCCAAAATTGTTTAAGGAGCATGTGACTCGTTTGGGATTATTAGAGTCTTCTGTTGTATTTAGTTAGTGGGAGTTCTGTAAATATTGACTATATGGCTATAATTTTTATGCTGATATTCTATTTTGATTAATATAGCGATGTCAATGTCATGCCTAGGTCACATGCATTATGGACAAGGCATACTTTATGTATTGAGACATTTTGATTGGTCTCGTGCCTGGGTCACGCGCATTATGGACAAGGTGCACTTTATGTATTGAGATATTTTGATTAGTCTTGTGCAGGTGTATTATCTACAAAGAGACAATATGTTTTAGTGTATGCCTAAATCTAGTGATTGTTAGTATAAGGTTGGTGCCATATATCCTGTCGGTATAGTCACTAGACTGGATGCTTACAGTCACATTTTGGATAAGGCTTGTTGTTTTAAAGACATTTGTAGCTGTTTCTTGGGTTTTGTATGAAAACAAGTGTTTATCACTATATTGATTTTGGTTTTGGAATGCTTGTCTGTGTTTATGTTATGATTAAATGTAATGTTGTCCAAGTGGGAGATTGTTATATTTATTTATGGACTAACACTATATTTACCTATTGGGCCCATAATGGGATGGGCTATTTTCTCTAGACACATGTGGAGGCCCCTACTCTCACCCCACTTTAAATAGAGCTAGCCCATTGAGTTCTTTTTGGTTGTTGCATTTGCTCTCTCTCTTAGGGCACAAAAGGGGGTAGAGAGTAGTTTCTCCACATATCCCATTTTCCTCTTTTGTAGAAACCTAAAGCTACAATGGAGAACTCATCTCGCTCACAAATAGGAATGTGATATTTCAGCATTGATTAACATGTGCTATGTCTTAAGAGAAGTTTACTACCTATTAGATGAGGGATCTCTTTGACGCAATCCTCTAGACGACCCAAAGAACCCTACTACCCCACCATTCAATATGAAAGAGAAGGATACGTTGTGGAAGGAAAAAGAGCTTTATACAGTTATAGAATCTCCCTAACAAATTAAAACATATTATACCAAAAGTACATGTTACTGATTAACAACCTACACAACTCAGCAAAAGAAGAGGAAAAAGGATAGAATAAATGGTCTTAACAACCAAATTGACCATAATCCCTGATCTACCCTTTATCCCTTTGCAATTTGCATTGTCTTTTTCTTTCCATCTCCATTATATCCTATTTTTCCAACTTCTTCTTCAGTATGCCGTAATACGAAACCTAGATAAATAAAATAACAAGTATTTGTAGAAGAAAGATAACAATTGTATATCTAATCTAATATCAAAATTTTTCTTATTTTAAAATTTTCCTTTCTTTTGAATTATTATTAATTGGTTAACAACTAAGATATTTGATCTAAGAACTTTCAATATAAATCTAATATGAAATCAATCTATAATTAAATGCCTTACACCAACTAATTGGGGTTGGCAACATGAATCCACTTCCTCAATCTCAATCTATCAAAAATCATATATTCAATAAGCTTTTAAGTATTCAAATCCTCACCGACTCCATCTATCATTTTCTAGTCTTTCCCTTGCACTCTTACATCTTTTCGTAAGTATCCTCCAACAACTGTTTACAATTTTCTCCCTAGGTCTTTGCTTTATACTCTCAAATCATCCTTAAACTATTTGCCCCTATTTTATCACATATTGGAGCAACAACCATCCACTTTCGAATAGTTTCATTCCTCGTACTATTTTGTTTTGGTTAATTATCTAATATACTGTTCTCTATTAGGTTTTTAGTTCCTATAATTTCTTCTAGGATTTTTTTATTTTTTCTCAAAGTTGTTTTTAGATGCGTTTTTTTCTGATTGGCACCTGCTCAATACAACCCTTTGAGAAACCCAGTCTACTTGCAGAAGGAAGCAAGATGAATTGAGTTCATGGTTGTTCCTTACAGGCTGACTAATACCCTAGCTATCTTTTGAATTTACCTAGTCAATTTAGCTTTAATCAAATCAGGATTAGCATTGATAAAATTAACAAAAAAGCAGAGGAAAAGCCATAGAGATATCAAGACAGAGAGAGAATATAAGGTATAAGTTTTGCTTCAATCCATTACACTAAAAGAGCCCCTAGACTGAGATGGAAGTTTGACAATGATCCCTGAACTTCAACAATGCAATTTTGCACAAGAGAGACATTTGGCAAGTAACTACCATCTGAAAACCATTTGAAAAACATAGGAGCATGAACAAAATTTTGAGCAAGACAAAGACAAAACTTATAAATCAGTAGAGAAAAATCTTCCTAAGTGAAATGCAAGCCTAGGTTTAATAGAACAACTCATTGAGTTTTGCAGCCAAGAAACCACCAGATCATTGCATCTTCCTGAAACATCAAGAAATGGGTCTTTTGGTTCGAATGTTCTTGTAAGAGTTCTGTTGATAAACACCAACTTGTTCTTTGCCCTTAGGGCTCTACTCATAGCCCTTGACCAGCTAGCATAGTTATATCTCCGTCATGAGTAAATCAGTGACCAAGCCCACCGTTGGATTATCTGCATTGTCAATTCAACAAGGATTGGAAGGATTTGAGAAGTTGAGAAATTAGGAATTGAATCCAGTGACCATTTGTTTCCTTCTCAGGGTTGGATTTGGTCAACATGGTTAGTCAGAATTAAGGTGCTCTAATATGATGTAAGAAGTTGAAAGGGAAAATAAAAATAGAATAGAGTTAAGGAAGAATAAATCAATGCTCAGCCATGGAAGAATGTAGAGAAATTTTTTCATTCATTTCTTTGTTACAGAAAGCAATTAATAATACAAAAAGAATTTTATACAGTTATAGAATCTTCCTAACAAATTAAAAAATATCATAATAGAACATTTTGTCTATTCATTTCTTTGCTACAGAAAATTTTTTCATTCATTTCTTTGCACATGATGACTTGACCAACTTTAGGCTTGCTACTTAATTTATCTGGCATTTGGGGTAAGGGCTGGTATTAAAGCTTTCTAATGGAGTTGCTCTACTTTCAGGTGCATATATTATATGAAGGGAGACATTACTTTTTGTTTTCCTTGATTTCATTATTGAATTTGTAGTAAAAATGATGGGTTTTCCATCCAATTTGTGCACATATATGTATAAGTTCGTTTTTTTATTTATTGATCTCGCCACAAATTATCTTGCAATGGTTTTTCCATCTAATTTGTATACACATCGTTTTGTCTTTCCATGTACTATAAGCATGGATATCATTATATTGCTTTAAAATTTATATATTATTTATTGATGATATTTTGGACTGTTTAGGAATGATGTTCTGATGTGTTTGTGCTCTAAATATTGAAGAGGAGTTTGGTTTTGCACATGAGGTGCTGTAAGCACCTCATTTTTGCACCTCTCGGAAGTGCCGGAAATGAAAACCCTAAAAGACAAGTCAAAACCTTGGGAATAGAAATTGACTTTCTGATCGAGCTTGAATTGACTGCCATACTTCATCCCAATGGATGGGAAATTCCGACACGGTTTTAATGCAACTGAGTTTGCCAAAACCAGAGTCCAGACGAAGAAGTTATGAGCCAGTCAAACCCTAGGAAGCAAACATTGACTTTCTGCCCAAACCCAAATTAACTGCCATACCCTATCCCGGTGGATAGGAATTTCCGACACAGTTCCAACGCAACCGAATTTACAAGAATCAGTGTCCAGATAAAGGAGTTATGGGTAGAATCAAATCTTAGGGAGCAGTTTTGACTTTCTGCTCGAAAGCTGAATTGGTTGTCTTAGCCTATCTCAATGGATAGAAAATCCTAAGTAGATCAAGCCCTAGGGCAAAAATGCAGATAAGCTGCCCACGTGGCAAACTGCGCCACGTGGTCGTCACTTACCACATCTCTCTTTCTTAACAACTAAGTAAACAAAAATAATAATAAAATAATGGGAGAGAGAGAGAGAGAGAGAGAGCACCACCACCACATCTCTCTTTCTTAACAACTAAGTAAACAAAAATAATAACAAAATAATGGGAGAGAGAGAGAGAGAGAGCACCACCACCACATTTTTCTTCCTTAACAACTAAGTAATCTTCTCTCTATAAAAGGAAGAGAGGGGTGGTCTTGGCTCCTAACTAGAATCCTTCTCCCCACCTCTCCAACTCTCCAACCCTCTTCTCCCTAACCTCTAACCCTTCTCTCCCTTAAGCCCCTCTTCTCTACTCCATACGAAACCCTCTAACCTACCCTTTCAACCACCTCCTAACCCCAAAAAACCCCCACTCTAACATACCCAAACCCTTTCCTACCTCACCTTTCTTCCCTTTAAACCTTGAAGGAAGCTTGGAGGAGCTTGATGGTGTGAAGAAAAGGAGGTCAAAGTGCTGTCCAACCGCCAAGGAAGCTTCAACACCACTCTAGAAGGCCTTTAAACCCCCAAGGTAAGCTTTCTTGGTGTATTTTATTCAACATATATGAGAATGAGTAAAATGTGAGCATGTTTCAATACTTTGATTCTCTCTTGTTGTATTTTGTTTCTCAATCTTCTTTTCTCCATCTTCTCTTCATTTCCTCTATAAAAATAAAGTCCCATGGTGAGGGGAAAGGTTCATGCTCGAAAGAAAGGAAGAGGGACCATGTTAAAAGTGTCTAGAGCATCACTTTAAAGCTCATTTTTTCTGTTTCCACCCATCTTATTTCATTCAACTAAAGGAGAGCATGTCCTCCTCATTCAAGTCCATTGTACCCCTTAAATACCCCCAAATCCCCTTCTTTAATGGCTTTTAAGTTATTATCATGCTTTCCTTTCTTTGTTTCTTTCTTTCACCATGAAATATGCTTGTATAATGTTGTAGGTTTTCATGTACTTAAATAGCATACTCCCCACCTCCATTGCAATGATCCCAATTACTTTTTATCTACTGTTTTGTTATCTTTTGCATGCCCCCCTCTCTCTTCATGTACACTAAGCACATGCACATGCATGGTTCACTTAGAAGGCATGTTTAGGTTTCTTCATTTTAGTTTCACTTCGCTTGTATATATATTGATATGAAGGACACACATGAGTTCACTGTTATAAAGCATATTCATCTCATCTTCTTTGTTCCAAGTTGACCAAGTTCCTTTCTATGCTCACTCATGTTAAACACCCACTCGCTAAGCTCCTTTTCTCTTGCTTAAAGTGTTAGGATACACCATGGTTTACTTGCTGTTTTGGATTGTCTCTTCACATATGTTGTACACACAACACTATGCACATGCATGTTAAACTTAGAATATATGCCTAGGCTTTCCCTTCTTAGATACTTTACTTGCATGAATAAGTACTTATGTCACACACACACTTCACTACACTTGGTTTACTATTTTGGGAGCATCTTTAGAGGTTTGAACACCAAGTTACCATGCATGCATGCATAGTAACATGCTTGTTGCTTCAACTGCGACCATGTACATAGCATGTTTGCACACACTCACACATACTCTTTTTAAAGCTCTTAGAATCATGCTTTTCTTTTATCTCCTTAATACTTGCTGTATTTTATTGTTGAATGTGTTTGTTCCATGGTTTCTCCAGCAAAAAAAAAAAAAGTTTGTTCCATGGTTTGGCCAAGACCCAGGCTTAGGCCTATCGGGCCTTGCTTCCTTCTTTAAGGAAAGCCCCACTTACCAAGGAGGGGAAGGGATCCAAATCCCAATACCCACATAGATTTGGGCTTTCAAGCCTAAGCCTAGGACATGGGCCCCAAGCCCATTCTTAGCCCAATTGGAAACAGATCTAACCAAAGATGAACAAATCAAAATATAACACTTGTGAGGCCCGCCCAATGGGCCCCCAGATCATCCAGGCCTACCCAAAATAAAACTTAAATTAATTCTTTACTAAAAACCCAAATAAAAGCAATCAAATTAACCAAACCCTAAAGGGCCTTCTAGGGTTAGATCGAAGCCCATCAAAGGGACATGTGGGCTATGCTTAGCCCACCTAGGAATCCGCAGGCCTTCCAATGGGGCCCGCCCAATCAGACAAAGATCACTTAAATAAAAAAGATAAAATCAAGTAAATGGGACCCACACCAGTCAGGTGGTCCCCACACAGACTTGAAGAAAAGAATGCATATCTGAATAGGAATTGGGTGAGATAGACAAAGTTGACTCAAACCAGAAAAACCAGTGGGACCCATCACCCGACGGGGTGGACCGGGGTGTCTACGAAGTTCCCTAGACCGTAACCAAGACCCTACCCTGAATCTCAAGCCACTGACCGCCTAATAGACAAACCCTAGGCACCCAGGTGTCTGCTTGCACCCTATCAGGCAGTGGTGACTCCAAACCCCGACATTCTCCCTTCAAAGAGAGTCACCGCACCCGTGTGCGCCTCGAGTCAGATGTGCGGCCCCGCGGTTATGATGCGCGCACACCCAACAAATGTGTTTCTCTAGTTCCATGATTAATTGTAGATTAAGTGGTTATTGATTAATTCCAAATACCCAAAAATAGGCTTGCTCTCAGGAAATCTCATTGTGAGGTAATGATTAATCATGACATTATTGCTAGAATTTTTGACACAAACACATCACAACATCATCTAAACATTCCAAAATGATGATGATTTATCATGGGGTAGATTGCAAGTGAAACTAGTTGCACTTAGCTAAGGTGCCTATTAATTGCAGAACTAATAGATTATGTTATGATTAATCCCAAAAATTAATCGGACAATTAATCGACAACCTATGGCATTTAATAATGACGTTTTGACTTTCTATGTTTTTGGTCTGTCACATTTCAGAATGAAATTGCATGATTGTTTGCACACAAACTGTAAGTGTGAAAACTCACACTCCTTATATGGCAAATGTTTGACAAATTATATCCTCTAATAATCTTCAAGATGTGCAGAATCAAAATATAAATTCTATGAATTTAGTAAAGAGGAAAGTGAGGCTGCCACACAGCTACCACGCCGCTGGTAGCTCAAGGAAATGTAAAGATTTCTAAAGAAAGAACATTTCGTAAAGGCACCTGCAAGGAACAATGCCGCTGCCACTCCGCTGGCAGCGCATAAGTGAGATAGCACTTTGAAAGTAAAGCACGCGTACCAGCTTCGTAAGGCGACGCCGACACGCCGCTGGTAGTGCAGAGCAAGATTGAAGAGTCTACAAATCAGCTGTGCACATGCCGCGTTCCCTCCCGCTAGCAGCGCTCTGGCAGCGCGCCCATACCTGAGTCTATTTGGATTTGAGTGGATTGAGTTCGCTTCTAGCCATCTACTCCGATCGCGCCACGACACCACCAACGCTCGACGCGATCTGAGATTTCTTCTTTAAATAGACGAGCTGTATTCTTTTTGAAAAGACTTTTTTCTTTTGATTAATTCGTTTTGGATCTTGAGGTGTTCGAGATTCATCCAATTGATCTTTAGAGAGTCGGTGATCGAGTGAGGGGGAGATCTGAGAGAGATCACCTGGAATTGAAGTTTGAGGATTCTTCTTCAGTTCGGAACTTCACTTGATCGTGAGATCTCCTGGATTGGTGATCGACCTTGTTTGATGCATAGGTGGATTCCTATTGCATTGGATCATCTCAGTGGACTCTGAGGTGATTGTCACGATCTGGATTGATCGTGAATTGCAGCTTGTGGATTCAAGCTGTGTTGCAGTTCGTGGATTCGAGCTATGGATCTGGATTGATCGTCACTTGCAGCTTGTGGATTCAAGCTGTGTTGCAGTTCGTGGATTCGAGCTGTGGATCTGGATAAATCGTCTATTGCAACTTGTGGATTCAAGTTGTGCTACAGTTCGTGGATTCGAGCTGTGGATTGCTGTTGAGTAAGTTCAATTGTAAAGGTTAAGTGTGTCTTCCTTTGTAATTGACTTTCATTCAATAGTGGAGATTCTAAGGGTTAGTCGCCTCATATAGACTCGAGGTTTTTCCTGGATCTGGATTCAGGTTTCCTCGTATAATCTCTGTGTGTTGTTTCCGCATTGTTAAGTTTTTAATTGTTGTAGATCGTGGACCTTTAGAGTAGTCCTCTACTCTTTCACAAACAAAAAAGTTGACACAGACTTGATAGCATGCTTTGTGTAGACACCTGATTTTTGCACCCCCAAAATGAAGAAAAATGAAAAGTCAAACTAAAAGTCAAACCCTGAGGGGGTCAAAAATTGACTTTTTGATTCAAGTGAATTTGGCCATCAAACTTCATCTCATTAAAAAGAGCATTTCGACACGATTCTAACGCAACCGAATTTGCTGGAATCGGAGTCCAGATGAAAAATATATGAGCTGGTCAAACTTTTGGGGAGCGAAAAGTTGACTTTTTGCTCGACCCCAATTCAGCTGCCAAACTTGACCCCAGTGGATAGGTGGTTCCGAGCTGATTCCAACGACACTAAGTTTGTTGAAATCGGACACCGGATGAAGAAGTTATGAGCAGTTGAAGTTTCAGAAAAACTGCCCATGTGGCAAAAAGGCAGCAAAAATGGACTAAACCAACAAAATAAATAAGATAAAAGTGTTTAATAATATTTTAATAAAGGAATCTCGTTTATATAATAAAATAATCATAAAATCGAATATAAATCTTGCAAAAAATCAAATTGAATAAAGATTTGAAATCCAAACATTTTTAAAACGTGCTGGACCGTATTTGTATTACGGGCAAGGCATGCCCGTATTTGAAGTACGGGCACGCTTCTAGAAGGAAACACGCGTCGCTGTACGGCGAGACACGCGTCCTGTACGGCCGAATCTGCGATAATTGCAAATATTCGTTTTTCGCCCGTACTTGAATTACGGGCAAGGCACGCCCGTACTTAAAGTACGGGCAAGGCACGCCCGTACTTCAAATACGGGCACGAAAATTTTGCCTATAAATAGAAAGGCCACCCCCCTCATTTGAACAGGCCCTCTCTCCTGGCCACCTCCCCTGCCCTCCTGAAGTTTACCTCGGCCACACTCTGCCCAATTGCCACCACCCCTAACCCAAACCTCTTTTATTCCCAAAATACCCTTGTCTTACCAAAATCATGCCCAAGCTTTCCCTAACCCTCCTTTGCATATAGCCTCCTAACAAACCCCTTTCAAAATCAACTTGAGAATCTTTGGAGGACGCGGAAACGATGCCAAATTCACCGGAGAATTCATCACTAACAAAAACCATATTGTAAGTATGTTGGATTTTATAATATTTCCATCTTTACTTCCTTTTCTAAGTCTCTTTTAAACCCTTCTTATGTTACTAACTTAGTTGCTATTTTGAGTATCATGAGGAGATGGTATTAGGGGGTGGATCATTATAAGGAAGGAAGAAAAGAAGTGCCTAAAGAACACTTCAATTAATTTAATTAAATAACCTTCTTCTTTTTTAAGTTCTTAATGTGAAGAGATTGAATCCTTCTTGAAGACAAATAGGTTCCCTGTAATTTCCCATTTCCCCTCTCCATAAGATGATCATGGATCATCCAAAAAGATGCCGGCTCTCATATTGAAAAGGAAGAAAGAAGAAGGAGGCCTTTTAGGCTAAAAGAGGAAAGGAAAAGACTTTGAAGAATCCGGAAGTCCATCTGAAGTCACCAGAACACCTGAGAAGGCCACGGAATGCATCCCAAGCAAAATCGACAGCAAAAAATGAAAAATAAGCTGTGCCCGTAAACTCAGAGCGGTCCGGGCTGGACCGTGATTGCTTCACGGGCAAGCCCAAACCGGATTCCATTCACGGACGAAGGTGGACCGTATAGAAAATACGGGCAGATGTAAAAATAATGTAAAAAACTCAATTTCCGGCCCGGTTGGAATTGAACCGGCTTGAACCAACCCTTTAGACTTCTTGGGCTATTTTAAGCCCATTTATGGACTGTGGACCCAGATGGGCCCACCAAGATCACCTTGGGCCCACCTAAGGGGCCCACATTTGGACTGGCCTATACCAGGCCTGTTTTCAATAAACAGGCCCAGGCCCCTTGACCCTTGGCTAATGGGCCCATTCCAAGCCCATTAAGCCCATGAAATATGTAAATAAATAAAATAACCAAATGGGTTACCCAATAACTCAACTGGGCCCAAGGCCCAACCATGGCAACCCACGGGTCTTCCAACGGGACCCGGGTCTGACCCACTTCACTTAAATAAATAAAAAAGATAAAATCAAATAAAAAGGGACCTACACCTCTAGCGGGCCCCGCCAGACCTAACAAATCAGCATGCTGGTCTAGGAAGGGTGAAATTGACTCAAAAAACCAGGGAGACCCGAGGGACCCGTCAAACCGACGGGGCGGGCCGGGGTGTCTTAGGACTTCCCCAGACGTAACCGAGAACTTAGCTAGATCTCTAATAAGCCGCAGACCAGACTTAGACCCGGTTAGGGCAAAACAGTGTCTGCCTGCACTCTCAGGCAGTGGCGACTCCGAATGTCCCGAGGCACGCACTAAAAGTGCGCCCGTGTGCGATCTAGGCAAGATTTAGGTGCGCACACTTTGGATTGGAGAAAACTAGGGGCCGCATGCGCTATGCGTGTAGAAACATGGGCCCACTTAGTTATACAGCCAGAGGTAATTACAACATGTTTAAAATAGTGGG
The DNA here is from genome assembly GCA_947561395.2 of Buxus sempervirens. NCBI lineage: Eukaryota > Viridiplantae > Streptophyta > Magnoliopsida > Buxales > Buxaceae > Buxus > Buxus sempervirens. Next base: position 38,647,107 of record OX387183.1, on the reverse strand, counting down.
GGATTGTTTTGTTTGGAAAGGGCAATATTTGGAAAAAGAAAAAGGGGGCCATAATCTGGAGGGAATATTCCCCCTCTTCTCTTTATTAATAGTATATATTAGACAAACATGGCTCAAATATAAATAGAGTATAGATGGGCATGACATGAGAGCTGAGAAATAGACTCGACAAACATGTGCTAGCACTGAGTGTTTGTTTACTCAACAACTATATACTAGAGCAGAGCAAGTTTACTCAAATTGTCATGATCTGACTGTACTTGGTTGTATATGGGTATTAGAGGTGATTATATTTGTTACATATTTTTGAGTTAGTCATAATTTGGTATTAATATTGTGATTCATATGCTGATGGCATGTATTAATTGTTGATGGTATAATTATATTATGCTTAGATTAATGTTGTTATGTTATATGGATAAATCCTACTAAGTTTATACATTATCATATTAACCTTAGATGTCCATAGCAGAGTAAACGACGTTGAGGGATTTTTTGCCTAGTTGGAGATATTACATTGGTAGTTTGAAGACTTTACGAAAGTCGGTTTCAAGTAGTAGAAGAATGACGTATGAACCTCATATAGTTTGAGATCTATTATCTTCATACTTTTGTCTAAGGATTTTTATGGTAATAAGATTTTATTTTGGAGATGATCTTCATCATATATTTCGTTTATTGCTTATCCATTTACATTTACGAACGAGGTCATAATCCTATACTCCGCTCCTGTACAATAATAAAAGACTCGGGTTTGGGGTGTGACACTTCATCATCTTGAAAAACCCTTCTCTTGAACTCTAATCTCTCATTTTTCAACCCCTTCTCTTCTTGAATTCTAATTTCTTCAACCCTTTGTTAAAGGACCATTGCACTAAAAGCTTAAGCTAATAAGGCCCACCTCCCGCTCTGATATCATATAAATCAATCGCTGTACTTAAAAGCTTAAGCTAATAGGTGAAATCACAACTATGTATTTAAGAATTTCGAAATATAATATTTCAGCACTTTCTTTGACCTCTATTACAATGACTTTCCTCCTTTATGGTAACTATCTTCGCTGTTAAAAGCCTCTTTAATATCATCACCATCCTTAATTTATTTTCTACTTAATTGCCATTTTATAATCTTTGGGGTCAACTTGCCTAGGAAAAATTTGTGCCAAGCTTGGAGCCTCACCAATTTAGAGATAAGATTTGAAGAAATCCATAATCAGGTATAAAACTTACCGTCTCTTTCTTGGCTACCGTATTCTTTTTAAACTTATTGCTTTAATTAATTGACTTTAAACTTTAATTTTCCCAAATAATAGAGATTTTGTTACTGTTAAGCTTTTGTCATCTAAAAAGGACTTGGAAGCCACTAAAGATAATTTCTTTTGAGCTCTTGTACATATTTCCTTAGGTTCTATAGTATTCACTATTTCCCAAGTGCCACAAATCATAGTTTAGAAGATTTTGTTTGGGCCAAATTATCTAATATACTGTTCTCTATTATATAGGTTTTTAGTTAATATGAATTCTCTTAGGAATTTTTTTTTTCCTCAAATTTGTTTTTAGATGCATTTTTTTTAATGATTGGCACCCGCTCAATACAACCCTTTGAGCAACACAGGGACTCCTTACAAAAGGAAGCAAGATGATGAGTTGAGTCCACGGTTGTTCCTTACATGCTGACTAATGCCCTAGCTATCTTTTGAATTTCACCTGGTCAATTTAGCATTAATCAGAGCAGGATTAGCACTGATAACATTAACACAAAAGCAGAGGAAAAGCCATAGAGATATCAAGCCAAAAAAAGAAAAAGAAAAAAAGATTCATAAGGAACAGGTTTTGAAGATTCCTTCAATCCATTACATTAAAAGATCACCCCCCTGATTCTCAATTCATGGACATAGAAGAGCTCCTGGACTGAGATGGAAGTTTGACTGACCTTCAACAATGCAATTTTGCACAAAAGGTGCATAAGAGACACTTGACAGGTAACTACCATGTGAAAACCATATGAAGAACATAAGAGCATGAACAGAATTTTAAGCAAGACAGACAAAACCTATAAACCAGTAGAGAAAAAACTTTCCAAAGTGAAATGCAAGCCTTCATATGTAGGTTGGACAAGGGGGGATCTAATTAAGAGTAAACAAGAGTTTTTCAGTCTCATTTCTTATCCACCACCACTGCATAGCATTTTCCTAAACCGCCAATGGTAGGAGATTGCTTCATTGTGTTTTTAATCAGCTGTCCAGCTTTGCTCCACTATTTCGCGCACTCTTCGGTTGTATTCACGCTTATTCTCACTGAACATGCGAGCTGCCTCAGAATTTGCAGGGGAGTTTGGGTTTGGATCACAGAGCAGAGACTAAAGAAAACGCATGAAAATAAAGTTTCTCAGCATTAGCAACATAATGAAAACGATAGAAAGGTCTAATTGCTTCAAGGCTGCAACAAAATTCGTTTCTAAATGCAAAGTATCTGAATACACAGTATTACCTAAATATGCATATACCAAGCATACTTGGCCTTCAAAAGGCTATATGAACTGGTTACTGAGTTCCATTCAAGAGCAATCTGAGCATACTGGTGTAAATATAATGCCTTTATTGATTGAACAGTTACAACATCAAGGATACTACAATGCTGATCCTAATGTGTGCTAGAGTAATAGGTTGCATAACAATGGACCGTTACAGTAGCAACACATACAATGAAAACAGTAGAAAGGTCTACTTGCTTTAAGGCTTCAACAAGATCAATTTGTAGATATAAAGTGATTGAATACAAAATTTACCTAAATAAATATATACTAAAAATAGTGGTCTTCAAAAGGCTATATGAAATGGCTACTGACTTTCCATTCAAGGCCTATCTTAACAATGTCTGCAATTTCCACATGCACAGAAAAGAAAAGCAAAAGAGAAGCCCAAACAGCCAGTAATTACTTTGGGTGTCAATTGTCAACTGATAGCCAATAATCCTGGTTAATAGGCATTGGTTCTAGGTTTATAGACTCGGTTTGTAGCCAGGTTCAGTTTTGCTTCTATAAAAAATGGATCTGCCAAGGATCAAGTCTATTCAGGTATACTTGTCCAATAATCATGTATAATTCCGTCACATAAAGTTGTGTTTTAAATCTAAATGTCAGTAAGAGAGTTGATGGTCCAAAGAATTGGAAACCTACGGGCCATTAGGCATACAAGCTAAAAGCCATTTCAACTTCAAGTGATCGTTTCTAACTAAAGAATTGGGAATCTATATGACGTTAGGCATACAAGCTACTGCACCCACAAGAAAAAAAATATTTCAGAGCACTAGAAATTCAATCATGGATATCGATGGTATAAATTAAACATTAAGGTCTCACCTCACTGCATCAAAAATCGTGCTGGAGGAATGCTAACTACCCTTTGACAGATTTAAGGTAATATTTAGGCGAACCATGTTGTTAAGTCAAATCATGGGTCTGAGACAAACACATGCAGTAAAATAGGGTGGGAAGGAGGATGCAAATATGCATGATCGCTAAAAAACAAAACGAAGATCCTCGGCAACATGTTTTAGTGGTAAGCTAATAATATGATATGTACAGTACTTCCTACAGTATTTTCTATGAATATTGCAGTTGGGCAAGCTAATACCTGGGCATATCCATGGGGAGCAGGAATTCCAGGTGATGTGGAACTATCTACACCAAGAGCATCCCAAAGAAAAAATCCATATAGTGAAGCAGTTGATTCGTCACCTTATATACTGAGAATTTTCTATCATGGATTGGATTACATGTTAGATGATCATAAAACATCCTAGGATTATCCCTAAGGAGGTGATGTTGCTGTTTTCAAGATGGAGGGGACATATTTTGACGAGATCAATCAGCTCCAATCTTGAAATTTTTAACACCTTTCAACAGCTTCTAGTAATCATTTGATCGTTGATTATTTCCCATACATGCAACATGCAAAAACCAATCTTGCAATTTTTAACACCTTTCAACAGCATTTTTTTTTCTTTTTCCTACTGGGATTCCTTTATACCCATTTCATTAATGTGCCCTAATCTCATATGGTAGAGATCACTATCATCCGTACCATCATCTAACATTGTTATTGCAGCTCCACCTACAACTGTATTTCACACAAGTTTGTAGAGGTTTCTAACCTTATGCGCTTTTATGACTACCATTGCACCTTTAAAGTCTTTTAAAAACTCCACCTTCTACAATGTATTTACATCCATTAGAATCTAATACTCCCAAAGAGCAGATTTTTGGTTAAGTCAAACACAAGCCTTACTTCATTAGAGTTTGAACTACACCATCTACCATCTTAATCTTTATAGTTCCTATCTCAATGGATTTAGGACACCATTATTTCTCATCAAAACAGATCCCCCATTAAACGGATCATAGGTATCGAGCCAATCTCTGATAGAACACATATACCAAGTACATTTTGAATCTATATCCAAGAATCTGAAAATTGATTCCTACTTAATGTAACTGATAGGAAATCTGCATCTAAGTTGTCTGAATGTCCATCAGCTATGCTTGCTTGATCAGACGAAGGCGATTTTCCTTTTCCAGGTTTTTCCTTGTTTTCTATAGTTCCATTTCATGTTTCCTACCTTTTCATAATATAGCATCTGAATTCCTACTCAATTTTAGATTGAGCAAAACATATTATAGTTGAATTTCTCTTCCCTCGTTTTACCACGTCCCCCGCCCTTTCCTTCAGCCACCAGGCCTTTAGCCTCTGAACCGGTAGTTGTAAGTTTCTTTCTCATCTCATTCAAAAGAAGTGCAATAGTGACCTCTTCAAGTTCTAAAGTGTCATTCCTATAAAACAAAGTGGTGAACAAGTGTTCATATGAAAAAGGAAGAGATACTAGTAATAGCAGTGCTCTTCTATCTTCACATCTACACTTAGTAATTGGGAAATAATCTTATTGAACATAAATGTATTCAAGAGTTCCAACAGTTTAAACCCTTTTGCTGTTCTGAGAGTAGATAATTGTAGTTTCAAATACAATCTGTTCATTAGGGATTTGGTCATGTGCAGACTTTCAGGTTTTGCACAATTGCAGGGGTTGATCTTCATCTATAACATTATACATTACCTCATCTGCATGGCACAATCAGATGGTGATTATCGCTTATAGTTCCAACTCTTCCAATCATCATCATTCATGCACTCTGGCTTTTCCCAATGTCCTATGCAAAGGTTGATATGCAAGGAGATATTTAACCCTTTGTTGCCATAAACTGAAGTTACTCTTCACGTCAAACTTGTCAACTTCAAATATGCTTGAACCCTTTGTTGCCATCATTCTGATGCAAAAAGACTCGCTCTGATATCAATTTGGGGGAAAAAAAAACCACCACAAAACCAAGAAAGAAAAGCAAAGTAGACAAAGACCTCTAAATTTACGTGGTTTGGCAAAGATGTCTTAAGTACACAAATGATATGAGTTCGTTCACTAGATTTGTGAAAAATAAGGTTACAGAGTACAAAACCCTCTCTTGGTTGAAAAATACAATAAATCTCACTCTTAAATATAAAATCTAATTCGAGTACATTAAAATAAATAACAAAATTACAAAAATATGCCCATCGTTGTTGGGGCCGAGTGTATAGTAAAATCTTATGACTGAATAAAAGGCACATACACAAAAAAAAAAAAAAAAAAAAAAACCAAAACCACACCCTAGGTATTGGAACCCAACTCAAATTGACCTAAAGTTGATTTGGTCAGTAGGTTTCTAAACCAAGTTGCACCCTTAGTTGAAAGTGGAAAAGATTCAATTACTACTTACACAAAAAGATGTCTTGTCTTGGTAGATTTTGAGCAAGAAACAACATAATAGACCCCTCAAAAAAAATGATTTATTAAGGGTATTTGAGAAAATCTACATGATTCTTATGCTTCAGAGAATGTTTCTATAAATCCTCTTTAGATGAGGTCCACTCTTGATTGTTCTAAGGGATGAAGACTGATGTCCCCAAAAGACAGTTCGAGGAAGAGGATTTTTTTTTTTTTTTTAATTTTTAAAATTTCTTTTGCAGGAACAATAATCAAAGTAGAGCAAAGACCAAACTAAGCAGGAATCATAAAAGAATAGTAAGTAAAACGTTCACAACTAATAATTTGCTTGGTTTGAACAATGCCTCAGTTCCTGAGGGTTTTCAATGGATGGCCACAAGGCATATATACCATTATGGAGGACAATGAATATGCCCTTTTATGATCAAGAGAAAGTTGAATCTTGGGGACATGCTACATTAGTCATCCTCATTCAAACATGAGAAGTAAAAAACTTTGAAGATCAAAGATTATTATCTTTGTTTTTGGTGTGTAAAGATTTACAACAAAAATTTGTAGGAAAATATTGAAAATGGCAAAAGAGAGGATGATAGAAGCATGCTATAGTACGTTCATTGAAGCATATCAAGCATGTTGCGATGTGCCTCATATTCAATCAAGCCAAGGTGGGGTATTCTTGTAATTTGAGTATTCTTTGTTATATACTAGAAAATGGCAAAAGAGAAGATGATAGAAGCATGCTATAGTCCTTTGATTGAAGCTTATCAAGCCTGTTGTGTATGTGCTTTGTATTCAGTCAAGTCAATGTGGGGCTGTTCTTGTAATTTGGGTATTCTTTGTTATGTACTCGAATAAGGGATTTTTGGTGGTATTGGTGAGATTGAAATTTGCGACCAGGAGAGGGTTTTGTACTCTGTAACCCTATTTGCACGGATTTAGTGAAGGAACTCCCATCATCCGTGGACGTATGCATCTTTGCCAAACAACGTAAATTGTGTGTCTCTGTTTACTTTGATTTCCTGTTTATTTTTCCTCCTCGATTTTCTTTTTCAACAAAGTGGTATCGGAACGAGGTTCTTTACATTGAAACAAAAGCAGCAAAGGGTTCGTAGCTTATTCAAAGTAGACAAGTTTGAAGAAAAGAGCAACTCCGGTTTATGGCAATTCAAGGTTAAAGATCTTCACGACTTTGTATGGAAAATTGAAAAAGCCAGAGAGTATGAACAATGATGATTGGGAAAAGTTGGAACTGGAAGCAGTAAGCACCATCCGATTGTGTGTTTCAGATGAGGTAATGTATAACATTATTGATTAAGAATCATTCGCTGCAATCTAGACGTAACTTGAAGGTCTATAATCAAATCCCTGAGGAACAAGCCGTATTTAAAAAAATAATTATACACTCTTAGAGGGGTTGAACTATTGGATCACTTGAACACATTCAACAGGATTATTTCCCAATTATTAAGAATAGATGTAAAGTAAAAGATGAAGACAAGGCATTGTTATTACTAGCATCTCTTCCCCTTTCATACGAACACTTAGACACCACATTGTTGTATGGGAAAGATACTCTACAATTGGAGGAAGTCACTGAGGAAGCCACTGCTGAACTTATGTTGAATGAGATGAGGAAGAAACCTTTAACTGCAAGTTCACAGGCTGAAAGCCTTGTAGCTGAAGGAACGGGTCGGGGACGAAGTAAAACAAGAAAGGAGAAATCCAATAGGGACTCGCTCAATGTCTAAAGTGGAAGAGGAATTCAACTGGAATTATTGCAAAAAGGTAGGACACATGAAACGGGATTGCAGAAAACCCAAGACGGATCTAGAAAAGAAAATCTATTTCAAATTAAGCAAGCATGGTTGATGAAAATTCAATTGACTCGGAAGCAGATGTTTTATCAGTTCCATCAGGTAAGAATTAATTTTTAGATTCTTGGAGTTTGGGTTCAGGTAATTCTTGGCATATTTGTTCTCACAGAGACTAGTTTAATACCTATGAATCTTTTAATAGGGAGTCTATTTTGATGAGAAATAATACTTTCCATATAAATCCATTAGGATAGGAATGGTAAAGATTAAGATGTTTCATGGGGTAGTTCGAACTCTTAATGAAGTAATGCATGTGCCTGACTTAACAAAAAATCTAATCTCTTTTGGAATATTAGATTCCAATGGATGTAAATACATTGCAGAAGCTGGAGTTCTGAAAGTCTCTAAATGTGCAATGGTTGTCATGAAAGGTCACAAGGTTGGAAACCTCTATAAACTGGTAAGAAATACAATTGTAGGTGGAGCTGCAGTTACAACCTTAGATGATGGCAATGGTGATAGTGATCTCAGTCATATGAGATTAGAGCGCATGAGTAAAAGTGGTATGCTTGGACTCCACAAGAGGAAACAATTTAAAGGTGTTAAAAATTGCAAGATTAATTTCGACAAATATTGCTTTTATAGGAAACAATGCAGGGTTAAATTTAATACTGGAACTCATAGAAGCAAGAATGTACTGGACTATGTACACACTAATGTTTGGAGGTCTTCAACAGTACCATCAAAAGGAAAGGCATAATATTTTGTATCCTTTGTAGAATGTAGATGACTATTCCAGAAAGGTGTAGATTTTCTTTGAGGCACAAATCAGAAGTCTTCACAATTTTCAAGAAATGGAAGGTAGAGGTTGAAAAACAGCCAAGCAGGCAATTGAAGTGTCTCAGATCAAACAATGGAACAAAATATAGGCATATAGGATTTATTGAGTATTTCCAAAAGGAAGGATTCAGACATTTCACAAACAAAGAGACCCCACAGCAAAACAAAAAAGAATGAACATAACGCTTTTGGAGAAAGCTAGAAGTATGAGACTATTAGCTGGCCTTGATAAGTCCTTTTGGGCTAAAGCTGTCAACATGGCATGTTATATTGTTAATAGCTCACCGTCTACTGCAATTGATTTCATGACTCCTAAGGGCGTCTATATAGGAAAACCAAAAGGTTATTCTTTGCTTAAAATTTTTGGATGTCTTGCATACGCCCATATTCAAAGTACAAAAAGGAGAAAACTTGATCCTAAATCAAGAAAGTGTATTTCTATTGGTTTTGAAAAAGGTGTGAAAGGATACAAGTTATGGGATCCTGAATTCAAAAAGGTATTCACCATCAATAATATGGTCTTTAATGAAGACTACTTGTTGAAATAGAGGAAGTAGGATGATGAAAAATTACAGCCAAGTAGACACAAGAAAGAGGTACACTTCAGGTTGAGGTGGAGCTAGACGATCCTACACAACATGAAGAGCAATATGATACGCCACAAGCAGAGTCTAGTGATCAACAGACTTGCACTGTTGCAAGAGGTAAGCAAAGAAGGCCCCTTAGGTATGGTTTTGAAGACATGGTTTCTTTTGCTCTAATTACTACACCTGGATATCCATCTTCTTCTCAAGAAGCTATGAACTCTAAGAACAGTGATAAATGGATGGTTGCCATGAAAGAGGAGATGCAGTCTCTGCACAAAAATAAGACATGGGAGTTGAAAAAACTTCTTAAGGAAAAGAGGGCTATTGGCCGCAAATGAATCTACAAGAAGAAAGAAGCCACATTTGAAGAAGAACTTGAATGGTATAGACACGGTTGGTTGCAAAAGGATACTCACAGAAAGAAGGGTGGAATTCAATGAGATTTTTGCACCAGTTGTGAGACATAATTCAATCAAAATTTTGCTAGCCATGGTCAATTAGTTCAATCTTGAACCGCTACAACTCAATGCGAAGACAACTTTTCTTCATGGAGAGTTGGAAGAATAGATAAACAAAAGGTGTCAAATGTTGGGCCAAGGTCTGGCATCCTGCTATGTATAAGTGCAACATAGGCTGGGAGCACACCTGAATCAAAGAACCTTGCAAGGAGAGCTTAGTTTGCAAGTTGAAGAGGTCATTATATGGTTTGAAGCAATCTCCTAGGCAATGGACTAAATGATTTCATTCATTTATAAAAAAGAACGGCTACAAACAATGTGAGTATGATTGCTGTGTCTATTTTAAAATTCTTCGTGATGGTTTCTATATCTATTTGTTATTGTGTACGGATGGCATGTTAATTTCTGCAAAGAATATTTTTGATGAATAATGAAGATGTGTATATATATTATATGGTAAGGTAAAACTATAGAGATTTCTGCAAAGAATATGTCTGATATTAAAATATTAAAATCTATGCTGGGGAATGAGTTTGCATGAATGATTGGGGCATGGAAATTTACAGGAAACAAAGGAAGTTTTGGGGAATAAGTTTGACATGAATGATTGGGAAATACTATAAAAATACTTAGTATTAAAATCTACTGGAAATAGAGGAAGTTTTACCTCTCACAAGAAAAATATATAGAAAAGGTGTTAGAGAGATTCAACACGAACAAAGCTAAACTTGTAAGTACACCACTAGCTGCACATTTCAGGTTGAGTGCAAGACTGTGCCCTACTACTAAAGAGGAGATAACAGAAACATTTCATGTGCCTTATGCAAGTGCAGTGGGAAGTTTAACATGTGCAGTGGTGTGTATTCTGACATATCTCATGCAGTCAATATGTTTAGTAGATATAAGGCTAGTCCAAGAAAAGAACATTCAAATACAACGAAGTGCATATTTTCAGATATTTGACTAGGACCAAGAACCTTGGTATTTTATTCAAGAAAGGCGAAGCTTCAAATCATATAGTAGGCGATGCAGATTCTGAATTTATAGGAGATCTTGACAAAGGGAAGTCTTCTACAAGATATGTATTTACTCTTACATGAGTAGTAATCGATTGGAGGTCTGTCATTTAAGCTATGTTATATGGACTCGGGTAGGAGTATCGGGTGTGGGTATGTGTCTAGGAGTCAGATTTACTTGACCCTCAAAACTTAGGATTTGGGGACTTGGTTGAGAAGTGTCCAAAATTTGGATAAGGATACTGGGATTCGGCTGAAAAGTCTCCAAGTAAATATCAATAATTCCAGTTATAAGCCTAGCTTTCATATTTCTGTTTTTCCTCTTTTTTTCCCTATATTTTTCTTTTTAAGTCATTGCTTGCAATTTTTGAGTTTGAGAATATACACCCTCTCTTTGCAAAAACTATTATCTTTTTTGATTCATTACTTGCAAGTTAATTATTTGATAATTACTTTCTGAGTGATCTTGGGTTGCCATGTCCAAGAGAACATGCGAAGGATTTGAGACATATCCTATACCCATACCCATGTTGTGTTGTGTCAGACACGGGTACTTTGGGGTGTGTAAAGTGTCCATGTAACATAGGCTTTAAGAGGTGATTCCTTTATCTACTACAGAGGTTGAATACATGGCAGCTTTAGAAGCAGCAAAAGAAGCTATATCGTTGAAGGGTCTTATTAATGAACTTGATATGAATCAAGGAAAAGTATGGATTGGTTGTGATCTATGTTATTAAAGGCGGTCGCCTAGGCGCCTAGGCGACCAATCGGTATTGCAAGGTCCAGGCGGTAGCTCGCCTATGCGAGCTATGCCTAGGCGATAGCCTAGGCGCCCAGGCGAGCAAAAGAAGGAAGAAAAAAAAACGAAGGAAGAGGAACAGTTTGAAAATTATGTGCGTCGACATCGTTTACGAAACATGCAAAAAAGAGGAAACTGAAACGGTTACCAGAAGAAAGAAGAAAGCTGAAGAAGAAACCAGAAGAGAAAAATTGAAGAGAAGGCTGCTAAGTCTTCGTCGTATCGCAAGGTTCAAGTCTGCATCGTCTTCATCGCAACTCGCAAGGTATGTCGATTTTTTTTTTTTTTTTTCATCTCTTCTTCTCCAACGTGTCTTCTTCTGTGTCTGTTTTTTTTTTCCTGTGTCTCGCCCTCCCTCTCTCTCTGTCGCTCCACATCTCTCTCGCTCCCTCTCTCTGTCTCCTCTGTTTCTCTCGGTCGCTCTCTCTTTCTCTGGTTCCCTCTCTTTCGCTCCCTATCTGTCTCGCTCCCTCTGTCTTACTCTCTCTATCGACATCTCTCTGTCTCACTCTCTAACTCTCGCTCCCTTTGGTTTGCTCGCTGCCTCTGTCTCTCTCTCGTTGTCGCTCCCTCTGTCTCTCTCGTTGTCGCTCCCTGCTCCATCTATCTCCTCTCTCGTTGTCGTTCTCTGCCCCGCTATCTCTCTCGATTTCTCTCTCTCGTTGTCGTTCTCTGCTCCTTCATCTCTCTCGATTTCTCTATTATTCCTTTTTTTTTTTGCTACGAAGTCTATCTCTCTCGATTTCCGTCTCTGTTATTCTTTTTTTTTTTTTTGCTACGAAGTCAGTCTATCTCTCTCGATTTCTGTCACTGTTATTCTGTTTTTTTTTGCTATGAAGTCAGTCTCTCTCGATTTCTGTCACTGTTATTCTTTTTTTTTTGCTACGAAGTCAGTCTATCTCTCGATTTCTGTCTCTGTTATTCTTTTTTTTTTTTTTGCTACTAAGTCTATCTCTCTCGATTTCTCTAATTCACTCTTATTCTTTTTTGTTTTTAAGTCAGAAACGTCATTCTCCCTCTATCTCTCTCGATTTCTCTGTCACTGTTATTCTTTTTTTTTTTGCTACGAAGTCAGTCTATCTCTCTCGATTTCTCAGTCTCTGTTATTCTTTTCTTTTTTGCTACGAAGTCTATCTCTCTCGATTTCTCTAATTCACTCTTATTCTTTGTTGTTTTTAAGTCAGAAACGCCATTCTCCCTCTATCTCTCTCGATTTCTCTGTCTCTCTCATTCTTTTTTGTTTTTTTGTGTTTTTTGTCATTCCAAACTTTTACTGTTGATGACCTTTCACTGTTGATGACTTATTCTTCATATGTTGATGACTTACTGTTGATGAATTATTCTTCGTATGTTGACCTTTCATTGTTGATGACTTATTCTTCACTTGGTGATGACCTTTCACTGGACAAGCCTCACCCAAAAGTCATACGTAATTACTAATTACGTATGATTCAAGCCTCAAGTCAATTAGCTTTTTTTGTTTTTCTTTTCTAAATGCTACACTGTTTTGTTTAATTACTTAATAAAAGTGTTTGGTGTTTGTCTATTTGAAGAGATGTCATCTTCTGGTAACTCCAAGCCAAAAGCCAATTCTAAGGATCCAGCGTGGAAGTATTCTTTTTGGCCCACTGTTAGTGATAAGAACAAAATTCAATGTGAGTTATGTGGGACTATAACAAATGGAGGTATTTATAGACAAAAACAACATTTGATTGGTGGGTATGGGAATGTGAAGAAATGCCCAAAAGCATCTACGGAGATAATTAAAGAATTATCGGATCATATGACAAGTAATAAAAGAATCCAAAATGACTTGCTTGATGATCCTTTTAGCCAAGATCCTTGGGAAATTAATGTTGAAGAAAGTGAAGATGTTGAAGTGGAATGTAGTGCAGAAAAGAGAAAACGGACAGGCAAGGAGAAATCTACACAAGTGAGTCAAGTGACTAAAAAAAAGCCACGTGAAAGGGGGCCCATGGATGGCTTTTTGAGAAGGAATCCTGAAGAAGTAATTGCAGAGAGGGCTAAAGTAAATGCAGTTCAGACCACCATTAATAACAGATACAAAAAGGAGGATCGGAAAAAAGTAAATCAGTATGTGGCTCGATGGTTTTACCAAGCTGGAATTCCATTCAATACAGTGAAATTAAGAAGTTTTCAAGTAATGGTGGAAGCAATCGGTCAATTTGGACCAGGTTATCGGCCTCCATCATTTCATGAATTGAGAGAACCACTTCTTAAGATTGAGGTTGATAGAACCAAGGATCTTTTTCAAGTTTATCAAACAGCTTGGAAAAAGTATGGATGCACAATCATGTCTGATGGTTGGACTGATAAGAGGACACGGAGTTTAATCAACTTATTAGTGAATTGTCCCGAAGGAACATATTTCTTGAAATCAATTGATGCTTCTAGTAAAGTACATGATGCACAATACTTGTTTGAAGTACTTGATAATGTGATAGAAGAAGTTGGAGAAGAGCACGTGGTTCAAGCTGTTACAGATAACCATGCTGCCTATGTTGCTGCAGGTAATTTGGGTGTCTTTTTTATTTTATTTTATTTCATCTTTTACTTGAATTCAAGTGTATTATCTTACTTGTACTTATATTTATAATGTCTTTTTATAGGTAGAAAATTAATGGATAGGAGAAAACAACTGTTTTGGACACCTTGTGCTGCTCATTGCTTAGATCTCATATTAGAAGATATTGGGAATCTCAAGGGAACAAAGGCTATCATTGCCAAAGCCCGATCAGCTACTTCTTTCATCTACAAGCATCCTCTCCTACTTAATCAAATGAGAACCAAGATAGGAAAGGACCTAGTAAGGACAGCAGTCACAAGGTTTGCTACTGCTTTCTTGAATCTTCAAAGTTTGTTTACACATAAACAAGGCTTAAGGGCTTTATTTGTTTCTTCTGAATGGAATAATAGTAAGTGGGCAAAAAAAATTGAAGGAAAAAGAGTTGCAAATATTGTGTTATCAACAACATTTTGGAGAGGTATTAGTTATTGTTTGAAAGCTTCATATCCACTTGTACAAGTTTTGAGATTAGTTGATGGTGATGAGAAGCCACCAATGGGTTATGTTTATGCTGCAATGGAGCAAGCAAGAGATCAAATCCAAAGCTTTTTTGGACACAAAGAAAGAGATTACAAACCTGTTTTGACTATTGTTGATAAGAGATGGGAAGAGCAACTCAATCAGCCATTACATGTAGCAGGCTTCTTTCTCAATCCAAGCTTGTATTTTAAAGTTAAAGACATCTCAGATGATTCTGTTGGAAAATTTGAAGTGGGTTTTCTTGATTGTTTAGAGAGGATGGTTAGAGATGAAGAGTTACAAGATAAGATCTCTAGACAAATGGATACTTACAAAAATTGTAGGGACCTTTTTGGAAAAGATATGGCAATTAGGCAAAGAGAAAAGAAGCAACCAAGTAAGTTCATTGTAATGCTTTTAAATTTGAATTTTTATTTGTAACAATTAACAACTGATTCTTTACTAATTATTAATGTACTTTCTGAAGTTGAATGGTGGGATACCTATGGAGCTAATACCCCGGAACTTCGGCGTCTAGCACTTCGAATCCTGGGGCTTACATGCACTTTTTCGGGTTGTGAACGCAATTGGAGTACTTTTGAATTTGTGAGTAAAAATATATATCTCATTTGTATCTTTAATTTGAAGTTTTATTAAAATTTAAGATTCTTTAGTAATGTTTTTTTTATTTTGTTTGCAAAGATTCATACAAAGAAGAGGAATAGGCTAGAACAAAAGCGGTTGAATGATCTTGTCTTCGTCCAATACAATCAGCGACTAAGAGAGAGATTCTTAACAAGGAAGGAAAATCCTAAAGCCTATGACCCCATTTGCTTTGATGATATTGATGACTCGAGTGAGTGGCTCACAGGAAAAGAGCCGTCGGAAGACATTGTCCATGAAGGGCTTAGTTGGTTAGATGTTGATATTGCTGTGGGGGCTTCTGAAGGTATTGATGGACCGTCAAGACCACAACGCAACATGTCAAGTGCAACTAGTAGTAGCACTCCAAGAAGTTCAAGTAGACATTTTGAAGGAGAGGAAGAAAACGAAGAGCCCCAATGGACCAACTCTGATGAAACTGAAGGCGAGGAAGAAAATACATACTTAGAATCGGATGATAATGAAGATGGAGATGAAGCTAATCATAATCGGGGACTTGCGGGTGATGGGATTGCAGGAGGCTTGCTTCAAGAAACTAATATGGATTTTACATTGGATGATGGCATCTAAACCTTTTGATACTTTAGATTTTTTTGATTTTTGATACTTCCATGTACAATGGATGATGAATATATTTTGATTATTTTGAAATGAAAAATTGTCGCCTAGGCGACCGCCTAGGCTACAGGCAGGTCTATCGCCTGGCATCGCCTAGGCGTTTTCACAACTATGGTTGTGATAGTAGAGTCCATATATCTAGCCAAGAACCAAATTATCATGCAAGAACTAAACATATTGCAGTAAGATACCACAAGATAATAGAATGTCTCGAAAGGGAAAATCATCTTTGCAACGTGGATACCAAAGAGAATGCTGCAGATATGTTGACCGAAGTATTGCCTATAGAAAATTTGAATCATTGCTTGAGCTTAATCCACTTGTTCAGACATTGAAATTTGTGATTACAACTGTCATGGGTGTGAAGCTGCATTTCAAGAAAAAAAAATGCAAAAAGGAAGAATATACAAGGAAAGAAGCATCTACAAATTAATTTCTAGGATGATTGACAGAATTCAAGTCAAGGTGGAGATTGTTGTGTATATGCCTTGTATTGAGTCAACTCAAGGTGGAGGTATTTTTGTAATTTAAGTATTCTTGGTTATGTACTAGAATTAGGGATTTTTGGTCGCATTTGTGATATTGAAATTTGAGACTAAGAGAGGCTTTTGTACTCTATAACCCTATTTCACAGATTTAGTTAAGGAACTCCCATAATTCATGGTCGTAGGCATCTTTGCCGAACCACATAAATCGTATCTCTGTTTACTTTGTTTTCCTATTTATTTTTGCTATTTGATTTTTTTTCTTAACAAAGCATTATTTCTATTAGTGTGAAAAATCATCACAAAATGTCCTAGTTGATAGATTCAAGATGGTGAATATAGTAGTACTTTGTTTTGGCAGAAAAAAAATTCTAAATAGCGATGGATCAAAACAAAAACAATGTAAGGAAAGGATCTTCCACATAATATTGGTCTAGAGAAGGCTTATACCGTAGTTTGGGACCTCAGGAACTATAACTTGAATTTTGCCTAAAAGGGCTAGCCCAGTGCACGAGGATCTTGCCATTGCGTGGGGTCTGGGGTAGGTCTGATGTATGCAACCTTACCTCCGCAAGTAGCAAAGCTGTTTCCTACAACTGAAACCTGTGACCTTTTGGCCTAAATGGAGCAACCTTACCGTTTCTCACATCAACACATAAATTCTCTTCACAAGATTGTAGAGATAAGATCTCCTCATTAGATTTGGAAATGAAAAGAAAATATTGAGATGATACAACAACTTTGAGATAGTACTGATGGACACTGCATATCCAATCTTCAATTTTCTTACCAACCTTATCATTCTGAGTCTTCAAACTTTTGAGACGAGTTGTGCAAGGTCAAGGGCCATGTCACTAATGCTCAAGGTACTCTATTGTCTTTAACTAATTGATACTAATGTTCTGTTCACAAAATCATCCTCACAAAAGCTTGAAAATGCACATTCAAAAACAGCTTTTCCAACGAAGTATTTCTGCTATTTATAGGATGACTTTCCAGTAGATGCTGGTTATATCTCTTTGGTACCAAATCATTTACTCGTACAGCAGATGACTTAGGATAAATTCGGATTTAAAGTCCTCATTATGGAGCATCTGAGTCATTAAACTATACTCTTACCAAACAGAACAAAAAACAAGTCTAAACTATTTTGTTCATTCTTAGCTGGTTCGTAAGAGACTTACTGAGATTTTAGATCCCAATATAAACTTGTTAGTTTTCCAACATTATTTTGCAGGTGGCATAGTCACATGACTTTTTTTTGTTCGTTTTGCAATCAAACTTCCTATTAAATACTCCATTTTTCACCCAATTGGCAGTTTAGTGAAAGAAAATCGGATAACCTTTTGACAATCAGGGTAACTAAAACTGTATCAGATAACCTTTTGAAGATCAGAACAACTGAAATGGAAGTTTATATTAACGTAAGCAGCTTCTTGGTCAGCTGTGCATCAAAACCTTTCACACCAACTGCTCTGAATCTGATTTTAGATATCCCACCCAATAGATAAACTTCTTATGTAAACGGGGAGGTCGCGAAAAATTCCCCTTTAGATCTGCCTCTAAAACATCTTTGGAACTTCCACAGACTAAGTACTGTAAATATTGTGTTATTTCCTTTGAATATTCATTTTTTTTTCTCATTTTCTTTTGATAGAAGATCTATAAATGTATCAAATGAAAAATACATATCCTGGCGAGGATCAAAATAAAAGATAATCATTTAGACTTCTTGAATTTAGCTTCAAACATTAAAAATTTAGGATAAGAGATTACCATTTCTAGGTCTAAACACTTCTTTAATTTTACACCAAACTTCACATACTAAAAAGCTGAGGATGGTAGAAGGACCATCCCCCAATGTGAAGGTAAATGACTCAGGTAGCGAAGGTGAAGACATTGGTTCAAATCTAAGTACAGCCAATCTAGATAAAAATTACAAGGGTTGAGTCTATCACCAATCCACCCACACTGGGACCCAAGGAATTTACATGGGTTATGGTCATAGAATGACTACTCTTTGGTTTTTTCCACTAATCTAAAACATATGATACATCTTTAAGAAATCTTAATGAAGAATTCACTAATCAGTGAGATTCATGTATGAGAATTCATCAAATATCATAACTGGATCAAAGAAAAGAGTGAAGCAGTCCCTTGAAAACTCAAACTTAATGAAAAATACCATTACTTCCTAAAAAAAGTCTGAAAATCTGGAATGAAATCACACCTGAATGGAAGTCAGAATAGCTGCAACATCGTATATGGGACTCCACTGGTTCTGCAAAATATCTAGGCAAATACTTCCATCTGCATAAACTGGTGCAGTTCACAACGTGTGGTCAGAGGAAGAATAGAATTTTACTTAGCAGAAACCACATTCTAAGTCCAGAAAGCAAGACTAATAGCCAAACATTTAATGAACAACATCGCACACAGTTTATCATCTCCTAGGGCAATGAATGTTAACCAAAATAAAAGTTATCTGATGGCAATCACAACATACTGTTTGGATGGAACATCCGTGAAACAAACCGAACTATAGGAGGCTTATTTGGATAATCCTCTGTGAACTGCAGTGTCAGCTTAAACGTACCTGTGAAAGCTCAAACAATACTTAGATGCTAATCAATAAGTTTGACCAGAGATATTCAGAATTACATTTGTGTAAGAAACTGAAAATAAAAAAAACATATATATAAAAAAAAAATGTCATAGATAAACCGGATTTCATTTACATGAAATTCATTATTTATCTCCAAACTTCTATTGAAAAAAAAAAAAAAAGTCCTTATGAAAAGAGAGGAGAAGGAAGCAGGGCGGATAGAGGATAGGGAAGGTGGCAAACAAAAGTCACAAAGTGAAAATATGCATTAATTATTTGCTTCAGAGGTATTTCAGACTTTCACAACATAGAACAATTAAGATTAATGTGAATCCAGACTTCACCTTTTTGTTGGTGAAAACTGAAAAGATATCAATAACAATTATAAAGACCAACAACCCAAGAAAAAATCAGGTGGGACCGTGGGAGAAGTAATATCAATAAATCCAATCACCACAGCACTGATCTAAAAGTCAGGATTTCCAAGCTAAAATTGCAGCAAACCCACAAAAGACTTTGTAGGCAGAACCA
This sequence comes from Buxus sempervirens, assembly GCA_947561395.2. Classification (NCBI taxonomy): domain Eukaryota; kingdom Viridiplantae; phylum Streptophyta; class Magnoliopsida; order Buxales; family Buxaceae; genus Buxus; species Buxus sempervirens. Next base: position 38,627,829 of record OX387183.1, on the reverse strand, counting down.
ATGACTCTTTAATGATGATATCAAAACAAATACAAGGTTCCTGAAATCCAAACAAAGATCAACACAGAACATAGGTATATCCAATGAAATGAATAGTTAAATGCTTTTGATGATTAAAAAGAAGGAAAAAAAAATAGTCATCTCCAGGGAATCTTCAAAAGTTAAAAAGGAAAAAAGAATCTTCCTCATCCAAAAGGAAGTATGAAAAGTCAAACATTTGCAGAATAATCATCGAGTGAACTATGATCATGTTGAGTAAACAGTGAAAGGCAAAGTCATCTCTAAGGAATCATCAAAGTTAAAAGAAAAGGAAAAAAAATTCATTATCAACGAGGAAGTGTGAAAAGTTAAAACATTTTCTGGATAATCATGAGTGAGTTATCATCATCAATCTTGTATAAAGATTCATGCTAAAAGAACTCCTCAATAATAGTAGCATTTCTCTGATTACTTTTTTCTCTCCAAAAGCAAGCGCTTGTGAGAACTATTGATCTCAAATGCTTCTCCAAGGTCAAAATGGATATCCTCTTTGGGCACCTAAATAATACCTATGCCATTCACTGTAATAATATCAAAATCACTAAAATCAATGTAGAGGCCCCTCACATTAAAAAAAAATACAATAAAAAAAAAGAATCGTCCTCATCCAAAAGGAAGTAAGAAAAATAAATTAAAAAACAAATAATAAATTGCTAGCAATTATTTAAATAAAATTGCAAACAGCCAATTATATGCCCTAAAGTGGCTTCAGTGCACATATTAAATTGCACATTTTTCTAAGAACCTCTGAGATCATGGCTCCTAAGCAGTTTGGTTGCAGTCTTGACTGTTATTTATCAGCAAGGACGGGTAAAACCAGCATACTGCCATCAGAAGAAGAAAGCAGAAAGAGGAGAGAACGATCATACTATCACATTTAAAAATAAATAAATAATCTGGACACAACCTCTTCCAGCACACCAAAACCAACCCAAAAAAAAGAGAGAGACAAAAACACCTCAAGCCGGACATGCACACACACAAAAATTAAATAAATAAGTAAAGAAGAACAAAGTCTAAACAGTTTCATGAGTTGCTAACAACAGTGCTAAAATTATTTGTTAAAATGAAGCAGCCCTTTTTAGCTATATCAGAGAAGATTAAGGCTCCGTTTGTTTTGATGTAAAACGTTTTCCTTTGGAAAACATTTACATCGGAAAATATTTTCAAGAAAATCAAAGTTTTTCAACTGTTTGGATGGACATTGGAAAATAGAGTTAGAAAATGAGAAATTTTCATTTTCTTATGCTAGATATTAGGGGTGCAATTTGGTCCGGTTCAAACCGAACTCAAACCAATCGACTTCAGTTTGGTTTGGTTTTTAGTTTTTCGGTTCAGTATTGGTCCAAAAATCCATAAACTCAACTAAGTTGGTTCGGTTTTGGGTTGAATACTCAGTTAAACTGAACTAAATTCATTATTCGCCTAAACCGAATTGAGTTGATTATTTATAATTCGGTTGGGTTCGGTTTGGGTTCGGTTTTTTTTATTTATTTTTGGTTGGATTTTCGGTTTTATATTTTTGGTTTTTGAATGCGGTTCGGTTCGGTTTGGGTTGATTGCAAATATTTCAGTTTGGTTTTGGGTTAACCTCAACCTAAATCGAACTAACCTGAGTTACACATTTGTTAGATATCGTGCATGATCCATTTTCCGGAAAATGACATACGGCATTTTTAGTGGTATGTCATTTTCCAAAAAATAGCTATCTTTTAAGAAAATCGTTTTACATCGTATTGTATTTTACATTGAAACAAACACGGGAAAACCCCATTTTACCCGGAAAACATTTTCCATATTAGATTTCACATCAAAACAAACGGAGCCTAAATTTTTTAAACAACTGGAAAATCATTTCTCCCTGTCAGAAGTAGTTCACTGAGGTAAGTGAAAAAACTATCTGTAAGCAGATAGTGCGAAGTAATTAGTATGGAACAGAATAAAGCCGGAGACTTTTGGTAAATATGGATAGAACGTGGTTCTAATGCATTCATCTCTTGGGTTATGCTCTAGGAGGCTTGGCACATTAAGTTCTGATTAGATCTTTAGTTTGCCTATTGAACACCCATTTGCCAATTCTTAGCAGATGGTTTCAGACTAGGTGCTGCCTAGAGAGAGTAAAATTTTGGAAGTCGCCCTTCAGAATCGATTTTTCGTGGGGTATAGGCTGTATTTTTTCTTTTTATTCAATTTTTGGTCGATAAGACCACATTCTTAGTATGCTTTTCTGATATCTCCATTCACTATTAGTAAAATTCATTGTTTCTCTGAAGAAAAAACAAAAATAAAGTTGAGCCAAAAACTACTTTCATGATTCCTGTGTTACTATATAGTCAAGTTTTTGAGTTTTTGTCATGCTCTTTTTTCGCTTTTCCTCTTTCAATGAACTAAAACAGATACTCAAAACGAAAAAAAAAATGTTTCTTGATTCTTAGCTTGATTATCAATGAATCTTAAGTAAATGCTACTATAAGTTTTTTTAAGTAATGCGCTGAAGTGAGGTTATATTGGTTTGATTTTGAAAAGGGGATACAGAAGAAAGGACCAGCATCATTTGTATTATTAGATGACTGTTGAATTGAAGAGGCCTTTCTGGTTTGATTTTGACAAGAAGAGAGACAAGTTACTGAAGCAATCCTGGCATAAAGATGCAGCACATTAATCAAATCAGGTTGAATCTAAAGACCTCTTGGTGGGTCTACATTCAGCATAGTATTAAAAACACTGGGTTGAGTAAAAATAAGCATTGCAAACATATGATTACAAGTCCAACGGTAATATACCACAATAGAAGAATTAAAACATCTGACCAGCTATTAACAGCCCAAAATTTCTACATAGGCAGCCTAAAACTTGTCTGCTATACAAATGAATAGAATCATACAGTTTATACAAATTGTAAAAGAACATAATCAACAACAGACCAAAATACTGAAACCACAAGAACTCAAGATCAACATAATCGCCCAACATAACAGAACCTAGTGACAGAAATACTGCCCACATGATGTATGATGCATACAATGCCTCAACCAAACATTAGAAACCACAAATCCTAAGAAGAAAAAGACTACCAACTTAAGAACATTACAGGTCTATTTTTGCTAGTATTCTAGCAGATAAAACTACCAAAAAAAAAGGGGGAAAAAAAAGGATACCTGTTCTAATCTAACAAAAGAACCACCACAAGCCCTACCATTCACATCAACAAAGAACCAGATCATTAACAACCAATAGAAAGCTACAGTAACAATAGGAACTACAAAACAAACAAAAACCCAATAACAATCACAACCATCTGATGACAAAAACCCAAAACCCACATGTCATCAGATAAAGAATTGCAATCCATCAATCCAGAAGGAGAAAGAAAAATAAAACCATGAATCCTCATAAATACTCACTACAAAAGTATGCAGACACAATCAAAAGCGAATTCCAGGTACGACAAAAATTTGAAGTAAAAGAATAAGACACAAAATCCAGTCACCTCCATCCCAGGGAGTATCATCAGGTCTGCAAAACCCAACGAACAATTTCAGAAAATAAAAAAGAAGAAAACTAGAAATAATTAAGTCGATAAACAATCACGTGAAGAAGAGAAGGAAAAAAAAAACAAAAAACAAAATAAAAAACAAAAGAACCTAGGCAGACGGGAACAAGTAATAATTACCCAAAAATCACAGCGTTCCATAACATAATATTATTATCCTGAGGAGCCCCACTGATTCCTGCAGGTGGATCTTGCTGTAGCCTCTTGAAATCCCGCATCAGTCTCTTCCTTGCTGGCGTCGACATCGCTCCCGATGAAGTCCCCCAGTTTAATTCCGATGAATACTATAGATTGCCTGCAAGAATCAACGATTCCCAGCAAGGATTTGTGGGAAAGCAAATGGCCTGGGTACAGACGACAGAGCATTAAAGGAGAAACAAGTTACAGAGAAAGAGAGAGAATCTAGAGAAAGAAGGCCCACCCAAGTGGGAGGAGAGAGAGCATTTCTTCTACTCTCTTCGTGGGTCACCGTGAGCTTTGATTACTTCAAAATGATTTCTATTGCGTTCTCGGGATAGAAAATTCAATAGGCAGGTTTGAAGGATTTTCCGTTACGAAAAAAAAAAACAAAGGTTTGAAGGATTTTGTACTTTGTACCTCGAAGGGAATTTTCTATCGGTATTTGCGGAACGTTAAGCACGTGGCACGTGCCAGATAGAATTCCACGTGGACAGGCGAAACCATAAGTAAAGTGACAAATGTAGAGGCTGATCAGCTGATCTTGGCTTTTTTTTTATTATTTTAATAATCAGGTTCATATTAAATTACCAGGTTCATATTAAATTACCAAGGTTCGCATGGGAGACTATTCTGAGTTTGGAACGACCCAAAATATCTTCCCAAATACAAACAAAAATAGAAGAAGGGTAGTTTTTCAACCAAAAACACAAGAATTTCAAAATTACGTAGTTTTCAAAACAATCCGCCACACAATTTACTTCACGAACTAGCTGATCATGACTGGTTCTTGCAAGGCTAGAGGATATTATGTTAACTTGATAAAAATAAAAATAAAAAAAACTTGTAGTTTTGTTTTTATTGTACCAATAACTAGTAAGGGTGCACGTGCAGTAATGCACATAGAGACTAGAGAGAGGGAATTGGGAGAGGAGAAGAGGGGGGAAGAGTTACATTGTGACTGGGTTTTGAAAGAAAATACTGGGTTTAGACGGGTATAGCCCTGTATTATTGAAATCCAAACTACACAGGGAATTGACATTTTAGGAAAGTTGTGAATTGTTTTAGGCATGCTTCCCAACGGGCCTTCTCGCGTTATATATATATAGGGGTGTCAATGGGTACCCAATACCTAGTAAACCCGATAGGATCGATCCCGTTTAACAAGTTTTGGAACTTGGTATATAAACCCAGTTTGTAATCAGGTTTGGTTTTGGTCCTACAAAAAGTAGAACCATTAATAATCGGGTCTATGCAGGTATGCCCATCAGGAACCCGATATATAACTAGTTAGGTAATCTAACTTTTAATAATAAGGAAGCTTTGGAAATAAGCATCATTTTAATTTATACTTAATAATTGCTAATTAGATTTTCAATAGACAATAAAAGAAGTATTTAATTTATGTTGCAAAATACATGTGCTTTGACATTTCTTTTTTTATATAAGAAGCTTCTTCTTTTTTATATTTTATTTTTGTTTCTCTTTGATTGTTTGAAATCGGGTATTCAACGGGTACCCACAAAAAACCAAGTGTATGCAGATTCGGTTTTGGGACAATTGATCACATTCTCAATTTCAGAACCGATAATACCGAGAGTCATCTCACACAATAGGTTTCAGTTTTGGGACTAATTAAACCTGTCTCGAACCCAGTCTGTTGAAACCCCTAGTTAAATATAGTATAAATGAAATATATATTTGATTAGGAAAGTAATATATGAATGAAATACTCCCTTTCGAAAGAGTTATTGTAAAAATCTATATCTATGAATAAAACGAAGAGCCCCTTGGAAAGTATGCCAAGCACATATCTTTTTTGAAAATAACCTTATAATGTCAAATTTTCTTATATATTTACATGGGTAACTTTATTTTTTCATTTTTCACTTTCCAAAAGTACCCTTCAACAATTTTTTATCCCTTACATGCTATAAACATTTTATCTACATACAACCAGTACTGCACGTGCACCACGCTAGAATAAAAGAAACTAGAGGTTCAAAAAATATATATATATATATTGTTCCTCCGAAATTGGGCCGGTGTGGACACGTGGCGATGTTGATGATGTGTCTCTGCGCGGGCGTGCGAGTATCGTTTGATACAATTATTTCAGGTCGGGTGCTGACCCCGAGCACTTGTTCCGAATCTAAATCGGGGTCGGTTCAATCGTACTGCAAGTCACCTGTAATAAAACCGGTCAGGCGATAATATGAAGACTAGGGGTTCGGTCTTCGTTTGGGTTCTTGTAAGTGTTTGAAAGCGAAAACATCTAATGGCACGAAACTCTTTTATTATAAAATCGGTCGATGGCCATAAACTACAACAGATAATCCCCAAAAGGGAACAAAAAGCAAGCAGCAAACTGACAAAGCTTGCAGGATTGGCCTGTCCTGGTTTTATAGCCGTAATTGGAGTATAAGAACAGGAGGAAGGGGGCGGCTGTTAACAAAGCCAATTCGGGGGTTCACCTAGGATTGCTATTTAACCAAAAATACGCAAGTCACCTGGCTTGATCAAAGTGAGTCTCGGGACCGGCTGCTCGGGATTCTGTAGCCGTGTTCAGGGTACAGAACTGCGAGTCAGGGGCGGCCTCAACTTACTCTCTGGTGGCAGGGTTCTGGCGTTGATCGGAGTAAACAGGGGTCTAAGGTATCATTGCGACTGGAAGTAGTGAGAGAAATCCTAGTTTATCCTTCTGGTTACAGTGTAGGAGACGGGATAAAGATCACGGATGATCAAAATAATATTATAATTGGTTGCGGTTGGATGGATTGTGTCCTCGAGCTCTTCAAGTTTGTGCCTTTTATAGCCAATCTTTGACGGTTGTTCAACGTCCCACTCTTGCACAATCTTCATTGAGGCTGGTCATCCGCAGTTTTCTGTTCATAAAAGATATCCATTCCGGCCACGATCTTTAAAGTAGTTATTCTCAAATGACCGGTGATACGATTTTTTGAACAACATGAATACGGTCCGTTGTATCGGCTTGTGTGGCTTTAACTGAAATCTTGGCCTACATGTATACTGACGTGGCCTACCTGACTGAACAAGGCCTACATGTGCTTGTGACATGGCCTTTTTATTTGCAGTAGGCCATGTTGATATCACGTGGCCTTCTCTTATTTGTTGGTCTGTACAGGGTGTAAACATTGCCCCCTACTTACTTATCACACCGTCATCGGCCGGTGTGATGAGTAAGTACCTTTAGTTTTTCGAAATATTTTTTGCCCGTTGCTTGATATGGAAGATCTGCCATCATTCTGCCACTTTCCCACGATCGAAATGATGAGATCTTTTGGGCTTCGTCTTCCGACCTGCTTATAAAATACCGCAGACGAATTTTATTTTCCTTGTCTCTTTCAGCTATTGTCTTTCTTTTCTCCTTTTCCTTCAATGGCGGGCAATATCATACGTTACCCTTCTTCGGTTGAATCTTCCAACGGCTCGCTCTCTGTTGGTCCTTTTCTTTGCTCCAGTGATGCTCCTTTGGATGTCCTGACTGATAAAGTAAAGGGCCCCTTACTTCTTACCGATGGAACTAATCTCAATAAATCTTTCCGTTGTCGAAGCTGGTCGACTGTTCATCCGGAATGGGTAGCTTGGGTTGACAGAATGAAGGAGCGTTTCGCAGTTATCTAGTGAAAAGTTGGTATTTATGATATGATTCAATTTTCTTGCCATCCAATTCCTTTTTATCGTGATCTTCTCTACGCCATTAGCTTATTTTGGAATGCCCAAACCAATACTTTTAACTTCCCATGCGGACCGATGACTTCCACTGTTATGGACGTTTGCTTCATCACTGGCTTCTTTGCGACTGGGCATGAAGTCTGGCTAGGTATGACAGATCTTGAGATTTACAAGCATTTATCGTTGGAAGAGGAAGAAGAAAAAGGAAAAGAGGCACTTGCAAAGAAGAGGAAGCAACCCCAAATGAAAGAGCCAAAACCTTTTAAGCAGGGGGGAACCTCTCGGCAGAAAGAAAAAGCATTGTCAAAAAATGAACCTCAACGGGCGAAGAAGATCCGTACCACTTATCGGTCCTACATTACCGACTGCGAACAGTTCCAATCTTCAAAATAAGAGGGTGATGTGGAACACTTCTACTTCCTTCTTTACTTTTTCTGCAATTTCGTCTTCTGCCCTAAAGTCGAAGCAGTTACCAGGGAATACAGCTCATTGGTCAAGCTTATTATGGGGGAGTACGAAGTTGCACTTGCTCCTTACTTTTTATTGGTTTTATACCGTTCACTTCAAGAATTGATTCATGGCTCCCTTCAGAATCCTTGGGGTCCGTTGTGGTTTCTGCAGTTTTGGACTTACCACTATTTTCCGTCCAAGTTTTTTACTTTGGTGAAGAATCCCACGCCTGCTGAGTTTGGTGGTTACGTCTGTTTGAAAGCGACTCCTGTTGACTGTTCTTTTTCTGAATGCTTTCATTTCTTCTTTGAACTCCGACGCTTCCCCACTCTCCCTTTCAAAATTTCTGCTCAAGCCCCCGGTTTCCTTTCTATGGTAGATGACATAACCGATGCACATCATATGGTATGGGCCAGCTTTTTGCTAGCTCGAAATTTGAAATTTTCTGTAACGGCAGTCAACAAGAAACCGGGATTCGAATTCTACTTGCCGAACTGTGTAGGCCGGCAATTCCATTGTAATCAGAGGATACCCTATCTTGATGTGGAAGGTCTTTTTACCATTGACACCAACTCCATTGAGCGACCGACTGTCACTATAGGTGATGTTGCTCAAATGGAGATAAATATAAGGCAGTAGCTACCGATTTTCGTCTTCCCTTTCTTCCTTCTCATGCCAATTGTCAACATGATTTTTATGTATGGTGGGATTCTTTCTGGAAGGAAATCTGCCGCCATCTGGCAGATTATTATCTTGAGAGGTTAGGTCCACTTCAGCCTTTGCTTGCGCCGATTCGAAAAGGTACATTTTCCTCCTTCTTGTTTCAAATTATGCTATACTGAGTCTATTTTTCTGTCAATTGTTAAAGCACCGGTTCTTCCTTCTTTAACTTTGGAAGTTTCATCCCTTGCCTCTCCCTCGAGGGATCCAGCTGTAGACCCTGATGACGTTCCATTACAAGAACGCCCTGCCTCCCCGATGGATTCGGCTGTAGACCCTGATGACGTTCCATTACAAAAACGCCATCGACGGGCGTTGAGGCAGGTAAACTTCTCATTATTCATTCTTTTTCTTTTGTTTACCTCTTAACACTTTGTTTTTTTAGGGAGCGAGCTCCTCAGGCCCGACCAGTGCTACGGGATCTTCTTCGGATTTAGTACCTTTTAGCACAACTCCCATGGCTTCTTTTTCTTCTCAGAGTTCGGACGGTTTGGCTTGCCCTATAGGAGCAATAGATTCATTTGATGATTCCACCGGTGATGTTCCAGCAGCTCCTTCTGAGGATCAGCTGTTACTTCCTTCCCCTGCAGATTCTTTCGAGCGAAAGTCCTCGCCGGATCTACCTCCTGGATATGAAATCATGGAGACTGATTTTGATCGGGTCATTTCTCTCCTTGCCTTTCCTGATGCTGAAGGAGCTGAAATGGAAGATGTGAGTTCTATGATTCCTCCAGCCTCTGCTGGGACCGATGTCCTTCCAGGTCCTTCTATTGTGGGAGCGGAAGAAGGTGTTGATCGACTAAGGCAAGTGGCCGACGAATTGGGAAATACCAGTTCATCTCTCCCTCCAGAATCTGCTTCTGACGTAGGGTCTCTTTCCGATGACCGTTTGGATGACATATTGAATGATATTCAGTCCAATTTCTTACCGGGCAATTCTCCTGTTCCCTCCTTATCTCCAAGCTGTATTCGATCTGAGATTATCCAACTTCTGGCTCCCGGCATAATTGGAATTTCAGACACAACTCTTAACCGTGTGATTGCATTGTCAATGGAGCTTCAACGTATTCCTTCGGTGTCTTCTGAAGTTAAAGTGGTGTTCTTTCGGCTTTTTCTCTTTTATTCCTTCAAAGTGGCCTTCGATTGTTATTCGGCTGAGATAGAAGAAATAACTAATAATGCTGAATCTATCTTTGGCCGATATCGGCTTTTAGGACAATTGAAGAGCGACCGAGAGGTTTGTGAACATCAACATGCCGAAGCGGTTCGTCATTTGAAAACCATCGACGATGATATTGCGGATATTGACCGTAAGATTGCAGAGCTGCAGACTGCGAAATCTGTACTTGTAAATCAACGGGAGGAATTCATTCGTACTAATCCTGTTGACGAGGATACCATGATGGAAAAAACCCGCCAATGCAATGAAGTTTCACGTGAGCTGGAAGCGGAGGTAGAATCTATCCGGGTTTCATTGCTGCGTCGATCTGGTTTGTTAGAAGGCAAACAGTATGCCCAAGAGTCCTTTGACCGATTGTATTATGAAATTGTAAACATTTCTTTGTAAATATGTTTAATGAATTTGTATAACTCTTGAGATCCATGTGCCAACTGTCATGGCCGTTAGAATCGGCCCCTTTCTTGATAAAATTCATCTTTTCAAATCGATTCATCCGTATGATCTTTACTTTTGAAATGCTTTAATTGAAGAGATATCAAGCCGTCATTTTGATTTTTTCGGGAAGACAATCGTCCCATCAACACCTTTTTCAGGAAGACAACCGTCTTATCGAAATCCTTCTCGATAGTTCAAATCATTACGAATCTTTTCTCTTTCGGAACATGCTCTTCCTACTGTTCCTCCTTCTTCCTCATCTTTGTAAGTTTCTTTTCCTTCCTATCTCGCATCGACCATGGCGGATGAAAACCCTAATGCTCTGAACCTATTTGATGAAGGTGAAAATGGCATCGTTCTAGGTCTCTTCCTACCACTTGATTGACACCAATGGGGATGTGAACTGGGGTTCCCTGATTACGCTTCTCCATTCTTGGCCGAGGCGTGCTTCTGACTGGAACAGGTGGGTAGCTAGGCTACGTCCCCATTGCATGGAAGCATGGGTTAGACTTGAGTTGGTGGAAATAATCTTTTATTCTCCCTTCTATATCCCTTTCAATCCCATCTTGCTCGGTGTAGCTTCATTCTTCTGGTGTCAGGGTTCCAACACTTTTTCTTTCTATCATGGCCCCATGACTCCAACACTCCTAGACGTTTGTTGTATCACTGGTCTTTCGGTTCTTGGGGAAGAAATAGACCATCGTCTATTTCCTTTCTCTGCTTCTGTCTTTAGTACCATCTATGCCTCTTCGGCTTTTGGCCCCTTTGTTCGTGCCAAGAGCACCCTGGATATTGATACCACTCCTTTTCAAGACCATTGCTCTTTCCTGCTGATGCTTTTCTGCCATTTTGTCTGTTGTGGCCCATCTGCTCAGATGGTGAAGGAGTTCGCTGGTATCGTGGTGGCCCTTGCTCAGGGTCGCTGTCTAGCTTTAGCTCCTTTCTTTCTCAGCCAAGTCTATCGTGGCTTGCATAGTTTATCTTCCGACCGATTAGGAACTGTTATCGGTCCTCTCTGGTTTTTACAATTTTGGTTTTATGAATACTTTCTCGGCTTCTTCTGTGAGGCCGTGGACAATCCCTTTCCTGAGTGTTATTACGCTAGTCGTCTCTGGCTTATTGCGACACCCAGGCATTTGCCTTTTGACGATGTTCTTCATTTCTTTTTTGTGGGTATACAAGAATATCATCAACCCTTATTTTATTGCTTTTCCTTAGAGGAATTTCATGGGTCCCCTCTTTATGCTGCGATCAATTCTTCTCCCAAGACCCGCTGACGTGCTATGGCCAGTTTCCTCATCGCCCGGGAGCTTCCCTTTGGCTTGCATAGCCGAGATGCTCCTTCTACTTCTAGAAGGGAAGGAGTTGAAATCTACTTGCCACATTTCATTAGCAGGCAGCTTGGATATGGCCAAGGTATTCCCCTGATTCGATTCTCCTCTGTCAATGGCGATTCTCGGTCGGTCCTCAATCCCCGCTATTTGTCTTTAGTCACCAGTTGGTTTCACTATCTCATCGACCGTTTCCACAACTTTCCTCCTCCTCGTGAATCCTTGGCCGAACCTTCATTTCGGTCGTGGTGGATGTAAGCACCCAAATTTTGATCAAACCAAATAAAAGAGAAAAAATGTGATAAAAGACAACAGAAAAGTCAAACCCTGAGGGATAAAAAATTGACCTTTTGATCAAGAGAAAATTGGCCACCTTGATTTATCTCAATGAATAGAGGATCCCGACACGGTTCCAATGCAACTGAGTTTGCTGGAATCGGAGTCCGGATAAAGGTTCGGTGGGCCGGTCAAACTTGAGGGAGAGCCGAAAGTTGACTTTTCCTTGAACCCCGTGCCAAGTTCTTAGCCCTATGTCATTGGATAGAGGGCTCCGATACGAGTCTAACGCAATTGAGTTTGCTCAAATCGAAGTTCGGATGAGGGAGATATGAGCTGTTGAAGTTTCCGCGTAGCAAAACCGGAAACTGCACATGTGGCGCAGGAACTGCACACGTGGCAGCCAACGCAGAAAAAATATCTTAGGGACTAAATCTTAATATCCAAAATTCGTACGGGGCAATCCGTAGATATCCAAAAGTGTCAAATCGGTCGAATTGGTCAAGTCGAAGGGCAAATCCGTAATTTTTTGATTTGTATCCGGTCGAATATGCCGGATACACATACCCTTGTGTATATTCGGACTTAAATACCGGATACAAGAAGATTTTCGCGCGAGATTCGCGCCGAGCGCTCGACAAATTCGCGGCGGCATTTAAATTTGAAATGATTATGTTTTGTATCCGGCATTGAATGCCGGATACAAAGGAGGCTTAGTGTATCCGGCCATAAAGGCCGGATAAGGGGAGACCTTAGTGTATCCGGCCTGAGTTGCCGGATACATTAAGTTTGTTTATAAATAGCAAGCAGCAGCTCATTTTCGGGGTTGGCTTCTTTTTGGTCATTTCCCACTTCTTCTTCCCCACTGCACCTGGTCCGAAATCTCCCACTGTAACCCATCCCTACTCACCCAAACCAAAAAAAACCATTCCTTTACTTCCCTCCTTCATCTTCTCCACTTCAAATCTCAAGGGAAGAAGGCGAGTTTGCTGTTGGTGCTTGAAGGTGGTGTTCCAGCAGTGTTCAAGCTTCAAGAAGGGGCTCAACACTCACCATAAAGGGTTTTAAACCCCAAGGTAATGTTCCCTAGGTCATTTTGTTCATGATACATAAAAATGAGCTCCATATGAGCATGTGTTTTTAGCCATGTGTCTCTTACCATTCCAAGCATGTCCTTCCCCTTTTTCTCTACTTTCTCTTCCCCATTGTGAATGAGAGTAATCCCATGGTAAGGGGAAGACAATGGGACCGGCTTCAAGGGAGGAAGAAGGTAATACATAGATGCTCATAAGGGTTCTTTGGAGCCCTCCTTTGGGTTATTGATTTGCCCCATTAAAAGAGGAGCCTATTCCTCTCCCTCTTTGTCTATTGAATCCAAATCTAAGCCCCCCTATCCCCTTCTTTAGACACTTTTTTAGCTAGGTGTGTGATTTGGTCTTGCATGATTGCGGTATGAGTATTATTCGATGCATGTGTTCTTTACTTTCTTGCACATGATTATAGTTGTAGGCATGCATGGCAAGTGATAAGCATGGTTTTGCACTGTTTTCTATGTTATAATTTGGGTTCCAATACACACCCGATTGCTGTTTTGACCTCCATGAGAAGTCGGTCCCTTTGTCCTTATCTCAAATTTCAAGTATGCATTCATGCCTTTGATGATCTAAAGTATAGCTGGTCCACACTCTATTGTTAACTCACGGCCTAATTTTGCATGCATGGAATTGTTTTCCAGTTCCTAAACACAGAAAAACACACACCACACACTGTTGTAATGGAAAGTTCCCTTGTGAGACCACTTGACGATCTCCATGTTTATTTAGTTCTGTTTGATGATTGCTATAATTTTGGAGTGAGAAGAAACTAAAGCAAGGACACTCAAGTCCCTGCTTATTTGCCAAGCTTGGTATAAAGGGGAGAGAAATTGGATTCTCATCCATCCCTTTTGGTCTCGACCTCAAAGTCCCCAAAGAAGAGCCAAGTGGCTCTCACCCGAACCAACGTGGGCTCACACAGGAGCCCACACAATACCAGAACCTCCTAGGAGACCCAAGAAACCAACCCCATTGGAAAAATCCAAAAAAATGGATTCTGTATGTTGATCCGGCAACTCAAGCCGGATCAACAGAGATTTGTTTGTAATCGGCGAAGAATGCCGGATACACTGTCCTGTGTGCGTAGTCGGCATCTCAGGCCGGCTATACTGCCAGACTGCATTTTTGCTAATTTTATGATATTGTGCTAATTTTTCTGGTTTGTTGATCAACCTAGATGAACCAGAAGGGTTTCCGGGTCACCCGGAAACCCAAGATGGGCCATGGACCGACCCGGTCCAAATTGATTTCTAGTGGGCCTTCCAACGGGGCCCACCAAGCCCGACAAACCCATTTTTGCTAAATGAAGATAATTAAAAGAATTGAGTGGGCCAAACCCATTGAGGCCCACCAAAGCCCATCTGGGGCAGCATGTATGTTTAGATCTAGGCTTGGTTTGGCCGAGACCAAGGGCAAGGCCTGTCGGGCCCACTAAGCCCATTGAACCCAACCAAGGTTAGGGTTTCCAAAACCCTAACTCAAGAAGCCTCGGGCTTTCAAGGCTAAGCTTAGGTAAAGGGCCCCAAGCCCAAAGCCTGGCCCATTTTGGTGAAGATAAATCAAAGATGAATTAAATTATTTGGCAACCAACTGTGTGGCCCACTCAAGGGCCCACAAAGCAATCCCGGCCCACTTTGGCATGAAATCTACTCAAATAATCAAACTTGAAATTCCAAAATAAAATCAATTCATTTGAACCAAGCCCAAAGGGCCTCTCAGGTTTAGACTGAGGCCCACCAAGGGAACACGTGGGCTCAACCAAGCCCACCAAGGAATCCGCGGGCCTTCCAACGGGGCCCGCCTAATCCGACTCATATCACTTTAACTAAAAAAGATAAAATCAAGTAAAGGGACTCACACCACTTTGGCGGTCCTGCCAGACTTAAACCAAATTTGAATGCTGGATTAGGAATCGGGTGAGTGAGAGACCAGAGTTGACTCAAACTAGGGAAACCTATGGGACCCGTCACTTGACGGGGTTGACTGGGGTGTCTATGGACTTCCCCAGACCGCAACCGAGAACCTACTTAGAATCTCAAGCCGTAGACCAAGCCTTAATAGAAAATCTAGGCACCCAGGTGTCCGCCTGCACCCCATCAGGCGGTGGCGACTCCAGATTCCCATTTTTACCCAGTGCGACCTGGAAACAGGTGCGCACAATGGACTCGAACTTACTTTGGCTTTGTCAAGCTTGACTTTGCCTCGTATACTGAACTCTTTTGGCCGATCGAGGCTGATGTTGAGAGTATTGGCAAACTCCACGAGTCTTATGAGACTCGATATTCAGGTAACTTTTCTTTACCACCTTGTGAATTCGTTTTCCTATATCCGATCGTGTTAACCTTTTCGATGTTCACCAGATGGTCGTCAATCAATCAGTGCACAAAGCAAGAAAAGGAAAGTCAAAACGACGCTGTCGGTCACTGCCCGCCATAGCCAACCATCAAAGGCCACTGCCATTCAGAGCCAACCATCATCCCAAGGATCGCCTCTAAAGAAGCGACTGATTAGTGAAGTATCCGGGAGCCGACCCTATGCAACTCGTTCTAGCATGCGGTTTCGGGTTCGGCATTCGGGTGAGCATATCACCGTTGCTGATGATTCTTCAGATGAGGGAGAAGATATTGACTTATCTCGCCCTCAGTATGCTCCTCTTGTTGGTTTTGGAAGTAGCGGTCGGTCGTCTTCCATGCCGACTCCTCCTCATTCGTTTGATTATGTCACCCCTCCATCATGTCTCTCAGCAGAGCCTGTCACTGCCCTATCCAATCCTTTGCCTGGCGCGTTTAGGCAGGCCACTCCTGTTCCTCGCCCCGACCTTGATGATGCTGGTCCGTCTGCTCTCCTTGGAAATGTTTTATCGGATTCTTTTTCTGATGGACTACCTTCTGAACCACAAATTCCCGTGGTTGGCAAAGATGACCTTAGTGATCTCCCTGGCACTTGTTTCGGATTTGTTAGATCATGGTTTGCAGAGATAGATCGTTGTCTTAAATCTCCCAAATTTAGTGATCTTTGTCCAACATTCCTTCCAGACTTCGACAGTCGAGATGAACTTCGATCTCTTGTTCTTCGCCAGCCTGAAGATCTCTCTGATGATGAATTGAACGAAATCCGAGCGTTGCTTGTTCGATCTATGGGAACGAATTCTCATGGGGATCCCACGGTCGAAGGTCAGCTACTCTCTATGTTTGAATTTTATAGTGCTGTGCCACGGTTGAGGGAAGCCATGGATTTTCTTCATTCTGTCATGACGAGGTGCTCTGACTTTCGTTGGGAAATCCATGAGGTGTTCCATTATTATCGTCAGATTGAAGGTCTGAGGCGAAGTCTTCATGCCAATTCTTATGAACAAGCTTCTCTTGCTAAAAGTCTATCGGCGACTGCTCCGGTCGAACTATCTTGGCTCAAGTCCGAGGAAAAAAATCTTAAAGAGTCCATTAAAGCTCAATGGATACTGATCGAGACAGGCCATCATCGTTTGCAAGGGCATATGGGAGATGAACGGAGGTGGAGATACGCCAAGCTGAGGCACAGTGCTTGTGGGAGCGGGCGAAGTATGATCATGCCTGATTTAAGTCTTTATTTGAAAGGTAAGTTCCTTCCCCCTTAACAACATACCGTTTGTTCGGTATTTAACTTTTAAAAAGTGCCATATGTATGGCCAACTTTTTATTTCTTAGCCGGTTAATCGGCCTTTATTTTTATTTGGAAGGTAATTTTTGCGTACTTTTTAACTTGCTCGCTGTTTTATTTATATCTACTGCTTGGTACGTATTAAGACAAACTGAAACAATAATAATCAAAATATATTTATTTCAACATTGACCTTTCATACAACCAAAGCCGAGCTCTTCTGGCTCTTTCATACAACTAAGGCCGGATAATATAGCCGGGGCCAGAAGATCCTTCATATTTCCTCCTCCGCCAATAGCCCCTTTGATGGTGTTAGTGAGAGCCAATTCAGGCAGAAGGACTGGAGAGGGAGCAATGGCGAAAATTCGATCAGCATAAATGTCGGTCGGAGAGGAGAGCTCTTGTCTCTTCACAGACCTTGGTGGTCGAAGACCTACCGTGATGGGGTCAGCGAGAGTAAAACCACCTTTTCCAATTCCGCCCATTACTAAAAATATCGGCTAGGTTTGCTTCATAGTTCCCGATCATCTTCTCCGTCCGTGGTCGGCCTTTGATCCTTCGCCATACTTCTTTCGTCATACTACTTGCTTTTCTTCTTTTACCCATGATGAAGATGGCCAAAGTTAACTCTAGTATTTATAGAGCAAATACTCAGAGGAAGATCAATGAGATCGAACGAATCTCGAGAAAATCTTTTGTTCAGTTTATTCTGCACCGTATATTGACGGTGCTTCGATTTGACTATGCCATGATTTGGCTTTGCATATACTAAGCAGTCAGGAATTAATTTATTCCTGGTTTTCCTCCAATTCATTATTATTTTCGCGGCTTTCCCATATAGTGGTATAATACCGCTTTAAAAACTGGCCGTTGATAATCTTCTTTCCTTGGCCATCTAACGACTGTATATGGTATGCCCCCCCGGGCAATACTTTGCTGACTTGCAGTGGTCCTTCCCATGTAGGTGACCACTTCCCGTATAAGGAGTCCTTTTTCCCTATTGGTAGAAGGGTTTTCCAAACTAGGTCCCCTTGTGCAAATGACTTATGTTTTACTCGCGCGATTATAAGATCCGACAATTCTTTGTTTAAGTGCCATCTGTCGATCTAGGGCTAGCCTCCTCATTTCTCCCAAGTCTTCTAGTTCAACTAACATGGCTTCCGTGTATTCCTTGGGGGTAAAATTATTTTGAATAGCCACCCTTAAAGATTTGACCGTAATCTCTACTGGAATAACTGCCTCATGGTCAGGTTAGGGCAAAAGGGGTAGTCCCAATGGACGTTTTGTAAGACGTACTGTAAGCACCCAAATTTTGATCAAACCAGAATAAAGAGAAAAATGTGCTAAAAGACAGCAGAAAAGTCAAACCCTGAGGGGTCAAAATTTGACCTTTTGATCAAATGATGATTGACCACCTTGTTTTATCTCAATGAACAGAGAATCTCGACACGAGTCCAACGCAATTAAGTTTGCTGGAATCGGAGTCTGAATGAAGGTTCTGTGGGCCGATCAAACTTGAGGATGAGCCGAAAGTTGACTTTTCCTCGAACCCCGTGCCAAGTGCTTAGCCCTATGTCATTGGATATAGGGCTCCGATACGAGTCTAACGTAATTGAGTTTGCTCAAATCGGAGTTCGGATGAAGGAGATATGAGCTGTCGAAGTTTCCGCGCAGCAAATCCGGAAACTGCACACGTGGCGCAGGAGCTTCACACGTGGCAGCCAACGCAGCAAAATATCTCAGGGACTAAATCTTAAGTATCCAAAATTCGCAGGGACCAATCCGTAGATATCCAAAAGTGTCAAATCGGTCAAATCAGTCGAATCGGTCAAGTCGAAGGGCAAATCCGTAATTTTTCGATTTGTATCCGGTATTTAATACCGGATACACTAGCCGCTCTTCATGACCGGACTTGAAGGCCGGATACAGAGATTTTCTCCGCGAGATCGCCCGACAAATTCGCGGCGGCATTAAATTTTGAAATGGTTATGTTTGTATCCGGCATTGAAGACCGGATACAAAGGAACCTTAGTGTATCCGGTCATGAAGGCCGGATATGAAGGAGCCTTAGTGTATCCGGCTTGAGTTGCCGGATACATTAAGCTGTCTATAAATAGAGAACAGCAGCTCATTTCCGGGGGTTGGCTTCTTTTGGCTCTTCTCCTGCTCTCTACTCTCACTTGCTCACCTACGAATCCCCTCTCTTTCAAACCCATTTGCCTTCCACCACCTCCCCATACCATCCCAAGCCATTCTCATCACCCTTCTCCTTCTCCCTCTCCATCTTTACTACAATAAGAAAGGGGGTAGTTGCTGCTGTGCTCAAGAGGGAAGGTCTCCAGCTGCTGTACCACCTCAAGGGGACACCTCCACTTTGCTCAAGGGTTCAAGAACCCTCAGGTAATGTTCTCCATTAGATTCTACATGACATATATGAAAATAAGCTCTCTTGCATGATTTTTGTCCATGTAGTCTTTACCATGCTTTAAGTTGCTTTTATGGGATCTCCATGTGTTGTTCCTTGTCTTGTCACAAGAAAATCCCTAAGAGAGAGAGATGAGGTGTCGTGTGGTTCTAAGGGAGTATGAGGGAAGCTTTCACAAGCCTTTTAAAGGGGCTACAAATGTATGTTTATCATTCTTTTGTTGTGTTTTGGGTGGTAGTTCACTCCATTAAAATGGGGAGCATGTTCCCCATTAGCATCTCATCCTTTGTATCCCCCATGTAAACCCCCTCCTCTTCCCTTTCCAACACGTGCTCACACACACACACACATTATTTCATGTGCAAAACTCCATAAAAATGCATGTGTTTATAACGGCTTAGATGCATGCTAGTTGGATTAGTAAAGGTGCATTTGTGTTTAATGCATCCATATGTGGAGGATGAAGGACCTAAACGGTGATGCAAGGTCCCTGTTCATTGCCGGAAATGGTGGGAAGGGAAGGAGGCAACTTCCCCTGCCTTCTCTCCCGTCCCCTTGACTTCGCAAACCCAAAAAGAGCTCAAAACGGGGTCTTCTCCGCCTCCCTGGACCAATGTGGGCTCACACAGGAGCCCACACAACCTCTGGAACACCTTGGGAGGTTTAAAAACCCAACCCCAGTGCGAAAAATCCGAAAAAAGGCTTCTGTGTGTTGATCCGGCAACTCAGGCCGGATCAACATAAGTCTGTGTAGCTGGCAACATATGCCGGATACACTGAGATCTGTTTATAACCGGAAAAGAATACCAGATACACTGAGCCCTGTGTGTAACCGGCATCTTAGGCCGGCTACACTGCCAGAATGACATTTTTGCCATTTTGCTGATCTTGTGTGATTTTCTTGATGTGTTTGATCAATCTGAGTGAACCAGAAGGGTTTCCGGGTCACCCGGAAACCCAAGATGGGCCATGGACACCCGGTCCAAATTGATTCCCAGTGGGCCTTCCAACGGGGCCCACCAAGCCCGACAAACTCCGTTTGTTAAATAAAGATAAAATCAATTCATTTGAGTGGGCCGCACCATTGGTGGCCCACCCAAGCCCAATTTTGAAGCATGTTGATCTAGACTTAGATATGGTTTGGCCGAGACCAGGGGCAGGGCTTGTCGGGCCCACCAAGCCCATTAACCAACCAAGGTTAGGGTTTCAAAACCCTAACTCAAGAAGCCTTGGGCTTTCAAGCCCAAGCCCAGGTAAAGGGCCCCAAGCCCAATGCTTGGTCCATTTTGGCACAGTTAACCAAAACCAACTCAAAACACTTGGCAACCAGGATGAGGCCCACTCCGGGGCCCGCAAGTCAATCCAGGCTCACTCTTTGCATGGAACTAAATTCAATCCAACTTAAACCCTAAAGTAAAATCAATTCATTTGAACCAAAGCCCAAAGGGCCTCTCAGGCTAGACTGAGGCCCACAAGGGACACGTGGGCTCAACCAAGCCCACCAAGGAATCCGCGGGCCTTCTAACGGGGCCCGCCCACTCAGACTCACTTTGTCCAATAATAAAGATAAAAGCAAGTAAAGGGACCCACACCACTTTGGCGGTCCCGCCAGACTTAACCAAAATTGAATGTTGGATTAGGAATCGGGTGAGTGAGAGACCAACTGGGTTGACTCAAACCAGGGAATCTTATGGGACTCGTCACTTGACGGGGTGGACTGGGGTGTCTACGGACTTCCCCAGACCACAACCGAGAACCTACTTAGAATTTCAAGCCGCAGACCGCCTAATAGAAAAACCTAGGCATCCAGGTGTCTGCCTGCACCCCATCAGGCAGTGGCGACTCCAACCTTCCCGAATTACCCTTTAGGAGGCGTGCCTACCCGTGCGACCATGCGCACACGTACGATATGCCCATAAGGCTTCAGATAGAAGTTTGTGCCAATTTCTTGGCTTATCTTCAATCATCTTCCTCAAAATGTTTTTCAATACCTTGTTGGTTGCTTCAGCCTGTCCATTCGCCTGTGCATAATAAGGCGTCGATTGAATCATTTTTATGCCATATGTTTTGGCAAATTGAGTCACTTCCTCTCCCACGAAAACGGTACCGGAATCGGTCGTAATGGTCTCTGGATGCCATATCTATGAATTATCTGCTCTTTGATAAACTCAATTACATCTGATTGTTCCACCTTTTCAAAGGTTTGGCTTCTACCCATTTAGTGAAGTAATCAGTAGCGACTATGATGAAATTATGTAGCCCAGATGAGGGAGGATATACCTTCCCAATTAAATCCATTGCCCATCCTCTGAAGGGCCATGGTTTGACTATTGGTTGCAACTCAAACGCTGGTACTTTTTGAACGGGTCCATGTTTTTGGCATTCTTGGCACCCAGTGGCAAATGTTTGGCAATCCTTTAAGATTGAAGGCCAATAATAACCATGCCGATATAATAACCATCGCATCTTGATTCCAGCTTGGTGTGCGCCACAGACTCCTTCATGTATTTCGGCCATTACTATCATGGCTTCCGTAGGGCTTGCACATCTGAGCGGAATGTCATCAAAACTCTTTTTATATAGCTCGCTGCCCAGAATAAAATAACCGGCAGCTTTTCTTTTAGTTGCTCTGCTCATCTTTATAGTAGGATCTTTAAGATATTCCCAGATTTCATTTCTCCAATCCAATCGCATTGTTTGGTTACAACATGCCAACGAATCCACCAAAAATTGTCTTTTTTCAGAGTTGGGGAGAGATTGCACTGTCACTGTTCTAGTTGGATTATATAACCTGAGCCCGGACGCTATCTGAGCAAGTTCATTGGCTTTGTAATTTTCTTTTCTTGGCCTATGTTCAAACTCAATTCTATTGAATTGATCTGCCAAAAATCTCGCCCTTCGCAGCAAAAGTATTAAAGATTCACTTCTGCAATTATATATACCCTCCATCTGCTTCAAAACCAACTGGGAGTCTCCAACAATATTGACTGCCCGAGCACCCATTTCCCATAAGATCTCCAACCCTATAATCGTAGCTTCAAATTCCGCTTTGATTATTCGTGGATGGTTCTTCGAGCTGAAATGCGTACTCATGTTTGTCGTCGGTCGGTAAAGTTATTATTACTCCGACTCTAGAAGAAAATTCTGTTTTTGAACCATCAAATTCCAGTGTCCATGGCTAGAACTCAACATAGAAGAAACCGGCATGAAATACTGGGATATCCAGTTCCTTATCTTGAATACTGGACGGGTGATCGGCCAAGAAATCAGCCAGTGCTTGCCCTTTTACGGCTTTCTGTGGTACGTATTTGAAGTCGAACTCCATTAGAGTCAAGGTCCATTTTCCGAACCTACCACTTACAGTTGGCTGAGTGAGCATATACTTAACCACGTCGGTGGTTGCGATGACAAAAATCTCTTTGGTTGAGAGAAGATAATGCCGTAATTTAGTAGCCGCATAATAAAGTGTAAGACACAACTTTTCCATATTAGTGTATCTTTCTTACACTGGACTAAGGAATCTGCTAAGATAATAAATAGCCTACTCGAACCCTTGGTCATTTTCTTGCGCAAGCAAGACTCCAATTGAATCATTTGCAGCTACTATGTAGAGCTTTAGTGGCCGTTCTTTTGAAGGTGGCACTAAGACTGGTGGTGTTGCCAAATATTGCTTAATGCTTTCAAAAGCGGTTTGGTGTTCCTCATTCCAAATGAATTCTTCGGTATCCTTGATCTTTAGCAACGGAGATAGAACCCTGATCTTTCCGGCCAAGTTTGAAATGAATCTCCTCAAGAAGTTTATCTGGCCGAGCAACCTTTGTAGCTATTTCTTATTGACCAGTGGCTTGGCTTCTATGACCGACTTTGCCTTATTTTTGTCAACTTCTATTCCTCTTTGGTGTACAAGAAAGCCTAGGAAATTTCCAGCCAATACACCAAAAGCACATTTTAATGGGTTCATCTTTAAACTGTATTTTCGAAGTCGCTTAAAAACCCGCCTTAAATGTTGTAAATGGTCCATTTCGATCTGAGACTTTATTACCACATCATCAATATATACTTCAAGTATTTGACCGATCATATCGTGGAATATAAGATTCATTGCCCTTTGATATGTTGCACTGGAATTTTTTAGCCCGAAGGGCATGACCACCCAACAATAAGTACCTAATGCTCCTGGACACGGAAATGCCGTTTTAGTTACATCATCCTAGGCAATAAAGATTTGATTATAACCGGAATGGCCATCCATAAATGATAAAAACTTATGCCGTGATGCACTATCTACTAAAAGATCAGCGATCGGCATAGGGTATTCGTCTTTGGGGGTTGCAGAATTTAGATTGCGGAAATCAATACATATCCTAATTTGACCATTCTTCTTGATTACAGACACAATGTTTGAAAGCCAATCGGCGTACCGGATTGGCCTAATGAACCTGGCTGTTAAAAACCGTTCTATTTCTACTTTTACTTTACGAATTACATCATCACACATCCTCCTAGAAGGTTGTCTGAATGGTCTAAATTTTGGCTTGATAGGGAGCCTGTGTTCTACCACTTTTCGATCTAACCCTGGCATCTCCTGGTAAGTCCAAGCAATATAGTCCGAGTATTCGGCTAACAACTATTTCATTCCTTGCCTGATCGTGGGTGGCAGTAACTTGCTTATGAAAATAGGCTTCCATTCCGTTTCCGTTCCCAAGTTAATCTCTTCTAAGGGATCTTGGGTATCTACCTTCAAATCTTCTAGCTTGGCTGGTGTTGCTTGTAGATCGGCGAGGGTTATCTCATCTCGACCTTGTATCCCTTCAACACTTTGTTCATTGATGAATTCGGCCGAGTTTGCTGTTACCTCGCTGTTTCCCAGCCATTCATGATCCTGTTGAAATTCCCTCACCTTTTCTTCCTGCATATAAGCCGTCATCTTTCTCAAGACAGCTTTTGCAACATCTGATGGATCAACCATCATTTGGTAACTCCTTAAGTTCGGCAACTCTGGCTGTTTCTTCTTCTATGAGTCGTTGTTGCGCCGTTTTTAGCATTGCCAAGCTTGAAGCAATCGGCTGCCCGTTCTTATCATACCCGACAAATGAAATTGGTTTCACCCCTTCTTCATAAAGGGATGCGTGTGCGACATTAGAGTCTACGGCGAAAGGCCGCTTGTCGGCTTTTACCTCTTTGATTTTGCCATCTTTCCAAAAAAGCAACGATTGGTGCAAAGAAGATGGTACACCTCCATTCGAATGAATCCAATCTCTTCCCAGCAATGCGTTGTATCCGGCCGATAATTCAATAACGAAGAATGTCGTTAGAGATTGTCGCGCCCCAACCGTTAGTTTGATTGGGAGGATTCCTCTAGTTCCTGTAACACCACCTGCAAAGTTAGTAATGGTGATTTCGGAAGGAATTAAATCCGAATAAGACTTGCCTAACTTCTTCATTGTGGAGATTGGAATGAAATTTACTGCTGCCCCATTATCAATTAGAACTCTATTGATAGGGATTCCGTTCATATACGCCTTTATAAATAAAGGTTTCAGATGTTGAGTCATGGCTAAGGACGGTTTAGCAAAACATACCTCTTCAACCGGGCCGATCTGTTCGTCATCGGCCGGTTTCTGATTTCTTTCTTCTTCCTTAAGGTGTTCCGGATCGATCACATACAACGCTGCTAGATCCCCTTCATCACTGATTTCTTCTAATCGTGGTAAATCCATGCTTGCCCTGAAAGTCATAGGTAAAGTGAGGACCATATGACAGTCAAGTGGTATTGGGGGCATCCAGCCGAAACAAATTTCGGCTATTGACGCATCAACATTCAATGGTGGCTGACTCAGTGATTCACTAATTTCATCCTTGGGGGCTTCGAGCATCATTTCCTCGGTTACTTCTACCGTGGAGGGAGCTGACATCCTGCTATATTCAGTTAACAATTGTTCAACTAGCAACTATTCCCCTCCCCTGCGGCGAAGTTATCCGTCAGATCGTCGTCGGACACCAATATTTCGGTTACTGAAGTCACTGCATTGGAACTATGTTCGGGTGCAGTATTCGAAGCAGCTAATGAACTAGGTAGTGGGCTCTTCTTGAGCTTTTGTGGTTTTGGGGTGCGCCTTTTGGCGGTAAACCTAGACGACCAATACGGCTCGGAAGATTCAGTACTCTGTTCCTGGTATCGTCTCTTGGCTTGTTGTCGTTGCCAGCGTCGCTTTTGCGTTCTGGTCATTTCCGTGACATTTCCTTGCGAATAGAAAGGGAATTTAGGATGAGTCAATTTTTTCCAATGACCATCTCGAATATTAGGGGGTTTTACCATCCTGGGCTTGACCCTGTTTACCATCATGTATTGTTCATATGTCATATAGCCGCTTTCCCAAGCTGAGCTATATGGGGCCACCGACCTTGTCGGTGAGCGTACTTGTCTTCCAGAAGCCAAATAAAGTGGCCTCTTGCCCCCTTGAGTATGATGTGTATCTTCGTACTTTAGGGGCTTCCCTTTGTTGCGCTGAGTACGTTGATATCCTGTTATCACTCTTTGTTTGCACTCCTGACAAAGGTGATCTAGTGATACTTCTATTTTCTTTGGGATTTTGCATGATATATCCTTATTAAAGGAAGAATCTTCTGATAGCTTGGCAACCGTTTCCGGTCGTTTTGTGGTTGCAACTTGAGTGGAAGAGAACCCAGAGGAAACTAAAGTCAATCTCTTTGTTATCGCTTCGTTAGAATCTCGCTTTCTATTTTCTTCCATATTGGGCTTGGGCCTGGACTTGTGCCACCACTCGCCCTAGATTTCACCTCTCCTTTCCTGACGCCACGATCGGCCTTGTGTGGCCGGATACCTCCAATAATTTCTTGGTCGCAAGTTCACCTGGTTCTGAACCAGTTGCGTTCTTTGTTCCAACTTTTCTGAAGAAGATCCACCCAGGTCGACTTTGACGGCCGGAGTACGTTTTGACAAACCAATGGTGACCATATTCGCTGATATCTCTTTAGGGAATGATTGCGTGTCCACCTGAATTTTCTTCTTATCTGTCTCTGCAAACTTCAGGAGTCCTTTGTCAATATTCTTCTATATCACATTACGAAACACAGTACATTCATTAGTTTCATGAGTCTTCACTCCGTGCCATTTACACGTTTTACTCTTGGCCCCAACATTGGCCGGGATAAAAGGATAGTCTTTGGTTAGTCTGAAAAATCCCTGTTTTAGAAGATATTCAAATATTTCGGCCGTTTTATTTATGTCAAAAGAATAATTTCGGCTAAAAGTATTTGTTTCTTCTGTATCTTTGGTTTTTCGAATAAGAATCGGACAGGTAATTGATTGTTTTCCCACGACTTCTACCACTTCGTACTCAAAATTTGGGTCCCTGTAATAAGATCCGTAAGATGAGGCTTTCTTTTCGTTTTCTTCCTGTAACAGCCATTCATATTTGGCAACTCTGGCTGACAACTCAAATAAATCTTCAAACTGTTCACCTTCGAACTTCTTTCGAAGTTCAAAGTGTAGTCTGTTTAAGGCTAGATTTGCAAATTTCGATTCCAGCAAAAGAATTCGGCATTTGTTTTTCATATATTTAAATCGAGCGATGTATTTATCGGCCGATTCCCCTGGTTGTTGTTTTAATCGAGCAAGATCAACCATGGTTACTTCGGGTTCCGTTTGATAAAATTGGGAATGGAATTATTCTTCCATCATTGCCCAATTTGTAACGGAATTAGCCGGTAATGTGATGTACCACGTAAAGGCCTGTCTAGTTAATGAATTTCCAAATAGTCTAAATTTGAGGAAGTCATTACCGGACGCCTCTCCACATTGAACCGTAAATTGGCCAATATGTTCAATGGTAGATTGTTGGCCTTCTCCTGAGAACAAGGTGAATTCAGGGATTTTATATCCCCTAGGAAATTCAAATTGCTGGTCAATCCAGACTAGGTAAGGTTTCCGATACACTGGCCTAGTCATTCGTCGGTGATATTGATCTCCGATCATTTCTTGAATTACATTCTGGATGTAATTCCGGTTCATGGCCATATTTCTTACACAAATATCTTCTTTATGGTTCTCTTGTGCCTCCCTTTGCCCCCTTGGGCTTACCTCGACTGGAGGCACATTAGGAGGAACTGGGATACCAGGAGGTATTTCTCCCCTAACAGCAGCAATGTTGGCCGGTTCATTTCGGCCGTTATCGCCTACGTTTATGGGCAGTGGTTGCTCTAAGATATTCATCCTCCCAAGAACATTTGAACCAGCAGCCGATGTCTCGGTTCGTTCGGCCATCATGGCCGGTCTTGCCATTGTGGAGAATCCTTCTTGCAATACTGCTAGGATTCTACCATTATCAGAAGAAATTTTATTAATACCCTGACCAAATCTTACCATTTGCTGGCTAAGACCTTGTATGGCCTGGATAAGCCGTTCATTAAGATCCGGCTGGGAACTTGAAGGTCCTTCTTCCGGAGCTTCTGAAACATAAAGAGGGTTTGCCTGAGATTCGGCAGGTTCCTCTCGCATTATGTTTTCAGCATGTCGAGTACTTCTTTTTGCTGCCATTAGTGCTCTTTCAAAGACTAAGGGTCCCACCGGGCATGCCAAAAAGGTATGTTCCTCCGAAATTGGGCTGGTGTGGACATGTGACGATGTTGATAATGTGTCTCTGTGCGGGCGTGCCAGTATCGTTTAATACAATGATTTCAAGTCGGGTCCTGACCCCGGGCACCTGTTCCGAATCTAAACTGGGGTCGGTTCAGTCGTACTGCAAGTCACCTGTAATAAAGCCGGTCAAGCGATAATATGAAGACTAGGGGTTCGGTCTTCGTTTGGGTTCTTATAAGTGTTTGAAAGCGAAAGCAACTAATGGCACGAAACTCTTTTATTATAAAATCGGCCAATGGCCGTAAGCTACAACAGATAATCCCCAAAAGGGAACAAAAAGCAAGAAGAAAACTGACAAAGCTTGCATGACCGGCTTGTCTTGGTCTTATAGCCGTAATCGGAGTATAAGAACAGGAGGAAGGGGGTGGCTGCTAACCAAGCCAATTCGGGGGTTCACCTAGGATTGCTATTTAACCGAAAATACGCAAGTCACCTGGCTTGATCAAAGTGAGTCTCGGGACCGGTTGCTTGGGATTCTGTAGCCGTGTTCGGGGTATAGAACTGGGAGTCAGGGGCGGCCTCAACTTACTCTCCGGTGGCAGGGTTCTGGCGTTGATCGGAGTAAACAGGGGTATAAGGTGTCACTATGACTGGTAGCAGTGAGAGAAGTCCTAATTTATCCTTCTGGCTACAGTGTAGGAGACGGTATAAAGATCACGGATGATCAAAATAATATTATAACCGGTTGTTGGATGGATTGTGTCCTCGAGCTATTCAAGTTTGTGCCTTTTATAGTCAATCTTTGACGGTTGCTCAATGTCCCACTCTTGCACGATCTTCATGGAGGCTGGTCATCCGCAGTCTTCTGTTCATGAAAGATAACCGTTCCGGCCACGATCTTAAAGTAGTTATTCTCAAACGACCGGTGATACGATCTTTTGAACAACATGAATACGGTCCGTTGTATTGGCTTGCGTGGCTTTAACTTAAATCTCGGCCTACATGTATACTGACGTGGCCTACCTGATTGAACAAGGCCTACGTGTGCTTGTGACATGGCCTTTTTATTTGCAGTAGGCCATGTCGATATCACGTGGCCTTCTCTTATTTGTCGATCTGTACAGGGTGTAAACATATATATATATATATCTTTCTCTCTCTCTCTCAACTTCTGTCTTAACTTTTTTTGTGAGAGTTATAGTTGTGCTTTACAAAGGGCTGTCATAGTTATAGTTATGCTTTTCAATAGAGAATCTTAAGATTTCTTTTTATAATAATAAAGAACTAAAAGTAAAGGGAATTTTGGATAATTTATGGTAGTTATAAACATGGAAGTTATTTAAAGGGAGATAAAAGTGAATTAAATAAAAAGTAAGGAACAATTGGGTAGCAAATCTCAGTAGAGTATCTTTAGGGTTCTTTTTATAGTAACTAGGGGAATGTACGCGTTAGGGCTGTCAATGGGTCGGATCCTGATCCGATTATCGTCTGGTTTTGATTAAATTTATCCAAGTTAATCGGATCTTTTATTAGAATAAATGTTCGGCGGATCAAATACGGATCCAAAAATTAGATCCATTTAATAATCGGATTCGGATCTTACTATATTCGTTCAATAAAAATCTGAACCTGATTAAATTTAAGATATGATTGAAAATTTTAGAATTTTACAAGGGTGTTTAAGTAAATAGGCTAATATACTATATAAGTAAATAGATTAACATACTATATGTGAAAGTAATAGGTTTAAAAAGGAAAAATTTAATCAGATTTTTAACCGGATTCGGATACGGGTTTTATAACCATATTCGGATTCAGATTCAATAACAAATATGAAGGATCTATCGGATATCTAATCAGACTCGGATCTTGCTGGATCCAGTCCAAATCCAACCCATTTACACACCTAGTACATGCTATGCGTGTAGCAAAAAAATTAGAAACAAAGAAGGGACTTTTGGGAATAGAATATTATGGGGGCAGTTAGTTGTGATAATACACGTGTCAGTAACAAACCTTGGTATTGGAGTAAATTGAGAAAAATTGGAGAGCGTTTTGGGTATAAAATGTTAGGATAAAAAAGGGTGTTGGCTTTATATAATAGTATAGATTTAGATACAAAGATACATGTGCCAAGTGATCTTTTTTTTTTATTTTTATATCAGCAAAGTTTCAATTAATGTTATTATAAAGAGGGATATGTTAGTGTTGTGGGAGAAAGCAATAAAAGACACTAGGGGGCCGTTTGGTGTGGCTTCTGGATTGTGGATTCTGGATTATAATTTAGATTTTGAAAATCAAGATAGTCAATGTTGATTGTTAGAATCCAGAATCTTGTTTGGATATTTTTGATTTTAGCACCTTGTTTGAGTGGGACCTAGCACCATTATATAGCTCCTTAGTACTTGTGTTCAAGTAGGCCCATCCCTTTTAACTATTAAAATCTTCTTGTTTAAGTGGGACCCATCATCATTAATAGCTCTTTAGTACTTATGTTCAAGTGAGCCCACCATTTTTAACTATTAAAACCTATAGAAACCCATAAAAAATGGATTGTGGGTTTCGGGTAGATTTTAACATTTGATTTGAAAATCCAATTTTCAAAAACCCTACCAAAAAAATAAAAATAAAAAAAATAGTGCACCATGGTTTCTAGAATCCAGAAATCAAAAACCCTGCTAAACAACACCTAGGAGTACTGTAGACACCCCAAATTGCATTATATAAAACAATGAATGAATATATCCACAAAAGAATTCATTCGAGCATAACCGAAATTGTATTTTGGATAAAAGGGTTTTACGTGTAGTCGCAATAGTATTTTGGTTTGTAATCAAAATAAAATTTCGGTTATGAATGATAAATGTATAGCT
Source organism: Buxus sempervirens (assembly GCA_947561395.2). Taxonomy (NCBI): domain Eukaryota; kingdom Viridiplantae; phylum Streptophyta; class Magnoliopsida; order Buxales; family Buxaceae; genus Buxus; species Buxus sempervirens. The sequence continues at coordinate 38,597,342 of OX387183.1, read as the reverse complement.
GAAATATTATATCGGATCATATTGATGAGCTGGCATTTTGAATCTTTGACAGTTATGCCTTATCAGAAATTGCACGTGGGTTATAAGTAAATTTAATCCGAACTTATATTTCAATCATACATATATTTTATTGTGACCGAAATTGTGTTGCGGCTATAAGGGATTTTATCTATAGCTGACTTGAGTTTTTGGTCATGAAGAATTTTATTCAAATTGAAAGTTCCCGCGAGCTTTCTCTTATAATCTTATTTACCTTTAAATCTCTCTTTGGGAAGACTAAATTCCCCAAATTGACCTCCGAAATTGGTCAAATTCCCCCAATTCATGCCTTAGGCTTGAATTGGAAGGATCTAGACACATTTTTGTGTCTACCCTTGGGAATTTCTTGCCCCTCCTCTTGCCTATAAATAGAGGGTCTTATAAAACCCCGAATTTTTGAATATAGTAATATAATAAATAAATCTAAAGATTTGATGATAAGTTAGATAAACTTGAAAAATATTAATGAATAAAGAATTAATCAAAGTATTGGAGGATTAGCATTATGTTCCAAGTATGTATATATTAGTAATTAAATAAATGATAGAAATTACGAGTTATTAGGAATTGGAATAATTATTAAATTAATTGGAAGATTAATTATAGATTTGACTTTAATTAATAGTAATGGGAAAAGTAAAGAATTAATTTAGAATAATTGGGAAAGTAAGTTAAATATTAAGTTTGGGAAATATAGGTATTAATCCAAGTGTGTATTATAGCTAAGAATACTATAGATAATAAATTTGGAAATTTTAGAAGAAATCCAACGGTAGATATGAAATTATCAAAAGAAGGGTATTTTGGTCAATTCCAACTAATTATTGGTAAATAATTAAATAGATTAGTTAAATTATTATTAAACTTGAGAAATTATTTTAGATCTAAGTTGGGTTTAAATTGATTATTAAGAATGATATTTATAGCTTAATAAGTGGGAAAAGGGCATATTAGTAATTATAGTTAGTTAGGAGCCTTAAGTTGAGGAAAATACGAGTTTTGGGGAGTTTTTTTAATATGTAAAAATAGGAGAAATAATTAGCGCGACAATTAGGAAAAATAGAAGTTTTTCTTATTTAGAATTAAAAAGAAAGAATTAGAAGGAGGAGTTGTAAAAAATTAGGAAAGCTTCTAAGTGAGATTAGGAATCTTTGTGGGATTAGTTAGAAAGTTTCCTAAACCTATTAAGACTTCTATTTGGGTGAGCCTATAAAAGGAAGGCTTTAGGGAAGATTTGAGGTTTCCTACTAATTGAAAAGTGAGGAGAAAGGAAAAGAAAATTCGTGCTCATAAAGAGAGGAAAATATAGAGAGAGAAAGGAGAGAAAGTAAGACACTTTTTAGAGAAAATAGGAGTTGCAAAGAAGTCCGACCAGCAAACTTCGAATGACAATCTACAAAGATCCAGCCGTTGGATCGGCCTCGAATTTGAAAGTTTTATTCTAGGCTGACGGTTCTTCAATCTGAACGGTGGAGATTTGATTTGAGATCCCTAGAGCTGTGCAAAAATTTCAGAAAATCGGCTACACGTTGAGGTTATTGGAGTAGAAGATATTTCACATTCTTGAGGCAAGTAGTAACACTCTGTTTTGTTTAATCATTGCATGATTTTAGGTTTAAATGTTTGGGTTTGATCTGGAATTAATATATAATGATTTGAGATACTAAACCATATATTTTATACAGTAGATTCCGTGGGTATGAATGATATTAGATTGGGTTTATGAAATCTGTTAAGTAAGCTTTCTAGTGTTGATTTTATAAGGTTTTGATTTACATCGGTATTCTAATTTGTTTAGAATGATTTAATAGGATTTATAGATGATATTAGATGTGCTAGAAGTGGTTTGAATTGTTGGAATCATGTTTTAAAGAATTAAAAGAGAAAAATTACAAAAATCGGATTTCCAGATTTAGCCGTAGTTGGTCAAGCGCATTGCAGGGTCGCCTGAGTGACGTAGCCGTGCGACTCGCTTGTGTTTTTTTATTAAGTCACCCAACCAGATTGCCTGAGCGACTAGGGTTGAGCGATAGAAGAAAGGAACTATTTTACTTTAGGTCACCTAACGAATCGACTGGGTGCCCATGTTGAGCGCCCGTTGATTTTAAATTTTCGTTTTAAAATAGTTGGCCGCCTAACCAGATCGCTTGAGCGATGGGGTTGAACGACCAACACTGAAACTTGGTTTTTCTTAAATTAAAGAATTATTCCAATACAAAATGATTTTAAATGAATTTATATATATGAACGAATAGATATTAAGTGTTTACAACTGTTTTCAATGATCTTTTGTATTAAAAACAATTTGAAGAGTGATTTAGGTTTGTTTGCAAAAAGGTTGTCTTACTTTGGAAATAAAAGGATTTTGGGGACTATTTCATAATTTGATTTGAGTTGATTCTTACTCAGTAAAATATATTTTAAACTATTTTGATTTTTGAACTTTAGAAGAACTTCACACCAGAAATATAATGAATATTGGCAATAGGTTTTGGATTATTGATTGAACATGAACAAACTATTTTATATACAATATTGGAATGTGGATTATTTGTACAATGGCTTGGTGGCCAGATTTATTGATTAACCTGCTTGGTAGTAGAGATGTGTATAACTTGCTTGGTGGCAGAGATGTGTGTGTAACTTGCTTGGTGGCAAAGATGTGTGTAACCTTCTTGGTGGTAGAGATGTGTTACCTCCTGCGAGAGAGATGGGTTACCTCTTGTGGAGAAGATGTGTGTGTTACCACCTGTGGGTGAGATGTGTTAACTTATTCGGGAGAGACCTTCTGTGGGGGAGATGTAATCACGATGTGATCGCATCCCACAGGGGAGATGTGTGTGTTACCATCTGCGAGTAAGATGTGTGACCTCACCCTGCGGGAGAGACCTCATGTGGGGGAGATGTGATTACTCCGTGATTGCATCCCACATGGGAGATGGATGTGTGAGTTACCATGGTGAGGGAGCTATCTCCTGTGGGGGAGATGTAGGTGCTATGTGTTCACATTCTGCGGTTGAGTTACGCTATCTTTTGCGGGGGGTGCCTGCAATCTTAGATATGTGCATTCTCCTGCGGAGGAGTTGTGGATACTACGTGTTTACATCCTGCGGTAGGAGTAGGCTACTACCTAAAGGTGAGCTTTAATTACTAATTACATATGATTTGTTTTCTTTTAAAAAGAAAGAGATTGATTGATCGGTTTAGTCATGTTTTGACAATAATAGTTTTGAAAGAAATATTAAAATGACATGATTAACATGATGACTTGTTTTGGGAAAAGTATTTGTATTAATTTGGGAAAATTTGTAGATTTGCTTATACGGCTTTGTCTTCTTGATTTAACGATACTTGTGATATTGTTTTGCAACTCATGAAAGGTTTGTAAAGGATATGTATATATATATAAAAACTGATTTCTTTCATGCATGTTGCTACTTGCTGATATTTTATATCTTATTCTTGCTTTTAAATGTTTTGTTTTCAAGTGATCTTGGAGAGGACATGTAACACCCCAGATCCGGGTCTGCCCTATCACGGCACCAACTCGTACCCGAGACCTACTTATGGGCCCAAAAGAACCGGATGAACATAATTAATGCGGGCAATTACAATGTAATCATCAGAGTGCATAAGATAAAGAAGCATGGGATTTAAAATTTTCCATATAATAAAAGATCATTTGTATAATAACCTCAAATGATAACGTCTGTGTATACAAAAAGGCAACTAGACCTCACCATCTCTATCTCTCACATGAACATTCATATACAAGTGATACTTGTAGACACCCCAAATTGCACTATATAAAAAGATGAATAATTGGCCAAAATCATTAAAAAAAAACAATGTTCCTTTCGTATCAGACAGATCATGTCGGATACAAAGTGTTTTGTTTGTATCCGACAGATCATGTCGGATACAAAGAGTTGCGTTAATATCCGACCTGTGTTGCCTGATACTAATGTTTTGCTGCAAACTTTGAAAATTTTGAGAGTTTTCACTTTTTTACTATTTTACCTATCTCTAAGAGTGGGAATTCTCGAAAATGGCCATAGGGTTTAAGTTGGTGGATTCTAGACATAATTTTGTGTCTACCATTAGGGCATCCCTTTGCCCTAGCCTTTGCCTATAAATAGGAGGCCTCTCTTCAAGCAAAAGGGGCCAGAAGTTGGAGATTGGAGAGCTCCAAGTGAAGAAGGGAATCTCTACCTCACTACTTTCAGAACTCCAGAAGGGAACCCCTGCCTCTTTGCTTTCAAAACTCCAGGTAAGCCTGGAACTCTTTTCTTTTCTAGTAATAATTTCTAGAATTATTCTGTCTTCTACTTGTTCTGTAGAATAAAGCCATTGTGTGTGGTTGTTACCCAAAACTATTTCTAAGTACCTTAAGACTACTCTCTAGCCGTAAAACGTGAAGAGAGAGCTAGGGGAAAGGGAGACAGGTGGATCCGTAGGGCAGACCCCCATATGTGATAATCTTAGAAATGTATAGTTTTAATGTTTTGTTTATGATGTGTGATGATTTATTGGTGAAATATAAAGGAATACAATAGATCTATGCTATTCATAGCATTAGATCTCGTTTTTCTTACATATTTCAATTTTTCACCTTGTTTTCTCCTTTTTTATGCTTTTTGATGTTTTTAGTCATTTGGGCTAAGATCTTGGATCCGCCATTGTCCATATGGTAGATCTGGGATCAAAAGCCTTCCAATAATCTCTAGGCTTTCAAGAGGTGGTTTTGGAGTCATTTTTGGTTTTTGAGAGAAGACCCTACGGCCTAAGCTCTCCCCTTTTGATGTTTTTCATCAACGTGGGTATATTTGGTTTGATTTCTCTTATTTAATGAAAAATATGGGCTAGATCTATGCCCTAGGTTGTTCAGATTCAGTTCTGCATCATGCAGTGGTTTCGGAGTCATTTTTGGTTTTTGAGAGAAGACCCTATGGTCTGAGCTCTCCCCTTTTGATGTTTTTCATCAACGTGGTTATATTTGGTTTGATTTTTTTGATTTAATGAAAAATATGGGCTAGATCTATGTCCTGGACTGCTCAGATTCAATTCTGCAATTTTTTGTAAAAATGATTTTTTTATTATTTATGCCTAGATTTCAAGGATTTAATTTAAAGCCTGATTTTTGAAGTTTTCATTTTAAATTTGTTTTCTTTGGATTTCAGTCAATCATGAAGCCTAGGAAGTGGCTTTGTTTTTCATAAAGAAGGATCCAGAATAAATTGGATCATTTACATGGAAATAAGCCATACATTCTTTTGTTTCCTTTTACTTTGTTTTGATTTTTATTAGCAAGCATTTTTGTAGCATAAACAACACGTGGCAACCACTTTGTATGGATGAATAGGGGTGCCTAACACCTTCCCCTATTCATAATCTAATCCCCTTACCCATCTCTGGATTTTTATTTTAAATTGGAGTTATTTTTACTCTAGTTTTGCATTTTTTTGCTTTATTTGATGATTTTGGTGTCTATTCATACCTTAAAATTGAATGGTGGCAACTATTCCCTTTTACAAATCCCGTGTGATGATCTTAAAGTCACGAGATTGATTTTTTTCCATGTCTCACAACTGGCGACTCCGCTGGGGACTTGTGGATTTAAGCCATGATTGGTGGATTGGCTCATGCTTTTATTTATCTTTGAATGCTTGATGTTTGTGTATTTTATTTGTGCATGTTGTTGTATTTCAAATCTGATTTGTATGATTAGGAAATTCATAGGATAATGGCATGTATGTTTTGCTTGGTTATGTCTAGAATCATGTTTAGGGGCCTTATCTTGTCATACATACTTATTTGTTGTATTTTTATGATAAAATACTTTACTTTGGGGGTTTAATGCCATGACATGATGATGGAAATGAAGAACATAAACTCTATAAATTCAGTGGGTATTTTGGGGTTTTCAAGCATGTTTTCCCTTATAAAACACTTCTTGTACCATGTTATTGGTTGCTTGATTTTTAAGCTTTGATGTTGGTATGAATAATGTGTTTTGATCGTCACAATGAAGAGCATGAGATCTGGAAATTTAAGGGATGCTTTTGGGTTTCAAGCATGCTTGTCATGGTTTAATTGTTGTTTGTACAATGTGATAACATGTTTGTGTGATACTTTTTGGGTATGAGATAATTATGTGCATATTTAGGTGTTTTTACTATCTTGTTAGCTTGTGTTTATTTACTTCCAATATGATATTATATTTGCCTTGGCTTGAAAATGTATGCATGGCTGTGAAAAAGAGTGGCAAGGGGTTGGGACATTGTGAATGCATCTTTAATTTCAAATGCACTTGAGCACTTTAAACCTTTTTGCACAGCCTACCCATTACTTATAGGAAGTTGAACCCGAATGTGTGTAGCTTGGCGCAATGAGGTCGTTACTTCGGAAAGCGAAAGTGAAAACATTCACCTTAAAACTTTGAGTCATTGATGTGATGACAATGTGGATCTGTGATTCGATTCTGGTCCTCACTAAACTTGAGGTCTAAGTTGCCAATAAACCAAAACCCAAAAACCATACGTTTGAAGGTGGAGAAACAATTTTTCAGCTAAAATAAACAATTACGTTTGGGGAATTGGGTGTAATTGAGGGAAGGTTGTTTGCATGTTGTACAGGCCAAGGGATAATATGAATACCATATTGAAGGTAACATAAGGTGGCAAGGTAAACTCATTTTTTAAATTACCTTCATATCATGTAAAGTAAGACCCATGGTGTCCTTATGCTTGGGATGAAATTATTCCCAAGGAAGTCTGTACCCTAAGATTGATGTATCCCATAGGAAGAGTTTTTTTACTCTTCTCAGAAGTGATCCTACCCAAAATCCAGGTAGGAGTCAACCAAATGTACAAAACCTTTGAATATGGTGTCTAATTTTAGGGAGTATGTACCCTCATGAGCATTCATGCATTTGCAAGTATAGTGTCAAAGTCCAATTTGGGAATTTATTTAGAGGCCAAGTTAAGGTGAACATTGAGGGGGAATAAAGATAACATAATGTGTACAAATCTAGTGAAAAAATGAGTCAAAAAAGGATTATTTTGGCATTAACCGACAACTCAGGTCGGTTAAACAATATGTGTTTCTTATCCGACATTTATCATCGGCAAAAAGCTTTTATGTATGTATCTGATTATTTATATCGGATACAATAAAGCATAGCTTTATCCGACCTGATATGTCAGATATAGCCCGGAAATGTGCAAATTGGTTGCTATTCCAAATTCTTTTGAAAATAAAATGCCTAAAACATTGTAAATAATCTATGGGCACCTCATTGGGAAAATGGAAAGGTAATTTAAGTGTTCAAATAATTCATCAAAGGATTCAACTTAATCTTGGAACATAAATTCATTATTACCCTCAAGATACATTAAGAGGGGGGGGGGGGGGGGGGTCAAGGTGTCATATTTCTTCATACCAATATACTTCAAACATGTTTCAATCAAACTTTTGAACTTGAAAACAGAGGAAATCTTACCAATCAATGGAAATTCTGTGGGACCTTTGGAAGCCCTAAAATATTCCAAAAACCCTTTGGTTGGTCTTTCTCGTACTAATCAATTGAAATTTTGTGGGACCTTTGGAAGCCCTAAAATATTCCAAAAAAAAAACCTTTGGTTGGTCTTTTTCGTACCAATCAATTGAATTTTTGTAAGACCTTTGGAAGCCCTAAAATATTCCAAAAAACCTTTGGTTGGTCTTTTTCGTACCAATCAATTGAACTTTTGTGGGACCTTTGGAAGCCCTAAAATATTCCAAAAAACCTTTGGTTGGTCTTTTTTGTACCAATCAATTGAAATTTTGTAGGACCTTTGGAAGCCCTAAAATATTCCAAAAAAACCTTTGGTTGGTATTTTTCGTACAATTCAATTGAACTTTTGTGGGACCTTTGGAAGCCCTAAAATATTCCAAAAAAACCTTTGGTTGGTCTTTTTCGTACCAATCAATTGAATTTTTGTGGGACCTTTTGAAGCCCTAAAATATTCCAAAAAACCTTTGGTTGGTCTTTTTCGTACCAATAAATTGAATTTTTGTGGGACACTTGGAAGCCCTAAAATATTCCAAAAAACCTTTGGTTGGTCTTTTTCGTACCAATCAATTGAACTTTTGTGGGACCTTTGGAAGCCCTAAAATATTCCAAAAAACCTTTGGTTGGTCTTTTTTGTACCAATCAATTGAAATTTTGTGGGACCTTTGGAAGCCCTAAAATATTCCAAAAAGCCTTTGGTTGGTCCTTTTCGAACCAATCAATTGAACTTTTGTGGTACCTTTGAAAGCCCTAAAATATTCCAAAAAAACCTTTGGTTGGTCTTTTTCGTACCAATCAATTGGCCTTTGGTTGGTCTTTTTCGTACCAATCAATTGAACTTTTGTGGGACCTTTGAAAGCCCTAAAATATTCCAAAAAAACCTTTGGTTGGTCTTTTTCGTACCAATCAATTGAATTTTTGTTGGACCTTTGGAAGCCCTAAAATATTCCAAAAAACCTTTGGTTGGTCTTTTTTGTATCAATCAATTGAATTTTTGTGGGACACTTGGAAGCCCTGAAATATTCCAAAAAACCTTTGGTTGGTCTTTTTCGTACCAATCAATTGAACTTTTGTGGGACCTTTGGAAGCCCTAAAATATTCCGAAAAACCTTTGGTTGGTCTTTTTCGTACCAATCAATTGAATTTTTGTGGGACACTTGGAAGCCCTAAAATATTCCCAAAAACCTTTGGTTGGTCTTTTTCGTACCAATCAATTGAACTTTTGTGGGACCTTTGGAAGCACTAAAATATTCAAAAAAAACCTTTGGTTGGTCTTTTTCATACCAATCAATTGAATTTTTGTGGGACACTTGGAAGCCCTAAAATATTCCAAAAAACCTTTGGTTGGTCTTTTTCGTACCAATCAATTGAACTTTTATGGGACCTTCGGAAGCCTTAAAATATTCCAAAAAACCTTTGGTTGGTCTTTTTCGTACGAATCAATTGAAATTTTGTAGGACCTTTGGAAGCCTTAAAATATTCCAAAAAAACCTTTGGTTGGTCTTTTCGTACCAATCAATTGAACTTTTGAGGGACCTTTGGAAGCACTAAAATATTCAAAAAAAACCTTTGGTTGGTCTTTTTCGTACCAACCAATTGAATTTTTGTGGGACCTTTGGAAGCCCTAAAATATTCCAAAAAACCTTTGGTTGGTCTTTTTCGTACCAATTAATTCAAAATCTTGTGGGACCTTTGGAAGCCCTAAAATATTCCAACAAATTCTAAAAATAAAAATAATAAAAAATAAAAATAAAAAATAAAAAAACAAATAAAATCGGACTTGTGTTCACCTACCTCGCGTATATTCATTTATGGGTGTGTGAAATAAGCTATAAATTGGAGCTAACATATTTCTTTGTTTTTCCTTTTCCAGGTATAAAATACTTGTAACCATTGCTCCTGTGACCAGATCAAAAGCCCGCACAATGAATCCTGAAGAGAATCAAGCCACCGTCCCTGCTCAGGATTTTGCTTAACTACAAGAGCAAGTGGCAGGGCTTGCCAGATTGCTGGAAGACTTACTAGCGGTTCAGGCCCAACAAGCCCAAGCCCAAAACTAAGCCTCCACTTCCCACCAAGCATCGCCACCTCAAACCAACGTTCCACCTCCAGCTCAACCCATACTTGAACCCATTTCTGAACTTGTGCCTGAACCTATTCTGATTAGGGAAAATACTGTTGAATTTGAGAAAGAGATGGAAAAGGAAAGAGCAAGGGACGAGATGGAAAGGAAACTTCTACACAAGTTAGAGAGGATTCAAGAAGAACTCAAAGAAGTGAAGGGGGAGAGCAGTTATGGAGGTACCACCTTCGATGACTTGTGCATATACCCGGATGTCTGCCTACCAGCAAAATTCAAGTGCCCGGACTTTGATAAATATGATGGCACGGGCTGCCCAATGAGCCACCTGAAGTTATACTGCGGGGCTTTGTGCCAATTTGGTTGGGACGATGGCATACTGATCTAACTCTTCCAAAGGAGTTTGACGGGAGCGGCTTTAAGGTGGTTTGCCACCGTGGACCGTGGAAGGATAAGATGGTTGAAGGACTTGGCCGACGCTTTTCTGGCCCAATACAAGTTTAACTTGGAGATTGTGCCAGACCGGTATGACGAGAATGAGCAAGGGAAAAGAAGAATCTGTAAGGCAATATGCCAAGAGGTGGAGAGAGTCTGCCTCCCAAGTCAGGCCGCCTATGTTGGAGCCTGAGATGATCTCAACGTTCATAAGTACACTGGGGTAGCCCTTTTACAATCACTTAGTGGGTCAAACTACCAACAACTTTGCGGCCATGGTACAAGTGGCCGACCGGATCGAGGACGGGGTTAGATCAGGGAAAATAATTGATTACTTTGCTATGACCGGTTAGTCAGATTCCTCAAATTCCTTGGCACAGAAGAAAGGGAATGGATTTAAAAAGAATGGAGCCAGGAAAGAAGGAGAAGTAAACTGGGAACAAGCTCCTCCTCCCAAGAAACCACTCCACGTCAATGTTTCTGCACCCCAGTAGGCCCAGCAGGCCCATTAGCCATATCAAACCCCGCTCAACGTCAATTTCTCCCCCTCCGTGCCTGCAAATTAGAGGAGCGCTTTCACTAAGGAAGAGAAGGATGCCTGGATGGTAGCCAGAAGGAATAGAGTTTTTACTCATCTTCCCATGTCTCTTTCCCAACTGTTACCAACCTTGCTGAAAGGGGAATATGTAACCTTGAAGGAGCCAAACCCAAATGCATCGAAGGGGAGGAATTTTGATCCTTCAGTCACTTGTGATTTTCAAATGGGTGCACCAGGGCACTTTACAAACAGTTGTTGGGTTCTAAAGCACGCAGTCCAGGATCTGTTGGACCAGAAAGCCCTATTTTTCAATACTGTTGCGCCTACCCCGTCGGGAAGTGATATTGGACAAAACCCCCTACCTTATCACAATGGGGCAGGCTTGTGTAACTTAGTCATAGCCATCACTTCTGTTAGAAGAACCTTTGACCCCTCTCAATTGATCGCTCCCATAGGGACATCGGTTAAGGTTCATTTCTTTCAAGAGAAAGAGGAGGATGAAGTCAATGTCATCTCCAGGAATAGTGACTGTGTTGCTGAGGATATTAGCTCCTCCCTGGACCGGGTCTCCTATCTCATGGCCCAGATAAACATTGCAAGGCCTCCTTTGGTCTTTAATTGCAATTCACCCACTTTTTCTCCATCCCAACCATCAAAAACTCCCTTGGTCATCCACTATGAGCCCACCAATGCATCCATTACTGCTTCTGTTTCAACAACTCCCAAGTAGCCTCCATCGCTGGTTGTAAATGTTCCTTTAGTCTGTAATGTCCATAAACTAGCTCCTCCATCCCGGTCCAAACTTCAACGGCTTGTGATCAATGTCCCTAAACTTTCCTATTCTGAGTCAGCTGTGCCATGGAATTATAGCGAGAGGGTCACAACTACGGTTCCAGTGGTCAAGAACCAGAGCCAGTAGGAGGTGAACCTCATGACAAGGTCAAAGAGATGTGTAGGAGGAGAAGAAAAAGAAAAAGAAAAAGAATCAGAAATGGAGAAAGAAAGAAAAGAAATAGAAGAAAAGAAAAAAATGAAAGGAAAAACAAAAATAGGGGAAGACACTCCCCAGGAGGTAGCAGACCTCATCAAGGTAATAAAGAAAAGTGAATTTAATATTGTCGAATAGTTGAATAAGGTTCTGGCCCATATTTCAATACTGGGACTTTTTGCTAAATTCAGAAAAGCACAGGGACGCATTATTAAGGGTGCTTCAGAGTGCACATGTGCCTAAGGCTATTGATCAGGACCAACTAGACAAAATGGTTGGTCAAATCTTATCACACAATGTGATAAGTTTTTCGGAAAGTGAAATAAGCCTAGCTGGGTGCTACCATGTTGACCCTTTGCATATCACTGTGCTTTGTAAGGGCAGTATGGTGGCACGAGTTTTAATTGACAATGGGTCGGCTTTAAATGTCTGCCCATTAATCACTTTTGCCAAACTTGGTCTGGATCAATCCAAGATCAAACAAAATGGGAGGATTGTGAGGGCTTTCGATAGCTCTAAGACACACTCCCTAGGGGAGATTGAACTGCCGGTCACCATTGGACCAATTATCTTTAACATCACATTTGAAGTGATGGATATCCTAGCAGCCTTCAATCTGCTCCTAGGGAGGCCGTGGATACACTCGGCTAGGGCAATACCATCCACTTTTCACCAAAGGGTGAAGTATATAAGAGGGCAAAGTGTGATAACTATCCTAGCTGAGAATTTAGTACCTCCCATAGTGTCACCTGATGTACCCTTCGTCAATGTTGATTTAACTATCGAAAAAATTGCATTCCACTCATTTCAATTCGAAACAGTAAATTTCATACCTGGGGGGTGTGAGAAAAAAGAAGAGAAAATGACTGCTGCTGAGAAAATGATAAAGAAAATGATAAAGAAAATGATGGAGAAATACAATTTCCACCCAGGAAAGGGTTTGGAGGTCAATTTGCAGGGGAGATTGGAGCCAATAAAGGCCAAAAAGCTTACCTCTAGAGTAGGGTTGGGATTTAAACCAAGAGGATGGAGAAGGCAGAAGCAGGAAGAAGGGGGAGAATGCAGAAAAGAGAAGTAAAGGAAAATTCCCTCATTTAAGGGAAAATTTTCCTAAACCCTCATATAAGATCCAATTGTCTCCTCCCATGGATCAATCCAAACCTCTGTACCGCGACATCAATCCCCTCCAAAAGCTATTTGTTCCAAGCCCGCAACCCTATAGCCTACCTTCTACACTTGAAACAGTAGGCGGGCCTGGGCCACAACCAGAACAGCAGATGGACTTCTCCGAAGATGTCGGGGTTTTCTTCGCCATGACTGAGGGCGATAGGACAGAAGATGATAAGGAGCTGCCTTTCATTGATTGGGCAGCAGTAAAGATTCCAGAAGAGGTTATATCTGGATTGAGGCCCGTGGCAGAAAAGGGCAGTACAACTCATCCTCTACTCCTGAAAAATTTATTTTGAACAATTGGGAGGAAACTCCCCTTACCTTTGAAGTGGCGTTTGTTTGGAAATAGACGCGGCTTCCAAAAAAAAACTCCATTAGTGGAATGCCATTTCCCTGAAGGTCTTAATGAGCCTTCGTCTTCAGGGAAAATTTTTTTAGAAGGCTCACAAAAAACCCAAAAAGATTTTTCTATTTTTTCTAGAAAATTTAATTTTTTCAAAAAGGTCCAAACTATTTATAAACCATACAAGCAAACAGAGTTAGATCAGGTTGAATATGACTTCGACCTTGAGCTCGAATTTGACCTAATGGGGATTGAAGAAGAGACTGAGGTCGAAGAAGAAGACCCTCCAAAGGAAATTGAATATCAGTTGGAACGTCATGAAAGGGGTGTGCAACCTAATATTGAGGAGACCATTTCAATAAATCTAGGGACCGAAGATGACCCAAAAATTGTAAAAGTTGGGGCATGCCTGTCTGATGAGCAACGTGATGCAATGCACGATTCTTGGCCAATTATAAAGATGTATTTGCATGGTCATATTGGAATATGTCGGGATTAGATACTGACATGGTTGTGCACAGGCTACCAATTCTGCCAGGGGTTAAGCCAATTAAGCAAAGCTGAGGAGATTGAAACCAGAATGAACACTGAAGGTCAAAGATGAAGTGGTCAAGCAATTTCAAGCTGGGTTTTTGGCAGTCTCCACGTACCCCGAGTAGCTCGCAAACATAGTGCTAGTACTAAAGAAGGATGGAAAAGTCAGGATGTGTGTGGACTATAGAGATCTGAACAAGGCATGCCCAAAGGACGATTTTCCACTTCCACATATCGACATTCTGGTCGATAATACTGCTATACATAGCCTGTTCTCATTCATGGATGGTTTCTCGAGATATAATTAGATCAAAATGGCAAAGGAAGATCAAGAGAAAACGGCATTCATCACACCTTGGGGTACTTTCCACTACACGGTCATGCCTTTTGGGCTTAAGAATGCCGGAGCAACCTACCAGTGGGCCATGACAGCACTATTCCACGACATGATCCATAAGGAGATGGAGGTCTATGTGGATGATATGATCGCCAAACCATGCGAAGAAGAGGACCACTTGATCAATTTGATGAAGGTGTTCGATCGACTCAGGAAGTACAGTTTACGGCTTAACCTTGCTAAATGCGTCTTTGGGGCTACATCAGGGAAATTACTGGGGTTCATTGTAAGTAGAAAATGAATTGAAATTGACCCGGCTAAAGCAAAGGCTATTATTGAAATGCCATTACCCAGAATGGAGAAGGAAGTTAGGGGTTTTCTTGGAAGGATTCAATACATAAGCTGGTTCATAGCACAACTCACTGCTATCTGTGAACCGATTTTCAAGCTTTTGAGAAAGAATTACCCGACGTTCTGGAATGATGAGTGCCAACAAGCCTTTGATACAATAAAGGAATATTTGCTGAATCCACCTGTGTTAGTGCCACCAACTCTAGGAAGACCGCTGATTCTTTACTTGTTGGTTTTGGAAACGTTGATGGGGTGTGTCTTGGGATAGCATGATGAGACTGGTAGAAAGGAAAGGGCAATTTACTATCTGAGTAAGAAGTTCACAGAATATGAAGCCAAGTACTCCCCTTTGGAAAAGACCTGTTGTGCTTTAGTGTGGGCAACTCAGAGACTGAGGCATTACTTCCTTAGTCACTCCACATTATTGATATCCCGAATGGACCCGCTGAAATACTTATTTGAGAAACCGGCTCTAACTGGCAGAACGGCGAAGTGGCAGTTGTTGCTTTCCGAATTTGACCTCACGTACATCACTCAGAAGGCAATTAAAGGTCAAGCAATTGCCGATCACCTAGCTGCACATCCTCTACTAGAATACCAACCTTTGAAGACCAACTTTCCTGATGAGGCAATTCTGTTTATTGAAGAAGAGGAAAGTGAAAGCTCTTGGCAAATGTTCTTTGATGGAGCTGCCAACATGAATGGAAATGGAATTGGGGCAGTTTTTGTCAAGCCGGACGGGTCACACATCTCAATCACAGTGAAGTTGAGATTTTAGTGTACAAACAATATTGCAAAGTATGAAGCATGCATAATTAGGTTGCAAGTCGCCTTAGACCATGAAGTGGAGGAATTTGACGTATATGGAGATTCGAGTCTTATCATCTTCCAAACAATTGGTGAATGGAAAACCAAGGATCACAAATTGATCCCCTATCATTAGTATTTGGAAGAAATAAACACTAAATTTACTCGAATTTCCTTCAACTATATGCCAAGGGCCAAAAATCAGCTTGTAGATGCTCTAGCAACATTGGCTTCAATGGTCAGCATGCCAGAAGGGGTAGATATCAAGCCACTAGAAATTGAAGTCAGAGATGAGCCTGCATATTGTCTTGTTCTAAAGGGAGCACCAGAAGAGGAAATACCGTGGTTTCAAGACATAAAAAATTTCTTGATGATCGGAGTCTTCCAGAAAATGCTACATCTACCGAGAAAAGGACAATACAGAGATTAGCCGGTTAGTTCCTACTAAGTGGTGGACAGTTGTACAAGAGATCACATAATGATATTCTACTCAGATGCGTTGCCAAGGCTGAGTCAGAAAGGTTAATTGAGACTGTATATGGAGGAATCTGCGAACCAAATGGGCACATGCTTACAAAGAAGATTCTGCAATTGTGATACTATTGGTCGAGTATGGAGCACGATTGCTATATACATGTTTGGAGGTGTCATCAATGCCAAATATATGCAGATAACAAGCATGCACCCCCAAGTGAGCTGCATAACATGACATCACCATGGCCCTTCTCTATGTGGGGCATAGATGTCATTGGCATGATTTCTCCTAAGGCATCGAATGGGAATAGATTCATCCTTGTAGCAATCGACTATTTCACCAAGTGGGTAGAAGCGGCTTCATATGCGAATATCATAAGTAACCATGTTCTTAAGTTTTTGAAGCATAACATTATTTGTCACTATGGCCTGCCAAATGCCATAGTGTCAGACAATGCTTCGAATATTAAGAAAAAGGATATGAAGAAGATGAGTGAGCAATTCCAGATTACCCATCACAAGTCCGCTCCATACAGACCAAAGATGAATGGGGCAGTAGAAGCAGCAAATAAGAATATAAAGAAAATCATTCAGAAGATGGTAGTGAGTTACAGAGATTGGTATGAGATGCTACCGCTTGCTCTACATGCCTACAGGACCTTGATCCGGACTTCTACTGGGGCAACCCCGTACTCCCTAGTTTATGGAATGGAAGCAGTTTTACCTTTGGAAGTTGAAATCCCATCACTGAGAGTGCTAAAGGAAGCAGAATTGGAAGAAGCTGAATGGATACAATCTAGACATGATCAACTCAATCTAATAGAGGAAAAGCGTTTGAAGGCGCTTTTTCATGGCCAACTGTATCATAAGAGAATAGCTAGGGCTTACAATAAGAAGGTGAAGCCCAGAAGTTTCCAAGAAGGGAATTTGGTTTTAAAGAAAATTTTACCATTTTTGGAAGACCCTCATGGTAAGTTCAAGCCAAATTGGGAAGGGTCTTATGTTGTCAAGAAGGTCCTGTCAGGAGGTGCACTCATCTTAACAGAAATGGATGGAAAAGATTTTCCTGAGCCAATTAACTCTGATGCAGTAAAAAGGTATTTTCCTTGATTGAATATTACTAGGAAATAATCCGAGGCCATCTTTCTTTATTTCCCTCAAAATTTTAATCCCTAGTCTAGCCAAGTCGAGCCAGTTCATTTCTTTGATAAAACTAAACTGGACTTACAGTCTCAAACTGGGGCAAAGCAAATTGGGGCAAAAGTAGAATAAAAAGAAAAGAAGAGCAAAAGCAAAGAATAGTGGCAAATGAAAGCCAAATGCAAAAAGGAAAGAAAAGAATACACTTTGGAAAATGGGGTCAAATTCATCATGACTGTAAGTCCGGTTGACCTATTTTCACATTTTGAAAAATTTTGAGCCTTTAATACATTTTCTTTCATAAACCAAGCCTAGCCTTTGTTTCATCTTATTCTTAAGCCCTCGGTGATTTTAGTATATTCATTCAAATTTCAGAGGAAGATTGGTGATGACGGAATACAAAGGCCAGCCCTAGTGAAAACCGTAACTGGCGCTAGGGGCAATATTGGCAAGGAAAAAAGAAAAAAAAGATGAAAAAAAAATCAAGGTTGGTGTTGATCATGTTGTCCAAAGCTTGAAGAGAAGTTAGTATGAGCATTGAAGATGGAACAAATTGGGAATAAGGGGGCCAACTCTGGAAGAAAAAGGCATTTGGGGATGACTCTAAAGGTCCTAGGATAGACAGATATGATCTTTCCTTATTGCTTGAATTACCCCTTTCATTATTCAACTTGATTTCAACTCTTTTAATTGTGTGTGATTAAGTGTTTTGGACCAAAATTCAAAATAATAATAATAATAATAATAATAATAAAATTCAAAAAAAGCAAAAAATTTATATTTTGGCCAGTGATGAGAAATCAAATACTTTTCATAAAACCTTTGTTTTTACAAGCATCTGAGAATTCTGAGGCCAATAGTATAAAAACTTATTTTTGAATAAAATCCTTTGTCTTTCCACTATTGGAGTTTGCTTTGATACAAAGGTATGAAAAAAAAAATGCAATAAAAAAGGTTAATCCCTATCCCCTAGCTGCTCCTCAAGCTCCCAAATCTGAGCTGCCTGAGCCACAATAATCCTAGAAGCTTCCTTTGCATCCGGGTTGCTAAAAAAGGAGATAACCTCATCTGAAAGTGCCTGCTTGATCTTCATACCCCTAAGGTCGGCTAAAGCATCCTGGTATTTTTGCCTTATCACTTGGACTTCAAAGCGGCGAGCTAGCCTTTGTTCTTCAAGTTGCTTTTCCAAAGCAGTGCGGTGAGACACTTGCTCTTCAATTTGCCTTTCCAGAGCAAGGCCTCGTATCCTAAGCTCTTGGGCCTCTCGTACCCAAATCTGTTGAAGCCGCTTGTGAGACGCTTTCTCAGAAACCAGTATGTCTTCGTAAGTGGGTGCAAGAATAGCAGGAGGATCCTCTGGTACTAGGGCACGACTCTGAACCTGCTCTCTGATCCAGAAAAGGTAGTCCTTCACATGTGCTTCAGAGAAGACGGGGCCCCGCATAAAACGAGCATAGGACCATTCCTTCATCAATCGAGCATTCAGCCCCATGGTGGCTGGTGTAAGTGCCCCATGGAAGTCCTCATATCCATTTGGGATCATAATCCCCTGGGTCGCTCCAAACTTCCGAAGAACCCGCAAAGGAAGGTAAAGGACAACAGACCTCAAGCCTACTAGGACCATGAAGTTCCTGTTTCTGAAGCTAATCACTGTCTTTGCATTGGGCTAATAAGAGCCAGGCCACCTCACCTAATCATCCTGGAAAGTACCCAAGAAAGTAAACCAACCCTGCTTGCCTCCTTGGATGTCAGGACACCCTCGGTTGCTCATCAAGACAAGAATTTTCATCCTTGGAGAGAAGCATCTATCAATCATCTCAATTTGACTCAGGTGGTCAAGTAACCAAAGCTGCAGAAACGGGGAAAATATTTCAATGTATTGAAGAAGAAAAACAAAGAAAAAAAAAGAAAAAGAAAAGAGGATTTTACCTATAGGATAGGGGCACATGCCAAGAAGAGCTCCTTTTTCCTGTGATAGCAGTCAGTCAGTGCTTGGTACATCCCTGCTAAGATCATAGGGGTCAATCTCTCACGCTCCCTAACCTGGCAGATGACTGAGATAAGGGCCAAGTCAACCTCATCATCATCCCGTGGGAAAAGTAATTGGTTGACCACTATCAAGGTCAAGACATTAAACCGGGTCTCTTTGTTTTCCCCCCTCAAGTGCTTTTCAGTCAGAAAAGGCTTAGACAAAGTCAAAAGTGTGTCAGAGTCCCCTAGATCCTTCTTCCCTATGCCCAGAAAAGTGGAAGCCTCTTTTTTGTAGCTAGTCTTAAGGGGTGGATTTACTACTTTCTCTGAAAACCTTAGACTAAGGATTGTTTCAACCTCCTCAATGGTTGGGGTCATCTCTTTGTCACCAAATCGAAAGAGATTTAGTTGAGGTTCCCAATGCTCGATTAAAGCCTCAATGATTTCTCATTTAAAGGGGATGGTAGGGATGAGCAGGATATGACCTAGGTGAATGGAATCTCATTTGATCTCTTCTTCAAGAGTTATAGAGTTAACCCACCTGTTGTAGAATGAATCTACAAGGTTGTACCTAGTGAGATTGGGGGGTTTTGCTCTAAATGGTTGTTTTGCAGGGGAGGCTTCAGTGATAGACAATAATGGGGCAGAAGATGATCCGGAGGCCATTATGGATGAATGGAGTGTGCACGCGTCGGAAACGCGGCACGGGAAAATTCGGAGTCGCCGCCGCCTGATGGGGTGCAGGCAGACACTTGGGTGCCTAATCTTGTCTATTAAGGCTTGGGTCTGCGGCTTTTGAGATTCTAAGTAGGGTCTCGGTTGTGGTTAGGGGAAGTCTATAGACACCCCGGTTCACCCCATCGGGTGATGGGTCCCTTAGGTTTATCCTGGTTTAAGTCAACTTACTTTGGTCTCGCCCGATTCCTAATCCGATATGCAGCTTGGTTAAGTTTGGTGGGACCACCTGAGTGGTGTGGGTCCCTTTAATTGCTTTTATCTTGATTAATTAGGTAATCTGAGTCTGGTTAGGTGGGCCCCATTGGAAGGCCCACGGTGTCCTTGGTGGGCTTAGTTAAGCCCATGTACCCTTGTGGGCCTCAGTCTAGCCTGAGAGGCCCTTTGGGCTTTGGTTAGTTCAATTGATTTTACTTTTGGTTTTAAATTGGATTTAAGTGGTTTTTATGTAAAGGTGGGCCGGATTGGTTTATGGGCCCCTTAGGTGGGTCCACATGGTAGCCAAGTAATTTAGTGGATTTATCTTTTTAAGTTTCCAAAAATGGGTTGGACACTGGGCTTGAGGCCCGTAGTCCTGATTAGGTCTTGAAAGCCCAAGTTATGGGATGTTAGGGTTTGCACCCTTCCTTGGTTCGGTTGGTGGGCTTTGGTGGGCTCGGTAGGCCCTTGCCCTTGGTCTCGGCCAAACCACACATTTCATACATCAATTCACTAACAAGTTCGGGTGGGCCGCATTGGGTTTGGCCCGCTCTGATCGATTGGTTCATTTATTTATCTTGATTAGGCCACATGCATGCATTCCATTGTGTTCATTGGGCTTGGTGGGCCCCGTTGGAAGGCCCACGGGAAATCAAATTGGACCGGGGGTCCAAGTCCCATGTTGGGTTTTCGGGTGACCCGGAAACCCCATCGGTTTATTTGGTTCGGTTTGGAAAGGCCACCCATCCAGCAGCAAAAGTCACAGAGAATATACATGCATCACAGAGAATATATAAAAGAGAAAGACATTTACCAGGGGAGACTGGCTCACTAATCTGGGTCCAAGGAACGAGTTGGACGTGCGGCGAACAACAGGGTTTCGCCCCCTGCGGTACAGTAAAGGGCATTTTCGGGTTTTCAAAAAATACAAGTAATTTGGCATTTTAAGAGGGTGCACTGACCTCAGGCGCTAGGCGCGAGGTCAGCGCAAGCTTGGCGGAAGCGAAAATCCACAAAGGCCCTTGCTCACGCAAGCTTCGAGCAAGCGAAAAGTGCCTCGCGCGATCGAAAGCACTGAGCGCTAGCTCGGCGGACACCCTGATTCTCTGTTTTTTTTTCTTTTTCTCAAAGACTGGCTTGATTTCCAGTCTCATGAACACTTCTCAGGTGCTTCCAGCATCCCCAGAAGACACTTAAACATGCTTTGAAATTATTCTAACCTACTACAAGACACAACTCCATATTAGGAAACCAAGCTCGGTTATTATATGAAAAAAAACAAACAACTACAGATACACTAACAGCTGCAGGGGGAGTGGGGGGTGATGGGAGCATGTTCACAGGTGCACAAGAAGGAGGCAGCAGGTGGCAGGGGGTTGGGGGAGCATGTTGGCAAGTTTAGCAAACAATAAAACAACAAACAAACAAAAAAAACAATAACAAACAGAGATCGCCTACGTAAGATGGAAACCTAATTTTTGCACCTATGCCTGCACCTGAACTCTGTGTATGCACACAGACATTCGGAGAAGGGAAGGAGGGGGGGGGGGTTTACAGGGATACATTAGATGAAGGGAACTTGAGGGAACATGCTCCCTCTTTAACGTAGACAACGCATGCATCTTCCTTTTCCTTACTTGGTGGCCTTCCTTGGGTGGAAATGAAAAGAAAAGGCATGGCAATGGTCTTATACCACGGAACAAGACCGGGTTATGAGATCCTTTAGAAAACATCGCATATTCATATATGTGTAACCTAAAGTAACAAGGACCCTTACCTGGTGGTTCTTAAGTTCTAGAGCAGAGTGGAGACGCCTCCTCGAAGCTGGACAGCAGTTGGAGCTTCCACTTTTACCGCACCGACAGTAGCAAGCTTCCACTCGCTTAGGTTGAAATGGAGGAGAACGAAGGAAAGGTGAGGCGCTTGGGGTTTTTTTGGAGGCAAGGAGGGATGAGAAGAGGGGGCTTCGGGTGGAGGAAGAAGAAGGAGAAGTAATGCCAACCAAAGAAAATCTCCCGACTAAAAAAATTTCCCAACCAAAGGAGCCAATCGAAAAATTTCCAACCCTTTGCACGAAGAGTCGTGCGGCTTTTATATAATGGGAAGAAGGGTATCCGCTGAGTTGGCGCCCAGTGGGCGCCCCGCGCGTTTTGCGCTTGCCCCATTCGCGCGAGCGGCATCATGATTGAAAAACATTTAATGTGGCCGCTCAATGGTCGGAAAATCCGACTTTTTCGGATTTAGTCCATGGTTATTTTTGGTTTAATCCGATATTCTTGGAATTTTACAGATTTAGTCACTGGGATATTTCGTACATTTGGATATTTACGGATTTGATCCCCGAGATATTTTCCTGCGCAACTCGCCACGTGTGCAGCTTTTTGCCATGTGTGCAGTTTGCCGGTTTTGCTACTCGGAAACTTCGTCAGCTCATATTTTCTCCATCCGGACTCTGATCTGGGCAAACTCAGTTGCGTTGGAATCGTATCGGAGCCCTCTATCCAGTGATATAGAGCTAAGCACCTAGCTCAGGGTTCAAAAAAGTCAACCTTAGGCTCCCCTTTAAGTTTGACCGCCCACAGAACTTTCATCCGGACTCTGATTCCTGCAAACTCAGTTGCGTTGGAAGGATTCTCTATCCAATGATATAGGGGTAAGCACCTTGATAGGGGTTTAGCAAAAAATAAACTTTTGGCTCCCCTCAAGTTTGACCGCCCACAGAACCTTCATTCGAACTCCGATTCCTGCAAACTCGGTTGCGTTGGAACCGTGTTGGGATTCTCTATCCAATGATATAAAGCGAGGTGGCCAATTATCACTTGATCAAAAGTCAACTTTTCACCCCTTAGGGTTTGACTTTCCGTCCAGGGTTTGCATTTCCGGCTCTTCCGGGAGCGCAAAAATGAGGTGCTTACATGGAGCTTGCTAGAATGAAGTGGAGGAAGAAAAAACGCAAGAAAGGGGTTTTCTAAACTCAAAAAGTCGTCAAAGTGACACACATCCCGAGGCCTGTCGTTTTTTTAATATAATTAATTGTATCTGATATGTCAGATCGGATACAAAGCGTTCCTTACATATCCGATGAAATATGTCGGATACAAGGAATATTGTTTGTATCCGATATTTCTTGTCGGATACAAAATAAGCTTGCCTTTGCCGACCTGATGTGTTGGATACAAAAAAAAGAGATGGAAGAAAAGGTTCAAAATTTTTCCTGTATTACCTGTGCACATTTTGATAACTACAAAAATGAAAAGAAAAGAATAAGGGAATAGAAGACAATGAATGAAAAGTTTCTCTAATATATGAATTTCATTTTTACAGGGCCATGTAAATGTACAAGAAATCCTAATCTACTGTGCCTCTGCAGGACCATCCCGCGTCCTCTGCTACGTCCTCCCCTACGGCCTCTACTTGGAGGTCGTTGGTGCCTGAAGACATGTGTCAGAATACGCTAAGCCGCGCAGCGTGGTCTCCGGCCCAGAATGTACTAAATCTGGTACGTATAGTTGTAAGCCAAGTTGTCAGGGAATGGGCCCGTGGGAACAGAGTCCAATGAAGAAGCCTTTGGCTCATCAGGAGCAGGCTCAGCCGGAGCAGGCTCAGCCGGAAGGATAGCTGCCTCAGGCTCAACTGGATCCTCAGTCAAAGCAGTCTCAACTCCCGCAGCTCCAGAGGTCTTGGCAATAGGAAGAGGATCAGGAACAGGGACGACTGTTTCAATGGAAATGAAGTCAGAAATTGAAATGTCATAATCAACCAAAGAAGTGAAACCAAAGCAAGCTTACTAGGGATATCTGCAGCAGGGATTGTAGGATCAGGAATGATTACGGGAGGTGATGCACTATCAGAATTGGCAGTGGAAGCAGGAGCAGGAGATGCAACTGGGATGTCATTGAGGTCAGGAACAGCGGCCTGGATGTCCTCGGGATCAGCAGCCCGAACTGGAGACAAGCCAGAAATAGGAGGGTCTGGCTCAACTGCGACGTCATGATCTGGGGCCGGACCCTGCAAAAATCAAGCAATTCATATCAGAGCAGCAGAGAAATATAGAAGTAAGAGAAATAGCATTGCAAAGAGCTAGATACCTGTCTAGTCCTAGGCTCAGCAACTAGAGCCTCCAGCTCTCTAATCTGAGCATCTCTCTGAGCCACGGTCGCATCGTGCTTAGCAATCACGTCATCAACAGCTGCTCGCTGGCTCTGAAACTGGTCCCTCAGAGCATTCAACTCCTCTACCTGCCAATGAGAAAGGGACTAGAATCATAAATACTGAATTAAAGGAAATGAGATGGAAAAGGCAGATCGTAAACTTACAGTATCATCATGGACCCAGACGAAGATCCTGCCGATCTCAATCACTCCAGCACGGGTAGGCCGATCCATCAGACACCCGATGGATACTCTGTGGAACCACTCGTCATAATCTCCGGCTACTGTAAGCCCCTCTACATCCTCCCATTGGTCAAACTGACCAACATCAAACTCGAGCATGAGGGTAGTAGGACCAACAGGAGGAGGAGGAACTGGAATGCGAGGTATGCAAGTGTGCTGATAGTACAAGTGCTCACCTAGATACATAACCCTACCAAGCCTCCCAAGGAAGCACTGGTAGGGCTGGCGTCGGAGGTCTCACTCAAAAGCATCATGTACTATAAGCTCATGAGCAACCCCGTCATCCACATCATCAAAGCGTGTTGACAAGAGCTGCAAAGAAGAAGAAGAATGTTAGGTATAAACAAGGTACGAAAATAGAAACAAAAGACAAAGGGTTCGGGAATTTTACATCAGATCGTTGGGCATGGTCCAAATGAACCTGAGCGGTACGAGGCTAATTCCTGTCCGCATCCCTGTCAAGCACCGACCACCGTATAGCACGAGGGAACTCAGCAGCACTAGGTATGGGAGATGGACGGAAATAAGTCATGTAAGTATACATGAATATCTGGCAGGAGAAAAACCAGTTAGGGGCGGAAGGATAAAGTTTTGGAATAAAACAAATGCGGTCAGTACCTGTAATATCTGCCAGAAGAATCAGTAGCTAACACCCTCTCCTCTCGGATCGGCCAAACCATGGATCGCTCGGCATAGTCTAGCTAGGATGGTCCCATATATAAGCCAACCCCATGCCAATCTCCTAGTCTGATGGAAGTCTTTCAGGGCATCCAAGAAGGCAAGGCTAACCGCAGTCGTGTCCTCCTGGAAGAAGCAGCACCCGAGCATCAGCAAGAAAATGTGCCAGAAAATAGGTGCAAAATCCTCGGTCTCCGCAGTGATGGTCGCATGCCTCCCCCCAAAGTGATCGATAAGGTTACTATGCAGCCAGCTGAGTTGATCGAGAGTCTGCCGCTCCACCCTTCCCAAGCATCATAGGGTAGGACCGCATATCCCAGAAGAGATCTGATGTCTGCCGCAGAAGGCCGGTCCATCACAATAGTCTGCCCCACCAGTGGGATGCCAGTGATCATAACAAAGTCAGAAGGACGGATCCCGAGCTCAACGTCCGGCAAATGGAATGACTGCATCTTAGGGAAATATCGCTCTATCATGGCGAAGACGAGAGGGCGGTCAGCTCGGAACGATGAATACGGAGAAAGTGGTCAAAGTGGCATCGACTGAACTCTCATCGGAGTGCAGGAGAAAGATCCCTAACTAGCTCACTGAACCTCCCCTAGCTGCCTCGAAGATGAGAGGGTGGATACGGAAGAGGAATATCAGCCCTGATGCACATAGACGGGTGGCGATCCAAGCCACTAAGGAGCTCTGTATCATGAACAGACGCTCTCAACTCCTCTGAGACCTCTAAACGAAAGTTTGAAGCAACATCCCTCTGGGCCTGATTTGAAGCTCCGACTCGCCCTCCGCCCCTCGCTCCAACTTGGTCACAACCTCTCTCTCTACCACGGCCTCTCTCTCGGCCTCTACCCCGACCTCGAGCGGGAGCCACAATGGGCTAAAAGTCAAAAGCAGAAAGTGTGAAGGTTTGTGTAAGGAGGAAAAAGATGAAAGGAAAGAAGAAAGAACAAGTGGCCTACCTCGGCAGAACCCTCTCCATAGCTCTCTCCGAAATCATCCAATGGCTCGAATAGGGTAGCACCCTGATCAAACTCGACCCTAGCTCGAGAAGAAGGCTGATCAGCTAGATCAACCTCCTCTCGCACACGGGAACGACTCCTAGCCATCTACAGGAAACAGGGACGTGTTTTATATTCTTGTCTAACCAAAAATTTTATGTCTGATGGTTTATCAGAAATTTTTGATTCTAAAGAATTTTGTCCTAGTCCCGAAGATGTCTACAAGGCTTAATATCTACTAATTTATTGTGATTTCAGGATTGCAATATATACTCAGGAAAGCAAGACAGATATGCAGTACAAAAGCAAAGGGAAGAAATCAATCAAAAAGGGCCTAATTGACCGAGGGATCAAAGCAGGAATTGCAAGCAATCAGTCTTAAAAAATTGCAGAATTCAGATCAGGGATTGGAAAGCCAAAACAGATTGCAGGAAAAAGAGAAAAAAAAACACAACATGATATTTGAATCAAATTTGAAAATGGGCATTTGAAATTATGTTTCCATCGAAACATTTGAAATACACAAATCATGCAATTCAATGTGAAATAAGCAATTCAGTTGGGGTTCACCACTGGTAGGCAGTCCAAGGATTTCAGTTGCTGTCAATCTAATCAAGTAGACCTACTATGTAGTCGATCAAATAGGGAAAGATTCAACAGAACAAAAAAGATGTTCTTTTGGTTTGCTTACCAATACTGTCGAGCAGCAAGAACAGTGGATTGCAAGAGTGAAATGGAATCAGCAAGGAGCAGGAAGAGCTGCCTAGGCTACCGAAAATCAGAAGAGGTCACCAAAGCTTGGATGACGACGACAGGTAGTGAAAAGTTGCTTGGAAGCAAGGGTCTGAACGGAAACCTAAAATGCCGAACTAAGGTTGGGTCGCAGCAATGGATGAATGATCACCGGAGTTGATAAATCGTCGGAATCAAACGAGGTCGCCGGAGAAGAAGGAAGGTCAGCGTTCGTTGCAGAAAAAGAGAAGTCTGTGTTCGCCTTCGCCTTTGATGTTCGGAGAAGAAAGGAATAGAATGCAAGTCGCAGTCGCGCGCGCAGGTCATATAACCTAGGGTATCCGACAATTAATATCAGGAACAAATGAAGGTTCTTATACCCGCATATTAATATCGGATATAAATAGAAAAGAAAAAAAAAGAGAGGGAAAAAAAGAAAAGAAAAAAAAAGAGAGGGAAAAAGAGAAAAAGAAAAAAAGGAGAAAAGAAAAAAAAAGAGAAAAAGAAGAAAAAAAAAGAGAGGAAAAAAAATAGAAGAGAGAAAAATCTCATATTTTGGTCAAGAATATCAGTAAATTTTTCTGACGTGATTTGCTGCAAAATCAGTTTTCAAAAATCTTATTTTGGTCTTAAAATCCACTTCATAGCCACGAGAGCTCAGTGGAATTTAAGACAGCTTGGAGAAATGCCCCCTTAAAGTTAGGGGATTTTTGGCAAATCACCACCCAAAATTATTTTGCAAAATTTAACCAAGCAAATCATGGTTAAGGAAGTGCAATTTGGGTTTGTCTAGTTTTTGCTGTTCATTGCTTTGCAATTCCTGCAAAGGGGGGCAGTTGTAGACACCCCAAATTGCACTACATAAAAGATGAATAATTGGCTAAAATCATTAAAAAAAAACAATGTTCCTTTTGTATCCGACAGATCATGTCGGATACAAAGAGTTGCGTTAATATCCGACCTGTGTTGCCGGATACTAATGTTTTGCTGCAAACTTTTAAAATTCCGAGAGTTTTCACTTTTTTATTGTTTTACCTATCTCTAAGAGTGGGAATTCTCGAAAATGGCCATAGGGTTTAAGTTGATGGATTCTAGATATAATTTTGTGTCTACCATTAGGGCATCCCTTTGCCCTAGCCTTTGCCTATAAATAGGAGGCCTCTCTTCAAGCAAAAGGGGCCAGAAGTTGGAGATTGGAGAGCTCCAAGTGAAGAAGGTAATCTCTACTTCACTGCTTTCAGAACTCCAGAAGGGAACCCCTGCCTCTCTGCTTTCAGAACTTCAGGTAAGCTTGGAACTCTTTTCTTTTCTAGTAATAATTTCTAGAATTATTCTGTCTTCTACCTCTTCGGTAGAATAAAGCCATTGTGTGTGGTTGTTATCCAAAACTATTTCTAAGTACCTTAAGACTCCTCTCTAGCCTTAAAACGTATAGTTTTAATGTTTTGTTTAGGATGTGTGATGATTTATTGATGAAATATAAAGGAATACATTAGATCTCCTTTTTCTTACATATTTCAATTTTTCACCTTGTTTTCTCATTTTTTATGCTTTTTGATGTTTTTAGTCATTTGGGCTGAGATCTTGGATCCGCCATTGTCCATATGGTAGATCTGGGATCAGAAGCCTTCCAGTAATCTCTAGGCTTTCAAGAGGTGGTTTTGGAGTCATTTTTGGTTTTTGAGAGAAGACCTTACGGTCTAAGCTCTCTTCATCAACGTGGGTATATTTGGTTTGATTTCTCTTGTTTAATGAAAATTATGGGCTAGATCTATGCCCTAGGTTGTTCAAATTCAGTTCTGTATCATGCAGTGGTTTTGGAGTCATTTTTGGTTTTTGAGAGAAGACCCTATGGTCTGAGCTCTACCCTTTTGATGTTTTTCATCAAAGTGGGTATATTTTGTTTTATTTCTTTGATTTAATGAAAAATATGGGCTAGATCTATGTCCTAGACTGCTCAGATTCAGTTCTGCAATTTTTTTGTAAAAATGATTTTTTTAATTTATGCCTAGATTTCAAGGATTTAATTTAAAGCCTGATTTTTGAAGTTTTCATTTTAAATTTGTTTTCTTTGGATTTCAGTCAATCATGAAGCCTAGGACGTGGCTTTGTTTTCATAAAGAAGGATCTAGAATAAATTGGATCATTCACATGGAAATAAGCCATACATTCTTTTGTTTCCTTTTACTTTGTTTTGATTTTTATTAGCAAGCATTTTTGTAGCATGAACAACACTTGGCAACCACTTTGTGTGGATGAATAGGGGTGCGTAACACCTTCCCCTATTCATAATCTAATCCCCTTACCCATTTCTGGATTTTTATTTTAAAGTGGAGTTATTTTTACTCTAGTTTTGCCTTTTTTGCTTTATTTAATGATTTTGGTGTCCATTCACACCTTAAAATTGAATGGTGGCGAATCTTCCCTTTTACGAATCCCGTGAGATGACCTGAAAGTCACGAGATTGATTTTTTTCCATGTCTCACAATACTCTAAAAATAACTCTCAAATCTATATATCCAAAAGAATAATTACATCCCATTGATAGTTTCAAAAAAAAAACTAAATACAATAATATAAAGAGAACCTTACTACGGGTAGTAAAAGTCATCGGGCCTGCGCTCAAGCACACCCTCAATATCTGCCCAAGTACGTGGCTCACCAAGCGGATCTGAAAACAAATACGGTAAAACAAAACGCGTGAGACTTAAAGTCCCAGTAAGTAGCAAACATGCATGAAAGGAAGCTGTAAGCACCTCATTTTTGCACCCCTCGGAAATGCGGAAAATGAAAACCCTAGCTGAAAAATCAAACCTTGTGGGGGGCAAAAGTTGACTCTTTGATCAAGTGATAATTAGCCACCTTGCCTTATCCCAGTGGATAGAAAATCCCGATACGATTCTAACGCAATTAAGTTTGCAAGAATTGGAGCCCTGATGGAAAAGATATGAGCAAAACAGTCCTAGGGGCAAATCAGTCAAAGTTTAAAATATCTTAATTAAGCTAATTAAGATAAATGGGAAATAATAAAAATTGGTGGAGCATGATTTGTCCGAGTGGGCGGCTGAGTCACCTCAGCCGTCAACTCAAACCAAAAAAGGGGAGGAATTCGCAATTGCATATGGTGTGCGGTTGATTTTTTGGCTACCGCTCGCGCTAGCCAATCAACGAAAGCGACGCGTGAAAAGTAACTGCACTTACAGTGCGGTTGCATGGTGCGCCAGACTGCACCTGACCAGTTTGTCCCCTCATCATAGTTGAAAAGACAGGACCAAAACCGCACATACCCTGCGGTTTCGACCAAACTGAACAGTATGTGCGGTTATTGTTCATTTTCGGCACAACCATACCGAGTATGCGGTTTTGTCTCTATTTTCTATAAATAGAAAATCCGAACAGTAGACAAGGGCTGACTCTTTTGGGTTGTTTTCCACTTCTTCTCCCCCAACCCACCTGGTACGAAATCTTCCCCTTTTGCTCCACTTTGCTCCTCCAAACCCTAAACACCATTCTTTGACCATCTGATCCTTCTCCACTCTCTTCTTCCTCACTTAAGCCTAGAAGGAGAACAAGAGTTGGTATCTCTCGATGTTGTAAGGAGCTGCTCCAGCCACTTTCCTTGCCTTAAGGGGGTTCCTTACACTCCACACAAGGGTTTAAACCCCAAGGTATTGTTTCCTATCAATATTTGTTTCACATATATGGAAATGAGGCGATTTCAAGAAGGTTTTACAGGTCTTGTATTTCTTGCTTGAAAGCTGTCCTTTTTAACATGACTTTTTATGTGTCTTCTTCTCATTTCCATCATATAAAAATGCCTCCCATGGTAAGGGGAGTTCGTATGCCTTCAAGAGAGGGAGAGAGTCCCCCCTTAGGTGGTTTTAATGGTTGCTATCTTGCTGTTTTATCATCATCTACTGCTCATTTGAACGGGGGGAGCTTGTTACCCCCTTGATTGCGTGTTTTTTGTACCCTGTGTAATCCCCCTTCTCTTCCCTTCTTAATGAGTTACTTTTGTGCCCGATAAGGTGCTGGTTTCAACAGGTTTAGTGATTGTGAAATATGCATGTTTGTACGTGTGAGCATGATCCCCTCCCCTTTTAGTATGTTGCCGTTTTGAATCACTAACATGTCCCTCCGTGTCTCTTTTAACTTATTTGTTTTTTTTTTTGCGTATTAATATACTCCCCCCACCTTAGGTGCATGCTAGGCCCCTTCAATGGCACTGCTATCTTTTCTTTTGCATGAACATGGGTATACATATTGTTGAGTCATAGCATGAAATATTTTAGGCATCTGTTTTGTTTGAATTTCGTTAACTCTTGTGTTTGCTTGGCTTGTGGATTGAGAGACCGAAACAGGGACTGCTTGGTCCCTGTTCAGCTGTAGAAATATCTCAAAGGGGGGAGAGGCAAAACCCTAGGCCTTCTCCCCCTTTTCTCTTTGATACCAAAGTCCCCAAAAAGAGACCAAAAGAGGCGCTTCCTCCCTCCACTGAATCATTGTGGGCCCACACAGGGGCCTATATGACTGCTAGAACACCCTGGAGAGAAGCTGAGCTGAATCCCATGGCCATTTTGCCTTTCCTGGATTTTCGGGCCCGAGCCTCATACTCAGAGTGGTTCGAACGAAACCGCACTTGATTTGCGGTTGTGCCTTGACTGCACAGAATGTGCGGTCAGTTCCCAAAAACCCTTAAAAAATCCATTTTGGGACCCGATTGGACTCAATCCGATCCGAATGCACATGACCCGACCTATGGGGTTTTTTAGGGTGAACCCAAATCCATTTTGAGACTGTGGGCCCGAATGGGCCACCTTGGCTTTGTGGGCCCTCCAATGGGGCCCACAAAATCAAACTTATTTCATTCTAAGCTAAGAAGATAAAAATCAAGTAAAGGGACCCACACCGCTCAAGTGGTCCTGCCAGACTTAACCAAATTGAATGCTGGATTAGGAATCAGGTGAGTGAGAGACTAAAGTTGACTCCAACCAGGAAAACCTATGGGACTCGTCATTTGACGGGGCGGACCGAAGTGTCTACGGACTTCCCCGTACCGTAACTGAGAACTTGCAGAGAATCTCTAGCCGCAGACTAAACCTTAATAGACAAACATAGGCACCCAGGTGTTTGCCTGCACCCCATCAGGCAGTGGCAACTCCAAATTCCTTTATTTTACCCTTTAGGAGGCACGCACCTTTTCTGTGCGCCTCGCCGATGCGGCGTTCCGACGTGCGCACAGAAGTAGTTGATGCAATTCACATAATATCATGATTGGAACAGTTTAGGCAATTTATATAACATTAAATGAATAAAAGTAGTTCATGCAATTCATATTATTAAGTCAAGCATCTAATTAATATAACACATAATGTAAAACAAACCTTTCAAATCAATGAGTAAAACCAGTATTTAACCAAAGCCAAGTGAGATCTACACCGTCACTGCCAATCAACCACAGTCAAGTGAGATCTACACCATCACTTCAAATCACATAAAAGGAGCTCTTCATATTTTTACCAAACTCAAATCAATATTCACAATGCATAAGAAATAACCAATAAGCACTTCACATCCAAAGCCAATTCACAGTAGAATACATACCCCATAAAGTCTACAAATTACGTATTTGAGAAGTGGGATAGTCCTAGAATCCGCAATAAAGTCACCATTACAAAAAATCAACGGATTCCGAGACAAAAAGTTTCGGACCTCAAAATATTCTAATTCTGGTTAAAAACGTTGACTTTTCGGTGTATAATTTTTCTAGACAAATTTACAAGGAGTTTCGGGCACAAATTTTGGTTGTAGTCTATTGAAGGGTAAACAAATCTCCTAGAATTTTATGGGCTTCCGAATCACTCATCTGGGTATCA
The DNA here is from genome assembly GCA_947561395.2 of Buxus sempervirens. Taxonomy (NCBI): domain Eukaryota; kingdom Viridiplantae; phylum Streptophyta; class Magnoliopsida; order Buxales; family Buxaceae; genus Buxus; species Buxus sempervirens. The sequence goes on along the minus strand of OX387183.1, from coordinate 38,564,969 downwards.
AACCCAAAACGGGATTTTTGATAAAAATTGGGAAAACTGGAAATTTAGGCATGAACTGGAAAGTTGAGTTTTTATTGGTTGGGAATTGGGCCTTGGGAATATTTTTATTGGCTCCAAATGGGGGGTAAAACCTTATTTACATGTAAAGACTTAAGTAAATTGAGAAATAAATACACAGGGCATTTACTTAAATGTCTTCAGGGCATTTACTTAAATGTCTTTCATGGAAATAAGGGTGTTGTGGTGCTGTGTGGGAGGCCTCTTTCATGGAAATAAGGGTGCTGTGTGGGAGGCCTGGGCTGTTTGGGAAAAGGTTGGGGGAGAAAGGGATGAAGAACTGTCAAAACAGGGTCCACGATTAATTGCCCAGGGGCGATTAGCCCAACGTTCGGGCATTGAAGCTAAGGTTTGTGCGTTAAAGGGTAAATCAGGGCCAACGTGCGCACGGTAAGGTCAACGTTCGCGCGTTAAGGTCGCAATTAGCCTTGGCAATTAATCTTGGTTCACTCTTAGCTTTAACAGAACTGATTTTTGGGGGTCTTGGCTCAAGATTAATCACCCATTTTTAGGATTAATTGCCACCTTGGGTTTTCAAATATTTTTGGCTATTTTTAACTCAAAACTCATAACAACCCTATCCGACCTTCCCAATACCAAATATGATGATTCTAAAACATCCCAACATACTCAAAAACACTTCCCAACACAGGAATCCATACCAAATCCTCATGAACATAAATCCAACATATAAAACATCATTCAAGATACCAAACTTAAACCCTAACCAGAAGTATAACCAATAGAGGTTGCAAATCCATGTCAAATCAAAAGAAAACTAAACAAGATAATCCGATAAACCAAACCCTCCGAATTTTAGAAGAAAAACCCAAAATGCAAGAGATTTTCCAATTTAAGTCAAACCCTATGAGTGAGAAATACAAAAATCTGATAAATTCATTTTAGTTGAAGGGTTTGCTACTTACTTGATAATGGAGAAGCAAAACTTCTCTTCAAGCTTTCCTCTTCTTCTCCTCCTTCTTATTTGTGCGCGCGTGGGAAACGCGGCACGGGGTAATTCGGAGTCGCCACCGCCTGATGGGGTGCAGGCGGACACCTGGGTGCCTAATCTTGTCTATTTAAGGCTTTTGGTCTGCGGCTTGAGATTCTAAGTCGGTTCTCGGTTGTGGTCTAGGGAAGTCCGTAGACACCCCAGTCCACCCCGTCGGATGACGGGTCCCGTGGGTTCCCTACTTTGAGTCAGCATTCTCATTTTAGTTCTCACCCGGTTCCTAATCCCGCATGTAATTCAGATTGAGTCTTGGCGGGACCGCCTGAGTTGGTGTGGGTCCCTTTAGTTGATTTTATCTTTCATTTTAGGGTTTTCTGAGTCTGATTGGGTGGGCCCCGTTGGAAGGCCCAACCGGTGTCCTGAATGGGCTTGAGTTGGCCCGTGTGCCCTTGTGGGCCTCGGCCTATCCTAGGAGGCCCTGTGGGCTTTGGTTAATGTATTGATTTTACATGGGGGTTCAAGTTGGATTATTAAGTTATTTTCATGCAGGCAGTGGGCCGGATTGGTTTGTGGGCCCCTTAGGAAGGCCCACCTGGTGGCCAAGTGATTTTCTGTTATCTCATTTTAGTCTTGCCAAAGTGGGCTGGTCACTGGGCTTGGGGCCCATGATCCAGGTTTCGGGCTTTGAAAGCCCAGTGCTTCAAAGTTTAGGGTTTGTACCCTAACTTGGTTCGGTTAGCGGGCTTTGGTGGACCCGACAGGCCCTAGCCCATGGTCTCGGCCAAACCACGCAGTTTATGTATTCATTCATCACAAGGTGCGGGCGGGCCGCATTGGGCTTGGCCCGCCCGATTCGATTAGTTCATTTTTGCTTAAGTTATTTGGTCCATATGCTTAGGTCCATTGGGCTTGGTGGGCCCCGTTGGAAGGCCCACAAGTGTGCCGGGTCGGACCGGTTGGTCCGGATTCCTAGCTGGGTTTCCGGGTGTCCCGGAAACCCTATCGGTTCACTAGTTTCGGCTAATTACACATCAAAATTCGGCAAGTAATCAGAAACTGTGTAAAAAAAACATTTCTGTGCGTATCCGGAAACTCAGGCCGGATACACAGGGTCTGTGGGTGATCCGGCCAGTGTATCCGGATACTCAGAAGCCATAGGTGATCCGGCCTGAGTATCCGGATCACTCTGGAATTGGCCTTTTTGGGTTTTGGCCTTTTGGGACTGATCCCAGGGGGTTCCAGGGACATGATAAGGGTCTTGTGGGCTCCCGGATGAGCCCACGTATGTTCAGATTGTGTAAAGAAGCCCTCCTTGGCTTCTTTCCTGGCTTCCAGCAAGAGGAAGGGGAATGGGGGGCATGCTTGCATGCACACATGCCAAAAATAGCAAGAAATTAACATAAAATCGATGCGCCTAATCAGTGACATGCATGATTAAAATAAAACAATAGCTACGCATGGGGTATGGATGGCAAGTTGCACGAAACAGCGAGAGGGATAAGACACCCGTGTGGTCCTAGCTATGAGGCAAGGCATGCTTTAAGGGAGGGTGGCTCTAGCATGCATGGACAAATAACTAAACCACGTATATACAACAAGACAAGGACCTAAGCTATCATGCACCACACGTGATTCTCAGCAAAGTCCTACCAGCTATAATCATGCATTTTCGCTTAAAGAAGAAAGGGAAGAAGGGGGTTGCATATGGGGGTACAAAGGATCACATACGGAGGAGGAACATGCTCCTCCCAAAACTCAATACGACCATGTGGACAACAACCACTGGAGATAAAAAAGGGATTAAAGTGAATCCCCATGCTTCCTTAAAAGTCCTACGTAGACTTCTTACCAGTGGTGACTTCATGCCATGGAAGGAATACCACATGCATGCTCATGTCACCTTAGAGAAAAACTCATGCAAAGGATGAGACTGATCTTGGAAATCATTTTAGAAAATTCTTACTTTAACATATGTGCAACACAAGGCTGTTAGGAACCTCACCTGATGGTCCTTGATCTTCTAGGCAATGTGGGGGGTCCTCCTTTGGCTTGAACAGCAACTGGAACTCCTCCTTTGGCCACCACAGCACTTCAGCTCCTCTTGTTTCAGCTAGAATGGAGAAGGGGAGAAGGAGATGAGGGTGGCTTGGGGTGGTAAGGGGAGTTGACAGAAGGCTAGAGGGGTGGGAAGAGGTGGTATTCGTAGGGGAGCAGGTGGGGGAGAAGGGCTGGAGAATAAGAAAAATGATGCCAACCCCGGAAATGAGCTGCTGGTTTGCTATTTATAGAAACATTAATGTATCCGGTAACTCAGGCCGGATACACTAAGCCCTATTCGTATCCGGACTCCAAGTCCGGATACCCTAGCTTCCCTCTGTATCCGGTAACTCAGGCCGGATACATTACTGAATCATTTCGAAATTTAATGCCGCCGCGAATCTGTCGGCCAAGTGGCGCGGATCTCGCGCGAACACCTTTATGTATCCGGTCTTTGAGTCCGGTCATGAAGGATAGGTAGTGTATCCGGTATATGTGACCGGATACAAATCGAAAAATTACAGATTTGCCCTTCGACTTGACCGATTCGACCGATTCGACCGATTTGACCCTTTTTGATATCTACGGATCGCCCGTACGAAATTTTTATATTTAAGATTTAGTCCCTGAGATATTTTGTTGCGTTGGCTGCCACGTGTGCAGTTCTTGCGCCACGTGTGCAGTTTCCGGCTTTTGCTACCCGGAAACTTCGACAGATCATATCTCCCTCAACCGAACTCCGATTTGAGCAAACTCAATTGTGTTAAACTCGTATCGGAGCCCTCTATTTAATGACATGGGGCTAAGCACTTGGCACGGATTCCGAGAAAAAGTCAACTTTTGGCCTTCCCTTAAGTTTGACTACCCTTAGAACCTTTATCCGGACTCTGATTCCTGTAAACCCAGTTGCGCTGGAACCGTGTCGGGATTCTTTATCCGTTGGGCTAAAGTAAGGTTTTTGGCACGGAAATCGAGGAAAAGTCAACTCTTGGCTTTCCCTCAAGTGTGACTGCCCTTAGAACCTTTATCCGGACTCTGATTCCTGCAAACCCAGTTGCGTTGGAACCGTGTCGGGATTCTTTATCCAACTGGATAGACCAAGGTGGCCAAATTTTATCTGATTTAAAGGTCAACTTTTCACCCCTTCAGGGTTTGACTTCTTGGCCGGGTTTTTTACATTTTCTGGCTTTTTGGGAGCGCAAAAATGAGGTGCTTACAGCTGCCCCTCTTTGCCGGAGTCACCTTGCGGATGAACGGCAAAGAGAAAAAGAATCTCATTTTTGCGCCTGGCATTTCCATCGACATGGTTGATGAGCTAAGTCCTTTGAAATTTTCACTTGGAGAGGGAAGCGGCCAAATCATGTGGCGTCACTTCCCGGCTTCGGAGTTTCCTTACCCTTTTCTTTCGGGTTTTTGTAGGGCAACTCTTTAGCCTTTGGTTTAAGTTTTGAAAGAGATGAGATTGGACTTGAGCTCGCCAACCTGTTTCGGCGTCGATGCCAGATACTGGACAATATTCTTTCTTCTTGTTTGTTCCATTAAAGCTTTTAGGTGTTTTTTGACTTTTGATCCATTTTATGTCTTTTACCCGAAGCTTACCTTTCTCTTGACGGCCAAGGGTTGGGTTAGGATGCGGACCGAGTGGGGAAAAGAGGAAGGAAGAGTGGAGGAGGAGCGGCTGTTGGTGAAGAGGTGCTCCCAGCGCTGTCCAGTGCCTCAGAGGGGCCCACACACCTGCTCTAATCTATTTACAAAAGTGTGAAATCAAAATTACAAAAGGGGCCATCTTGCCCGGTGATATCTTCATTTATGCTTCTTCTTCTTCATGTCTTCTTGTCCCTTCTTTGGTAGCTCTGGCTTGTTCTCTTAGAGAGGCTCCCTGGCTGGGCATGACTGTTGCTGGAGATTGGGAAGGAGTCCTTTCCTTATTGCCTCTCCTTTTGATTCAATCCTTGTCATTGGCGAGCGTGGGAGTCCCCCTGGGAAGGATGCTCCACTGGGGATAAGCGGGGATTCCTCACTCTGCCATTTTCCTTTATACGGCCTTCTCCCTCTGCTTGGGTGCGAATTCTTCATGTTCGTTCAAGCTTTTGTCGAGTGCGAGAGGTTCCACCAGGGATTGATGCGAGCTTGCTTGTCTTCTTTCCGCTCTTCTTCGCAAAGCCGGCCTCTTCAGACTGGGCAAGGCTTGAGAAGTCCACATCATCAAGTATCTTACTGCTTGGGAGGACTCAACTGGGGATGCAAGGGTGTCGTCCTTTGTTTGCTGAAGGTCTCCCACTGGGGATTTTGGAGACGACGTCCGTCATCTCACTTTCGGCGTACCTGTGAAGGCAGGAAAAGACGACATGTTAGCCATGGATTAGTTGGGGAGTGCAAAACATTTCTCTTATTCTCTTTTTGCTTCGAGCCTTTTGCCCATTGCAGCCAGCAGCGGCCCTTGCCAAGGTTAAGAGATTATCAACTCAGGTTAGTGGCCCAACGTGGAGCTCCAAACAGTTAAGCAGAACAATTATAGAGAAAACAGGTGTGTCAGTGTGTGCCTGTGTTTGCAATATCAAAGAAATTTCCCAAGGTCAGACGGGACTTGGAGTGCTTGGTACTTTCAGAAGCATTGTCATCACAGGCCATTGTGAAGTCTTTAACTCGGGCGCAACCTGCCGGTTCAGACCCCTCAGATCTGTGCAATTTTCTCAGTTTACTGTCTGCCACTGTCACTGCTCTCGTCTGTATCTTGCTCCGCTTGATCCAGATGCGACCAGTTCTTCTCTCTCTCTCTCTCTTTTTTTTTTTTTTTTTTTTGATTGACTAACCACACAACGCCCTTTTTTCGGGTTTTCGCTGTGTCCAGCCTTTTTAGGAAACTCTGAATTCCGTCATTGCTGATGAACGCAGACCTGACTGTTTGCCTTGATCATTCCTTTCAAGATCCGAGAGGTCTTAGAGATAGGACGAAACATAGGCTGGGTCTCGGCTATGAAAGAAAGGATAGATGGCTCAAAAAGCTTAATTGTTTGGGTTTGCAAAGTGTGCTACTTTTATTATTGGTGGGACTTACATCCTGGCTTATTTGTACCTCTGTTTTTGTTGGGTAAACATTTCCCCATTTTTTGTGTTTCTTTCTTTTTTCTTTTCTTTTTCTATTGCATTCTCTCTTCTTTTTGAGGTTTTTTCTGGGCAAGAGTGCCCTGCTTCTTTTTGCTTTGCCAGGAATGCCCGATTTGATGTGTAGAACACTTGCAATGGGTTGAAAGAATTTTAAGGCTCAAAATTGTCTAACTAGGGGAGAATTTAAGGTATTTGGAAGGATTTACAGTCTAAAGGAGAGTCAAGGATGGCCTCTCTTCATTTCCCAATCAGAATGATCTTAGGCATAGTACAGTTTGACTGCGTCTGCATTTATCGGCTCCGGAAAAATTGCCCCGTCCATTTCTTGCAGGATAAGGGCTCCTCGGGACAGAACCTTGTGGACTACGAATGGCCCTTCGTAGTTCGGCTTGAATTTCCCTCTGTTGTCCTCTTGATGAGGAAAAATTCTCTTTAGTACCAGATCTCCCACTTTGAACTGTCGTGGCTTCACTTTCTTGTTGTAGGCTCGCGCCACTCTCTGTTGATAGAGTTGGCCATGGCACAAAGCCTTGATCCTCTTTTCATCCAATAATTGCAACTGGTCAAATCTGGATTCTTCCCATTCGACGTCACTGATCTCTGCTTCCTTTAGGATTCTGAGCGACGGAATCTGTGCTTCCACTGGGAGGACTGCTTCCATTCCATATACCAAGGAGAACGGGGTTGCCCCGGTCGATGTCCTAATTGACGTCCGATAGGCGTGCAGTGCATAGGGCAGCTTCTCATGCCAGTCTCTGTAAGTGACCACCATTTTCTCAAGTATCCTCTTCAGATTCTTGTTGGCAGCCTCTACTGCCCCATTCATCTTGGGCCGGTATGCCGTGGAGTTCAAATGTCTGATCTTCAGATCTTCACACATCTTTTCCATGTCCTTATTATTCAGATTCTTTGCATTATCAGTGATGATTGCTTCTGGAACTCCGTAGCGACAGACTATGTTGTTTCTAATAAACTTGAGCACATGAGATTTCTTCACATTCACGAAGGACATGGCCTCTACCCACTTGGTAAAGTAGTCAATTGCCACCAAGATGAACCGATGCTCGTTTGAAGCCATTGGATGAACCTGGCCTATCATGTCGATTCCCCAAATGGCGAACGGCCAAGGTGATGTCATGGAGTACAACGTATTCGGCGGTGCATGGATATTGTCGGCATAAATCTGGCATAACTGGCATTTTCTGACATGAGCGTAGCAGTCTGCTTCCATGGTCATCCAATAATAGCCCATCCTTAGAATCTTCCTTGCTAGCATGTGCCCATTCATGTGTGCGCCGCACAACCCTCCATGGACTTCCTCAATCAATTTCTGCGCCTCTGCTTCCCTGACACATAACAGCAGGGAATCGTTGTATGACTTCTTGTACAGCCTACCTCCACTGTAGAAGTATTGCCCTGCCAACCTCTGTATAGTTCGCTTCTCTGCAGCTGAGGCACCCTCCGGCAGGATTCTGCTCCTTATGTATCTCTCGATGTCTGCGTACCAAGGCTCTTCTCCGGGTGCGCTTTTCTCGATACTGAAGCAGTAGATAGGGTAGCGCCGAATTTCTATCTCCAATGGTTGTACCCAGGCGTCATCCGTGATGGTGGCCATTGATGCCAGCGTAGCCAGTGCATCTGCAAACCGGTTCCCGTCTCGTGGCATGTAGTCAAATGTTACGCTTTCAAATTCCTCTTCTAATTCCTTGACCAATTCTTGGTAGGGCACCAACTTTACGTCTCTGGTCTTCCAGTCTCCCATCACTTGATAGATGATAAGACTTGAATCACCAAACACTTTTAGCTCTTGTATATGCATCTCGATTGCCGCTCGCAAGCCTAACACACATGCTTCATATTCGGCCATGTTGCTAGTGCAATCAAACAGAAGTTTTGCTGCTATCGGGTGATGGACACCGTCTGGGGAGATTAGCACTGCTCCGATCCCTTTTCCATTTACATTGACTGCCCCGTCAAAGAACATTTGCCACTTAGTTTCCTCTGTGCCCTCCACGGATTCTGCACACATCACACCTTCATCGGGAAAGTGAGTCAGAAGTGGTTGGTAGTCAGGTAGTGGATGCTCTGCCAAGTGATCCGCCACGGCTTGCCCTTTTATCGCCTTTCTAGTTGTGTAGACAATGTCATACTCAGATAAAAGGACTTGCCATCTGGCAACCCTACCAGTGGAGATCGGCTTCTCAAAGATGTACTTCAATGGATCCAGATTGGAGATTAGTAGGACTGTGTGACTAAGCAAATAGTGTCGGAGCTTCTGAGCTGCCCAGACTAGGGCACAACACGTCTTTTCAAGCACTGTGTATCTGACTTCGATGTTGGTAAATTTCTTGCTTAGGTAGTAGATTGCTTGTTCTTTCCGTCCTTTCTCATCGTGTTGTCCTAACACACATCCTACAGCCGTCTCAGAGACTGTCAGATACATAATCAAGGGTCGTCCTGGGACAGGTGGGACCAATGTTGGTGGACTCATCAGGTAGGCCTTGATCTTATCAAACGCTACTTGACAGTCGTCATTCCAAACCACAGGGTTGTCTTTCTTTAGCAGCTTGAATATAGGCTCACACACAGGAGTCATCTGTGCAATGAACCTACTGATATACTGCAACCTGCCCAAGAACCCTCTCACTTCCTTTTCTGTCGACGGAGGAGGCATCTCCAGAATTGCCTTTGCTTTGACGGGGTCGACCTCAATGCCCCGCTTGCCCACTATGAAACCGAGCAACTTTCCTGAAGTAACTCCAAACACGCACTTGTTTGGGTTAAGCCGAAGTTTGTGCTCCCTGAGTCTGTCGAACACCTTTCCAAGGTTTACCAAGTGGTCTTCTTCTTCCTTGGACTTTGCTATCATATCATCCACATAAACTTCCATTTCCTTGTGTATCATGTCGTGGAATAACAGAGTCATCGCACGCTGATATGTAGCACCCGCATTTTTCAGTCCGAACGGCATCACGCGGGTAACAGTAAGTGCCCCAGTGCGTGATAAAGGATGTTTTCTCCATATCCTCGGGTGCCATTCTTATCTGGTTGTAACCAGAGAAGCCGTCCATGAAAGAGAACATCGAATGCGTTGCTGTATTGTCTACCAGTACATCGATGTGTGGCAATGGGAAGTCGTCCTTCGGACTTGCTCTATTCAGATCTCTATAGTCAACACACATCCTGACTTTCCCGTCTTTCTTGGGAACCGGCACGATGTTGGCCAACCACTCTGGATAGTGAGTTACTTGCAAGAATCCGGCATCCAACTGCTTGGTGACCTCTTCCTTGATCTTCAGGGCCCATTCCGGCTTCGTGCGCCTAAGCTTCTGTTTCACAGGTACGGCCTCAGACTTTGTTGGTAACCGATGCACAACCAAGTCCGTGTCTAACCCGGGCATATCCTCGTATGACCATGCAAACACGTCAGAATAAGATTTAAGAAAATCAAACATCTGTTTTCTCAATAATGGTGACAGCTTTTTACCAATTTGGAGGATCCTTGGTTGTGCTATTTCACTTATGTCAATTGACTCTGTTTCCTCAATGTTGGCCTGGAGACCCTTTTCGTGCCTTTCCAACGCGAGTTGGATTTCGAGCGGGGTCTCCCATGATTCATCGTCGTCCTCATGCTCGAAAGGCTCACAGGGGACGATGTTTGAATCTTCTTGCTGCGATGGGCGAGTGCCCCAATCTGACTTGTCGAGTTCTTGCTCGTTTTCAGGATTGGGCACTGGCTCATGCATTTCATTTATTATTGCCATCCGGACTGGCTTTTCCATTTCCTTTTGTTCTTTTTGTTTAATTATGGCAATCTTATTACCTACCCCGTGCCCCAGATCTTCCAGGTGTGCGTCGGGATTGACACTAAGATTGCGATGCTCAAGTTGCTTATTTCTGTCATTTTCTTTTTCAAACAGATGCAAGTAGTAGGAAGCATTGAGATATTCATTAAAAGTTTCGGCAGTAGCTACAATAGAAAGTTCAGAGGTAGTAGAAACCCCCTTTGGGATAGTAGCTTTGCTGATGGCAAAAGGTGTGGCGCTCCAGTTTTTGAGTGGTGCCTGATCTTCCTGGTGGATAACGACTGCCGCTTCCGGTTCTTCAGCTAGTACCATGTTGGCGCTGTCGTCAGAAGATAGGCAGATAGGATCATGCGCTGCGCATCCCACTGGCTTGTTCTGGCTTCTCTCTGACTGGGGGCCAGATTCTGATGATATCCCCATCCATGCTCCACTGATGGGGATGGCCCATGGTATCTCGTCCCTGGGTGGCGCATATGCGATGGTGACTTCGTTGGCCGGGTCAACTCTGGGGGGTGCAAACATTATGGGTATTCCAGTTGGTATCCCTGGCACCATAGAAGAGTAAGCTGGTGGTGCCCATTTGCCGTAAGCTGCATGGTACACTTCTTCCGGTACCGGCCCTAGCACCTGAGGCATGCTACGGAACATGCGGTTCAAACCATCGCGAGTTCCAGGGTGCGGGATATAGGGGCGCGGAGGAGGCGATCTTGGCCTGCGGGTCGGTGCTCCTGAGCTGTCTCGCCCTTCCATCATGCAGACATACATGATTGGGCCCTCTTCTTGGGAGTCTCCCAGGGGAGCTGGTGGTGGTGCTTCTATGACAGTCGCCGAGTTGATCGGGATCCCATCAGGGATGAACTGCTCATCTGGTGGGGCGAAGGCCATGGTGACTTCGTCGACTGAGTCTAGGGCGACCAGTGCTGGCAGGCCCTCTGGTGACCCCTTAGGAACCAACGGGTCTACTTCCACTATATCCCCAATCATTTCCATAGATGGTGGCTCTTCCCAGAGCATCTGAGCTAGGCCTTGCAGGTAGTCTTCTTCTGCAGCAGGGGTATCCAGAAACTCATCTCCCCATCCCTGGGGGACTATGTCCTCTATAGCCTGAGCCGCTTTACGCTCCATGTTAGCGAAGCGGTGGTACAAGTTCTCGTGTGTGCATATGGGCCAGTGGGGGTCTCTTCCTTCAGTTCTTGCCCTTTTCCTCTCAGCACGATTCCCAAGGAGTCGGGAGTAGTCTTTTGGCTGCGGTCTGAACCCCAGTCCAAAACCAGTAGTCTGCTCATGAGGTCGAATGGCTGCCTTGATTCCCTGCTTATACTTGCCTAATCCATCACCGGCCCTGAGACCCCAGTCTGCGCAGTCAGCAGCGCTGAACATGTACTTTCTCCTCTTTTTCGAGAGTCGTCGCCCCCTTCCAGCTTCAGGGATACGGTTCACCTGCACCATCTCCACTGCTTGGAAGTTGAGTGTGGTGGGCAACTCATAATCCACATAGGGTACTTCGACCCTTTCGAACTCTCGGTGATCCTCAGCATGTACTGTTATAAGTTCGTTGCCTGACATGAACCGGACCATTCTGTGCAGTGTGGAAGATACCGCTCCTGCTTGATGCAGCCAAGGCCTCCCGATCAGCAAATTAAATGAGGCGTTGATATCCATGAGTTCAAACTCCATGGTAAAGGGCCTATCTGCTATTATGATCACCAAAGTGACCTCTCCCAGTGAGTCTCTTCTGGCATTGTCGAAGCCCCTGACATTGTGAGCGCTTGGCTTGATCATCGAAGGATTCAATTGCAAGCTATGGAAGGTCCTCATTGGACATATATTCAGTGCCGATCCATTGTCGATCATGGCCCGCTTTACAACGAGATCTACACATTTCACCGTTATATAGAGTGGCTCAGTATGGTCGCAACCCTCAGGCGGCAGATCTGCTGCAGAGAAGGAGATGGCCTGGGGTGCCATGATCACTGACACCACTGCCCCTAGCTGCTCAGGATCAATGCTTGCTGGTACGTGTGCGTCCCCCAGGACCTTCATTAACACTGCCCTGTGCTTTTCTGAATCAATCAGAAGTCGCATTATGGAGATTTGGGCGGGCACCTTGTTCAACTGCTGGAGGAGGTCGTACTCTGGAGTGAACACACTATGGTGCAAATCTGTGACTTCCTCTTCTGTGGCCCTTCCCTTTCTTTTGAGGGTCGGTGGCAATTCTGTGACCACGTCCTTCCCTCTTTCTTTCCTTTTCGCTTCTGCTTCTGCTTCCTCTCCCTCTGGTACGGGCGGGGGATCGGTGTTTATGTATCGACCAGATCGGGTGATTCGGTCGATTTCTGCTTCAATGGTGGTTGCAGAGGTGGCTTGAAGGTGGAAAGATGTAGTGGGGTAGGGTGGGGATACCCTGTTGTACGAGGGTGGTTCCAGGTTGAGTTGTGAAAGGTTTAGGGTGGGTGGTTCAAATGAAAGGAAGAAAGGGTCTTGTGGAGGTGAGTCCATGATGTCATGGATGTTAAGGGCGGAGGGGTTGGCGAGAGGGGTGGGGTAGAAAAACTCTTGGTCTGTGTGTGGGTGAAAATGCACCAGAGGGAGATCCGTGGGGGAGTCACTGCCATCTCCTTCAACGACGTTCACTGCCCTGCTTTCCTCTGCCGACGTGTCCTCTAAGTCCGTATCAGGGGACTCATCTGAACTCTCATATGGATCAAGCAGGGTTGCAGGTTCAGGAGTGGATGGCGGTTCCTCTTCTTCCATGGCATAAGGGGGGACGAACCACTCTGACGTGCCGTGGGAAGAGGATTCTGAACTTGGCTCTGCTGATAGGAGATCGGAGAGGGATTGTAGATCCGGCTCTGAAGTCGCAGACATATATTCAGGTGGCCATCCGGTAGACATCTGCGGGGGTACCTTTGAACTGCCCACTGACGCGTCCGTGTCCGGTGGCCCATTTCGGAACCAGGGTCCCTCAGAACTGCCGATTCCTTCCCTACGTGGAGGGGATGAGTCACTGATCCATCCGCACTGTACCGGGTTCCATGGCCCTGAGACCTCCTCACTGCTCTGAGGTTCATCCTCAATCGTGCAGACATGGGCCTCTGTATTCTCATTAGCTACCCTTGTTGCCGAGGGGGTTCCTGCTCGAAGCTGCACCCTCACTGTCTGCCCTGGTTGTCCAATAAATGTAGAAGGGTCGAACTGCCTGGTGCCCTGATCGCTGCTCACCTGATTTGCCGTTCTACTAGTGGAGGCTTTTGAGTGATCTGGGAGTGGATTGGTGGTTACGCCAGCTGCTGGAGTCTGGGCCGATGGTGCTGGAGGGTCGACCGTGATGCGCTTACTATCAATCAGGTCTTGGATATCGTGCCTCAAATCCCAGCACCGATTGGTGTGGTGCCCTGGAGCACCAGAGTGGTACTCGCACCGCTCTGCAGCGTTATAGCTTCTGGCGTTGACCAAACGAGGGTTCGGGGGTTTGACTTGCACGTACCCCTTCTTTAGCAAAGTAGGCAGCAACTCTGCCGGCGCATACGGGAGTGGAGTGAAAACCCGCTTCATTCTGGCCTCCATCTCTTCCCTTGTTCTTCTTACCCCTTGGTAAGCAGCTTGTCCGGTTCCTTGGGGTGCCACTGCCTCCGGTCCTTGGGAGAAATGGTGGGGTTGTGTGGGGTATACATAATTCACTGCCTGTTGTTCTGACCTCCTAGGCTCTTGCCCTTGGTTTCTGCTGGCTTGCCCTGACACTGGCCTCCTTGGTGCGGCACTCTGCCCACTGCCATCTATCTTTCCAGCCCTTACTGCGTCTTCAATCCGATCTGCAGTCAAGATCAGGTCATTGAAGTTCGATGTACTCTGCCCCAGCAGCAGAGTGAAGAAAGGTTGGCCCAATGACGCAATAAACAATGACGTCATCTCTTGTTCTAGCAACGGCGGCTGTACTAATGCTGCCAATTCCTTCCAGCGCTTGGCGTATTCTCTTACTGACTCTTGGCTCTTCTTTGCCAGCCTCTGCAATTCTGCCCTCGTCTGCACTATCTGACTGTTCAGGCGGTACTGCTGGATGAAGACTGCTGCCAGGTCATTCCATGTCTTAATCTTAGCCTTGTCTAGACTCAGGAACCAAGAGTAAGCAGCCCCAGTTAATGATTTTTGGAAGAATTGTACCATGATCCGTTCTTCCTTGGCATATTGGCACATGTCGCCTGAGTATGACCTTAAATGGTTCAGTGGGCACCCAGTGCCGTCGAACTGGTGCAACTCAGGGCATTTGAACTTAGCCGGGAGTTGGATATCTGAGAAGAAACAGAGGCTCTCCAGGGTAGCCTCACTTTGCACCGTGCTAGGTTGGAGCTGTTTGAGCTGCTCCTTCAAGGCGGCCATCTCTGTTCTGTTCTCTTCCCTTACTGCTGTCAGCTTCTCCTCAAACTGTACCTCCTGAGTTCTGTACCAGTCCTCATCACCTTGTCCCAGATGGATAGGCAGAAATTGCTCTTGTTGTGCCACATGAAATGGCACTGCCTGTGGTGGTGGTGGTGGCGGTGCTAGGGGAGGGGGGTTCACCGGACGTGGTGGTGGTGCCGCTTCTGCTTGTGGCGGGAACTGGGGTTGCGGCTGCTGGGCGCCTGGTACCACTGGCGGGACCTGCCTCAATTCTCTCAGCTCTGTCATCAATTCCTGGATGATGGTACTCATGCTGTCCATCTTCTGTTGCATCTCATTAACTACTTGCGCATGACTAGACTCTGCAGGATGTTGCCCTGGCGGCGTCTGCTCTCCTTGCTGATCCATTTCGAGCCTTCTCCTCGATCTTAACAGGTACGGACTTCTGAAAGCAATTTTTGGTACCTGATGCGACAATTCGCAGGCATTAGTGCAATATTACACAAATTGATTACACAATTTTATCTGATTGAATTTATTCATTTATTATTTTTTTGTTTTATGATATGATTTGACTAACTGGTCTATTTTAGCTACCCTAAGGCAACAAGGGAAGAGAACCTGGTTTCGAATCAAATGATCTATTTTAGTTACCCGTAGGTAACAAGGAAAGAGAACCTTAAGGAATTTAGATGACTGATCTATTTTGGCTATCCTAAGACGACCGGGGAAGAGAACCCTAATGACCAAATCTATTTTAGCTACCCGCAGGTAACTGGGAGAGAGAACCCTACCTTTTTTGGAAGCTGATCTATTTTAGCCGCTCGGAAGCGACTGGGAAAGAGAACCCTATTTTTTCGAAAGCTGATCTATTTTAGTCGCTTGGAAGCGACTGGGAAAGAGAACCCGGTTGAACTAATCTATTTTAGCTGTTTAGGCAAGGAAAGAGAACCTTCAATTTAAGGGGTTTTGTTTGAGCTCAGAATCACAGGGTTCGACCAATCAAGGTCTCAGAACGGGGACTGAAGAACAGCACTCAGGGTTGCCTTAACCAAATCCTGACTCACTCGTCGGGGGTCTCGGCGATACAAAGATTCGGCTAGTAGTACCCGGACGCTCCGCAGCCAATATCCGATTCACTCACCGGCGGCTTTGGTGTCACTAAAAGGGGTAGGCTATGCCAGGACGCTCCTCCACCAATATCCAACTCATCCGTTGGCGGCTTCGGTGCCCTAAGAATTCGGCTAGTAGTACCCGGACGCTCCGCAGCCAATATCCGATTCAATCACCGGCGGCTTTGGTGTCACTAAAAGGGGTAGGCTATGCCAGGACGCTCCTCCACCAATACCCGACTCATCCGTCGGCGGCTTCGGTGCCCTAAGAATTCGGCTAGTAGTACCCGGACGCTCCGCAGCCAATATCCGATTCACTCATCGGCGGCTTTGGTGTCACCAAAAGGGGTAGGCTATGCCAGGACGCTCCTCCACCAATACCCGACTCATCCGTCGGCGGCTTCGGTGCCCTAAGAATTCGGCTAGTAGTACCCGGACGCTCCGCAGCCAATATCCGATTCACTCACCGGCGGCTTTGGTGTCACTAAAAAGGGTAGGCTATGCCAGGACGCTCCTCCACCAATATCCGACTCATCCGTCGGCGGCCTTGGTGTCACTAAAAGGGGTAGGCTATGCCAGGACGCTCCTCCACCAATATCCGACTCATCCGTCGGCGGCTTCGGTGCCCTACAGGTTTGACCGTATGATCTTGAAAAGATGCAGACGGGTGTGATCTGAGCTCAAAGTCTCGGGTGTTTTCAAACACTTGCCGGGTTTGGCGATCTCAATGAGAGAGATGCAATCAAAGGTAATTAGGTGGTCGCAGCGACCAAGCACATTGCAATTATCTGGAGAGAGGTGGTCTGTCGGAGACCGATTTGCCCTATTGGAGGGAATTAATTATTTTATCTCTTGTTCTTATTAAGTTTGCACAATATGTAGCAAAGTAGAAATAAATTCATGCTTTAATCAAAAGGCGCCGTCACGGCACAAAGTACATTATCATTCATGGCAAAATACAACAAAGCCAAAGTCTAGCTAGGTTGGTCATCATCATAATGGGAGGACACGTCCTGCCTCCTCAAGGCTCGCAGAAGCTTGTTCCGCAGACGTCGGTCCTCCTCAGCGCGCTTCCGCACTAATTCCATTTCATGTTGCAAGGCCGTATTGGCCTGCCTACTCTCCCGTTCCGAGTCCACATAAGCTGAATGGATACGGGAGTGAGTCTCATGCAGTTCGGCCACCCTGTCCCTATATGTGTTAGGGGGCGGAACTGGAATGTCGCCTGATGCGACAGACTGAAGAGGTGGGGGGCCGTCATGGCCAAATTCCCGAGCTATCCATTGCTCGTAGTCTCGAAAGTGCGATTCGATGAAGACATCTTCTCGATATATGCAAACTGTCTTCCATTCCGCCAGCAGTTGTGTCCTTAACCCTTTGGTGAGTGGACCAATCAAACTGCTCATGTCATCCTTGACCGGGATTCCCTGCGGTTTCCCAAATTGTCTCAGAACCCGGATCGGATAGTACGGCACGGCATGGGTGAGTCCGATCAGGGCAAGTCCCTCCCTTTTCTTGAAAGCTATGATGGGGGTGTAGGGGATGTTGTAGGTACCCCACCATCTAATGTCTGTTTCTCCCTTCAGGTGGAGAAAATGGTTAAACCAATCCTCACGGGCGGGTAGGTCTGGTTTGATCTCTCTTTGAGCCAACCAATGAATATTGTCACCGGTTGCCTTGTAATATGCACTGACAGGTGATGACACCATCAGGTGGTCTTGCAGCCAAAGGTGGAGAAGGGGAGCGCACCTTTGAAACCTCCGGGTTCCGTTTTTGGACAAAGTCAGGGAATGGAACAGTTGAGCTAGGATCAGTGGCATGATTCGGTATCCTGCTCTGAGTTGATCCACAACTTCCATGAGGGCCAAATTAATGGTGTCTCCCCCAGTTGGAAAGAAGATTTGTGATAGAACCACAAGGGTGAAGGTGTCAAACCAAGCCCGGGGTCTTTCCTGCTTTTTGTTTCTCATTTTCTCAGCTAGGAATGTTTTAGAGATCCGAGTAAATGATTTGTCACCTCCTAAGGTCTGAAATTCTCCCCTTGAGAGGCCAAAGAAAATACAAGCTTCATTCTTGTAACTTTCTTTGAGACTTGGCCTAGCGGGTTCTCCTAAGTCATGAAATCGGAGGAACAGGTCAAGTTCCTCAATTGTGGGAGTCAACTCATAGACCCCGAATCGAAGCACTGAAAGCTGGGGATCCCAGAAAAGCAGGGCTGCCTGGATCATATCCCAGTTAATCGGCACATTTAACAGGGACAAAGTCTGTCCCATGTGGTATTTGTGCTCCCATTCAATCTGCTCACTCCCTTGGAGCTGCCTTGTCCAAGAACGGATCCAGGGGGTATCCCAGGCACACTTCTCTATCCTAGGGAAACGGGTTCTCTCAGATGAGGATGAAGACGCCATGCCAACTATCCGATCAAAATTCCGAGTCAAATTAAGGTTCCACACCAAGACTCTAAGTTAGTCCTAAGACATGCATAATTTTAAGCGAAAGAGATAACAACTAGCAGTTCTATCATGCTTTACCAAAATGAGCAAAAAAACGAACAGTGCGGAATTTAACTCAGGCACACATGGTGTGTGGTCCTAGGGGTTGGCGCCAGTTAAGGCGCGACTCCTAGACATACTTGTGTAAAGGAGCACATTCAAGTCCTGATCAGTCTTTCTGTCTTTCATCTGCTTCCGGTGTCGGACCATAGCGAAATTACAACTTGCCATCGAGGGCAAATTTTTACAAGATATTTACAAACGATGCGAAGAATTCATCCTTAAGGCTGTTGGGAGCCAAAAGGGAGGATACAAATTGCTTTCAAAGTGGGTAGGCTAAAAATCCCTAAATCTAGGGTTTAGTACCCTGGCATGCTTTCATCTGTTTGTCTGATCTGGCCTGCTTTCGTCTGCTCTAAAAGACCAATCTGGACTTAAAGTGCTCCCAGCGAACTCTAATGGGTCAAGACCCATAGCATACAGGACTCCATGCATGGATCTGGGGTGGTTCCCCTGATCATGGTTAGGTGAGTTTCCTAAGCCAGGGCCGAGGTAGCCCTAGCATCTAGGGTTTACTCAATTTGATGCAAGAAGTGGGGGTTGCTGCCCCTGATGGACTCTGGATTTTATTTCAATTTTATTCATCATTCACATCCTACTCACCCTCTCATGCTCAACGCAAGGTTCATTCAGAAACGTTAGGTGGGGAAGGATACCCAGCCCGAGACATAAGCCTACAAGGGTCTGGACCAGTACTGGATCCTCGCGTGCCACGGCAAGAAACCAGTGGTGC
The DNA here is from genome assembly GCA_947561395.2 of Buxus sempervirens. Taxonomy (NCBI): domain Eukaryota; kingdom Viridiplantae; phylum Streptophyta; class Magnoliopsida; order Buxales; family Buxaceae; genus Buxus; species Buxus sempervirens. The sequence goes on along the minus strand of OX387183.1, from coordinate 38,546,235 downwards.
TAATGGACTCCAGAAAACTGGGGGGATGGGTTTACCCTGCTTTCCCCGGCAAGCCACGGGAGCGTAGGTGCTAATACCATCCCAAAGATCAGTTCATAGTAAGAAGAAGGGTAGGCTGCTAGAGAGGTCTAAGTTTTGGTAAAGAAGTAGCAATATCCGATTCACTCATCTATCAAAGGTCGGATCATTCACGCATCCTCCCTCGTGCATGTCACCCCACGCAGTTTTATCACACAAAATGCGGGAATTTAAAATTTACATCTATGCCATCATCCATCCACGGTGTGGTGGTGTGCCCGTGTGTGCAGTTGGGCTGCGTGCTGTGCCTATACGGGCGAGTTTGGTTTGGATTTAGGTGATAAAGGAATCCCTACCGCCTCGTATAGTAAGGTGCAGAATTGGCACGTTTTACGATGTCCTGGGAGAATCCCCAGGTAAGTGGAGGGTCACAGGGGACCTCTTAAATTCCACTTGCCTTAGGCAATTATCGCGTCCTTGTGGCAGGACTCCCCAGAACACGTAGTCACGTGTATTCTGTACTTTGCTAAACGGGGTAGCAAAAGTTCCTAGAATATCGCCTAATTCCCTCTTAAGCTGACTCAGTCTAAGCAGGGTCATACTGGGCTGAGTGGTCCCCAGCAGAGTCGCTAGGCTGTGCGCGCGTGGGAAACGCGGCACGGGGTAATTCGGAGTCGCCACCGCTTGATGGGGTGCAGGCGGACACCTGGGTGCCTAATCTTGTCTATTTAAGGCTTTTGGTCTGCGGCTTGAGATTCTAAGTCGGTTCTCGGTTGTGGTCTGGGGAAGTCCGTAGACACCCCAGTCCACCCCGTCGGATGACGGGTCCCGTGGGTTCCCTACTTTGAGTCAGCATTCTCATTTTAGTTCTCACCCGGTTCCTAATCCCGCATGTAATTCAGATTGAGTCTTGGCGGGACCGCCTGAGTTGGTGTGGGTCCCTTTAGTTGATTTTATCTTTCATTTTAGGGTTTTCTGAGTCTGATTGGGTGGGCCCCGTTGGAAGGCCCAACCGGTGTCCTGAATGGGCTTGAGTTGGCCCGTGTGCCCTTGTGGGCCTCGGCCTATCCTAGGAGGTCCTGTGGGCTTTGGTTAATGTATTGATTTTACATGGGGGTTCAAGTTGGATTATTAAGTTATTTTCATGCAGGCAGTGGGCCGGATTGGTTTGTGGGCCCCTTAGGAAGGCCCACCTGGTGGCCAAGTGATTTTCTGTTATCTCATTTTAGTCTTGCCAAAGTGGGCTGGTCACTGGGCTTGGGGCCCATGATCCAGGTTTCGGGCTTTGAAAGCCCAGTGCTTCAAAGTTTAGGGTTTGTACCCTAACTTGGTTCGGTTAGCGGGCTTTGGTGGACCCGACAGGCCCTAGCCCATGGTCTCGGCCAAACCACGCAGTTTATGTATTCATTCATCACAAGGTGCGGGCGGGCCGCATTGGGCTTGGCCCGCCCGATTCGATTAGTTCATTTTTGCTTAAGTTATTTGGTCCATATGCTTAGGTCCATTGGGCTTGGTGGGCCCCGTTGGAAGGCCCACAAGTGTGCCGGGTCGGACCGGTTGGTCCGGATTCCTAGCTGGGTTTCCGGGTGTCCCGGAAACCCTATCGGTTCACTAGTTTCGGCTAATTACACATCAAAATTCGGCAAGTAATCAGAAACTGTGTAAAAAAACATTTCTGTGCGTATCCGGAAACTCAGGCCGGATACACAGGGTCTGTGGGTGATCCGGCCAGTGTATCCGGATACTCAGAAGCCATAGGTGATCCGGCCTGAGTATCCGGATCACTCTGGAATTGGCCTTTTTGGGTTTTGGCCTTTTGGGACTGATCCCAGGGGGTTCCAGGGACATGATAAGGGTCTTGTGGGCTCCCGGATGAGCCCACGTATGTTCAGATTGTGTAAAGAAGCCCTCCTTGGCTTCTTTCCTGGCTTCCAGCAAGAGGAAGGGGAATGGGGGGCATGCTTGCATGCACACATGCCAAAAATAGCAAGAAATTAACATAAAATCGATGCGCCTAATCAGTGACATGCATGATTAAAATAAAACAGTAGCTACGCATGGGGTATGGATGGCAAGTTGCACGAAACAGCGAGAGGGATAAGACACCCGTGTGGTCCTAGCTATGAGGCAAGGCATGCTTTAAGGGAGGGTGGCTCTAGCATGCATGGACAAATAACTAAACCACGTATATACAACAAGACAAGGACCTAAGCTATCATGCACCACACGTGATTCTCAGCAAAGTCCTACCAGCTATAATCATGCATTTTCGCTTAAAGAAGAAAGGGAAGAAGGGGGTTGCATATGGGGGTACAAAGGATCACATACGGAGGAGGAACATGCTCCTCCCAAAACTCAATACGACCATGTGGACAACAACCACTGGAGATAAAAAAGGGATTAAAGTGAATCCCCATGCTTCCTTAAAAGTCCTACGTAGACTTCTTACCAGTGGTGACTTCATGCCATGGAAGGAATACCACATGCATGCTCATGTCACCTTAGAGAAAAACTCATGCAAAGGATGAGACTGATCTTGGAAATCATTTTAGAAAATTCTTACTTTAACATATGTGCAACACAAGGCTGTTAGGAACCTCACCTGATGGTCCTTGATCTTCTAGGCAATGTGGGGGGTCCTCCTTTGGCTTGAACAGCAACTGGAACTCCTCCTTTGGCCACCATAGCACTTCAGCTCCTCTTGTTTCAGCTAGAATGGAGAAGGGGAGAAGGAGATGAGGGTGGCTTGGGGTGGTAAGGGGAGTTGACAGAAGGCTAGAGGGGTGGGAAGAGGTGGTATTCGTAGGGGAGCAGGTGGGGGAGAAGGGCTGGAGAATAAGAAAAATGATGCCAACCCCGGAAATGAGCTGCTGGTTTGCTATTTATAGAAACATTAATGTATCCGGTAACTCAGGCCGGATACACTAAGCCCTATTCATATCCGGACTCCAAGTCCGGATACCCTAGCTTCCCTCTGTATCCGGTAACTCAGGCCGGATACATTACTGAATCATTTCGAAATTTAATGCCGCCGCGAATCTGTCGGCCAAGTGGCGCGGATCTCGCGCGAACACCTTTATGTATCCGGTCTTTGAGTCCGGTCATGAAGGATAGGTAGTGTATCCGGTATATGTGACCGGATACAAATCGAAAAATTACAGATTTGCCCTTCGACTTGACCGATTCGACCGATTCGACCGATTTGACCCTTTTTGATATCTACGGATCGCCCGTACGAAATTTTTATATTTAAGATTTAGTCCCTGAGATATTTTGTTGCGTTGGCTGCCACGTGTGCAGTTCTTGCGCCACGTGTGCAGTTTCCGGCTTTTGCTACCCGGAAACTTCGACAGATCATATCTCCCTCAACCGAACTCCGATTTGAGCAAACTCAATTGTGTTAAACTCGTATCGGAGCCCTCTATTTAATGACATGGGGCTAAGCACTTGGCACGGATTCCGAGAAAAAGTCAACTTTTGGCCTTCCCTTAAGTTTGACTACCCTTAGAACCTTTATCCGGACTCTGATTCCTGTAAACCCAGTTGCGCTGGAACCGTGTCGGGATTCTTTATCCGTTGGGCTAAAGTAAGGTTTTTGGCACGGAAATCGAGGAAAAGTCAACTCTTGGCTTTCCCTCAAGTGTGACTGCCCTTAGAACCTTTATCCGGACTCTGATTCCTGCAAACCCAGTTGCGTTGGAACCGTGTCGGGATTCTTTATCCAACTGGATAGACCAAGGTGGCCAAATTTTATCTGATTTAAAGGTCAACTTTTCACCCCTTCAGGGTTTGACTTCTTGGCCGGGTTTTTTACATTTTCTGGCTTTTTGGGAGCGCAAAAATGAGGTGCTTACATTATTCTTCTCCAAGCCTTCAAGCAAGCTCACACTCTTTTCCTCTTGTTCTATACGTTCAAGACAAAGAAAGGCGGTTCTTAAGACATCAAATATTTAGTTAGGGCATCCCTTTTTATATGCCCAACTTTTGTTTATCAAAGTTGCCCCCTCAACAAGCATTTTATTCTCAATAAACCCTTGGGTGTACCTAAGGGTTATCAAGGGGGGTACTTGAGTGTTATAAGGAGGGGTACCTTAGTGTTAGGTGGTGGGTACCTTGGTGTTTCAAGGGGGTTTGCCTTAGTTACTCAAGGGGGTATACTTTAAGTAAACTTGGGGTATACCTTGGTCAACACAAGAAGGGGTACCTTACTTATAGGAGGGGGTACCTCTAGGTAATACAAGGGGTGTACCCTAGGTAATGTAAGGGGTGTACCTTAGTAATATAAAAGGGTATTCTAGTTATACAAAGGGGGTACCCTAGCTATATAAGGGGGTGTACCTTAGTTATTCAAGGGGGTACCCTAGCTAAAACAGTGGGGTATCTTGGGTATTCAAGTGGGGTACCTTAGGTATAATTGCGGGGTACTTTAGGTATACATGAGGGGTACCTTAGGTAATACAAGTGAGGTACCTTAAGTATACAAGTGGGGTACCTTAGGTAAAACAAGAGGGTACCTTAGATAAAATAGTGGGGTACTTTAGGTAAATCAAGGGGGTACTTTAGGTGAAACAAAGGGGTACCTTAGGCTAACACATGGGGGTACCTTAGGTAGTACTTGGGTGGTACCTTGGGTAACACTTGGATGTACTTTGAGTAGTACATGGGGGTACTTTAGGTGTGCTTTGGTGGTACCTTGGGTAATGCTTGGGTGGTCCTCTAGGTACTATTAGGAATTACTTGGGGTACATTTGAGAGGTACCTTGGGTAGTGCATAGGTGTACTTTGGTGGTATCTTGGGTGATGCATAGGTGTACTTTCGTATTATTTGGGAGGGTACCTGGGCTATACTTGGGTATACTTTAGGTATACAATACAAGTACCTTGGGTATTTGTATGTGATTAATTTGGGTACACTTAACTCTAATTTTTTTTTTTCAGAATTTGATTTCCAATTCACTAGATCTAATTGGAGGATACTTTAGCTAATTGAAATTAAGACATAGCACTAACTTAGCTTCCGTTAATAATTTTAATTTGATTTCCCTAAATCCTTAACTATAATCCATATTTACCCCATCTTCATAAGACAAGTACTTAATTAGTCTAATAATAACACTTTAGATAATTAAGCCTAATAATTAGGGTATAATTTGGGTCGGGGTTTTACAGGACACAGGTTAGTCTGATAATTGGCTTGAAGTGTAGAATATCCAGAAGACAAGAGAAGGATATTGATATAGGTTATTTTATTTTCTTAGAATAATAGTAGATGATCTAGTAGAGTTTGAGAGTTAGTTAAATTGTAGTTGCCTTTTATTTGATGTAATAGTAAGAATCAGATTCTAATGAATAATTTAAGCTTCCTAGCACTTTGATAACTCTTAAATCTTTTAGTCTTATCTTTTGAGCTGATTGTGATGTACTACAAGTTAATGCCTTGATCTGAGTCATATAAAAAAATGAACTGGATTCAGAGCGTTACAAGTTGGTATCAAAGCATTTGGTTCACGAGCCCTAGGTTTTTAGGAAAGCCTTAGGCTGGTCTAGGGGGAGTGATACGCTAGATAGAACCATTGAATAGGGTTATCTAGGTTGAGAGTACTCTAACCCAATTTCTTTGTTGCAGCTAGCATGTAAGACCCTGGAATTTTAAGAAATTTTAATTAAGAGTAAATATTTTAAATAAGGGTAAATAGGGAATTAAAGGATTTAAATAGATTAATTAAATCAAATTTTATCAAGAAATAAAATTTGTTTGGCTTGGTTCGGGTTAAATTGATTTGGGTTAGACTTGAGTGGATTGGTTCATTTAGGTAGAACCTTTTTAGTTGGTTTGGGTAAATTGATTTAAGTAATTTAATGGTTTAACCGATTCATTTAGTTGGGTTACTTTGCTTGAAGAAGGAATCATTTTAGTTGGGTTGGTTTAGTTGGTTTAGTGAGGGTTCGGGTTATTCAAATTGGTTAGTGGTATAATGGGGTCGATTCAGTTTTGAATCGGTTATGTAATTTATACAAGAACCCGTAGGTTCTTGTTAGGTCATTTTCGTTGAGGGTTAGAAGAAAGGGGGAAAATGCAAAGAAGAGGAAGGGGGAGAAGGAGAAGAGGAAAGGAGAAAGAGGGAGAAGAAGGGAAGAATAAGGAAAGAGAGAGTGGGGCGTGTGTATTGCTCGATTTCAGGTAAGTAGCAACTTTTCCAAAATGAAACCTGCGCATGTTTTCTGGTTTTGATGATAACTAGAGATTTTGGAGGCTTGATATTATGTGGTTTTTAGAGATTTATCATTAGCATTAAATTCTGAAACTGTATTTTGGTAGTTGATTGATCTAAGCATGCATTTGGATTAAAGTTCTTGTTGATATTCATGGATGGTTTTTAAATTATATTGGTGTTATTTGAGTGCGGGATTAGGCTTGATGGTTTTGAGAAGAGTCAAAATATGTTTTGAGTATGGGCTTGATGGCTTAGCCTCAAGACATAATTCTAAAGGTTTCTAGTGGTATTTTAAGGGAATTAAATTATGCAAGAACCCTGAATTTCCAGTAAATGGAAATATGCATGTTCCACCATTGTAGACACCCCAAAATTGCACGATTTTTGATAAATCTTGAAGGAGAGAAATATGTTATTGGAATTTTCAATTCTTAGCATTGGGTTTGAAATCCTTAACTCATTTGAATCCAAAACCACAAAAGAAAAGGCCCAAATTCAATATTTTGCCCAAAGTCAAACTTTTCTGGTTGAATTTTGTTGACTTTTGACCCCAAAAAAATGAAATATTTTTTAAGGCAAGATTTCAAGATAATTTTTCCCGGTAATTAGGTTTTTAGCAATGTTATTGCATAAATGAATTTTTGAGCCTTTAAATCTTGACAAATACCTTAGTATTAACATGTTGAATCTTTTTACTGGACCTGAAAAACTGGAATTTAGCCTTGAACTGAAAAGTTGACTTTTATTCACTTGGAATTTGGGTCTGGAACTATTTTTAATGGATTCAAATGGGGGGGGGGGGGGTGTGTTTGCTAATTTACACCTAATATCTTAAGTAAATGGAGATTAAACAATACGAGGACATTTACGTAAATGATATTACATGTAAATAAGTATTGCTTGTGCAGGTAAGGGTCAAGGTTGTGCAGAATCTGTGTAGACAGGCCATTTTGGTTTTGTTTGCATATGGTATGCGGTTTGGTCTTGTCCGCATGTAAGACCCTGATTATTTTGTGGGGTTATCCATGGTTTATTCATTCTGTTGATATACATAAACTGTGTTTATCAGGTGTTTAGTGTGGTTTGAGGGCTTAGCCCATGCTTGTATGTACAGGCGTTATATAGCCAATTTTTCGGAAAAATATTTATATTTATCGTACGATTTTTATTGTATGGTGTCTACGTATTTATTAATTTAATTAAGATGTCGATGCCGCGAGCATGTGAGGTTTTGGTGGACGAGCGCGCATCGGATAAGAGAAAAAAAAAGATATGCATCCAACGGCGTATTTCTCGTAGGGTAAAAATGGGTAAAATTTTCCGAAGGGGGAAAGTAGGGTTTGGGTTGTAGGGATACGCGTAAGTTACGGAGGAAATCTTCATTGGAGTTAGAGCTGTGGCGACTGCGGCGGAAATGGCGATTTGGGGTTATTCTCAGGGAGAGAAAGAGTCTGAGGAACTACTAGAAGCTCATTCGAGTGGGATTTAGGCGGGTTTTCTCTCTCCTGAGCAGCGAACAGTTCGACTAACATTTAGGCTACCATTTCGTCTTCGCGCATTCGGGATCGCGATCGGCCGACTTCGAGGACGACTACCATTCTGGGATTATCGCGCACACGAGTGAGTGGCATTGTTTTACCACCGAGGTTTTCGGATTTATTCGTATATGCATTGAATGAATATCATGGTATTGAATTGCATGAATGTTGGGGTTTTCTGGGAAACACAGTTACGAAGGGTTTTAGTTACGGAGGGTTTTCGTTTTGCACAGTGAAATTGGGGATAACTGGGAAGTCATTTAGATTAAATTCAAAATTGGTTTGGATGTATCCTGGGAATATTAGGAGGCCATATAAGTGGTCATAGACTGAAAAATTACAGCCAGAGTTGGATTTCCGGCATTAACAGAGACCTGTAAATCGAACTGGGTTACCGCCTAGCTACCGCCTACCTAGCGCCCACCTAGGAGGTGAGCGCTAAGAAAAGCAGACCTGGCGCCTAGCTAGCGCCCATCTCGCGCCTAGCTGGCGCCTACCTCCAATCCTCGCGCTTATCTCGCGCTTTTCTCCCGCCCGTCTGGCGCTTAGCTAGCGCCCACTCATCCACGGGTGAGCGCAAGCTAAGATTTATCAAGGGGACCTACCGCCTACCTGGCGCCCACCTGGCGCCCACCTCGGGAAGTGAGCGCCCAGTGGTTTTTCATACAGAATCCTAAATTTCGGAAGAGCCAAGGGTGCTCTGGACAATAGGGGTTCTTCAACCATTCAACCAACAAATAGAATTCGACATTAGAGGCAATAAATATTACTGGGAAGAACAATGTAGATAGGTACTAGTTTTAGTACAAGCTTATGAGGTAGGTGTGGAGAAATATTTCGAGGATGTTCGGAATGTTCACATATTAGTGCTTTATTCTAGTCCTCTTGAAAACATGCATTGCTTGGTACCTTATTTGGTTTATCGAACCCTGTTTGATGGAAAGTTTGAATGAGGTTGTAATTATTGTGCATTTGATTACTTGTGTGAGTTTCTGTTCTGGTTGGAACACTTGTGTGAATTTCTGTTCTGGTTGGAACACTTGTGTGAGTTTCTGTTCTGGTTGGAACACTTGCGTGAGTTGATGTTCTGGTTGGAACCACGGGTGATGTGTACTAATGCAGAGTTTTAAACAATTAATTATCGGTTTGGGTTTAGCTTCCCATGGATCCTTGTTAAGCTTAGTAATGTGATGGTATGTGTTGGTTGGTGTAATTGCATGGCCACGTGTGTTGCCACGACCAGTGTAGAGCAGCCAGATACCCTGAGTAGGCCTGGTTGTCAGTGCCGATACCCGGAGTAGGCCGGCACTGGATGACGATACCCTGAGTAGGCCGTCATTTCAGAGTTTCCGATACCCTGAGTAGGCCGGGAACTGTGTACATGGAGGTGTGGAGTGTCTACTTGGCGTGTAAATTAATCAATGTAACCATATGCATGGCATTGACCCGGTTTGAGTTGTTATCGAAATTTACGCGGTTATTATCATTGGTTATTTGTCGAAGCATGTCTTATAACTGTGTTAACTATTTTATGCATGCATGTGTCACTCGCTGGGATATTCGTATCTCATTCCCTCGTTGGTACTTGTTTTTCAGATACTCGTGGTGAGGTGCCTACAGGGGTAGATCCGGCTGATACATATAGGGAGGAGGATTATTACTACCGACCTTAGTCCAGCAGGTTACTCGGTCTTAAACTGTTAAGTTGAATTTTGAGGATTGTAATAAGATAGTAAACTTGGGACCATTTGATGATTTCATAACTTGCCTGGATAGAAATGTTGAATTGTGCACTCTGACATGATATAAAGGCGGGTGATTATCCAGCGATCACCATCATTGAGATCCTTAACTAACCCCTAGGAGACGTGTTATATCTTTAATGAAGAACACGGATCCGGGGCGTTACACCGCATATATAATGCGGACTGAACATGACCGCATTGTATATGCAGTCACATGCAATTTTCGCAATTTCGCAAATACTCGATTTTTGATCCATATTTACCACTCCTACCTCTCTCTTGGAGATGCGATCTCCCCTTTTTACCCTCTCTGGTTTGTTAGATTTACTCCAACTCATGTTTTAAAACTGAGTTGGAACATTCTAGAACCCTAATTTGGCATACCCTTGTGACCAACCATGCCCCTGGGTTTGCCTATAAATAGAGGGTCTCTCCTCAAGCAAATGGCTGAGAATTGAAACTAGAAGAGCTCCAAGAGAAGAAGGGAACCCCTGCCTTTCTGCTTTCTCAAACCCAGATAATCCTCTCTCCCCTCTCCTTTTCTATTTTTAAATTCTAGGGTTAGTATGATCTTCTCCCTTTTTGTAGAATAAGGCATGTATGTGGTTGTAACCCCCCAAACCTACCTCTAAGTACTCAAGCATCCTCTCTAGCCGTAAAACGTGAAGAGAGAGCTAGGGGAAAGGATAACAGGAATGGATCTGTAGGATAGAACCTTATTGTGTTATGATCTTTTATATGTCTTTTAGTATTCAGTTTGTGGTGTTATTATAATTTTATTTTGAATCTGGAGGAATCCTATGGATCTATGCTGTTCATAGCATTAGATCCTCTTTTCCTCCTAAAAATATTGATTTTTTACACAATAACACTCACTTCACAATTTTATTTCTTTTGGTTATTATAGGCTAGGATCCTGGATCTACCATAATCAATATGTTAGATCTGAGATCAAAAGCCTTAAGTAACCTTTAGGGTTTCATGGAAGGATTTTAAAATAGTTTTAATCTTTGAGAGAGGATCTTATGGTCTAAACTCTCCCTTTTTGAGGTTTTTCTATCAACATGGGTAGATTTGATTTCTATCTCTCAACTAATGAGAGATATGGACCAAATCTGTACCTTAAATAGTTTAGGTTTATTCTTCAATGTTTTTGTCAAAAGATTTCAACTTGAGTTGTGTTGATTTAAAATACTTCAATGATTTAACCTAGAGCTAATTTTCCAAGTTTTACTTTAGGTCTTTTTTCTTTGATGTTTATATTGATTTTTATTCAATCATGAAACCCTAGAGATTGCATACTCATATGAAGGGTCTAGAATTAATTGGGCCATTCATATAGAAAAACCCATACATCTTTTTACTCTTTTTCTTTACTTTTGATTTGGTTTTTGTTAGTAAGCCTCTTTCAAAGCGTGAACAACACTTGGCAACCACCTTGTGTGGATGAATAGGGGTGCCTAACACCTTTCTCTATTCATAACCTAATCTCCTTACCCATCTCTGGATTTGATTTTAAAATAGAGTTACTTTTAACTTTGATTTATCTCTTTTTTATTGATTTGATTTATTTTGGTGTCCATTCACACCTAAAAAGGAATGGTGGTGTAGACACCCCAAATTACACTACAAAATTGGAAAATATTTAATTGAGATTTGAAACATGTCAAAAAAGTTGAAAAATTGGTCAAACCTGTGCTGCTCGCATTTGGTATGCGAATGTGCCTTGACCGCATTTAATCTGCGGTTATAGCGTGACGCATAGAATATGCGGTCAAGGCATGACCGCAATATATATGCGGTCGCGCGTAATTTTTGCGAATTTTCAAATACTCGATTGTTGAGCCATATTTACCTATCTCACCTCTCTCTAAGAGGTTTGTCCTCCCTTTTTTTACCCTCTGTTGGTTTTCAGATTTACCCCAACTCAAGTTTTAAAACTAAGTTGGAACATTCTAGAACCTTATTTTGTTCAACCCTTGTGACTACCCATGCCCTTGAGTTTTCCTATAAATAGAGGGTCTCTCCTCAAGAAAAGGGCAAAGAATTGAAGATAGAAGAGCTCCAAGTGAAGAATAGAACCCCTGCCTCTCTGCTTTCTCAAATCCAGGTAAGCCTCTCTCCCCTTTTATTTTCTATTTTTAAATTCTAGGATTATTTTGTTCTTCTACTTTTTCTATAGAATAAGGCCTGTGTATGGTTGTAACCCCAAACCTAAATCCAAGTATCTCAAGCATCTTCTCTAGCCGTAAAACATGAAGAAAGATCTAGGAGAAAGGAGGACAGGAATGGATCCTTAGGGTAAACCCCCATGTGTTGTAATCTTAGATATGTGTCTTTTGAATACTCTATGTGCGCATGCGATATCGCACGGCGGGGCGCACGAGGTTATTCGCGGGTGTGTGTGTACCTCCGAAGGATACATTGGGGAAAGGGAGTCGCCACCGTCTGAAGGGGTGCAGACGGACACTTGGATGCCTAGGTGTGTCTAATTTAGTTGGTCTGCGTTTTTTTGAGATTCTGGCTAAGCTCTCAGTTACAGTCCGGGGAAGTCCTAAAGACACCCCGGTCCACCCCGTCGGTTGACAGGTCCCTCGGGTCTTCCTCGTTATTGAGTCAACTCTAATCTCACCCATTTTGTCCTAAACTAGCATATATTTTGATTAGTCTAAATGGGGAACCTCTCTGCAGGTATGATCCCTTTTATTTTATTTTATCTTGATTATTTTAAGTGGTATGGGTCGGCTCGGGTAGACCCTGTTGGAAGGTCCACGGATACCCTGGTGGGCTGGGTTCGGTCCACATATCCCTTATTGGGTCCTATCTAAGCCTAAAGGCCCTGTGGGCTTTGGCTAATTTTGATTTTTTTAATTTAGGTTTTAAGTTGGACTTAGGTTAAGTTTTATTTAGAGTTGGTCTGATTAGTTTGGTGGCCCCATTGGGTGGGCTTCACCATGGTTACCAAATAATTTATTTTGATTTATTTATTTAATTTTATTCTCCAAAGTGGGCTAGACCTTGGGCTTGGGGCCCATGGTCTAGACTTGGACCAGGTGGTCCATGGTTCAATGGATCAGGGTGTTGAACCCTGCCCGGTTGGGTTGATGGGCTTAGTGGGCCCGGCAGGCCCTGGCCCAAGGTCTCGGCCAAACTAGTCCTAAACTAAGCCTACATGTATGATTTTGGGCTTTTGGTGGGCCTCGTAGGGTTTGGCCCATTCAAATCATTTTAATTATCTTTGCTTAAATCCAAAAATGATCTTGGGCTAGGTGGGACTCGTTGGAAGGCCCACCAAGGAATCAATTTGGGCTTAGAAGCCCATGTCCCATTTTGGGTTTTCGGTTAACCCGAAAACCCTGCTGGTTCACCCGGTTACCTTAAATAAATAAATTAATTATTAAACAATTAAAAATCTGATTTTTGGCTATACTGTATTTCTTGGTTTGCCAAAAATAAATTTCAGTTAAGCCAGAAAACACTCTTAACCGGTCTGAGTTTTCAGCTAACTGTAAAAAGTCACTTTTCTGCAATTTTTAACAGAGAACCAATTCCCAGGGTTTGTGGGCACGCTAGGGAACTGTGGGGGCCCTTGTGTGGGCCCACATTGGTACAGATGAAGCCATTTGGCTTCTTCTTTGGTGTTTTCAAACCCAAATTCAAAGGGAATGGGTGGGGGCTTTCCCCTTTTTACTACCTTCATGAATTGAATCCAACAACCAAACAGGGATCAAGCATCCCTGTCTTGGGTATTTCATGCTCAAAAGGAAGCAACCATGACATACAAAATGAATCAATCATGATAGGACACACATAAAAAGAATCTAACTAAGAAAAATACTTTAATAGGTATGATTCATATCATGATACGTGAGTGCATGTTATTGTGATGAAAAAGCTTAAAAAACTGATTTGATCATGGCACACTAAAAAGTCCCTAAACATGCTACTAACATGACAAGAAAGGAATAGGCAAGCAGGATATGTAATAAACCAAGTAAGATGACTCCATGGAGTTGACAACAGCAACTTAGTGAGAGAAAAAAATTATGATAAAGCATGCAAAGAAAACTATTAAAATGACATACTTGCATGGTTTAAAAAATAGCCATATATATGCTCCATATAGAGGTAAATCCACACATGCACAAAGTAACAATCCAAACATATATATTCAAAATAAAAAAAAAACATACAAACTTACCTTACCACGTATGCACAAAGTAATAAAAAAAACATACAAACCCCCCAAGTAATAAATCCACGTATGCACAAAATAATAATCCAAACATGTATATTCAAAATAAAAAAACATACTTAACATGCATCCAACATAGTCTTGATCATGATCATGCAAACTTACCTTACCGCTTACCTCTAGAAAGGAATACAAAGAAAGGAAGAGGAAGGGGGATTACTTGGGGGGTACATTAGATTCATGCAAGAGGAACATGCTCCTCTAAAAAAATTGAAATGACAACTACATCAGATCTAAACAGTGAGCTAACAACCTACAAAGAATAAAACCCTCCTCCTCTCTTTGGTACAAATGAAGCCTTCAACTTACCTTGAGAAGGTGTTTACCTTTAAAAGACTCTAAGAAGATGATAGAGAGAAACGAAAACATGCATGTGGCACATGGCTGAAATACTACAGCATACTTGAAAATTTACATATGTCAAACAAAATGACACAAGGGATCTCACCTTGGGTTTACAATGTTGTTTGGAGTACTTTTGATGCTCCTTTGAACTTGGACAACACTTTCTTTTCTTCAATGGCACCTTCAAGAGCTCTTAAAGTATTTGGGATGAGGAGAGAAGTGATTAGATGAGGTTTGAGTAGGGTTTAAGGGTTTGAAGTGAGGTTAGAAGGGGTTCTAGAGAGATTCGGGCAGAGTAGGGTTGCTGGAGAAACTAGAGAACCAAGAGTGTCGAATGAGGGGCTGGGCTCCCCTTTATAGCCCAAAAAAGGTGAACCGAAATTCAATTTTTGTTATACCTTACTTCATGTGTAACCGAAAATCAATTTCGGTTACACATGATCCATTCAAATGCCAACACTTGGCTTGTACTTGTCCTTATCCATACAGCTAATGGGGGACACGTATCCCCCATGTGCTGAAACAAAAAATTTTTTTTAATAATTTTATTTTTCTTTTATTTTATAATTATTTAATTTTTAAGATATTGTTTGATTTAATATTATTTTAATGAAAGATTTTTGCTCATTTTAACGCACATGTGTCTTGCCCTTTTTTATTTTCTTTTTCAATTAAATTAAATACTTTAATTAGATTTTTAACAAAAATATTATTATTTTTTAATCCCAAACCTTTTACTTTATTGCTCTTTCTTCACCATTTGCCATGTGTGCAGATTTTCAGAAACTTTGACTGCTCATAACTTGCCCATCTGATATCTGATTTTAGCAAACTTAGTGGGGTTGGAATCAGTGCAAGATTCCCTATCCACTGAACTTGAGTTTAACAGCAAACTCGGATTTTTAGCAGAAGTGAAAAACTGCTATTTGGAAGTCAATTTTGCTCATATCTTTTAATCCAGGACCCCGATTCTGGCAAACTCAGTTGCGTTGGACTTGTGTTGAGATTCTCTATTCAATGTGATCAAGTTTGGCAACTGAATTGGGATTTAGTAGAAAGCTAATTTCTGCTATTTCCAGATTTGACTGGCCCATAACTTCCTTATCCAGAGTCCGATTCCAGCAAACTCAGTTGCGTTGGAATCGTGTCAAAAATCTCTATCTGCCGATATAAAATTGAACTGCTAATTTAGATTTTAGCAGAAAGTCAAAACTACTCCCCGAGAGCCAGTTTTGCTCACAATTCTCAATCCGGAACCCCGATTCCGGCAAACCTAGTTGCGTTGGAACCGTGTTGAAGTGCTTTTTCACTTAGGGCCAGATCAAGCAGCTGATCTGGGTTTTAGCAGAAAGTCGATTTTTGCTATTTCTAGTTTTGACCATCATACAACTTCTTCATCTGGACTCATCTGGGCAAATTTGGTGCCGTTAGAACCGTATCGAAATCCTTTATCTATTGGTATGAAGCTTGGTGGTCAATTCACACCGAATCAAAAAGTCAAATTTTTGACCCTTTTGGGTTTGACTTTTTCAATTAGGGTTTTCATTTTTTGTATTTTCAGTGCGCAAAAATGAGGTGCTGACACTCTATTTATGTCATGTGATGGTTTATTGTTGAAATATGGAGAAATATCATGGATCTATGCTATTCATAGCATTAGATCTCCTTTTCCTCCTAGAGTTTTGATTTTCCACACAACTACACCCACATCATTGTTTTATTTCTTTTGGTTATTATTAGGCTAGGATCTTGGATCTACCATGATCAATATGATAGATCTGAAATCAGAAGCCTTAAAGTAACCTCTAGGGTTTCATGAGGTGATTTTTGAGTTGTTTTAATTTTTGATAGAAGATCTTATGGTCTAAACTCTCCCTTTTTGATGTTTTTCATCAACTTGGGTGTATCCGGTTTAGATTTCTTAACTAATGAGAAATTTGGACCAGATCTGTACTCTAGAATTATTCAGATTTATTCTTCAATATTATGAGGTGATTTTTGAATTGTTTTAATTTTTGAGAGAAGACCCTATGGTCTAAACTCTCTCTTTTTGATGTTTTTCATCAACGTAGGTGTATCCGGTTTAGATCTCTTAACTAATGAGAAATCTGGACCAGACCTATACCCTAGAATTGTTCAGATTTATTCTTCAATATTATGAGGTAATTTTTGAATTGTTTTAATTTTTGAGAGAAGACCCTATGGTCTAAACTCTCCCTTTTTGATGTTTTTTTTTTATCAAAGTGGGTGTATCCGGTTTAGATCTCTTAACTAATGAAAAATCTGGACCAGATCTGTACCCTAGAATTGTTCAGATTTATTCTTCAATATTATGAGGTGATTTTTGAGTTGTTTTAATTTTTGAGAGAGGATCCTATGGTCTAAACTCACCCTTTTTGATGTTTTTCATCAACACGGGTGTATCTGGTTTAGATCTCTCAACTAATAAGAGATTTGAACCAGATCTGTACCCTAGACTGTTCAGGTTTAATTCCTAAATATTTTGTTAAAAGATTTTTTTATTTTTATTATGTAATTCCTAGATTTCAAGGACTTAACTTAAAGCTAGTTTTTCAAGTTTTTACTTCAGGTTTGTTTTCTTTATCTTGATTTTACTTAATCTTGAAACCCTATGGATGGCATATTCATATGAAGGGTTCAGAATTAATTGGGCCATTCATATAGAAAAAGTAATACATCTTTTTCACTTTTATTTCTTTACTTTTATTTTGGTTTTTAGCAAGCCCTTTTCAAAGCATGAACAACACTTGACAACCACCTTGTGTGGATGAATAGAGGTGCCTAACACCTTCCCCTAGTCATAATCTAATCTCCTTACCCATCTCTGGATTTTATTTAGGGTAAATTATACCTACCTCCCTTGAGGTTTCTGAAATAACACTTTCCCCCCTTGAGATTTGTGTATAGGTCAAAATAACACTCTTTCATTGAAGTTTCCATCAAAACAGTAGTGATAGTTAGTAAAATAATTTTAACTGGACAAGATTACCCCTTCATAAAGATGAGAACAAAAATTTTAATTGCCTAAGGCATAACTATCATTTAACTTAAATGGGGGTAATCTTGTCTAGTTAAAATTATTTTACTGACTATCACTAGTGTTTTGATGGAAACTTCAATGAAAGAGTGTTATTTTGACCCATACACAAATCTCAAGGGGGGAAAGTGTTATTTCAGAAACCTCAAGGGAGGTAAGTATAATTATAGCCTACATCAAGGGAGGTAAGTGTAATTTTCCCTTTTATTTATTTATTTTTAAGTAGAGTTATTTTTACTTTGGTTTTACCCTTTTTCATTTTAATTGATTATTTTGGCGTCCATTCACACCTAAAATTGAATGGTGGCGACTCCTTGATTTATTGAGCTCATGTGATGATTAGGAAGTCATTGAATTGATTTTCCCATGTCTCACAGGTGGCGACTCCTTGATTTTATTGATCCCGTGTGATGATAAGGAAGTCATTGATTGATTTTCCATGTCTCACAATTGGCGACTCCGCTGGGGAAATTAGTGGATTTAAGCCTGGATTTGTGTATTTGTTCATGTTTTGTTTTATTTGGAATGCTTGCTATTTTGTTTGTTTTTATTGGGCATGTTTGTTGTGTTTTAAATCTGATTTATGTGATTAAAGACTCATGAAGATAGGACATGTATGTGGATGTATGCGGTTGTATTTAGAAACATGTTTAGGAGGATTATTTTGCTAAACCATGCTTACTTGCTGTATTTTCATGATAGTATGCTTTAATTTAACCATGTTTTGATCAAAAGTATGAGGAGCATGTGATTTGAAGGTTGAATTAATGTTTTGAATTTGTCAAGCATGATTGATTGTTTCTTTGTATAATATGATAACATGTCCCTATGCTTGGATGTATAATTTGTTAAACCATGTTTGATTGTTTCTTTGTATAATTTGTTAACCATGTTTTGTATGGATGTATGGTTAACATGAGCATGCTTAGGTTATTTTATTGCCTTGTTTACTTGTGAATATTTCCAATATGATTTTGATATATGCCTTGGTTCGTGAATGTGAAAATGCTTGGCTACGAAAAAGAGTGGCAAGGGTGGGACATTGTTTGGATGTTTCCTACTATTTACAAATGCACTTGAGCACACTTTAAACTTTTTACACAGCTTACCCATAACCTATAGGAAATTGAACCCGAATATGTGTAGCTTGGTGCAACGAGGTCGTTACTTCAGAAAGCAAAAGTGAAAACATTCACCTTAGAACTTTGAGCTAATGATGTGATGACAATGTGGATCTTTGATTCTGGTCATTACTAGGCTTGAGATCTAAGTTGCCATTAAGCCAAAACCCAAAACCCCTACGCTTGAAGGTGGAGAATCACTTTTCAGCCAAAGAAAACAGTTACGATGGGGAAATGGGTTTGTAATTGAGGGAAGGCCGGTTGCATGATTCACAAGGCCAAGGTATGATATGAATACCATATTGAAGGTAAACACAAGGTAACAAGGTAACCTTCAGTTTAAGAATTACTTTCATGTCATGTAAAGTAAGTGTCATGGTGTCCATGTGTTTGGGATGGTATTTTTCCCAATGAGGTATTGTATCCTAAGATTGGTGTAGCCTATAGGAAGAATTTTAATTCTTCTTAGAAGTCATCCTACCCAAATCAGCATAGGAGGCAACCTAATACATGCATATGGTGTCAAATTGTGGAGGGTTCCTATGCCCTCCTTTGTGTGCATAATACTAACCCTTTTTTTTGCAGAAAATTCAAATGAAAAGACATCAAAGAGGTGCTGGTACAGAAGGCAATGTTTGTAAATTAGCCTAGGAATTTTTATTTTTCCTTTTGAGGGCCCAAGAAGGCCATGTTGTAATTTTATTTCAGCCCAAGAAGGCAAAGTTGTAATTTAATTTCAGCCCTCGAAGACTAAGTTGTAATTTATTCCTTACATACTTTTGGCCTGGTTGAAGAAACTGAAGATCACTTGTACATGCTTGTTATACATTTTTTTTGTGTGGTTCATAGGAGTTCATGCATTTTTTTGCAACAAATAGGGTCAAAGTCTAATTTGGGATAGTTTAGAAGCCTTTCAATGGTAAACGGTATGTTTGGATGAGCAATCAAAGTAATAAAATCGATTGGAAAACAAAAAATAAAAATCTATCCGTAATCCGCACTTAGTATACGGATTTAGCTTGACTGCAATTGTTATGCGGACAAGGCTTGACCGCAGTTTATATGAGGTCAAGGCTAAACCGCATTGAGTATGCAGATTAGGCTTTAAATCAATTCCAGCAACTTTAACGGACAAATTTGGTTCTCTTAACTTTTAAATGACACAAACAGATAAGAAAACATTTCAATAAGGGTAAAGGGTATCAAAATTCTTCTAAACTCACTTAAATCAAAGGGTTAAGCATTTTAGGAAATTTTTAACTAATTTGAACATGTAACTTAACTCAAAGAATGGAAGTGATAAAGGAAAAATGTATTTGAATCAAAATACATTTCAATTGAACCTAAAACCACATCAATGTTGCAAAACATATTCTTGAAGTGCAATCTAATGGGAGAATGAGGAAAGAAAATTTCAAATCATTCTAATATCCAAGGTTTGATAAGAACAATCCAATTTAAAAATCTGTTCTTTAATAATAAATTTCCAAACATAAAAAAAACTTTTCTTAAAGAACAAAGTGATTGTCAAACCATAGGTATTTTGGGAACCTTGGAATCTCAAATGGGACACTTGGAAGCCACTAAATTCCAAGCAAAAAATTTTAAAAATCAACTTCCTTAATGCAACTTGAGTTTCTTTTTCAACTCAAAAGTCTTAAAGAAGATTCAAAGATATCATGGGCTTCTGAAAGCCTTTGAATTTCAAATTTTCTTCAAAATTTTCTTGGGCCTCTGAAAACCTTTGAATTTCAGATTTTCTTCAAAATATTTTGGCCCTCTGAAAGCCTTTGAATTTCAGATTTTCTTCAAAATTTTCATGGGCCTCTGAAAACGTTTGAATTTTAGATTTTCTTCAAAATTTTCATAGGCCTCTGAAAGCCTTTGAATTTCAGATTTTTTAATTTCGTAGGCTCCTGAAAGCCTACATAATTTCAGGAGGCTTTGGAAGCCTTAATTCCAAATCCATAATCCCTTGGAAGCTTGAGTAATTCCAATACACACTGTGATTTGCCTAAAAGCTTTTATTTTATGCATTTCATATCTTGTGGGACATGTTGGAACCCCTAGAATATTCCAATAAATTCTTTGAATGGTCTTTTTTGCACCAACCAATTCATAAGCCCTTGGAAGCTTGAGTAATTCCAAGACACTGTGATTTGTCTAAAACCTTTTATTTTAAGCATTTCATATCTTGTGGGACATGTTGGAAGCCCTAGAATATTCCAACAAATTCTTTGGATGGTCTTTTTCGTATCAACCAATTCATAGGGCTCTAGAAACCTAAGTAATTTTAGAAACCTTTTGCTTGGGTCGTCTAAAAGCCTCTGAATTTTAGACACAATATTTTTTGGCCGTTTGAAAGCCTCTGAATTTCAAACATTCAATCCCTTTGGGCTATCTATAAGCCTCTGAATTATAGACACATCATCTCTAAGCCGTTTAAAAGCATATGAATTTTAGACACTTTCATAAGCCTCTAGAAGCTTACGTGATTCTAGAACCTATTCATAGGATCTCTGAAAGCCTGAAATTTCAGAAATTACTCTCTGGGCCGTCTATAAGCCTCTGAATTATAGACACATATCTTTGGGCCATTTAAAAGCCTCTGAATTTTAGACATAATCTTTTTGGGCCGTTTGAAAGCCTCTGAATTTCAAACATCAATCTCTTTGGGCCATCTAAAAGCCTCTGAATTTTAGACACAACCTTTTTGGACCGTTTGAAAGCCTTTGAATTTCAAACATCAATCTCTTTGGCCCGTCTATAAGCCTCTGAATTATAGACACATATCCTTTGGGTTGTCTGAAAGCCTCTAAATTCCAGACATTTCTTATTCTTTAGGACCTTTTGGAAGCCTTTAAATTCCAAACATTCTTTTGGATGGTCATTTGTACCAACCACTTCTCTTCACAAGGTCAATTTTGACCAAAACAAAGAAAATAAAAAATTAAGAAAAGCAAAAAAAAAAAAAAAAAAAAATTGTAATTCAAACTCATGTTCACCCAAACATGCATCCATAAATTGTGTGAGTTTGAGTTGAATTATGCACTAATTGTGTTTCTTTTTCTCTTCTTTTACAAGGTTTCTCTTTGTGGCAATCATTGCTACGCACTAAGTCCATACTTGCTAAGATCCAAAGCTACCAGAATGAATCCGGAGAACCAATAAACTGTATCTGCTCAAGACTTTCATCAGCTTCAAGAGCAGTGGCCGAGATGTCTAAGCTGTTTGAAACACTGCTGTATAACCAAGCCCAAGCCCAAGCAGCTCAAAACCAAGCTTCTTCATCTCAACAAGCACCACTGCCAGAACCTCAAATACAAATTCCACTTCAACCAGCATTTTACCAACCCATTCCTGAACCTGTTTTGAATAGAGAAGAGATAGCTGAAGCCGAGAAAGAAAGAGAGAAGGAAAGGATAAAGGAGGAAGTGGAAAAGAACTTAATGAGAAAACTGGAGATAATACAAGATGAGTTTAGAGAAGTAAAGGGGGTGGGAACTTATGGAGGTACCAATTTTGAAGACTTATGCTTGCACCCCGATGTCAACTTGCCACCTAAGTTTAAGTGCCCTGATTTTGAAAAGTACGATGGCAATGGTTGTCCAATGAGCCATCTCAAACTTTATTATAAGGCATTGTGCCAGTTTGGGAAGGATGATGGAATTTTGGTTCAACTATGTCAAAGGAGCTTGGCAGGGCCTGCTTTAAGATGTTTCACAACTCTTGATCATTCTCGTATAAGAAAATGGAAGGATTTGGTAGATGCTTTCTTGGCCCAATATTTCTTCAACTCTAAAATTGTCCCAGATAGATATGATGTGATGAGGATGGCTAAGAAGGCAAGTAAGACTATTCTAGAGTATGATAAAAGGTGGAGGGAGTTGACTACACAAGTCAAGCCACCCATGGGAGAACCAGAAATGATTTCAACCTTCATCATGACATTGGGGCAACCCTTCTACAATCATCTTGTGGGTCAAACCACAACAAGCTTTGCTTCCCTAGTACAAGTGGCAGATAGAATTGAGGATGGGATCAAGATAGGAAAAATTATTGATTATTCTGCCATGCCTAGCCAACAATACTTCACCACCTTCTCAGCCATGCCCAAAAGAAAGGGAATGGAGTGAAGAAGAATGAAGGAAGAAGAGAAGCAGAAGTGAATATGGTGCAACTTCCCAAGAAACCCTTTCAAATCAATGTCCATTCACCTCCTATCAAGCCAACCCATCAAGTTCCTTTGCTGCCTATCCAAATTAATGTCCTTTCCGCACAACTTGTGAAGGAGGAAACAGATCTAAGGAAGAGAAGGGAGTTTTCAAAACTACCTACGAGACCATCTGAACTTTTGCCTACCTTACTTCAGAAGGGTTAAGTGACTTTGAAGTTGCTAAATCCTCATGCAAGCAAGGGGAAGAATTATGATTCATCTGCAATCTGTGATTATCATATGGGCACCCTAGGGCATACCACAGATCGTTGTTTAGCCCTAAAGCATGCAATACAGGATTTATTGGACAATAATATTTTGTCTTTCAATTCAGTCACGCGAGCTCCACCTCCCACTGGCAATAAAGGGGCAGACACGTCAAATACAGTAGGAGCAATTTTTCCTGAAAAAAGAAGATTTGATCCTTCTCAACTTATTGCTCTGGTTGGTACCACAATCCGAGTTTACTTTGAAAAAAAAGATGAATGGGGCAATCACACAGGGGCAAATTTTAATAAAGGGAAGGAAGAGGAAGAAGAGAAGCTAACGTTGAAAGAAAATGAAATGACGGGTGAAAGGGTAGAAGAAGTGCAAACAATTCCATTTGAGCAGTTTGGGCAAACAAATGGCCTAGCATTGGATGTTGAATAAAAATTTAGTATGGACAATAATGATTGTTTGAAGGGTATGGAATCACTCTTCATACAAGAAGAAAATGAAGCAGAGGCAATTGAAAAGGGAGAATCCTAGGAAAAGAAAGAAGAAGAATCAAAAGAAAAGATTGAGGCTAGGTTTAAGCTTCCATTGATTGACTGGGCTGCTATCCTGTAAGACCCTGATTATTTTTTTTTTGTGAGGTTATCCATTATTTATTTATTTCTGTTGATATACATAAACTGTGTTTATCAGGTGTTTGGTGTGGTTTGAGGGCTTAGCCCATGCTCGTATGTACAGGCGTTATATAGCCATTTTTTCGGAAAAATATTTAGTATTATCGTATGATTATTATTGTAAGGTGTCTACGTATTAATTAATTTAATTAATATGTCGATGCTGAGTATGTGGGGTTTTAGTGGGCGAGCGCGCATCGGATAAGAGAAAAAAGGGAAATGCATCCAACGGCGTATGTCTCGCGGGGTAAAAATACCCAAGGGGGAAAGTAGGGTTTGGGTTGTAGGGATACGCGTAACTTGCGTAAGTTACGGAGGTAATCTTCATTGGAGTTAGAGCTGTGGCGACTGTGGCGGAAATGGCGATTGGGGTTATTCTCAGGAAGAGAAAGAGTCTGAGGGACTACTAGAAGCTCATTCGAGTTGGATTTAGGTGGGTTTTCTCTCTCATGAGCAGCGAACAGTTCGACTACCATTTCGTCTTCGCGCATTCGGGATCGTGATCGGCCGATTTCGAGGAAGGCTATCATTCTGGGATTAATCGCACACTGGTGAGTGGCATGGTTTTACAACCGAGGTTTCAGATTTATTCATGTATTTGTTGATTGATTTCATTGTGTTGATTGCATTGATTGAGGTTTTCTCGGTGTTCTGGGCAACAAGAGTTACGGAGGGTTTTGTACAGTGAAATTGGGGATAATTGGGAAATCATATAGATTAAATCCAAATTAGGTTTGGATGTATCCTGGGAGTATTAGGAGGCTATATAAGTGGTTACAGACTGAGAAATTCCAGCCAGAGTTGGATTTCCGGCATTAACAGAGACCTGGAAATCGAAGTGGGTTACCGCCTAGCTGGCGCTTACCTAGCGCCCACCTAGGAGGTGAGCGCCAAGAAAAACAGACCCGGCGCCGAGCTAGCGCCCACCTCGCGCCTAGCTGGCACCTACCTCCAACTCTCGCGCCTATCTCGCGCTTTTCTCCCGCCCGTCTGGCGCTTAGCTAGCGCCCACTCGTCCACGGGTGAGCGCAAGCTTCATGTTAAACAAAGGGACCTACCGCCCACCTGGCGCCCACCTCGGGGAAGTGAGCGCCCAGTGGTTTTCATGCAGAATCCTAAAATTTCGGGAGAACCAAGGGTGTTCTGGATAATAGGGGTTCTTCAACCACTCAACCAACAAATAGATTTCGACATTAGAGGTAATAAATCTTGCTGGTAAGAACAATGGAGATAGGTACTAGTTTTAGTACAAGCTTATGAGGTAGGTGTGGAGAAATATTTCGAGGATGCTCGGGATGTTCACATATTAGGGCCTTATTCTAGTCCTCTTGAAATATGCATTGTTTGGTACCTGATTTGGTTTATTGAACCCTGTTTTGATGGCAAGTTTTGAATGAGGTTGTAATTATTATTTATTTGATTTCTTGTGCTAGTTTCTGTTCTGGTTGGGACACTTGTGAGTTTCTGTTCTGGTTGGAACACTTGAGTGAGTTTCTGTTCTGGTTGGAACACTTGTGTGAGTTGATGTTCTGGTTGGAACCATGGGTGATATGTACTAATGCAGAGTTTTAAACAGTTAATTATCGGTTTGGGGTTTAGCTTCCCATGGATCCTTGTTAAGCTTAGTAATGTGATGGTATGTGTTTGTTGGTGTAATTGCATGGCCACGTGTGTTGCCACGACCAGTGTAGAGCAGCCAGATACCCTGAGTAGGCCTGGTTGTCAGTGCCGATACCCGGAGTAGGCCGGCACTGGATGACGATACCCTGAGTAGGCCGTCATTTCAGAGTTTCCGATACCCTGAGTAGGCCGGGAACTGTGTACATGGAGGTGTGGAGTGTCTACTTGGCATGTAAATTAATCAATGTAACCATATGCATGGCATTGACCTGGTTTGAGTTGTTATCGAAATTTACGTTGTTATTATCATTGGTTATTTGTTGAAGCATGTCTTATAACTGTGTTAATTATTTTATGCATGCATGTGTCACTCGCTGGGATATTCGTATCTCATTCCCTCGTTGTTACTTGTTTTTCAGATACTCGTGGTGAGGTGCCTACAGGGGTAGATCCGGCTGATACATATAGGGAGGAGGATTATTACTACCGACCTTAGTCCAGCAGGTTACTCGGTCTTAAACTGTTAAGTTGAATTTTGAGGATTGTAATAAGATAGTAAACTTGGGCCCTTTTGATGATTTCATAACTTGCCTGGATAGAAATGTTGAATTGTGCACTCTGACATGATATAAAAGGCGGGTGATTATCCAACGATCACCATTATTGAGATCCTTAACTAACCCCTAGGAGACGTGTTATATCTTTAATGAAGAACACGGATCCGGGGCGTTACATATCCAGATTCCATATCAAGTAATGTCACTTCTTTCAAAGACTGAGCATAACGCCCCAGTCATCCCAAATCATGAAATGAGTGGTTTGCTTCACTCAGCAGGAGAAAGAAATTTTCTAAAAAAGAAGGAAAAGTCAGCTTTTGCTTTTGAGAATTGGGGCAGTTCTCAAATTCCTTTATTCTTTGAAAAGAAACCCCCATAAAAAGAATGCACGTTTCCCGAGGATCCTAAGGAGCCTTGTCCTTAGGAAGTGGTTTCAATAAAGACATTTTAAAAAGCAAAAAAAAAAACAAAAAAAAGTTTTCAACAAGGTCCTTTTTACTTATGAATCATATCTCTCATGGAATTTCATTGAGTTGAATATGACTTTGACATTGGGCTCAATTTTGAGACCAAAATCGAAGAAAAAGACATTCTAAATGAAATTTCAATTCTTTTTAAGTGTCATGAGAAGAATATTTTACAAAATTTTGAAGTGACCAATCTTATGGACTTTAGAACCAAAGATGACTTGCAGTTTTCACTTGAAAGCAGCAAGTGTAGAGATTTGTTTCATAAAAATGCAGAGAGCATTGCATCACTTGCTCGTCAAGGAAAAGCAGATGGAGAAGAAACTGAAAGAAGAAATTTTTGCATCTGAAGATGACTCCGAGTTTGCACTCTGCATTGGAAAATATGGAAAGATTTGGTTTCTTGGTTGAGATATGAATTGTGATTCAACTACAAAGTCTAATGAAAAGGAAGCTTGATTTAAGAGGCTGAACTAATGAGAATGATGTTTTATGGTTGAAATTTTATCTTGACCAAGGCTCCGTTTGTTTTGATGTGAAATCTAATACGGAAAATGTTTTCCGGGTAAAATGGGGTTTTCCTGTGTTTGTTTCAATGTAAAATACAATACGATATAAAACAATTTTCTTAAAAGATAGCTATTTTCTGGAAAATGACATACCAATAAAAATTCCGAATGTCATTTTCCGGAAAATGGATCATGCACGATATCTAACAAATGTGTAACTCAGGTTAGTTCGATTTAGGTTGAGGTTAACCCAAAACCAAACTGAAATATTTGCAATCAATCCAAACCGAACCGAACCGCATTCAAAAACCAAAAATATAAAATCAAAAATAGAACCAAAAATAAATAAATAAACCGAACCCAAACAGAACCGAACTGAATTATAAATAATCAACTCAATTCGGTTTAGGCGAATAATGAATTTAGTTCAGTTTAACTGAGTATTCAACCCAAAACCGAACCAACTTAGTTCGGTTTATGGATTTTTGGACCAATACTGAACCGAAAAACTAAAAAACCAAACCAAACTAAAGTCGATTGGTTTGAGTTCGGTTTGAACCGGACCTAATTGCACCCCTAATATCTAGCATAAGAAAATGAAAATTTCTCATTTTCTAACTATATTTTCCAATGTCCATCCAAATAGTTGAAAAACTTTGATTTTCTTGAAAATATTTTCCGATGTAAATGTTTTCCAAAGGAAAACGTTTTACATCAAAACAAACGGAGCCCAAAAAAAAAAAAAAGAGATGGAAAAATCCTGAGCCAGTCATATGTAGTACAACTCTACCAAGTCTGAAAATTCAAATTTTTCTTAAAATGATAAGAGGCCTTTCTTTCTTATATCCCCAAAATTTTTGAAATCCCTAGTTAGACCCTTTGAGCTTTACAAAATTTTCTAAATAACTTAAACTGGGAATTGTAACCCCACACTGGGGCAAATTTATTAAGGCATAAAAAAAGGAAGAAGGAAGGGACAATTTGAAGAAAAAAGAAGGGGGCACTATTGAATTTCAAAAGGGATTTTGAAGATGTTTTAGAAAAGGGGGTGAAGAAATGAAAGAAGAAAGAAAAAAAGAAGAAAAGAGATCATCAAATGTTATGGGATATTTGGAGAATGTCTTTAAAAAGGGGCAATGAAAAAATTATAAAGAGAAGAATAAGAAAAGAAGTTCAATATTGGGGTGAAAGTTCTAAAGGAAGAACTTTAAAAATATAAAGTAGAAGAAGAACTTCAACACTGGGGGTAATTTTATATTTAGGAGAAAAGATGCCTTAAGAATTGCAATCCTAGTTGACCTATTTGAACACATGTTATTTGAGCCTTTTATCTTTCTTTCTTGAACCAAGCCCAGACCTACATTACGTCCCATTCATAAGTCCTCTTTGATTAAGAAATTTTGAATTAAGGCAATTTTGACTACATAGTTGCTGGTGGTGAAGGATTAAAAAAAAAAGGAAAAAAAGACAAAATGGAGAAAATGTAGTGAAAACCCGAAAGGGTGCTACATGGCAAATAATCAGCTATCTACAAGAAGGAAATCGTCAGAGAAGAAAGTCCAGAATTGGCATAGATCCAGGTGAAGTCCTCATGTTGGTGGTTATTTTGAGATACAGTCACTCTTCAAGTGATTGAGGAAAATCTTCTTTTTAAAGACTGAAGCAACATAATCAAAACTATGGTATGAAGCATCTATGAACAAGTTGATGACCATCAAAATTGCCATTAGGAAATTGTTGTTGAAGTTGAAAATGGTCATGGGAATGATTTTAAAGGTTTCGAAGGCTTATTTTGGTATTTTCTTCATTTTCTGAAATAATCTTCTCATATTCAACTTGATTTTAATTCTTTTGGACTATATGCTAATAAGTGATTGGATCATTTTTTTAAAAAAAATATAAAAACACAAAAAAAGCAAAAACTATATTTTTGGCCTATGATGAGCATCTATGTCTTTTCATAAAACATTGGTTTTGCAAGCATTAGAGAATTCTGAGGCCACCAATATAAAACCTATTTTCTTATTTTTGTATTTGCATTCTTTTATTAGGGTTTCTTTTTGGCAAAGGTAGAGAGAGAGAGAGAGAGAGAGAGAGAGAGAGAGAGAGAGAAGAAAAAAAAGAAAAAAGAAAAAGGAAAAAAGAGGATCATGTCTGCTGAGGGGCAAATACTTCTTCAAGCAATCAAAACCGGGGCATGCTCAATGTCTTTCCTTCTGGGTTTTCATTGAAATGAATTACAACATCTGGAAGAAGCAGTCAAGCCTTAGTCTTCGGATTTGAAAAAAAAAAAAGAAGAAGCTTCGAAGCAGTTGCATGTTTTCTCCTTTAAACAAAGGTTTCCAATTCTTCAATCATGAAGAAGGATTTTACTGGGGTAGTAAGAAGGCATGAAGAAGAGATCATGGGTAGTAAGGGCATGAGGTTAGATCATCAGATTATGATTCTCAAATCCATCAATCAAGAAGAGGGCATTCACTTGGGCAGTTAAAAAGCATGAAGGCAGGTTATGGGCATCAAGGGCACATATATCATTATTGAGAGAGCAAGAAGATGAAGAAGCAAAAGCAAGTTCCAGAATATTCAAGCATAGGTTTGGGCATCACATGGCATCCAGGTAAGTTAAATAAAAAAAATCAAGCAAGAAAATTCAATAAAATATTTCATTCCTTATTGTTGAGTTGTAAAGTGAAAAACATAAAAAACAATTGAGTTTCCAAAGGTCAATTTTAAATCCACCTTCTTTTGAAAATTTGCTTGTCTCAGATTTATTTTCATAGCCACGAGAGCTCCAAGAAATTTGAGATAAGGAAGAGATGCCACCTCGTCAGAGTTCGAGCAGGGGTTTCATTAGCTATCTTCAAATCCATGTTTTTTATTACTCCTTTGTTTGAAACGAGTTCAATTAATGAGATGTCTTTCAAACGTGCAATTTTGAGTTGTGTCTGTTCTTTACTGTTCATTGTGTTACAACTCCAGCAAAGAGGGGCAGTTGTAGACACCCCAAAATTGCACGGTTTTTTATAAATCTTGAAGGAGAGAAATATTTTATTGGAATTTTTAAATTCTTAGCATTGGGTTTGAAATCCTTAACTCATTTGAATCCAAAACCACAAAGGAAAAAACCCAAATTCAATCTTTTGTGCAAAGTCAAACTTTTCCAGTTGAAATTTGTTGACTTTTGACCCCAAAAAAATGAAATATTTTTTAAGGCAAGATTTCAAGATAATTTTTCTCGATAATTAGCCTTTTAGCAATATTATTGCATAAATAAATTTTTTGAGCTTTTAAATCTTGACAAATACCTTGGTATTAACATGTTGAATCTTTTTACCGGACCTAAAAAATGGGAATTTAGCCTTGAACTGGAAAGTTGACTTTTTATTCACTTGGAATTTGGGTCTGGAACTATTTTTAATGGATTCAAATGTTCAGGGGGGTGTTTGCTTATTTACATGTAATATCTTAAGTAAATGGAGATTAAAAAATACGAGGACATTTACTTAAATGATATTACATGTAAATAAGTATTGCCTCTACAGGTAAGGGTCAAGGCTGTGCAGAATCTGTGTAGACAGACCATTTTGGTCTTGTCCGCATATATAATGCGGACTAAACATGATTGCATTGTATATGCGGTCACATGCAATTTTCTCAATTTTGCAAATACTCCATTTTTGAGCCATATTTACCACTCTTACCTCTCTCTAGGAGATGCGATCTCCCCTTTTTACTCTCCGTGGTTTGTTAGATTTACTCCAACTCATGTTTTAAAATTGAGTTGGAACATTCTAGAACCCTAATTTGGCATACCCTTGTGACCAACCATGCCCCTGGGTTTGCCTATAAATAGAGGGTCTCTCCTAAAGCAAATGGCTGAGAATTGAAACTAGAAGAGCTCCAAGAGAAGAAGGGAACCCTTGCCTTTCTGCTTTCTCAAACCCAGATAAGCCTCTCTCCCCTCTCCTTTTCTGTTTTTAAATTCTAGGGTTAGTCTGATCTTCTTCGTTTCTGTAGAATAAGGCCTGTATGTGGTTGTAACCCCAAACCTACCTCTAAGTACCTCAAGCATCCTCTCTAGCCGTAAAACGTGAAGAGAGAGCTAGGGGAAAGGATAACAGGAATGGATCCGTAGGATAGAACCATATTGTGTTATGATCTTTTATATGTCTTTTAATATTCAGTTTGTGGTGTTATTATAATTTTATTTTGATTCTGGAGGAATCCTATGGATCTATGCTGTTCATAGCATTAGATCCTCTTTTCCTCCTAAAAATATTGATTTTTTACACAATAACACTCACTTCACAACTTTATTTCTTTTGGTTATTATAGGCTAGGATCCTGGATCTACCATAATCAATATGGTAGATCTGAGATCAGAAGCCTTAAAGTAACCTTTAGGGTTTCATGGAAGGATGAAAGAGTAGAGGACTACTTTAAAGGTCCACGATCTACAACAATTAAGAATTTAACAATGCGGAATCATACACACAGAGAATTATATGAGGAAACCTGAATCCAGATTCAAGAAAAACCTCGAGTCTATATGAGGCGACTAACCCTTCGAATTTCCACTATTGAATGAAAAGACAATTACAAAGGAGCACACACTTAACCTTTACAATTGAACTCACTCAACAGCAATCCACAGCTCGAATCCACGAACTGCAACACAGCTTGAATCCACAAGCTACAGAACACGATCAATCCAGATCGCAAACAATCACTCACTAGTGATCCACAGTTCGAATCCACGAACTGCAACACAGCTTGAATCCACAAGCTGCAGAACACAATCAATCCAGATCGCAACAATCACCTCAGAGTCCACTGAGACGATCCAATGCAGTAGGAATCCACCTATGCATCAAACAAAGTCGATCACCAATCCAGGCGATCACACGATCAGGTGAAGTTCCGAATTGAAGATGAATCCTCAACCTTCAATTCCAGGTGATCTATCTCAGATCTCCTCCTCACTCGATCACCGACTCTCTAAAGAAGAATTGATCGAATCTCGAACACCTCAAGATCCGAAATCAAATTGATCCAAAGAAAAAAGTCATTTCTAAAAATTATAGCACGTCTATTTAAAGGAGAAAACTCAGATCGCGTCGAGCGCTGGTGGCGTCGTGAAGCGATCGGGGTAGACGGCTGGAAGCGAACTCAAGTCCCGCTCAGAACAAGTTGAATCAGTTAAGGGCGCGCTGCCAGCGAGCTGCTAGCGGGAGAGAACGCAGCATGTGCACAGCTGATCATATAATCTTCAATCTCGCTCTACGCTACCAGCGGCGTGTCGGCGTCGCCCTACGACGCTAGTGCACGTGCCTTACTTTCAAAGCACTGTTTCACTTATGCGCTGCCAACGGAGTGGCAGCGGCGTTGTTTCTCGCAAGTGCCTTCACAAGAGATGCTTTATTTAGACAATCTTTCATTTCCTTGAGCTACCAGCGGCGTGGTAGCTGTGTGGCAGCATCGTCTTCTTCTTCTTTACTAAATTCACTTGAATTTTCATTATTTAATTTGCACATCTTTGAAGATTATTAGAAGACATAATTTGTCAAACATTTGCCATAAAGGAAGTGTGAGTTTTCACACTTACAATCTCCCCCTTGGCAAATGCCTGACAACAACCTTAAACCAGTGTTTAATATCAACCTCAGTTAATATTGATTTCCATTTAAGAATTTAAAACCACAATGATAAGAGAGACACAATGATTTGGGAGAATCCAGAATTTCATTCATTCAAAAAAATATCCTTTGTTCCAACATATACACATATATCCAACCAAATACATACACAGCCAATCAACAGAAAACTTCCCTCACAAACCCACAGAAAACTCCCCCACAAACCAACTTTCAGAAACTACTAAAAACAACATAACAACAGCATAAAGAAGAGAAAAATAACAACAAGTAGCAAGCAGCAACAACCCAGCAGCAATCAGCAACAACCAAGCAACCCAGCAGAATCATCATCCAAAAAACTCCCCCTTTCTGGAAGGTGGTCGTAGACACCTGATTTTTGCACCCCCAAAATAAAGAAAAATAAAAAGTCAAACTAAAAGTCAAACCCTGAGGGGGTCAAAAATTGACTTTTTGATTCAAATGAATTTGGCCATCAAACTTCATCTCATTGAAAAGAGCATTTCGACACGATTCTAACGCAATCGAATTTGCTGGAATCGGAGTCCAGATGGAAAATATATGAGCTGGTCAAACTTTTGGGGAGCGAAAAGTTGACTTTTTGCTCGACCCCAATTCAGCTGCCAAACTTGACCCCAGTGGACAGGTGGTTCCGAGCCAATTCCAACGACACTAAGTTTGTTGAAATCGGACACCGGATGAAGAAGTTATGAGCAGTTGAAGTTTCAGAAAAACTGCCCATGTGGCAAAAAAGGGAGCAAAAGTGGAATAAACCAATAAAATAAATAAGATAAATGTGTTTAATAATATTTTAATAAAGAGAATCTCGCTTTTTTGATAAAATAATCGAAAAATCGGATAAGAATCTTGCAAAAAACCAAATTGAATAAAGGTTTGAAATCCAAACATTTTAAAAACGTGCTGGACCGTATTTGAATTACGGGCAGGGCATACCCGTATTTGAAATACGGGCAAGATTCTCTAAGCAGACACGCGTCGCTGTACGGCAGGACACGCGTCCTGTACGGCCGAATCTGCGATAATTGCAAATATTCGTTTTTCGCCCGTACTTGAATTACGGGCAAGGCACGCCCGTACTTCAACTACGGGCACAGGATTTTTGCCTATAAATAGAGAGGCCACCCCCCTTCATTTGGACAAGCGATCACCCTTTGGCCATCACCCCTGCTCTCCTAAAATTTCCCTCGACCAAATGCTGCTATCATGCTGACACTCCAGCACCTAACCTCTTCTTTTATCCCCAAACTACCCCTAGGTTCATAAAGCCATGCCAAAATCATGCAGAAAATCTTCTTTGGTTTAACTTTCAAACCCATCTCCTAACCAAACTTTGTCTAACGATTTTCAAATATTTGAGAGGACACGGAAGCGCTGCCAAATTCACCGGAGAATTCATCATTAACTAAAAACCATATTGTAAGTATGTTGGATTTTATAAATTCTTCATTTCTATTTTGCTTCTAAGTTTCTTTTAAACACCTTCTTATGTTACTAACTTGATTGCTGTTTTGAGTATCATGAGGATATGGTATTATGAAATGGATCATTACAAGGAAGAAAGAAAGGAAGTGCCTAAAGAACACTTCAATTAATTTAAGTAAATAACCTTTTTTTAAGTTCTTAATGTGAAAAGATTGAACCCTT
This sequence comes from Buxus sempervirens, assembly GCA_947561395.2. Taxonomy (NCBI): domain Eukaryota; kingdom Viridiplantae; phylum Streptophyta; class Magnoliopsida; order Buxales; family Buxaceae; genus Buxus; species Buxus sempervirens. The sequence continues at coordinate 38,512,362 of OX387183.1, read as the reverse complement.
ATTGAAGACAAATGGGTTCCCTATGATTTCCCATTTCCCCTCTTCACAAAACGATCATGGACAATCCAGAAGGATGCCGGCATTCATATTGAAAAAGAAGAAAGAAGAAGGAGGCCTTTTAGGCCAAATGAAGCATCTGGATGAGTTGAAGAAACCCACAGAAGCCACTGGAGGTCCCAAGAAAGCCACGGAGATGATCCAGATCGGAATCTGCAGCAAACATGCAAACTGGGTCGCGTCCGTAAACTCAGGCCGGTCCAGCCTGGACCGTATCTGATTCACGGACAAGGAGGACCGGAATCCATTCACGGTCAAGGCGGACCGTAGAGAAAACACGGGCAAATGTAAAATAACCTAAAAAGTGTGATTTCTTGGTTCGGTTGGACTTGATCCGGCCTAAGCCGGCTTGAACCACTCCCTTTAACCATTTTGGGCTTTCTTAAGCCCATTTTTGGACTGTGGGCCTAGATAGGCCCATCAAGACCCTCTTTGGCCCACTTATGGGGCCCATTTTAGACCGGCCCAAACCAAGCCCGTTTTCAACAAACGGGCTCCAGGCCAATTGACCCTTCGCTAATGGGCCAACTCCAAGCCCACTAAGCCCATTGTACCTGTAAATAGTTTAAGTAAATAACCAAATGGGTTACCCAATAACCCAACTGGGCCCAAAGCCCAACCATGGCAGCCCACGGGTCTTCCAACGGGACCCGGGTCCGACCCACTCCACTTAAATCAATAAAAAGATAAAATCAAATAAAAGGGACCCACACCTTCAAAGGGCCCCGCTGTGAGACATGGATTCGTCATCTCGGATGACTTCCGATATCGTCACGCGGGGATCCATAAAATGTTAAGAGTCGCCACCATCCATCTTAGGGTGTGAATGGACACCAAAGGGTTCATAGATGTCAAATAGAGCCAAAGTAGCTCTAATACAAGGAAAATCCAGAGATTGGGTACGGGGAATTATTTATGAGCGGGGGAAGGTGTTAGGCACCCCCACTCATCCGTCTAAGACGGTTACCACATGCTTGCTTATGCTATAAATTGTTTGCTAGTAAAATTAACAAAAAGGTGCTTAACAAGCACAATGTGTGTGACCATTCCACATGAGAAGTCTAATGAGTTTAGACTCTCTTTGTGGATTCATCACTTTTAAAACTTCATGAGTGAAGTGAAATCAAAGTAAAAATGAAGAAAATCAAGCCAAGGCAAATCTGGAGAAATTCGGTCAAAAGAGTTTGAAAGCTTTGATAAACCATAACTCATTCAATTTAAATCTAAATCAAATGAAACCAAAGCCATTTGAAAACTGGTATATATTAGAATATACAGTAAAAAGTTCAGCTCGATCCGATTCAAAACTAGAGAGAAATCCAAATATGAAATCTGCTGTTATAACTCAGAAAAAGTGTTAAGTAGGCATTTTCAAAGCTCTATTCGTGGAGTTTGGCTCAATAAAAATCCATAAAAATTGGTATGGGGGAAGTATGTAGTGCCATCTTTCCAAAGAAAAAAACCTCACATCAATCTCTATCCGGATGTGACCTGTGTACTCTCTTGAACAGGCCTAGAAGACCACAGATGAGCTCTGGACTATGCCAGCGAGCACCTCTGAGTCAACTGAGCACCCAAAGCACAAATCAGATTGAAATCAGCTGAAACTTGTTGGAAATGAAAATAGACTTCTTAAAGAAAACTCAGAAACTGGAATCATAGGAAACGGATTAAAACCGAGCAAATAGTGCACCATCAAAGCGACAAGTTCAGCAATCTGGGCTGAACTGTCCTACAAACTTTGAAGAGATGGTGTCAAAAATTGGCTACATGGAAGTGGACGAAAACTTCCAGATATTAAATAGACCTCCCAATCTATCACATGTCTTTGGAATCACTCAAAAATTCATCCGGAGGATGAAGTTATGAGCATTCCAAGACAGGCTACAGATCTGTCCTGTTTTTGAAGAACTTTGAATAAGAAGCCAAAATCAATGTATGTGTGCAAGTGGATTCGACCAAAACCATTTAAAATCATGAAAAACAACTCATGAACTTCTAAAAACTCATTCTAAGGCCAATGATCTCAGATTTTCCATATTTTACATGGAAATCCAAGATCTAGCCTATTTGATGAAAGTAGTGAAAAGTGGGTGCAAAGATGTGGAAAATCACATTTCTATGAGAAAGTTAGAATCCATGGCTGTAGAGAGCATGGATTCACATCTTCTCCAAATACAAAAATGATCAGAGAAGCATTCAAGGGCTCAAAATAACCATATAGCATGCTTTTCATCATTTGAGGGTTCTAAGCCTAGAGGATCCATTCCACCTTCCTTTTCCCCAGGCTCTCTCTTCACGTTTTACGGCTAGAGAGGATTCCCAGGTACTTTAGAAGGGGTTTGGGGTTGCAAAAATACACACAGGCCTTATACTACAGAAAGGTAGAAGATGAGAGATTTGCCAGAATAAAAAAGGGAAGCAATAACTCAAATAGGCCTTACCTTAGTAGCTTAAGCAGTTGAGTAGCCAATCCAGCAGAGGTTCTCCTTCTTCTTGCAGAGCTTCTAAGCTTCAGATTGTCAGCCATTTGCAAGAGGAGGGCCTCTCTATTTATAGGCCAAGTCAAGGGTAGAAGAGTCCCAAGGGTAGGCCAAAAAGGCCTTCTAGATTATTCCAATTCTCCTCCAAGGCATGAATTGGTGTAATTCAGCAAGTTTCGGAGGGTGAAATAGGGAGTTTAGGTCCTTGAGAGAGAGGTAATATGCGTAAATAAGGCTCAGAGATCGAGCCATTTCGCAAAGCCTCGAAACAGCCAAAACCGTATACTCAGTGCGGTTTCTACAGAACCATCACTCAAAGTGTGGTTCAATACAATTTTGACCAAACCGCATATACAGGGCGGTTCAATTTAGTTATGCTTTAATTGAGTGCTGCCCACGCGGCCTAACGGCCGAAGCTTCGCGAAGCCACGTGGCCGCTAGCGCAACAAGCAAGGACCTGAACCGTGCTGCATGTGCGGTTGTAACCGCACATACAGAGCGGTTGAAACCGAGATTATAAAAACCGCATACACAGTGCGGTTGGCACTGATTTTGATTGTTTTTGAAAGTTTGACACATGTCAAGGCTCAAATAAGACCTTTGGAGCCTTTCTTAGCTAATCTCTTATATCGGGGTGCAATTTGGGGTGTCTACAACTGCCCCCTCTTCGCTGGGATTGGAATCAATTGGCAGCGGAGAGCAAAAGACCCGCAAATTGCACCCCTCAGGATCATGTCCATTCGATTATGAGCTGCAAGAACTCCAATGTGATTTTTGAAAAAGAATTTGTTTAAAGGATTTGATGAAAAGTCCCTAACTTTAAGGGTCAAATCCTCTCCTCGCCTCTCACAGAGCACTCGTGGCCATGAAGTGAGATTTGAGCAAATTTTAAAAGCAAAAGTTGGTAGGATGGTGTTTCTTGCAATTCACAATTGCCCTGGACATAGATCCTTTGAGAGAGATTGAAAAAAGTTTTAAAAATTCATTTTTGGGTGTCAACCGTACTGAACATGCGGTTTTTAGCATTTTCAATTTCAACCGTGCTGTATGTGCGGTTTTCAACAATATTAATACCAACCGCTCTGTGTGTGCGGTTTTCTAGGTTTCATATAACCGAGACCGCGACCGCGGTTCCTCACTCTGTCTTCGCAAAACCCTCGAACTCCCGAACTGTTCCTCTTCTCTGGCGACCGTGCTCTCTCTCCGGTCTTCATCCTTCCTTCTCCGGCGAGATTACTCTTCCTCCGGCGAACTCATCCTTTCCGGCGACATTGCTCATCTCCAGTGAACTACTGTGTTGACCATTTTCAAGCTAGGATTTTCTTCTTGCCGTACCAGTGCTCTTCCTTGGTTCTGGGGATCTTCTATTTGCATTCGCCCACCACATTAGATCTTCTCCATCTTCGGTGGTGTGATTGCTTGTTCCTGAATCGGTGGTGAGACCAAGCTCGGACCTTTCTTGCGAAATTTTTCCTTTCTGATTGGAACAAGTAGGTGACCGAAACTGTATTTCTCCTGCAAACTTTCAATCCGAAAATACATGCATATATTTGCTGGTTGAATGAGCTTGTTGTAGGCATGATTTTGATTCTTTGTCCTTGATCGAATGCCTGGGTTGCTTAGATGCTAGGAGGATAAGATCCTCATTTTGCATATGTTAGTTGTCTGCCAAGCCGATTTTCTCTTGGTGAACTGCTGCCTGTAACTGTCTCAGATTTATGTATCTCAATCCCATGATGTGAATCCTTATGATTGAGCTTTGCCTTCATGTGAACAAACATCTGCGAAATCTGCTAATTTGACTGTGTTTTGGCTTGTTCTAAATTCTTGTCTTATTGGCTACTGATCATCTTTGATGTGGTGTAGCCAACCACCTTTTTCACGTCTATAGCATGCTTTAATTTCTTTCTTTTCTGAAAGGTGTTGTGTATACACATTTGATTGTATCTACTTCTCTTTTGAAAGCCTTGATTTCTGCTTATGGCATGCTTGGGATTGATTGACTTTGGATTCAGAAAATGCTGGTACCCTATTAACACAAATAGGATTGACCCAGAAACATTAATTTGAATTGATCATCCGAATGTTTGTTAGGAACTGAGTGGTCCTGAATTCTGTGATTGCTTTTCCCTGTGAACCTGAGAATTAAAACACATTTAACAGTTTAGGCTTTTAGGTGAGTTTGTAAACCTGTCAAGACTCTAAAATTGAGAATTGAAAACTCTGAATAGATCCTTTCAAGAACCTTTTCTTTTTTTTTTCTTTTTTCCTTTTTTTGTTTATAAGAAAGATATATAGGAAATTTTGTTTCTTATATATAGTTCTTATATATAACAGAAATAATAAAGAAATTGATAAAGAATCAAATCCTGGTTTGGTGGGGCACTTTTTGAAGTGCCTCTTCCGATCTCCATTTTTTCTGCAAATAAAACCAACTTGATTAATCCAAAAAAAATCTAAATTAACAGAAACATGAAAGTAGATATAATGATCTTAAATGCCGAAAACATAATGAATTTCTCCCTGCAATTTGATCCTGTAGATGGCCCGTACACGTCGCGCTTCTCGGGGTCCCGCAGATGAGCCTTCATCTTCGAGGGTTCGGAGGGACCCGGCCGATGTGGCCTCTTCTTCTAGGGCCGAGCCAGACCCTGAGCCTTCTTCTCCTAGTGGTCTGGAGCTTTCAGATTCAGATTCTGGGGCGTCTGGGGATTCGCTGGAGTCGATCCCAGAGGTATTCCCTTTCCCTTTTTAACATCTGTCCTTTCTTTTATCACATTCAACTTAAACCTCTTTTTATTCGCCTTTCTAGCCTGCTGGTGAGGTCCGTGAGCGTAGTGGAGGCCGTCATAGAGGTAGGGCGGGAGCCCGGGCGACTCGCGTCGCCATTCCTGCAGAGATAGCAGATCAGATCCGGGATACCTCTCTTCTTAGTAGTTTGACGACGCATCCTTCGGCAGGCGTCAGGGCAGACATCCCCCTTAGATACCCTTCTTCCCATTTCCGAGGGAGCTGGGCCCTTTTTGCCGATGTTGTAGGGGCTTGCTCGTCCTCTCTGCGCCGAGAGATGGGCCGTTTTGGATTTGGCCCTTTTATCACCATCACCGGCGTTCGTCAGGATCGGCCTTTGATCTTGGCTTTGTTGGAGCACTTTTTCCCGGAGACCCTGAGCTTTCACCTGCCTGATGTGGAGATCGGTATTCGTCCTTCCGACTTCGCTCTCATTACCGGGATCAGGATGACTGGAGATGTCATCACTGAGATGGATCGGCCGGTGGACCTTAGCAGCGGAGCATCCCAGTTTCCCGATCGCTTTTAGATTTCTTTTTCTTCTGATGATGGGCTCCTGCTTCTGCCTGGAGGATACTACTTCGGTCAGCCCCCATTTCTTGAGTCTTCTCCGGGATCTGCACCGAGCGAGGGACTATGCCTGGGGTCAGCTTGTCTATGGCACCTTGCTAGCGGGCCTTCGACGAGTGGTCTCCGGCCTGTCTTCTCCCAGGGGAGCCGGAGTAGGTTGCAGATTTTTCTGGCCCTTTCTGCAGGTATAAATTCTTTTCTTCTTTCTTTCCTTTCTTTTCTCTCTTCTTCTCTTTTTTTTTTCTTTTTTGCTTAACCTTTCTTTTTTTTTTCGTTTTTCTTTTGTTCTCTTTTTTTTTTCTTTTTCTCTTCTCTTCTCTCTTTTTTTTCCTTTTCAGTTCTTTGCTCGGGTCTATGTGGCCCACTTTCGCCCTACCTCCACTTTGTCTGAGGGGACATTTCCCTTGGCCCGCCGGTGGAATCAGATTAGGCGTGACTCAGAGAAGAGTCGCCCTAGGTCGGCCAGGGCTCACCTGGACAGGACCTTCAGGAGAGAGGTAAGCATTTTTCCCGTCTCTCTTTTTTTCATTTCCTTTTCTCCTTTTTATCAAATTCTGATATTCTTCTTTGTTCATCCTCAGCTATCTGTCCCCCGTCTTGACGGCCTGCATGACGAGCTGGCTTTTCAGCCCTTTGTGGATGACGCTTTCGCCCTGGATCAGCGGCGCCAGAGGTACCCATTCTTCATTGGGCAGTTGGGTAGTATATGGTACCTCGGCGAGCGATTTTTCTTCCAGCATACTGGCGAGCTACGGATCCCAGTGGCTCCTCCAGCTACAGCCCCTTTCATCCCTCCTGGTCCATTCGACCCTGCCCATTTTGGCGAGTGGGAGGCAGGAGATGGCCTTCTAGTCGATGGTGACTATGATACCTGGTTCGGGCAGGTCTCAGTGGGTTGTCTGATGCAGCCCATGCCCGTTCGAGGTGGAGTTACTGAGATAGGGGGGGTAGTGATCCGCCTCTATGACACCACGGTATGCACCTCCTTTCCTTGTGCAGTCTTTTAGTCTTCCTTTCTTATTTACTGATATCTTTTCTTTTCTTATCTCATTTCAGGAGGCACAGCTAGAGGAGGTCCGGGCTCGATACGCGGATCTGGAGCGCCAGCTGGCTGAGAGGGACGCCGCCATTGCTGAGAGCGATGTCATCATTACTGGGCAGGCCGCTCTCATTGCTGACTTGCGGGCCTAGTTGGCCAGTGCCCAGGGCCAGGCGAGGCCTTCAGGAGTTCAGGTCTGTCTTCCTTAGTTTCTTGTATTTTTTCACTTTATCTTTCCTGCTTCTGATCAGCCTGTCTTTGTCTTCCAGGAGGATGTGGTGCCTTCACCATCCAGTTCCCGCACTTTGTCCTTCTCTTTAGGAGGTATAGAGATCCCGGAGAGAGAGAGCGAGGTGGCGGCCGAGGCTACTTCTGCTGGTGTAGTTCCTAAGTCGGCCGAGATGCCGGAGGCTGTACCTGTATTTGAGACCGCTCCTTCATCTGAGCCGGAGACTGCTCCTGAGCCAGCGGAGGGTGGATCGGAGATTCCTGTGGTTCATGAGACGGCCGGGCCTACGAGAGAGGAGGATGCTCCCGGCGCAGCAGATCCAGAGGTGGCTGAGCCTACTAGAGAGGAGGGTGTTCCCGGCGTAGCAGATCCATCTCTTCCGGTTGAGGACTCTCGGGTTCTGGAGCTGGTTCCCTTGGCGACGGACTCTTCAGTTTCATGCTTCATGGACCTGACCGGGGGTGATCCAGCCCCAGCCTCAGCCTCTTCCACCGATCCTGCGCCTCCTGCAGACCCGGTGCTTCCTGCTGGTCCATCCTCGCTTGGTGAGTCTTCATCTCCCGCTGGCCAGCGTTTCTCAGATCACTTTTTCATCCGGCAGCGACGGCGAGGTAGAGGCGATAGGGATTGACCTGTTAGAGATAGGTCTAGATTAGGATTTATCAGATATTTGTATATAAACTTGATGTATTCATTGGCAGTTTATATGAAAAGAGAAGATTTTTTTGGTTTTGTTTCCTTTTTTTGTAGATTTTTTTGTTTATTTTTGTATATTTGTCATGTTACAATTGTTTATACAGGTAACAGGTTTTCTGGGAACATGACTTATTAAAAGAAAGAAGTAAAACCCCTTTTTTGTGCAAAAACCGTACATTCAGGGCGGTTGTGCAAGAACCGTACTTATCCCGCGGTTTTTAAACTTTGCGGGAATGCAACCGCATATTAGGTGCGGTTCAGGCACAACCGTTCTGTGTATGCGGTTTTCGCCCTTAGGTTATTTTAAAACCGCGAATTGCGGGCAGGACGTCATTTTGACGTATTGCTTAGGTCAGAAACCCCCTGTTTCGGCGATTTTCTCTCTCCTAGCTGCCTTTAATCCACTTTTGCCCGTTAATGGCTTCTGGTTCAGCTTCTGTGCCTTCTTCCTCTTCTGTACCTGAAATATCAGCAACTAGACCAAAAATTAGGTCCAAACCTCCTAATTTGACTAGGTATGCCATTGTAGATACTTTCTATGAGAGGTGGGTCTCCTCAATGACCCCTCAAGATGAGATGGATTGGACCTCTGCCAATCTAGGCCACCTCCTTTCAATCCCAAAGATTCCCCTAAAATGGGAAATCATAGAGGCACTAATTGGGCATTGGGAGCCTCAATTGAACCTCTTCAGGTTTGGGGAAAAAGAGATGACCCCTACAGTCGAGGAGGTTGAAACCATCCTCAACCTTAGCTTTTCTAAGAAAGTAGTTAACCCACCTCTCAAACCGAGCTTCAAAAAGGAAGCCTCCACTTTTTTAGGGATTAACAAGAAAGAGTTAGGGGAAGCCGATGCCTTATTGACCCTATCAAAGTCATTTTTGACTGAAAAGCTGTTAAATAGCTCCAACCAGTCGGCCCGGTTAAATGCTTTGACCTTGATAGTGGTCAATCAACTTTTATTCCCCCGAGGTGATAGCGAGGTTGATTTATCCCTCATTTCAGTCATCTGTCAAGTTAGGGAGCGCGAAAGGCTTGCCCCTATGATCCTGGCTGAAATATACCAGGCCTTGACTGACTGCTATCACCGGAAGCAGAAAAGTTTCCTTGCCTGCGCCCCTATACTTCAGGTAAAATCTGAATCTCTTTCCTTGAATTGTAATTTTTATTGCCATGTTGAAATTTTCTAAGGTTGGAAATGCTTCCCTGTTTTGTGTAGCTCTGGTTACTTGACCACCTGAGTCAAGTTGAAGAGATAACCCGGCGCTTCTTCCCCAGATTGGACGTTCCTGTTTTGATGAGCAACAGGGGGTGTCCCAATATACATGGTGGCAAACAGGGATGGTTTGCTTTCTTGGGGACTCTTCAGGACGACCAGGTGAGATGGCCCGGTGCTTACCAGCCCTCCGTCGAGACAGCGATCAGCTTCTCTGACAGAAACTTCGCTGTGCTCATGGGCTTGAAGTCTGCTTTGCTCTATTTGCCTTTGAGGGTCATCCGGCAGTTTGGAGAGGAGGTGCAGGGGATCCTAGTACCTCAGGGATATGAAGAGCTCATAGGTCCGCTCACACCAGCTACCATGGGTCTCTGCTTCCGCCTATTGAAGGACTGGTCGCAGGCCTGCTTTTTGAGAGGTCCCGTCTTCTCCAAATTACATGAGAAGGACTATCTCCTTTGGATTAGGGAGCAGGTGCAGAGCTGTGCCTCTGTACCGGCGGATCCTCCTGCCATCCCGTGTCCTACTTATGAGGACCTCTTGGAGACCGGGCGGGCTTCTCATAGGCGGCTTCAGCTCATATGGGTAGAGGAGGCCCGAACCTTGAGATTGGAGAAGGAAGATCTGGAGCGGCGATTATCTGAGCAGATACAGGCCCGTCGCTTCGAGGTGAGAGCTGCATGGCGTAGGCATGACGAGACCATGGCCAGACTCCGAGATATGAGGACTAGGCAGACCCTCTCAGATGACGTCATCTCATTCCTCAGTGACCCAGATGCAGAGGGGACTGAAAGGCTTGTGGCGGTTCAGGCGGCCCGGATCAGAGAGCTTGAGGAAAGGCTAGGGGATAGAGATTAGCCCCTTTTATTGTATATATTTTTTTTCTTTTTTACACTTCTGTACAAAGAGAAACTCCACTAGTGGAAAGATAGAGAATACAAAGTAGGTTTTCATACTATTGGCCTCAGAACTCTCATATGCTTGTAAAAACTGACAGTTTTAATGAAAAGTCACTGATTTCTCATCATTGGCCAAAATATAGTTTTCATTTTTGTGTGTTTTTATTGTAAATTGGTCCATAATGCTTTAATCCCATATAGTTGGATGAATTGAAGTAAGTTGGGCAAAAAGGGTGTTTCAGTTAATGAGGAGGAAGCCAATCCGTCCCCCTTGGAACCCTTAGACTCATCCCCAAGTTTCCTTCCCACTTTCAGGGGGCCTGCCCCAGCCTACTGGTTCAGTCCTGTGCATAAAATCTGCTCAATTCACTTCTGCTGCGCAAAACCGCGCATTCAGAACGGTTTAGCCAAAACCGTCTTCAATATACGGTTGCATAGCCCTTCTGCCAAAACCGTAGAAAAAGGGCGGTTTCGTTCAAACTGTATCCCAAGTACGGTTGGTGACCTTTTCCTTGTTTCTTTCTTTTCTTTTACTCTTTTTTTTTTCGCCTTCTTTCTGCCAATATTGCCCCTAGTGCCTGTTACGGTTTTCACTAGGACCGGCTTATTTATTCCGTCATTGCCCTTTCAACATCCCGAGCTTGAAGGAATACATCCAGATCACCGAGGACTTGACCACTAGGACGAAATGAAGGCTGGGTTGAGTTTATGAAAGAAGGTTATTTATAGGCTCAAAATTTTAATATCTTGAAAAGGGGACAACTGGGCTTACAGTCATAATGGATGCGACCCCCCATTCCCAATATTGGCCTTCTTTTTTTCTTTTGGCCTTTCTTTTCTATTTCCTTTTTTGTTTTTCTATTAACCCTGCCCCAGTCGCGACTGTAAGCTCCAGTTTGGGTTCTTTAAAACACGAACAGGCTCAACTTGGTTTAATCTAGGGATATTAGAATTTGTGAGGGAGGAAGAAAAATGGCCTCGGATCATTTCTTTGTGATATTCCTTTAAGGGAAATATTGTTTGACTGCATCGGAGTTGATTGGCTCAGGAAAATTTGTCCCATCCATCTCTGTCAAGATAAGGGCGCCTCCTGACAAGACCTTCTTCACTACATAAGGTCCCTCCCAATTTGGCTTAAACTTTCCACGAGGGTCTTCCAGGAATGGTAATATTTTCTTTAAGACCAAACTACCCGCTTGGAAAGCTCTGGGCTTCACTTTCTTGTTGTAGGCCCTGGCCATTCTTTTCTGATACAGTTGACCGTGGCAAAGCGCATTCAACCGCTTTTCTTCTATCAAATTAAGTTGCTCATATCTAGACTGAACCCATTCAGCCTCTTCAAGCTATGTTTCCATAAGCACTCTTAATGAAGGGATTTCTACCTCAACAGGTAAGACGGCCTCTGTTCCATAAACCAAGGAATACGGCGTTGCCCCAGTAGAAGTTCGGATCGAGGTTCTGTAAGCATGGAGAGCAAAGGGCAACATCTCGTGCCAATCTCTATAGCTTACCACCATCTTCTGGATTATTTTCTTTATATTCTTATTTGCCGCTTCTACTGCTCCATTCATTTTTGGCCTGTAAGGGGCTGACTTGTGATGAGTTATCTGAAACTGCTCACACATCTCCTTCATATCCTTGTTCTTAATATTTGAAGCATTGTCTGAAACTATGGCTTTTGGCAACCCATAGTGACAAATTATGTTGTGCTTTAAAAACTTAAGAAGATGGTTTCCTGTGATATTTGCATACGAAGCAGCTTCAACCCATTTTGTGAAATAATCAATTGCCACTAGAATGAACCGGTGTCCATTAGATGCTTTTGGAGAAATCATCCCAATGATATCAATACCCCACATAGAGAACGGCCATGGAGAGGTCATGCTGTGCAGCTTACTGGGTGGTGCATGCTTATTGTCAGCGTATACTTGGCACAAATGGCATCTCTTAACATGTAGGCAACAATCGTGCTCCATTGTAGACCAATAATATCCCAATCTCAATATTTTCCTCGCGAGCATGTGTCCATTCATATGCGGCCCACAGACTCCCCCGTGCACTGTTTCAATCAACCTTTCTGCTTCAACCTTGGTGACGCATCTGAGTAGAACATTATTGTAAGATCTCTTATACAACTGCCCACCACTTAGAAGAAACTGTCCCGCTAACTTCTGTATTGTTCTTTTTTCAGTGGGACTAGCGCTTTCTGGTAAATTTCGATTATCCAAGAAATTCTTGATATCTTGGAACCATGGTATTTCTGTTTCTTGCGCTCCTTCCAAAACAAGACAGTAAGCTGGCTCGTCTCTGACTTCAATTTCAAGTGGTTGTATGTCTACCCCTTCTGGAATACTAACCATTGAGGCCAATGTCGCCAAGGCATCCGCAAACTGATTCTTAGCCCTTGGCATATAGCTAAAAGAAATTCGAGTAAATTTGGTACTTATTTCTTCCAAATATTGGTGATATGGGATCAATTTATGATCTTTGGTTTTCCATTCCCCAGTTGTTTGGAAGATGATAAGACTCGAATCTCCATATACGTCAAGTTCTTGAACATCATGGTCCAGAGCAGCTTGTAATCCGATTATACATGCCTCATACTCTGCTATGTTGTTCGTGCACTGAAATCTCAATTTCACTGCGATTGGGATATGTGAACCATCTGGCTTTACTAATACTGCGCCGATCCCATTTCCATTCATATTTGCAGCCCCATCAAAGAACATCTGCCAGGAGTATTCACTTTCTTCTTCTTCAGCAAATAAGATGGCCTCATCCGGGAAATTCGTTTTAAGAGGCTGATAATCTGGTAATGGGTGCTCAGCTAGGTGGTCAGCAATTGCCTGACCCTTGATTGCTTTCTGAGTGACATATGTCAGGTCGAATTCTGAAAGCAAAAGCTGCCACTTTGCTGTTCTACCAGTTAAAGCCGGCTTCTCAAACAGATATTTTAGCGGATCCATCCTTGAGATCAGCAAAGTCGAATAGCTTAAAAAATAGTGCCTAAGCCTTTGAGTCGCCCAGACCAAAGCGCAACAAGTCTTTTCCAACGGCGAATATCTTGTCTCATAATCTGTAAACTTCTTGCTCAAATAGTAGATAGCCTTTTCTTTTCTGCCTGTTTCATCATGCTGCCCCAATACACATCCCATTGATGTTTCTAGAACTGATAGATACAGAATCAGTGGTTTTCCTGGAATTGGCGGTACTAGAACAGGAGGATTTGACAGATAATCCTTTATTTTGTCGAATGCTTGTTGGCAATCCTCATTCCATATAGTTGGGTTATTCTTCCTTAGAAGTTTAAAGATCGGCTCGCAAATAGCAGTGAGTTGTGCTATGAACCGGCTGATATACTGAATTCTTCCCAGAAAGCCCCTAACTTCTTTTTCAGTTTTAGGAGCTGGCATCTCAATGATTGCCTTGGCTTTAGACGGGTCTATCTCAATCCCTCTTCTGCTTACAATGAATCCCAATAATTTCCCGGATGTGGCTCCAAAGACACACTTTGCTGGATTAAGCCTTAAGCTGTACTTCCTTAGACGGTCAAATACCCTCTTTAGATTGATTAAGTGGTCTTCCTCTTCACATGATTTGGCAATCATATCATCCACATAGACTTCCATCTCTTTGTGGATCATATCATGGAAAAGGGCTGTCATGGCTCGCTGATACGTTGCCCCGGCATTCTTTAATCCAAAAGGCATGACTGTGTAGTGGAAGGTTCCCCAAGGAGTAATGAAAGCGGTTTTCTCTTGATCCTCCTTTGCCATTTTGATTTGGTTGTATCCGGAAAAGCCATCCATAAAAGAGAACAGGCTGTGCACTGCCGTATTATCAACCAAGATGTCGATGTGTGGCAATGGAAAATCATCCTTCGGGCTTGCTTTGTTCAAATCTCTGTAATCCACACACATCCTGACTTTTCCATCCTTCTTTGGAACTGGGACTATATTGGCTAGCCAATCAGGGTATGTGGACACCGCCAAAAACCCGGCTTGAAACTGCTTTACTACTTCATCTTTGACTTTCAAAGTCCATTCCGGTTTCAACCTTCTCAATTTCTGCTTAATAGGCTTTACTCCTGGCAGGATTGGCAGCCTGTGTACAACCATGTCTGTATCCAACCCTGGCATATCCCGATAAGACCATGCGAACACGTCCTTGTAATCGGCCAAGAATTGGGACATTTCTTTCTGCTGCATTCCAGACAAGCATGCTCCAATCTTTACAATTTTTGGGTCCTCTTCAGTTCCCAGGTTTATGGAAATGGTTTCTTCAATATTAGGTTGAATACCATTTTCGTAACGCTCCAATTGATATGATATTTCTCTTGGAAGGTCATCGTCTTCGGCCTCGATCTCCTCTTCGATCCCCATTAGGTCGAAGTCGAGCTCGAGGTCGAAGTCGTATTCAACTTGCTTTAATTCGGTCTGTATATATGGCTCATAAGCAGTCTGGACCATTTTGAAAGCTTTAGATTTTCTGGAAAAAATTGAAAAATCTTTTTGGGTTTTTTGAGAACCTTCTAGAGAGGCTTTTCCTGAAGATGAAGGTTCGTTAAAACCTTCAGGAAAAGGGCAATCCACTAATAGAGTTTTTTTTGGAGGCCGCAGCTGATTGCCAACCATATGCAGCCTCAAATGTCAAAGGGGTCTCTTCCCAATTTTTTAGTATAAAGCCCTCTGGAACAGGTGGTATAGTGCAAACCTGTTCTTCCTCAAACTCTTGATCCGATACCATCATTACCGGATTTGAAAAACTGCCCTTTTCTGCTTCGGGGCTAAGTTCAGAGGTGACTTCATCAGGAATCTTGATTGAGGCCCAGTCGATAAAAGGAACCTCTTCTTCTGCTTTCTCTCTTCCTTCATTCTCTGTCATTGCAAAGAATGCCCCTGTCTCCTCTGTGAAATCCTGCTGCTCTTGTGGTAGTGGCTCAGGCTCACCCGTGGCTTCAGGCGTCAAAGTGGGTGAGAGGGGGATAAAAGGTTGAAGGGTTGAGGTAAAAGGTTTTCTGAAAGGGTTGTCATTGAAATACGGAGGCTTGGAGGAATCTGTAGGAGGAGCCAATTGAATGGTATGAGAGGGCCTCGGGAAAGTTTCCCTTAAATGAGGGAACTTTTCTTGGTTCTTTCCCCTCTCATTTTCTTTCTGTGGTCCCCTCTTCCATCTTCTCATTTTCATCCCTAGTCCTACTCGTGGGGCTAGCCTCTGTGCCTCTATGGGCGTCACCCTTCCTTGCAGGTTAATGCCCAACCCCTTTCCTGGGTGGAAATTGCAATCCTTTAAGACTTTCTCCACCATCTTATTGGCGCAGGTCAACCTCTCTTTCTTTTTTAGACACCCCCCAGGTATGAAGTTGACTGTTTCAAACTGAAAAGAGTGAAAGGCAATTTTGTCTGCCGTTAATTCCACATTAATGAAAGGTACCTCAGGTGATATGACGGGAGGGACTAGGTTCTCGGCTAGGACCGTTATTACCCTTTGGCCTCTTATAAATTTTACTCTTTGATGAAGAGTAGAGGGTATAGCCCTAGCTGAGTGGATCCACGGCCTTCCCAGAAGTAGATTGAAGGCAGCCGGAATATCTATCACTTCGAATGTGATATTAAAGATATTCGGTCCGATGGTAATCGGCAATTCAATTTCTCCCAGGGAGTGTGTTTTGGAGCTATCGAAAGCTCTTACAACCCTCCCGTTCTGCTTTATCCTGGATTGGTCCAGGCCAAGCCTCACACATGTTACAAGGGGGCAGACGTTTAAGGCTGACCCATTGTCAATTAAGACCCTGGCTATCATGCTACCCTTACAGAGCACAGTGATGTGCAAAGGGTCCATGTGATAGCCTCCACCAGGGCTTATCTCGCTTTCTGAAAAGCTTATTACATTGTGAGATAGGATCTGGCCGATCATCGTGCCGAGCTGGTCTGGCTCAATTGTTTTGGGCACGTGGGCGCTCTGGAGTACTTTCATTAATGAGTCCCTATGCTTTTCTGAATTAAGCAATAATCCCAGTATTGATATCTGGGCAGGGACCTTGGTTAATTGGTCAACAATATTGAATTCACTCTTTTTCAGTATTTTTAGGAGGTCCTCTGCCTCCTTACTGTCGACCTGAGGGGTGTCTTCCCCTATTTTGGCCTTCCCCTTCTGGACTTGCTCTGCCTCTTTCCTTTCTTGTTCTTTTCCTTCTACACACCTCCCTGATCTTGTCATGAGGTTTACCTCCTCCTGACCTTGATTCCCGGCCACTGGGATAGTGGTCGTATAACCCTCGCTGTAATTCCAAGGTACAGCGGTTTCTGAATAAGAGGGTTTAGGCACGTTAAATACCAAGGGTTGGAGGTGGGACCTTGGTGCAGGAGCTGATGTGGGAATAAGGTTAGAAGAAGGCACCTCAATAACCAGAGGCGAAGATTGCCTTGGTGCCTGGGGTTGAGAGGATTTTAAGGTCTGAGAAGAAACAGACGTAATTGAAGCAGTGGTGGGGTCATAATTAATGACCAAAGATGGTTTGGATGATGGAGTAGTGGGGGAAGCAACAGCCTGGTTGCAATTAATAATGAGAGGGGGTTTGGCTACATTAAGCTGGGCCATAAGAGAAGCGGCCCGGTTTAGAGAGGCATTAATGTCCTCTGCAGTCTTGCCATTTCCATTATTTCCAGAAATGACGTTGATTTGTTCCTCTATCTCTTCCTGGTCAAAATAGACCTTAACGGACGTCCCTATTGGCGCAATTAACTGCGAGGGATCAAACGTCCTAGGTCTAGAAGAGATGGTCCCTACGAAATTGGAAGGACCAGCCCCATTATGCTGGGGCAGAGGATTCTGACCAATGTCAGTCCTGGCGGGAGAGGGTGCAGCTGTGTTAAACAACAGGGTTCCCTGATCGATCAAATCTTGAATGGCATGTTTTAATGGCCAGCACCTGTCCGTAGGGTGTCCTGGTGCACCCATATGGTATTCACAGGTGGTGGAGGGATCGAAATTCTTTCCCTTTGAAGCATTCGGATTTGGTTCTTTCAGGGTGACATACCCTGCGTTTAACAAAGATGGCAAAAGTTGGGATGGAGTCACAGGAAGAGGGGAAAGGACCCTGCTCCTTCTGGACGCCATCCAAGCGTCTCTCTCCTCTTTTGAGAATACCCTTTTTTGGTTGGGTATTGCTGCCTGAGGGACATTAATGTTGAGAGGGTTTTGATAGGTCGATTGTGGCTGCACCGGACTGGGTGGAGGTGCAGCAATATTGATTTGGATGGGTTTTTGTGGTGGTTGGGGTTGTACCATGTTTACTTCCCCTTCTTTCTTTCCTCAATTCCTTCTTGCCCCATTTTTCTGCTTCTGGGCCGAAGGATCAAAAGTTGGCTCCTGCTGACGAGCCGTGGCAGAATGGTCGTGGATTCGCCTGGATCTGATTCCATCTTCAATCCGGTCCGCGACTAGTACTAGGGCAGCGAAACTGGTGGTAACCTGACCCACCAAGTGATTGTAAAATGGATGCCCCAGCGTGCCAATAAAGGTGGTAACCATCTCTGGCTCCATCATGGGAGGCCTGACCTGAGAGGCGGCTTCTCTCCACCTTTTGGCATACTGCCTAACTGTCTCATCTCTTCCCTTACTCATTTTCATCATATCGTACCTATCTGGCACGATGTCAACATTGAAACGGTACTGAGCAAGGAAAGCATCAGCTAGGTCCTTCCACCTTCTGATTCTGCCGTGGTCCACAGTTGCGAACCATCTCAAGGCTGTCCCAGTTAGGCTTCTCTGGAATAGCTGGATTAGGATGCCATCATCCCGGCCAAACTGACATAACGCCCCACAGTAGAGCTTCAGATGGCTCATTGGGCATCCGGTGCCGTCATATTTCTCAAAATCCGGGCACTTAAATTTGGCCGGTAAGCATGCGTCGGGGTACAGGCAGAGATCTTGAAAGTTGGTACCACCCAACGTGTTGATCCCTCTCACTTCTTTCAATTCCTCCTGAATGGACTCCAGTTTGTCTAAAAATTTCCTCTCCACTTCTACCCTCAGTCTCTCTTTTTCTTTTTCCTTTTCCCTCTCATATTCAGATTCCTCCTCCCGGATCAGGATAGGCTTGGGGTTTGGATGAGAGAGTTCAGGTTGAGGTGGGATAGGTTGGATTGGTGGTGGAAGTTCAGTCTGGGGTGGAGCCTGTGGTGGTGCATTGTGGGATGATGAAGCCTGGTGAACCTGAGCCTGCGCCTGTTGCGCCTGCACCTGAGCCTGAGCGGCTTGGTTGGCCAGCAAATTCTCCAATAGTTTGGTCATCCCTGCCACTTGCTCTTGCAGTTGAGCAAAGGCCTCAGCCGAAACAGTGGATTGTTCTTCAGCAGGGTTCATGGTAGCAGCTTTTAATCTCTGAGAACGTCGGGGAGCAATGGTTGCAATAGGAACTTAGTACCTTTGGTAAAAGAAAAAGACAAAAGAGAAAAATGTTAGTATCCCATCAAATCAACTTTACACACCTATGCATGCATGTAGGCTTGGTGAACATGAGTCTGGGGTTCTCTTTGCATTCATATTTTTTGATTTTTGTATTTATGGTTAAAATAACCTTATTAAGACGAGGTGATTGATACGAAAAAGATCAAACCTCAGAAATTTGGTTGGAGTATTCTAGGGCCTCCAACATGTCCCACAGGAAGGATATGACTATAGTAAAAGCCCATAGTCAAACCAAGCATTGGAATTGCACAAGCTTCCAAGGGCTTACGAATTGGTTGGTGCGAAAAAGACCCACCAATATTGGAAAATTCTAGGGCTTCCAACACATCCCACACAAATGAGATGTCCAAAGTAAAAATCCTTAGACAAACTCGAGACTTGGAATTACGCAAGCTTCCAAGGGCTTATGCTTTGGAATTAAGGCTTCCACAACCTCCCGAAATTACGCAGGCTTTCAGGGGCCTATGATTTTCTAAATTCAGGCTTTAGAAGGCCTATGAAGATTTTGAAAAAGTCGGGAATTTCAGGCTTCCAGGAGTCCTATGAGTTTCTAAATTCAGGCTTTAGAAGGCCTATGAAGATTTTGAAAAAGTCTGGAATTTCAGGCTTCCAGGAGTCCTATGAGTTTCTAAATTCAGGCTTTAGAAGGCCTATGAAGATTTTGAAAAAGTCTGGAATTTCAGGCTTCCAGGAGTCCTATGAGTCGATTTTCTGAAATTCCAAGGCTTTCAGATGCCTAAAATATTTTTGATTTCCCCTTAGGTATTTTTGAGTTAAAAAGAGACTCAAATTGCTTTCAAGGAGATGATTTACTTAAAATTTTCCTTTTACTTGATTTTTAAATGATTATTTGCTTGGAATTCAAAGGTTTCCAAGTGACCCAATTGCTCTTTGGAAGAAATCTTAAAAGTTTGAACACTTTATGTTTAAAGATTTCTTAAAGATTGATTTTTGATTGGAATTTGCCCCATTTTAAAAGAGTTGAGCTTCCTTTTTAAGCTTAACATGTTTTGGGAACTTATTGTGATTTCCAAGTTTAATTCTTGAGGTTGAAGTATGATTAGGTTGGTTATTTGAACCAATTTTCTTTTAATCATTTACTTCACTTAAGATGGGTTAAGTGTTCAAATTAGGTAAAAAGAGCCTAACATGATCTTAAACCGCAAAATTTGGTGCTTGACCTGACTTTTGGTTTGAGCCAATCTTTATTTCATCATTTTCACCTTTGAGTTGGATTAATTTGCTCAGTTTAGGTGAATATGTTCAAAATGACCTTAGTCTCTTGATCCGGGTGGATTTGGAATGGTTTAAATGCCATTTATCTTATTTGGAGTCACTGCCCATTTGCTTATATAACTTAGGGATGAAAGTACCCAGAAATGTTTAATTAGCATGGCCAGAATGGGATTTCGGCTTAAAACCGCACAATCAGGACGGTTTGGCTCAAACCGTATGATACATGCGGTTGCAGCGAAAATGCAGACAACCGCATACTCAGGACGGTTTTCAGCCGAAAAACAGATTTTCGAATTGTTTCCTTTTCCAATTGGTTTTATTAGCTTGGTTACTTCCCCAAACACACTGTTCACCACTGGGTGGCTTCTGGACTGCCCCAAATTGGGCACTTGACATATCAAATGGCATTAAAGGCCCGTTTAACCCTTGAATTTCATGAGATTGCATGGGGATACCAAAAATATGCACAAACAGAGTTCTTATGATAAAAGAAACATGTTACAATACAAATTGGCCTTCAAGGGCATGAATCAAAATAAAATTACAATTTTAGCCTCCTCGGGCTTGAGAATGAGAATTTTTAAACTAAAAAGGAGAAAACCATTTGTACCAGCAGCTCCAGGGTGTTCTCCACACAAATTTCCTGCAAAACAAAGGATTAGTAATATTCATGCATAGGAGGGCCTAGGCTCCCTCCCCAAAATGGACACCCAATGCATGGATTTCGGGACTTTTAGGTGCCTCCTATGGACATTTGGGGTAGAACGACACCTAAGAAGAGTAAAAACTCTCTCTAAGGGTTACACCAATCCTAGGATAACAACAAATTTCTGGGAATAACAAAATCCCCGCAAATGGCCAACATGAGCTTGATATTTACAAAGTAAAGATGTTACCACAAATAATAGGCTTACATTACCTTGTTACCTCATGTTTACCTTCCAAATGGCTTCCATATCAAGCCTTGGACCACCTGAGCCATGCAAGACGGCCTTCCCTCAATTACAAACCCTTTCCCTATCGCATTTGGTTTATTTTGGCCAAAAGGGTGTTTCTCCACCTTCGCGTAGGGGTCTTGGGTTTTGGCTTATTGGCAACTTAGAGCTCAAGCCTAGTGTATGACCAGAATTCTAGATCCACCATGTCATCACATCATTGGCTCAAAGTCTCCAAGGTGAATGTTTTCACTTTCGCTTTCCGAAGTAACGACCTCGGTGCGCCAAGCTACACACATTCCTGTTCAACTTCCTATAGGTGATAGGTAGGCTGTGTAAAAAAATAAAAAAAGTGCTCAAGTGCATTTGAAAAAGAGGGTCACATTCAACACAACGTCCCACCCTTGCCACTCTTTTTTTCTTATTCATGCAAGCGCAATCACATTCACCAAGGCATGATATGGAAATCATATTTGAAGTAAACAATCATGAGTAAAACAAAGTAATTAAAAAACACCTAGCATGCTCATACTAACATGTATTCACACAAGCATCATGCAAGCATGTTATCATGTTGTTCACAAAAGCAAATAAATCATGGTGAGCATGCTTAATACAAAGTAAACATCTCTCCAACATTTTGATCTCATGCTTACCACATCAAAGTTCTAATCAAAGCATGCTTATCATGACAAAAATGGCAACCTAGCATGGTAAGACTATCTAGGTCCACTAACATGGTTTTGAATATAATCAAAGCATACACCCATCACATGGCCTATTGTCTAAGGTCTCAGGTATTCTAAAGATTATAACGCTCAGATCAAACATGTTTATCACAAATGGTAAAACAGCAAACAATTCATGGAAATTAATCGATCATGCTCAAGCAATCAAAACATGGCTCAATTCCACTAGCTGTCCCCAGCAGAGTCGCCAGTTGTGAGACATGGATTCGTCATCTCGGATGACTTCCGATATCGTCACGCGGGGATCCATAAAATGTTAAGAGTCGCCACCATCCATCTTAGGGTGTGAATGGACACCAAAGGGTTCATAGATGTCAAATAGAGCCAAAGTAGCTCTAATACAAGGAAAATCCAGAGATTGGGTACGGGGAATTATTTATGAGCGGGGGAAGGTGTTAGGCACCCCCACTCATCCGTCTAAGACGGTTACCACATGCTTGCTTATGCTATAAATTGTTTGCTAGTAAAATTAACAAAAAGGTGCTTAACAAGCACAATGTGTGTGACCATTCCACATGAGAAGTCTAATGAGTTTAGACTCTCTTTGTGGATTCATCACTTTTAAAACTTCATGAGTGAAGTGAAATCAAAGTAAAAATGAAGAAAATCAAGCCAAGGCAAATCTGGAGAAATTCGGTCAAAAGAGTTTGAAAGCTTTGATAAACCATAACTCATTCAATTTAAATCTAAATCAAATGAAACCAAAGCCATTTGAAAACTGGTATATATTAGAATATACAGTAAAAAGTTCAGCTCGATCCGATTCAAAACTAGAGAGAAATCCACATATGAAATCTGCTGTTATAACTCAGAAAAAGTGTTAAGTAGGCATTTTCAAAGCTCTATTCGTGGAGTTTGGCTCAATAAAAATCCATAAAAATTGGTATGGGGGAAGTATGTAGTGCCATCTTTCCAAAGAAAAAAACCTCACATCAATCTCTATCCGGATGTGACCTGTGTACTCTCTTGAACAGGCCTAGAAGACCACAGATGAGCTCTGGACTATGCCAGCGAGCACCTCTGAGTCAACTGAGCACCCAAAGCACAAATCAGATTGAAATCAGCTGAAACTTGTTGGAAATGAAAATAGACTTCTTAAAGAAAACTCAGAAACTGGAATCATAGGAAACGGATTAAAACCGAGCAAATAGTGCACCATCAAAGCGACAAGTTCAGCAATCTGGGCTGAACTGTCCTACAAACTTTGAAGAGATGGTGTCAAAAATTGGCTACATGGAAGTGGACGAAAACTTCCAGATATTAAATAGACCTCCCAATCTATCACATGTCTTTGGAATCACTCAAAAATTCATCCGGAGGATGAAGTTATGAGCATTCCAAGACAGGCTACAGATCTGTCCTGTTTTTGAAGAACTTTGAATAAGAAGCCAAAATCAATGTATGTGTGCAAGTGGATTCGACCAAAACCATTTAAAATCATGAAAAACAACTCATGAACTTCTAAAAACTCATTCTAAGGCCAATGATCTCAGATTTTCCATATTTTACATGGAAATCCAAGATCTAGCCTATTTGATGAAAGTAGTGAAAAGTGGGTGCAAAGATGTGGAAAATCACATTTCTATGAGAAAGTTAGAATCCATGGCTGTAGAGAGCATGGATTCACATCTTCTCCAAATACAAAAATGATCAGAGAAGCATTCAAGGGCTCAAAATAACCATATAGCATGCTTTTCATCATTTGAGGGTTCTAAGCCTAGAGGATCCATTCCACCTTCCTTTTCCCCAGGCTCTCTCTTCACGTTTTACGGCTAGAGAGGATTCCCAGGTACTTTAGAAGGGGTTTGGGGTTGCAAAAATACACACAGGCCTTATACTACAGAAAGGTAGAAGATGAGAGATTTGCCAGAATAAAAAAGGGAAGCAATAACTCAAATAGGCCTTACCTTAGTAGCTTAAGCAGTTGAGTAGCCAATCCAGCAGAGGTTCTCCTTCTTCTTGCAGAGCTTCTAAGCTTCAGATTGTCAGCCATTTGCAAGAGGAGGGCCTCTCTATTTATAGGCCAAGTCAAGGGTAGAAGAGTCCCAAGTGTAGGCCAAAAAGGCCTTCTAGATTATTCCAATTCTCCTCCAAGGCATGAATTGGTGTAATTCAGCAAGTTTCGGAGGGTGAAATAGGGAGTTTAGGTCCTTGAGAGAGAGGTAATATGCGTAAATAAGGCTCAGAGATCGAGCCATTTCGCAAAGCCTCGAAACAGCCAAAACCGTATACTTAGTGCGGTTTCTACAGAACCGTCACTCAAAGTGCGGTTCAATACAATTTTGACCAAACCGCATATACAGGGCGGTTCAATTCAGTTATGCTTTAATTGAGTGCTGCCCACGCGGCCTAACGGCCGAAGCTTCGCGAAGCCACGTGGCCGCCAGCGCAACAAGCAAGGACCTGAACCGTGCTGCATGTGCGGTTGTAACCGCACATACAGAGCGGTTGAAACCGAGATTATAAAAACCGCATACACAGTGCGGTTGGCACTGATTTTGATTGTTTTTGAAAGTTTGACACATGTCAAGGCTCAAATAAGACCTTTGGAGCCTTTCTTAGCTAATCTCTTATATCGGGGTGCAATTTGGGGTGTCTACACCCGCCAGACCTAACAAGGCAGCATGCTGATCTAGGAAAAGGGTGAACTTGACTCAAAAACCAGGGAGACCCGAGGGACCCGTCAAAGCGACGGGGCGGACCGGGGTGTCTTTAGGACTTCCCCGGATCGTAACCGAGGACTTAGCCAGATCTCTAATAAGCCGCAAACCAGACTTAGACCCGATTAGGGCAAAACCGTGTCTGCCTGCACTCTCAGGCAGTGGCGACTCTGAATGTCCCGAGGCACGCACCAAAGGTGCGCCCGGTGTGCGATCTAGGCCAGGTTTAGGTGCGCACAGTGGTTTTGGTTCCCAAGACCTTGAGTAATGCTTGTATGCGTCTTGGGACCGAGAGTGCAGCCAACAGAGTTTGTGATCCATCTCCAGTTGAGTTCTTCGAATGCTGCTCAGAAAATGATCAGCTTCGTTTTGCATTCGTTGCTGAGCAGCAACATCCCTTTGAACTTCGCCACACGCAAAATCAACATCCTTTGCAAGCTTCTCCAGCTTCTCCTGGGTCTCTGATTTGAACATGCTCATCATGAGCATGTGAGCCCTAACCTCAGAATTGAAAGCCTCCTGGGAGGCTTGCATGGAATTCAGTTTTTCCATAATTGCCACAGCATCAAAGCTGGACAAAGAGGACTGAGAAGAAGAGGGTTCAGAAGACACCAAACGAAAAGGATTTGCTCGTTTACTTCTGGTCAGAGTGGAGGAATCAATGGGAGGTCTGGGATGAATGATCAATTCAACAGGGTCAGGTGAGATTCCCTGGTGAATGCACATGAAAGAGATGAAAATCCCAAATGGAAGAGCAGCAGTCTTGGATTTTAAATTCCGAGACTGAAAGATTTGATGGAATATGATGGAGGGAAGACAGACACTGTCCCTGTTCCAGAGA
This sequence comes from Buxus sempervirens, assembly GCA_947561395.2. NCBI lineage: Eukaryota > Viridiplantae > Streptophyta > Magnoliopsida > Buxales > Buxaceae > Buxus > Buxus sempervirens. The sequence goes on along the minus strand of OX387183.1, from coordinate 38,487,492 downwards.
GCATGAAGAAGTCTTGCTCTAGAGTGAGAAATCTCAGAATGGTGATCTGAGGGAACAAGAGAGGCACATACGAACAGATTCAAGATCCTAAGAAGATCTTGAAGAGAGCCATGAGGCAGATAGTTGGGCTTGTTTTTGATGGAGGTGGGAGCACCCTGAACAATAAGAGAAGGAATAATAGACTCCATGGGAGGATCAGTATGAGAATCAAGAAAGTTAAAGGAAGGATAATCAACAAGGGGCAGTTCGAGAAGAGAGGAGATAAGCTCTTTCGAGAAGTCGAAAGAGATACCCCTGACATAGGCTTTGACATAGCCTTGATTGGCAGGATGAAGATGGTGGAGGTTCGAATAAAATTCTCGAACCAAGTCCGGATAGGCAAAACCACTGATCAAAGCAAATTTTTTCCAACCATTGTCCGAAAACAATGAGTAGAGAGGAGATTCAGAAAAAGACTCAAGCTTAATGGCCCTTTCCAAAAGGAGTGGCCTGTGCTTGAAGAACTCATTAAAATCAGATAAACCATTCCCAAGGAATGGTTCAGAGGAATGAGAAGGGGAAGGGGGTCTCACTGGAGGAGAAGAGATAACAGGAGAAGACCTCACAGGTGGAGAAGATGTGGAAGGAGAATCAGTCCTCGATTTTCTCTTGAGAGGCATGGTGAAGATTTAAAAAAGATGAAAGAGAGAGAACAAAACAGACAGAAATAAACAATGCACGATAAAGCCCTAATGGCAGAATAATCTACCAAACCCTAGCTAAGAAGAACGAGAGAAGACCACTGAAATAGGAAGCAGAAAATGGAGAAGCAAGATGAAGACAATAAAAAAAATTTTACCTGAACAGTGAACAAGGTGACGGAGGGTAAGCACGAAGGCAGAGTATGACCACGATGCAAGGAGCGAGGTGAAAAGCAGAGAGAGTAAAAAAAAAACAGAGGTAAAAAAAATGAAACAGATTTCCCCCTTTTATAGGGAAAAAGATTTCGCTGCCAGCGTGCATCCAGCGACGCTTACCATGGCAGGTGCCAAAGCACGAAATAGAGGAGAGGCTACCAGCACGCTTCTAGCGACATAGACGGTGCACATGCACACTCAAACAGAAATACACTCATAAGGCAAAAATTTATAGAAAGAGTTTAACTATTCTTCATGAAAAAAAATCATACTTCTAAACACAAAGCTAAGATTTTAACTAAACTGAAATCATCCAGATAATCAACTGTTATTCAATCCAAGAAGTACTTATTCACAAAACTGATCTTAAGGAACCTATCAAGGTTAATTCAGATGTGACACATTTCATATCTATGACCAAAATTCCTTCATGGTTGCTCATACTATAAATTTTCTTCAAGATATTGAGCTCATATGCATATTAATTAGTCAATGTTTGTGTAGTGTGTGAAAAACATTTTTTGACTTTTACACTTTATGCATATGGAAGGCTATTTTAGTGTAATCATACTTGGAAAGTATAGACATACCCTAACTTCATTTTGGTGGCTTTCGCACATCCGAGATAGGTAGCCTTTTCTGATCTCTTTTTCTTTTCTTTTTGTAGAAGGCATTGACCCTTAAAAAACCTGAGTTTACAGTTCATTCCAAGGATATACCTTCTTTCTCTTTTTCTTTTTGAGAATTACAGTGGCTTTCACTCTAGTCTCTATGGCAGCCATTTCCAAAACTTTTCTTTTCATAAAGGTGATAGCCTATAGAATCCAAGCTTCAAACACACAATAAACTTCAATGCACAAAAGTGTTTAAGACAAAAATGATAGTTGATTATAAGACATTTCTATCAATATGCATAGACTCAAGCTTCCTGAATTAAGATTTCAGTATCAAGAACACACAAGATCATTTTGAACAGATATGTAGATTATTTTACATCTAAATTAACTCAAAACAGAACCTGATTTTCAATTTTGAGAGCAAACTCCTAGGGATTTCCTAAGAGTTTCAAATCTGTTCTGATCTAAAGGTTTAGTGAAAATGTCAGCCAACTGTTTTTCAGTAGATATATATTCAATCAAAATAGTTTTGTCTTCAATTAACTCTCTTATAAAGTGATGCCTGATGTCTATATGTTTGGTCATTGAGTGTTGAACAGGATTTTTGGAAATATTTATGGCACTCTGATTGTCACAAAAGAGAATCATTTGGTCCTGATCTAAACCATAATCAGATAGCATTTGTTTTATCCAAATTAGTTGAGTACAACTGCTTCTAGCAGCAATGTACTCTGCTTCAGCAGTACTAAGAGAAACTGAGTTTTGATTTTTGCTTAACCAAGCAATGAGATTATTTCCCATATAAAAGCAACCACCAGAGGTGCTTTTCCTATCATCCATACACCCAGCCCAATCAGCATCAGTGTATCTAGTCAGGTATGGGTTTGTTTCTTTGGAAAACCAAATTCCCAGATCAACAGTACCATTAACATACTTTATAATCCTTTTTACAGCATTTAGATGAGATTCTTTAGGATTGGCCTGATATCTTGCACAAACTCCAACACTAAAACATATATCAGGTCTACTTGCTGTTAAGTACAGAAGACTTCCAATCATCCCTCTGCACAAGGTAGGGTCTATATTCTTACCAGATTCATCTTTTCCAAGCTTTAAGCTAGTACTCATAGGAGTCCTAGCATGTTTTGCATGAGTTAAACTGAATCTTTTGACTAGATTTCTAGCATATTTTGCTTGAGAGAAAAAAATCCCTTGTTGAGATTGATAAATCTGAAGTCCTAAGAAAAAGTTCAGTTCACCCATCATACTCATCTCAAATTCACTTTTCATTAAGTCTGCAAAGGAGTGAGCATGATTTTCAGAAGTAGATCCAAACACTATGTCACCAACATAGATTTGAGCAATCAAAATATGTTTGGACTCTCTTTGAATAAAGAGAGTTTTATCCACATTTCCTTTCATAAAACCAGATTCAAGTAAAAAAGAGGTGAGTCTCTTATACCAAGCTCTAGGAGCTTGTTTGAGTCCATACAAGGCTTTGTTCAGTTTATAAACATATTTAGGATGATTTGTGTCCTCAAATCCTTTAGGTTGCTCTACATAGACCTCTTCATTCAGATATCCATTCAAGAATGCACTCTTAACATCCATTTGAAACAGTTCTAATGGTCTAGAGGTTCCTACAATGTTGGTTTTCTTGTGTGTGGCTTTGATTTGTTTTCCTTGATTGCAAGGACCACACATTCCTTTCTTTTTATTGTTCCCAAACTTGGGAATTCCTCTAACCAATTCAGACTTAGAGATTTTTGACAAATCTCTATAGTTAATGTGACCCAGTCTTCTATGCCACAAATCAATTTCATTACATACAGAAGATTTTAAAGATTTTTCATTGTTTCCAATGATTCCATAACAATTGTCACTTGTTCTTACACCTATAAGAACAGTTTTACCAGACTTATCCAAAATTTTACATTACTTTCTGGTAAAATTGACAAACAATCTGGAATCACATAACTGGCTAATACTAATCAAGTTTGCCTTCAAACCAGATACAAATAACACTTCTTTAAGACAAACACCATTAGGACCATTTACAGTTCCTTTACCTTTAACTTGAGAAGTGCTTCCATCACCAAATGTAACACTTCCACCAAAGTATTCTTCAAAGGTACTAAACATAGACCTATGTCCACACATATGTCTTGAACAACCACTGTCCAAGTACCACATGTTGACATCATGAGCTTTCAAGGCTATATGAACCACATTAGCAACTAAGGAATCTTTTCTAACCCAAATCTGTTTTTCAGGAGTTTTCTGAGAAGTAACTTCATCAACTACTTGAGTTTTTGAAGGAAGTTTCTTTGACAGATTTGTAACTTCCTTATTTAATGTTTCAGTCAATTTTAACAAGGAATCAAATCTGTTGTATAAATCCAGGGACTGACTTTGATTTACTTTCCTCTTATTGTCAAAATATCCCTCAGGAAAACCATGCAAAACATAACACTTTGGTCTTATATGACCATTTTTATTGCAGTGATGACACACAGGTATGAACCTATGTTCAAAAAAATCAACATTTCCAGATTTGACAGTATTTCTAAACTGTACAGATTTAGATTTTGCAGATGTTGAAGATTTACCTGTTGGTCTTACTTCTCCAGCAGAAATTTTCTGTGAAGATTCCTTATTTTGATTACTTACACTCATTCTCTTTTCAGCAGAATTTGAGCTTTCAGGAACTTCCTTTGAAGTTGATTCCTCATCAATTTGATGATTTCCTGCAGAAGAATTTGAAGCATTAGATTTAATTGAATTTGAAACTTTCTCAAGTTCAATCACTTTACCTTGAAGTGCAGAAATCTGAGCTTCCTTTTCTTTTAATTTTTCAGTTTTTTCAGTTAAAGAAGTTACCAGAGAATTTTCTTTGGCATGTCTTTCAAGTAACTTCTTGTTTATTGAATCTATTTCTGCAAGAGCTTTATTTTTCTCTGTTTCTGATTCCTTCAATTTTTTACTCAGTTTCTTGACTTTCTTCTGAGCTCTATTGAATTCCTTATAGAGCTGATTGTAGGCTTCTTGTAATTCTTCTTCATCATCTGATAAAGTCTCTTTATTATCTCCTGCAATTCCAGAGATTGAACTACCAGAAGAAGATGAGTAAAAGGAATTGAAAGCAGTAAAATTAGCAGAAATATCCTCATCAGATTGAGAAGAATTATCAGTATTACTGTCATCCCAAGTAACCTGATAATTTGTCTTTTTCTTTTTATCCTTTGAGGGACAATCAGAGGCAACATGTCCAAATCCTCTACATTTGTAACATTGAACTTCATCATTCTGAGAAAATTTCTTCTCCTTTCTTAGATCAGAAATTTTCTTATCAGATCTCCTATTAGATCTGTCCATGGATGATGAAGGATTGGATTGTCTTTTTTTAAACATTCTCTTAAACTTTTTAGCTAAGAGAACAAGTTCATCCATATCTACATCAGAATTATCTGATTCTTCAGTATTTACAGATTTTAGAGCTATTCCTTTACTCCTTTTAGGAATATTCAGATCTAGCTCATAAGTCTGTAAAGATCCTACCAGATCTTCAATTCTCATGGTATCTACATCTTTTGCCTCTTGTATAGCAGTAACTTTAGGTCTGAATTTTTCAGGCAAAGATCTCAAGATTTTTCTAACAACCTTAGATGTAGAGATCTTTTCTCCAAGATTAAAACTCAAATTAACAATATCTGAGAGTTTAGCATAAAACTCATCATCTTTCATATATAGAGTTTCGAAAGATGTAGTAAGTCTTTGAAGTCTGGACAGCTTGACAGCTGAGGTTCCTTCATGAGTGACCTCAAGAATGTCCCAAGCTTCCTTACCGACTTCACATGAGGAAATTCTCCTGAATTCCTCAACACTAACAGCACAAAATAAGGCATTCATTGCCTTGTTGTTCCATCCACATAGATCAGATTCAGCTTTAGTCCACTGATCATGAGGTTTAGGGATCACAACACCTCCTTCTGTTGTGATCTTAGGTGGATGATAACCATTACAAACCGAGAGCCAGACACGCTCATCGATAGATTTCAGGTAAGCTCTCATTCTTGCTTTCCAGTAAGAATAATTGTTACCTTCAAATAATGGAGGTCTAGAGGCAGATCCTTTTCTTTTCCAAAGTCCATGCTATAGATCTAGATCACACTTTGTATAGCAATTCAAAGTGAATAGGCTTTGATACCAATTGAAAGAGTAGAGGACTACTCTAAAGGTCCACGATCTACAACAATTAAGAATTTAACAATGCGGAAACATACACACAGAGAATTATACGAGGAAACCTGAATCAAGATTCAGGAAAAACCTCGAGTCTATATGAGGCGACTAACCCTTCGAATTTCCACTATTGAATGAAAAGACAATTACAAAGGAGCACACACTTAACCTTTACAATTGAACTCACTCAACAGCAATCCACAGCTCGAATCCACGAACTGCAACATAGCTTGAATCCACAAGCTGCAGAACACGATCAATCCAGATCGCAAACAATCACTCACTAGTGATCCACAGTTCGAATCCACGAACTGCAACATAGCTTGAATCCACAAGCTGCAGAACACGATCAATCCAGATCGCAAACAATCACTCACTAGTGATCCACAGTTCGAATCCACGAACTGCAACACAGCTTGAATCCACAAGCTGCAGAACACGATCAATCCAGATCGCAAACAATCATTCACCAGTGATCCATAGTTCGAATCCACGAACTGCAACACAGCTTGAATCCACAAGCTGCAGAACACGATCAATCCAGATCGCAACAATCACCTCAGAGTCCACTGAGACGATCCAATGCAGTAGGAATCCACCTATGCATCAAACAAAGTCGATCACCAATCCAGGCGATCACACGATCAGGTGAAGTTCCGAATTGAAGATGAATCCTCAACCTTCAATTCCAGGCGATCTATCTCAGATCTCCCCCTCACTCGATCACCGACTCTCTAAAGAAGAATTGATCGAATCTCGAACACCTCAAGATCCGAAATCAAATTGATCCAAAGAAAAAAGTCATTTCTAAAAATTACAGCACGTCTATTTAAAGGAGAAAACTCAGATCGCGTCGAGCGCTGGTGGCATCGTGAAGCGATCGGGGTAGACGGCTGGAAGCGAACTCAAGTCCCGCTCAGAACAAGTTGAATCAGTTAAGGGCGCGCTGCCAGCGAGCTGCTAGCGGGAGAGAACACAGCATTTGCACAGCTGATCATATAATCTTCAATCTCGCTCTGCGCTACCAGCGGCGTGTCGGCGTCGTCTTACGACGCTAGTGCACGTGCCTTACTTTCAAAGCACTGTTTCACTTATGCGCTGCCAGCGGAGTGGCAGCGGCGTTGTTCCTCGCAAGTGCCTTCACAAGAGATGCTTTATTTAGACAATCTTTCATTTCCTTGAGCTACCAGCGGCGTGGTAGCTGTGTGGCAGCATCGTCTTCTTCTTCTTTACTAAATTCACTTGAATTTTCATTATTTAATTTGCACATCTTTGAAGATTATTAGAAGACATAATTTGTCAAACATTTGCCATAAAGGAAGTGTGAGTTTTCACACTTACAAAGGATTTTAAAATAGTTTTAATCTTTGAGAGAGGATCTTATGGTCTAAACTCTCCTTTTTTGAGGTTTTTCTATCAACATGGGTAGATTTGATTTCTATCTATCAACTAATGAGAGATCTAGACCAGATCTGTACCCTAAATAGTTCAGGTTTATTCTTCAATATTTTTTTCAAAAGATTTCAACTTGAGTTGTGTTGATTTAAAACACTTCAATGATTTAACCTAGAGCTAATTTTCCAAGTTTTACTTTAGGTCTTTTTTCTTTGATGTTTATATTGATTTTTTTTCAATCATGAAACCCTAGAGATGACATATTCATATGAAGGGTCCAGAATTAATTGGGCCATTCATGTAGAAAAAGCCATACATCTTTTACTTTTTTTCTTTACTTTTGATTTGGTTTTTGTTAGCAAGCCTCTTTCAAAGCGTAAACAACACTTGGCAACCACCTTGTGTGGATGAATAGGGGTGCCTAACACCTTCCTCTAGTCATAACCTAATCTCCTTACCCATCTCTGGATTTGATTTTAAAATAGAGTTACCTTTAACTCTTATTTATCTTTTTTTTTATTGATTTGATTTATTTTTGTGTCCATTCACACCTAAAAAGGAATGGTGGCGACTCCTTGATTTTATTGATCCCGTGTGATGATAAGAAAGTCATTGATTGATTTTCCATGTCTCACAACCATTGAATGGTGGGGATTTTGTATTTATACAATAGACATGGTAATGAGGCTTTGACAAAGTATTTTGCTTTATTGATTAATTTGGTTGCTATAGTTATTATTTCCACATGGGCGTGCATGCGAAGGCTTTGTAGCTTGGAATTGTTGTGGTTTACCTCCTTGGTGGGAGTGTTGTTACTCTTTGGTGGAAAAGCTATTTATCTTCCTTGGTGAGAGTGTTGTTAGTCTCCTTGGTGGGAGAGTTTGTTGTTGGCTTCCACGTGAGTGTTGAAAACCTCTTTGGACTCTTGGTGGTTAATATCTAATTAGAGTTAGAATACGTGGGTAATTGGGAAATTATGGTTATGAAGTTTTCTGTTGTGAGGTAACAAGTTGTTTTTAATTGAGTTTATTATTATTGTCCTGTGTTTTAGGGAAATTTATTGTTGTGGTTTTTGTCAGCTGTGATTAGATGAGTTAGAGAATAAAACCTAGATATTGCTATTTGGATTAGTTTAAATGCTTTTAGGTGCTTTCAATTAGTGTTTAAATGGGTGGGAATCTGAGTTCGTTGCATAGCAACCATTGGATGGTAAAACATAGAAGCCACTCTTTTATGCTGTCTCAAATTGTAAGAATTTCGGTGGCTTGCGAGGGCTTGAAATCTGTGTAAAAATTCATATTAGTAGTCTAAAATTTAGTTTAGTGTGTTTGTAGTTGAATGGAAGTGGTTTAGGACTGATTGGAACTCATGGTATCGCAAGAAAAATCAAGAAAAATTGATGGTTTCCGTCCATTGGGTTTCGTGGCTATTTTAACCACCTATAATAAAATGGCTATAACGTTTTGTGGGAAACTTCAAATTATGCACCGTTTGTTGTGTTATAAACTAGACTCATAGATCTTTCTAGTGATAAATAGCATGAATATCCATTATTTATAGATTAGACCAGGTTTAGTATTTAATTAACAAGTTAAAACCATATCTGCAAAGTAAACGGTAACTGCAAACTAATTGTGATAAAGTGGCTACAACCTCCTCTAGGAAACTTCAAATTATATACCATTTGATGCATTAGGAACTAGACTTGTAGAGCTTTTCAACGATGTATGGTACGCATACCAATTCCTTACAGATTAGATCAGGTTTAACCTATTTTGAGAGTTAAAAGAATTGATCTGCAGGGGCTGACATAAGATTGGCTCTTGAAACTGTTGTATGGAATGACCTCATTATTATAAATGATTGTGAAATGATTCTTTGGAAACATCGTGGTATACTTTTGGGTTAATTAATCAGATATCTGGAATGTAGATGATGTTAAGTTTAGCGATGGTTTCAATGTGGATATTTCGTGTTGGTGTTCTCCAAGCATGAAATTGGTTTAATCCTGACTTGTGTTCAATATTGGTTTTGGAAAACAATGTTTTTGTTATTTGAAAAAAAAATGGTATCAATAATTTTGTTTGGTAAAACATTTTGAGTTACGTGATTGGAAATCGAAGCTGAGGCTTCCTGTTAAGTTGAAAAGGCTACAAGCCTATAGTAATCCGAAAGGCAGTGAAGCCCAGGGATTTAAAGGAAAGAGAACCAGAGATTCGCTTGATATGGTTTTGTGTTTTAGGCAAGCAGCGCCTTTATGAGATTGATTTTACCTAAACTGTTTTATTGGTTTTAACATTGATTTGTGTTGAGTCTAGTGGGCATAGAGGTGGTTATGGATCCATGGTCAATCTAGATAGTGTATTAGTGTTGGCTTGTCGAGTTAATACCCAGGGCCACATTCGCATTTCCACCGTGTGGGATCGATGAGGCTCTCTTGTGGGATAGAGGGCTACAGCAACCCATTTCCGCCGTGTGGTATCGGCGAGGTCTCCTTGTGTGTGTGTGTGGGTGTGTGAGTATTATGATTACTGTTGATTGGGTTGTTTCGTGCTAGCCCATGCGTTGATGCTCCACTCCGGGCGATGGCCGTGCGCGGCATCGACCTTCAAGTAGTGAGGTGGCTGTGCGCACCTATTTCCGGTTTCACGACGAGGCGCATGCAAAATGATGCGTGCCTCGAGGTTGTTTGGAGTCACCACTACCTGATGGGGTGCAGGCAGACACCTGGGTGCCTAAGTTTTTCTATTAGGCCGGTCTGCGGCTTGAGATTCTAATTAAGTTCTCGGTTGTGGTCTGGGAAAGTCTGTGGACACCTCAGTCCACCCTGTCGGATGACGGGTTCCATCCTGGTTTGAGTCAATTTGGTTTCTCACCCGGTTCCTATTCCAGCATGCACATTTGATCGAGTCTGGCGGGACCGCCAAAGTGGTGTGGGTCCCTTTACTTGATTTTATCTTCTTAGCTTAGAGTGATCTGAGTCTGATTGTGCAGGCCCCATTGGAAGGCCTGCGGATCCCTTGGTGGGCATGGTTAAGCCCACGTGTCCCCTGGTGGGCCTTAGTCTAGCCTGGGAGGCCCTTTGGGATTTGGTTTAATGAATGATTTTTACTTTAAAGTTCAATTTGGGATTTCATATGATTTTTCATGCAAAAGTGGGCTGGGATTGCTTTGTGGGCCCTCGAGCGGGCCACACAATTGGTTGCCAAATGATTTTTGAGCTATCTTGATTAGCTGTGCCAAAATGGGCCAGACTTTGGGCTTGGGGCCCTTTACTTGGGCTTGGGCTTGAAAGCCCAAGGCTTCCTGAGTTAGGGTTTGGAAACCCTAACCTTTGTTGGGTTCAATGGGCTTAGTGGGCCCGACAGGCTTTGCCCTTGGTCTCGGCCAAACCACAATTTTAAACTACACATGCAAGCCCCACATAGGGCTTGGGTGGGCCTCAAGTGGTCTGGCCCACTCAATCAACTTGGTTAACCTTATTTTGAGCAAAAAGTAAGTTTATTGGGCTGGGTGAGCCCCGTTGGAAGGCCCACTGGAAATCAAATTGGACCGGGGGTCCAAGTCCCATATTGGGTTTCCGGGTGACCCGGAAACCCTATTGGTTCGTTTGGTTCGGTTTGAAAATGTCACCCACATCCAGCAAAAATCAAAGAATATACATCACAGAGAATATACAAAAATGACATCTTTCAGGGGAGATTGGCTCACTTAAGGATCTTCGATTGTGTTGGAAATGATGGCTCATACTCTGGGTCCAAGGGGAGGGACCTGAGGCCCCTATGGGCGGAGTGTAGCGGAGCCCACGGGGCAAGGTCCCTCCCCGCGCCAAGGAACGAGTTGGACACGTGGTGAACAATGCGTTGACCTCAGGCGCTCGGTGAAACCACAAAAACAATAGAAAGAGACGCACGGCGCGAGCTCGGCAGACTCAAAATCGCCCGGCGCGAGCTCAGCGCACGCCCTTGACGAAACACGATCCTCTGTTTTTTTTGGAACTCAGAGACTGGCTTGATTTCCAGTCTCTGTAACGCCTTCCCGGTGCCCCTTAGACTTCCAGAAGACGTCTAAACTCAACTTGAAATTAAACTAACCTAACTTCACATCACGACTCAACAACTCTTCGCGAACGTCCAAACCTCAAAACCAAGCAGGATACGACCAACGAAGGGGAGAGGGGGTTTACATAGGGGTACAAGAGGTGAAATGGCCATGGGGAACATGCTCCCTCCTTCGAATAAGACAAACAATAACAGCAAGATGAAGCAAAACCATTTCGGATATCCTTAAAACATTTCCATTTTCATGTATATGAAATAACAAGTTGTAGGAAACATTACCGTGGGGTTTAGGAACCCTAGAGGTGTGTGATTCACGCTCCTGGATGCAAAGCAGTGGCTGGGCACCTTCCTTCATGCACCGACCGCTAGTCCTCCTTCGGATTCGATGAGAAAAGAAGAGGAAACGAAAAGCCGAGGGTGGAAGGGGCTTACGGTGATGTTGGGTTTTTCGAGGGAGCAAGGAGAGGCGAGGGAGAAGGGTTTCGAACCAAGCAAGGTGGGGAAGACAGGGTTGTCGCCGGTGACCAAACAGCTAACCGAAGAGGAGCTAAACTCCTTGGGGGAAGAGAGGCAACCAACGAAGGAAAAGCCCCCAACCCAGAAAGAAAAAGCCAACCCAAAGAGGTCGAACAAGAAAGAGCCAACAACTTGCAAGAGGGTTGCCGTGGCTTTTATAGGAGAAAAATTGGGTGTCCGCCGGGTTGGCGCTGAACTGGCGCCAATAGCTGGAGCTCGGCACGAGCGACATAATGATTAAAATTCAATTCGGCCGCTGATTTGTCTGGAAAATCTTATATTTACAGATATAGTCCCTGGGATATTTTGAAAAAATATTATTTTATTTAGATATTTTCAAACATTTTCAGATTGGTCCCTGGGATCTTTTGAATGTTTTGATATTTACCGATTTGATCCCCGAGATATTTTTCTGCGTTTCATGCCACGTGTGCAGTTTTCCAGTTTCTGCTGTTTGGAAACTTCGACAACTCATATCTTCTTCACCCGGACTCCGATTCTAGTAAACTTAGTTGCGTTAGAACCGTATCAGAGTCCTCTATCCATTGGCATAGGGTTAAGCAGTTGATTCGGGGTTTAGCAGAAAGTCAACTTTCAGTTCCCCCTCAAGTTTGACCAGCTCATAGATCCTTCATCCGGACTCCGATTCCAGCAAACTCAGTTGCATTGGAGCCGTGTCGGGATTCTCTATCCATTTAGATAAAGCAAGGTGGTCAATTATCACTTGATCAAAAATTCAACTTTTTGTTCCCTCAGGATTTGACTTTTCAGCTAGGGTTTGTATTTCCGGCTCTTTCGGGGGTGCAAAAATGAGGTGCTTACAGCAGTCCCTCTTTGCCGAAGTCACCTTAGGGATGAACGGCAAAGAAAAAGAAGAACCTCATTTTTGCGCTTTGCATTTCTGTCGACATGATGGACGAGCTTAGTCCTTTCGATCTTTTTTGTTTTTTTTCAATGGAAGGAAAACACCAAGTGGCTTCCACTTCCTGGTTTTGGATTTTTTTCAGTGAAAGGGAAACACCAAATGGCTTCCACTTTCTTGCTCTGGAGCTTGCTTACCCTTAAGTCTTGGGTTTTCTGGAGCAACTCCTCGGCATTTAATTTTGAGTTTCAAAGGGATTAGGTGGGACTCAAGCTCGCCAATCTACTTCGACGTTGATGCAAAGCGCTCAACAATTTTCTCTTTCTCCCATTTGTTCCATTAAAGCTTTTAGGTGATTTAAAATTTGATTTCTTTTACCCTTTTTCAGATTTGGGACTTTTGAGGACAGTGGCAAACCAACTAAGGGTGGTTATCTCGATTTACAGATACGCTAATCCATGAATCCTGCTATGATTTGTTGATTTATGATTTGATGTTTAGATTTGATCGGCATGTAGAATTATTCTAGTGATATTGTATCTGTTGATGTATTATCGTGGAATTATTCGGTTTATCCTGTGTATTTGTCACTGATGCATATTTTTGACCTGGATCATGTTTTAGAACTGGGAAAATGTTTATGAGCATGCACGCGCTACTTACTGGGATATTCGTATCTCAGACGGTTTTGTTTTGTTTTGTTTTCAGATCATGGAAAGGTCGGTATCGAAGGGTAAAGCTGGGATCAGGTGAGTTCAGATTAGAGCTTGATATTTTTGTTTGAGTTGGGTTGTTTCCTTTACTCTGATATTGTGATCCTGAGTGGAAAGGTAACCCTTCGGTGACGAGTTATGATTTAGTTCACGTAACTCGGATCCGGGGCGTTACATAGCAAATTTCAAAGGTATGTCATATTTATTGTTAGTCATTATAGTGTAGGGCGGGCAATGGGTCGGATATATATTTGAATTCGACCTGAATCTGATCCGAAATTGGTGAATTCGGATATAGGATTTAGATCTGTGGTTCGAATATGGATTTGAAATCTAAGATCCGAAAAAAATTTGGATTCAAATACGAATATACATATATTCGATCCGAATAGGATCCGACCGAAATCATATATATCCTACACATAAACCTAGAGCAAACATTGGTTAGACTGTAGACCATTTATAAACCATGGTTGAACCATCATAACTAAAACCAAAAACCTTTAGAGAACTATCATGACTCGGAACCAGGTCTGCCCCTCCAAGGCACAACCCGTCTCAGACTGTGGCAAGTGGGCCATTTTACTTAACAAAACGCAAAGGATTTTAAAACTTTTTCTATACAAGTACAAGTGTAAACAGTTCATACTTGTGTATATCAAAAGTGTGTTCATGTATATATATATTTGAAATGAAATAAGAAATGAGAGTTGGTTACAGAATATTGGATGACTAGTCACTGCTCTTAATGCATAGGTTTTACAATCCAAAATTATACCGGTATGACAGAATAAAAATCCTAAGGCCTAAAATAGTCTTCCTCTCTATACCCGATGGCCTTTTCCTTGCCTCTATCCCCAGCCCAGTCCTTCACACCGGACGTCGATGGATCTGAAAAATAAGATAAGAAACAACTATGAGAAGAATGTCTCAGTAAGCAACATATGCATGAGTCGGTGAAAACATAGTTGATGCATATATCTCTCGATAAAACCATAGCATGCAGGTAGTTCTAATACTACAAAATCCTCGGCATCTTAGTGTCATACAATAGTGCATGCATGTGCTTCAGTGTACAGATAATCCATTTAATAGCAATCATGTATTCAATATTATCACTTGTTATCTAAGATGTTTATATATACTACACATGATCTCATTTAGCTTCACCGATTCCATGTGGTAGTTAGGCATCTACGCCGATTCCCCTTGACGTAGGCATCCATACACCAATTTTCCTTGACGTACAGGCATTCATTGCCGATTCCCCGTAGCAAATGGGCATCGGCCACCAATGTTGCTGGTGCCGGGATGATATCACAATAGAAGCAGTAACAGTAACAATAACACTGGCCATGGCATATATATACAAACATTCCCATTTAAGTTTATAGATCCATACCTTAAGTGTTCATTGCTGATGTGTTTATTTATCAAGTTCACAACAATTATAGCAACAAAGTATGGAATAATAACACATCAAATATCCAAGCTTGAGTGGAGGATGCTAGTTGTGACGCCCCGGACCCGGACATGTTCATTAAAGGTATATGCCGGTTCCTTGACATCAGGTGAGGTCCCAGAGCGCATTTCTAAGTTTTAAAAACTAACCAAACAGTTATATTTTTATTCAAAAATTTTCGGAAAAACGGCTATATAACGCCTGTATTTATAAGAATGGGCTAAGCCCTCAAACCAATACCTGATAAACACAAAATATATAGATAATATACACCATTCCAAAAAACTAAGCCATCCAACATCTACAGATTTAAAGTAAAGTTTACTAAGGTTTTCACTTCTTCTCTCTTTCTCATTTACAATTTATACACAATCCAAAAATAGACGACTACACAAAAAATACTGCCCAACCCTATCCAGGATAATAATAATCCTCCGGGTTGTAGTGATCATCCAGCTCGTTAGTTCTGCCTACCTCAGTTTGTGGTTGCTCTGCAGATTTATCTGAAAACAAAACCGGTAAAAACAAAACACGCTTGAGACTAACGTCTCAGTAAGCAGCATAATGCATGATAAGAACATTTTATGCAGTTTCAAATAGTAAAATAGCATGATAATGTAATATACCATCAAACTTTGGCAACTCATGCTAAATCTATATCAATATCATGTAATGTCATTATTTCAAATTCTGTGGAATCATAAAACAGATAAAATCAGATTAATCCAAACCACGATTTCAGTAAAGTCTCATGTAATAAGAAAGATTTAATTCACTTGTCCAATTCACCACCTCACGACTTACAATGGAAAGATCTAGCTAGGATTGCTCTTCCAAAGCGGAGCACTCAAACATGAGACATGCATGAGCTGGCAAGTACAACCCAGTCCAACCATAGCAAGTTAGTGATCTCTTCAGACCATCGAGTTAGTGATCTTTATTAGACCATCGAGTTAGTGATCTCAATGAGACCATCTAGTTGACTTTACGGGTTGCTGTGGCACATTCTGAGGAGGATGTAAGTTCACAACCCCCGGCCCTTCATGAGCTAGGGTGAACTGCCGTCCTCAACCCTCCAGAACCGTGTATCACATGCTGGACAAGATTATAAATTACACATGCAATACCCGATGAGGGAGCCACACTGGGCCTGTGTTACCTCATCCCAACACAATACCTGATGAGGAAGCCACACTGGCCTATGTTACCTCATCCCATCATAATAGAAATTCACATTCCAAAGACCCAAGCCATAGGATTTCTTACACTGCATAGGACCTCAATCCTCAAGGCAATAACTTCTGAGTTTACAACAAATTGAGTTTTCATTGATTTTTTTGTTTAAATTCAATAATAAAATACACCAAGGTTGTTCATTCCATAATTCCAGAATCTTAGTTGAAAGGAAAATATTAATAGGGAAAATAACAGTTGTAAAAGGGAAAAGAGACTCAATTAAGGTTTCTTTTATGGCTTTTGATCTGAGGGATGATAAAAGTGTATTATGTTTACAAGAATCCAAGCTCCCAATGAAAACTAATAACAATAAATCATAGCATCGAAAAAAAAGGGAAAAGTGAAAGGTGGTGGATGGGCTGTTCATTGTTCTTCTACAGAATGAAAGGAAGAAAAGATGCCCAGTTGGCTTTAATGACAAGTATTTCCAAAACATGCATGCCGATTATTTTACAATTAGATATACATATCTTATTCCATGGAGTAGCAGTTTAGGAACTAGGATTATACTTGGTTAGCATGTGCTGGTGTGAAGCATTTTTCCTTAAATCAAGGCCTTAGCTCACTTGACTGCAAAATCTAAATATTAGGTTCAAGATTAAAAGGCAATATATATATATATACATCATTTTTTTCTTTTCTTTTATCGACATAGCAACAACTATGAAACAACATTTTCTTTAGCTCATAAACATGCTCATGAATCATGAGACAAACCCAATATCTTCCATTCCTGATTTTGTGCATTTTATAATTAGAGTAACCAAAAAAACCTCAGGCTGCCAAGTATGGAAACAAGGGTTCCAGTCTAACAACCACTTTAATCTAATACATGCTTAGATTAAAACAGAAATCCAACGAAACAGAAACCCAACAGAAGTCGATAGAAACAGAATCCCAACAGACATCGACAGAAACAGAAACCCAACAGACATTGACAGAAACAGAAATCGACAAAACAGAAATCCAACAGAAATCAACAGAAACAGAAATAACCAGAACCAAACAGTAATCAAATGGAAATTGATCAAAACAGGATTCCATCGAAAACTCAACAGTAGTTGAATGAGCAAACATAAATAAAAAAGAAACCAAAGAAAATTGATTAAAATGAATAAACTATGCTACTTACAGAATTTCGCTCAATCCACGCACACTCTCTCTATTTTCCTCTTCCTCTTCTCTTTTCCTTCTTCTCCTTCTCGTTTTCTCTCCTTCTCTCCACGATTTTTTTTCCTCTCTTCTCTTCCTCCACTCGTTTTCTTCCTCTCTTCCAACGAACGACCAAGAGAAACGATTGCTTCCTCTCTTCTCTTCCTCTCCTCCACTCGTCTTCTTCCTCTCCTTTGCTCGATGTCTTCTCCCACGATTTCGTCTTCTCTTGTTTCTTCTCCTAACCCTAACGAACCAAGCTCCAGAACCCCCAAATGCCAAAACTCGTCAATTGCTTTTTTTTTTTAACCCATGGAACCAATGAGCCGGTTCATTAATTTGAACCAACCCCCCTTGAACCACTAAACTAAACAAACCCTTTTTAACCCACTAAACTAAATGAACTAATTCAACCAAATGATTTCTCTTTTTCTTTTTTTTTCTTCTTCTTTTTTTTTTCTTATTTGTTCTTATTTAATAATTTTAAATCTCAATTCCAATTTCTAAAATTTCTAGGGTTTTACATCCTACCCTCCTACAAAAGAATTTCGTCCTCGAAATTCACATCACACTTATCAAGAAAATCTGCAAAAGTAACTTAAAGAAAATATTATAACTTTACTGTTCTCCTTACCTACACATAGACGCGTCCGCTCAGGTGAAGGTTAGGAGAAAAATCAAGAAATTCCATTGTTTTCTAACTTATACAATACTTACACAACAATTTATTAGTTTGGTATTATGATATTAAGATCAATATCCCATTTGTATAAAGTTAGGTATTTAGGTAATTGTCCAGCATTGGCCGATGCTCTACAATACCCAAATAAAACTAAACACAACTAGCTCATCATCCATTTCCAAGCAATATAGAATACGATAGACATGCAATGTAATTAAACAAAGTAATAATTTAACTTCTATATTACCTCAGAGTCATCTGAAAAGTCCTGGGTATTTCTTCTTCATTTCTTTTTCTGTTTCCCAAGTAGCTTCCTCAGCTGAATGATGTTGCCATAGGACCTTCACTAGTGGAATGGTCCTGGTACGAAGATCATGATCCTTTCGGTCTAAAATCTGGATTGGGTACTCTTCAAATGTAGCATCCTCTCGTACCTCAAATGGCTCAATATCAATGATGTGGCTGGGGTCAGGTATATATTGACAAAGCATTGAAACATGGAACACGTTATGCACCCTGGCTAATTCTGGTGGTAATTCCAAGTGGTATGCCACTGGTCCAATCCTCTCTAAGATCATGAAAGGACCGATGAATCTAGGTGACAATTTCCCCTTTTTGCTGAAACGCATGATCTCTCTATAGGGTGAAACCTTCAAAAATACTGGGGCTCCAACTTCGAACTCTAGATGTCTTCTTCTCGTATCAACGTAGCTTTTCTGACGGCTTTGTGCTGTCTGAAGTCGTTTCCTGATCAATTTCACCTTGTCTATGCTATCTTGAATCACTTGAGGCCCAAGGTATTGCTTTTCTCCCACTTCTTCCCAACATAAGGGAGATCTACAGATTCTTCCGTATAATGCTTCATATGGGGGCCATTTTGATACTAGCCTGGTAGCTATTATTATAAGCGAACTCTACCAGGGCCAGATGCTTGTTCCAATTACCCCCAAAGTCTAATATGCAGCACCTGAGCATATCCTCAAGTGTCTGAATAGTACGTTCGGACTGTCCATCAGTCTGTGGATGGAAACTTGTACTGAATTTTTACTGCGTACCTAGAGCTTCTTGAAGCTTCACCCAAAACTTTGACGTAAAACGAGGGTCCCGGTCAGATATAATCGATACAGGAACACCATGCAATCTGACTATCTCTCATATGTATAACTCTGCCAAGGAGTACAACGACTGAGTTGTCTGAATGGGTAAGAAATGGGCTGACTTTGTCAGTCTATCAACTACTACCCAGATAGCATTGTGATGACCACTCGTCTTTGGCAAACCCATCAGAAAATCCATGGTGATATGTTCCCACTTCCATTGTGGAATTGGAAGTGGTTGCAACAATCCTGGTGACCTTCTATGTTCAGCCTTTACTTGCTGACATATAATGCACTTCGACACATACTCGGCTATATCTCGTTTCATCCCTGACCACCAGTAAATCCATCTCAGATTGTGGTACATTTTTGAACTCCCTGGATGTACTGCATATTTTGTTTTGTGCCCTTCATCTAATATGATTTTCTTGATTTCTTCATCATTGATAGAAGAAGCCAATTTATAGTTAAAAATATCATATTCGGTGTCAAATAGTTACTAACTCCATCTCATAGTAAAAATTTACAGCAATTGGCACTTACCATGAATTTTACTTACAATTTCATCGAAACAGGAACAAATAAACACTGGAAAAAAATCCATAAGCGAAAACATTTTCAGGGTATAATATAGATCAGCAATATCAATGAGAATTAAAAATAGTTCAATAGTTTTTCAAAGAACCATCCTTCAAAGTTCAATTATTTGGATTTTGCCAGCTCCCAACTAATTGGTTCTAATACCAATTATATCTAATTTTTATTGTCATCACTAATTTCTATAGGTTGCTGCAACTCTTGGATCTTAATTGACACTTGAATAATTCTGGTGGTGTATTATAATAGATTAACACCTACGATATGCTCAAAAGAACCCAACCTCAAATGACAGAAATTTATCTTATACCAATAAATTTTTATCACGCAAAATCCTTTACATCATGCTTCTGATTTATCCTCCATAAGAATTCTAACAAAATTGCATATTAATTGAATCAGCATTTGCTCATTCGAAAAGATAACATATGGCTTAATTTATACACTCTATATCAATTAGATGCAATTTACATATTTTATAGAGATTGCTGGCCTTGGACGCCTAGGCTCTCTTGGGCATCCATTTTGTTTTTCTTTTATTGTGTATGACCCCTAACCTTAGAGAGGTTAGCAATCCTGGGCACTCAAGCGTATTTTAAGATTTAGTTGCAGAAATTCCACACTCTTCAGTTTTGAACCAAATCTCTTCATCCGAAACATGCTTAATATCATAAAAATCCTCTAACTAACACATCTACAATACTTCGAATTTAATCCAATCAAATATCAACTGACCTCAGAGATCATACGTCCAGATATGCACAGAAAAACAGAATTTTCGTTTAACAAACCTCTCACTTTTTAGGCAACCAAAACCCATACGAACTCATGCTAAATGAAAGTGCTAACTTGTATAATAAAATATCATCTAACTGACCATCTTTAACTACTGTAAAAGTATTCTAAACAGCCTTATTAAAGCAAAAAGATTAAACGCCAAAAACAAAACCTGAATATGGTATTTCATTTAATCCAATTCTACAGTTCTATATATTCATAAAACCACATGAAATCATGAAATTATTGCAGATGCTACTTGCTGTTCTATTCTCCAAATTTGCGGCAAATTCTAGTTCTTCATTTCTGAACCAAATGCTTCCATTCTAAACATTTCTAACATTATTAACACCCTCTAAATAAAATCTCTAAACTATCATATTCATCCAAACATGAATAGAACTAAGCTTTACTATCATAGACGTCCAAACATGAACAGAATATATCATATTTGTTCCATTCAAAACTAAGCATTGAGATGCTCACAATTCACACGAAAATCATGATATTTTGAAAGGCTACTTGCCTCTAGTTTGCTGGAGTTCGACTTCTGCAGAAACAGCAATGAAAACCAATGCTTTCCACGACCAGCAGTCCCTCACAAAGTGGTTTAAAACCTGAGTTTTCTTTTGAACGATTTTCCACTCTAACAGAATAGGATGCCTTCTTCTTTCTTCTCCAACAAATCTCTCCACTCTTTCTAACTTCTTAGATCTGAGTTGCATCTATTTTGCCTTCTCCAAAGCTGTAACTGTTGGTAACGCCCGGAGAGAAAGTGTTGTTACAATCAGCAAATATCCTTATGTTTTGAAAAAAAAAACTGTTTGTATTCTATTTTTGATCAAGTGTAGTGCCCTCCACTATATTACCTACACCAAGTTTACTTACCTTTAACAAAATCTCTTTTAACTCCCTCATGATCCACCGGTGCTCCACCACAAAATTTCCTACACCCACTAAAATCAAATACCAACTAATAGCTAACCAAATTAATAGCTAATCAAATTATTAAATAATAACTCATATAACATTTGAAATTGAAACCTAAATTTACTTACTTTAGTTTAGATAAATCCAACCATTTAAGAATTTTACCAAATTGCCCTTGGACATTGCTCACCTGAAAACCAACATAGAAATCAATTGATTTTCTAATTATTTTTCAAAATAAAATACCCAAAAATTCGGGGTTTTACAATACTTGTATGGTAATTGTATTGTCACTCCCTTTTTTTTGGAGCTTTGTATAGCTTATTGTCGCATGCGTAGTGCATGTATGAGGTCCTTCTTTTGCTAGCCTCTAGCTATGGTGTACATATTTATACTCTTTTTAGAATACAATTATTTACCTTCCAAAAAAAAAAAAAAGAATCTTGATATAACTAATATGATTATTAAGAAACCTAATTCCATGTCCTAAGCAAACATATATCATTTTTCCAATTGTTGAGCTCGTGGCTTAAATGCTTTACATTTGATCACAATTTTGAAAACTTCAATATCAAATAATTGGGTTGCCCAAGTTAAGAGATGATATCATAAAAATTTTAAATGTGAAAACCAAGTTGCCTCAATAGCAAAAAGGTTTTCTCACCAAGTAAGGTAAGGTGTGTGAAATTTAATCATGAATGGTGTATAAGGGCAGGGATGACATGAATAACAAGAAAGGGAGTTCACTAATCAAATACGATTGGTGGCAACTTTCTTCTCTCTCTCTCTTAATTTTTGCAAGTAAAAGGCATAATTCCATAACTTAAATACATTGAGAGAGAATGTACCACCCCAACTTGGCCTAATTAATTATTGATCTTATA
Source organism: Buxus sempervirens (assembly GCA_947561395.2). Lineage (NCBI taxonomy): Eukaryota > Viridiplantae > Streptophyta > Magnoliopsida > Buxales > Buxaceae > Buxus > Buxus sempervirens. The sequence continues at coordinate 38,465,373 of OX387183.1, read as the reverse complement.
GGCTTTTATTGATTTTCAAAGTCTTGATCTCTTCAAAATTTTCAAATTTTTGGAAACTCCATAAAATAGCTATTAGGAGTAGGATACTACATAATAGAAGCTTAATTAAAACAATTGATGAAGAAAGCTGGTACATAAATTTGACTCACCAATACTTATGGTGACAAAAAGGGTTTTGGTTGCTGCTCGTTACTTCAAAATGAAGTTTTGGTTGCTGCTTGTGTCTTCAAAATGGTATTGTGCATATATTTTTCAAATTAGACTTATTTTTTTGCCCTCCTTTTATCCTTCAATTACATTTTCAAGTCATTGATTATGCAAGCTATCTCTTAAGAACCCTTTTACCAATTTTTTTTTTCAACTCTCTTCTTGAACTCTAATCTCTCTCCATTCCTTTTTCAACCTTCTTTGACCTCTATTATAGTGACTTTCCTTCTTTATCATAACTCTATCTTCACTCCTAGAAGCCTTCTCAACATCATCACCATTCACTCATTGTCTTCCATTTAAAATATCATCTCATCATCTTTGGGGATCTACTTGCCTTGGGAATACATTGTGTGAAGCTTGGAATTAACCTCATCATATTTGAGAGAAGATTTGAAGAAATCCACCAGGCATAAAGCTCACCTTCTCTTTCTTTGCCATGTATTCTTTCTAAACTTGCAACTTTAATTGGTTGACTTATAGATTTTATTTTCCCAAATAATAGACTTTTAGAAATTCTTTGTTTTCTGTGAAGCTTGCGCCATCTAAAAAGGACACAGTAGTCCCTTAAAGATAAAATTTTTGTGAGCTCTTACACATATTTCCTAGGGTTTAGAGTAAATATTTTTAGCTTTCTAGTTTTTGCTCTCTATGCAAGTTTTTGGAATTTTTTCTTATAACAAACAGTGTTAGGCTTACTTCATTGTTGATAAAATCTTTACATGCTAGTCTGGTATCTCTAAAAATTTTGTTAGTATTTTATAGCATATACAGAGTAGAATTTTCATTATTTCATGTGACCTATTTATCATTTCTTAAAGGGCCACAAATTGTATTTTAAAAGATTTTGTTTGGGCCTAATTAGTGAATGAGCTGTCTCTATTAGGTTTTGAGTTCTTATGAATTCTTTTAGGATTTCTAGTTTTTCTCAAAGTTGTTTTTTGATGCATTTCTTTTCATTTTTTGGATGATTGGTACTTGTTCAATGCAGCCCAGCGACTATTTGTAGAAGGAAGCAAGATGAATTTAAGTTACACATTCAGACGGGTTCTCCAGGCGAGATTTACAGTCTGATCTACTATTAACTAGTGTGAATCTGGATGTAGGAATGCAAACCTGAAGTTTGGTTGTTCCTTGCAGGCCGACTAATGCCCTAACCATCTTTTGAATTTGACCTAGTAGATTCAGCCGAAATAAAAGCAGGATTAGCACTGATACTCAACACAAAAAGAGAGGAAAATCCATGGAGATATCAACCAAAAAAAACACAGGTTTTGAAGAATTGTTCAATCCAATACACTAAAAGATCACTTCCCTGATGCTCAATTAGTGAATGTAGAAGAGCCCCGGGACTGAGATGGAAGTTTGAAAATGATACTTGACTTTCAACAATGCAAGTTTGCACAAAAAATACGCTTCTTAGGTAACTACTGTAAAACCCAGAAATTTTTGGTATTTATTTTGAGAAATAATTAATAAAAATTATTTCTTTATGTGGTGGACTTTCAGGTGAGCAATGCACAAGGGCAAGTTGGTAAATTTCTTAAAGGTTAGATTTATCTAAACTAAGGTAAGTAAAGTTAGGATATAATTTCAGTATTTCATAAGTTTTAATTAATAATTTTGTTAGCTATTAGATGGTGCTGATATTGCATTTAAGTGACTAAATAAAATTATTAAAGGATGATAGGCTGTTGGTGTAGGTGATAAGGTGGTAAGGCATCACACTTGATCAAAATAGAAGACAAACAGCTTTTGGTAACGTAAGAAAAATTTTTGGTTGAACGTCCAACAGTTTCTCTTTTCTCCAGGTGTTTCCAACTGTTACAATTTGGGAGAAGGCCAAACGAATGAAACTTGGATCAAGGAATTTAGAAAGAGTGGAGAGATTTGTTGGAGAAGAAAGAGGAATTCGCCCATTGCTGTTGGAGAAGAAAGAAGAAGACATCCTATTCTGTTAGAGTGGAAAATCGTTCAAAAGAAAACTCAGGTTTTAAACCACTTTGTGAGGGACTGCTGGTCGTAGAAAGCATTGGTTTTCATTGCTGTTTTTGCAGAAGTCGAACTCCAGCAAAACTAGAGGCAAGTAGCATCTTCCATAAGTTCATGTATTTGGTGAAGTGAGTTGTATTTGATCATGTATTTGAGTTGCTATCTTAAGGACTGATCTTCTGATGTTCTATTTGGTTGAATTAAATCTGAACAGGTGTACCTAGGTTAGTAGGATGATTTCAATATGATGGAAGTGGTTTAGCTAAACTAACTTAGATCAGTCCTTAAGAAATAACATTGCTGTTGATGAAAAGAAAATTTTAACTGGCAGTGTTGGGCGTTTGATCAATGAGTTTTGTTAATCTTAGTTCGATTGATTCCAAGATAGTGTAGTTGTGTAACTTGAATGTTTTTTTTATGATGTTAAACCTGCTTTAGATATAAGAAAAAGGTTCAGACCTGGAGTTTTTGTATTAGCCGCAAGTTGGAAGAACTGTTGGAGTATAAATAATCTGGCGCCAAGTGCTGAAGCACTAGATATTGATGAGTTTGTCTAACCTGGCGCCAAGTACTGAAACACTAGATATTCAGTTTGTCTAACCTGGCACCAAGTACCGAAACACTAGATATTCAGTTTGTCTAACCTGGCACCAAGTGCTGAAGCACTAGATATTCAGTTGGGAGGTCAGCACTAGTTACCTCTTGGGTGGTCTAACCTGGCGCCAAGGGTTGCTGATCTGGTGAGGTCAATGCCCAGCACCAATTTAGGTGTATGGTGCAGCTATTTGGTTTGAGTGAAGCCTTGTCCTAGGTTAGTAATTTTGTTCTAAATGAACCTACAGAAGTGGGCGGCTGCTGTTGTGGAGTTAAGAATGTAAGGTTTCTATCCTTTAAACCTTTTTAGTACAACCTCCATAAACAACAATAAGGGGCTGTAGGAACCTTGAGTAATTTTCTGAAAATCAAATGTATATGGAGGAACCCACAAGTGGGTAATTTGGATGGATTTTAATTTCAACAAAGAGGCAATATTGAAATTAACTGGCGCCAAGTTCTGCAGGTCAGCACTAGTGCAAAGTTAAGGGTAAGGTGCTGCTGTTTGTATTTTAGCATTGTGATACTTCCAACCTCTAACACCTGTTTAAATGAATTGATCAAAATTGTTTATCACTTCAGAAATCATGGGAAAACTTTGGTGAAATAAATTTAGAATTTCCATTGGATAAATCAGATTTTGAAAGTCTTGTGGTGGTTAAAGATAGTAAATGCAAGAATAGGGTTCGACAGATACTATTGGTGTACTCTTGTTGTGGTTATTGATATAGTTAAATTCTTTTCCCATTTCTGAATTTTCTGGACAATTGTTTTTAAAGGATTGGGAGTGGTTCAGAAGTTGAAATATAAGAACTAATATGTAAGGTTGTTAGAATCCTAAGGAGGTCATGTTATACTATGAGTCAAGATGAATGTTGGGATGAGTCATACTAAAGGGAGGTTATGAATTTTCTACAGTTACTATTATGAAGCTTATGGAAAATTAGTTATCATGTTAATTAAAGGATGGTTAAGAAAGATGATAGCAAGTTCAAGATTTCATTTTTTGCAGCATATAGGGAGACTCCTTTGAACTTATTTTGTGTCAAACCTATGTCACTACTTCATTTGGATTTTTATTATGACCAGTATATATGATATAAAAATGTTAGACTTAATTAGTAAAGTGTTAGCAGAATTGAACTTCTAATCTAAGAGGAATAGTTATTTGGGAATTAAGGAACTGATTTAACCTTATATTGATATTGTTGAACTTGTATTCTAATCTAATATGTTTTTTTTTATCCTGGATGCTTCATATGTTCATTTGATGAAATTGTAAGTGTTTCTAAGGTATGGGCCAATTGCTGTAAATTTTTACTGATGGATGGCCTTAGTGATTATTTGAATTGAAAATTTGTATTGCTAATTATAAAATGTCTTCTTCCACTAAAAGCATGGTTTTATGTTAAATTGCACAGTATATGAGAATTTTTGCCAAAATATTAAGGGCGAGACTTAGTGTGGATCCATAGTCTAGTCGTAGGTGGAATTTGTATGTTTTGTTTGGATTTAAGTCTGGAGTTCCTTTATGCGTTTCCTCCATGATGGAGAGGCCTTCCATGAGGGAAGCGCTGCAGCAACTCCGTTTCCACCATGATGGTGAAGTCACTTGAGTTTTTCCGCCATGAGGGCGACGATATGGGGTGTTCGAACTGTTGCAGTGTTAGACTGGATTGTCTAGAACTCTAGTGCTTAGCCACACAAAATAGACAAACTTCAAGAGTCCCAATATATAATTTTTTTTTCGAATTTGTAATTGTCGATGTTTTTCCGAGATTAGTCGGATTAACCGAGATTAATTGTAACTTAATTGTTTATAACTTGTGCATGTTTTAGAACTGCTATAACTGTTTTTTTTTTTTTTTGTGCATGCATTGCTACCTGCTGAGATAGTTGTATCTTACTGTTTTGTTTTGTTTTCAGATTTCAGCGAGGATGATACCGTGGGGGTTGATATTCCGGTGGACTATCCGGAGTATCGTGAAGAGGATTATTTTATTGAGTAGATCTTAGTTGTTGGTTTTACTTACTATAGTGAGTTTTATTATGAACATTGTATTACTTTTGAATAGTGTTTTGGGAAATTAGTGAACCTTGATTTCATGCATTTGAATCTTTATGTTATTTTATTTCATGTTTTCCCTTACTTTGTTGATCCTGTGGAATTTTAATTAACCTTTGAGTACGAGTTACGGTTATTTTACGTAACCCGGATCCGGAGCGTTACAACTACCATGTGAAAACCATATGAAAACGATAGAAGCATGATCAGAAATCGAGGAAGACAGAAGCAAAACCTATAAACCAGTAGAGAAAATTATTCCAAAGAAAATGCAAGCCTTCATAAATAGGTCGTATAAGGGGGGATCAAATTAAAACTAAATAGAGTTTGTCAATCTCATTTCTTATCCATCACAACTGCATAGCAATTTCTAAACCACCAGAGGTAGATCTGTCCAGCTTTGCTCCACTATTTCGTGCACTCTTTGGTTGTATTCACGCCTATTCCAACTGAACAAGTGAGCCGCCTCAGAATTTTTAGGGGAGTTTGGGTTTGGATCACAAAGCAGAGACTAGGAGAAAACACACGAAAAAAAAATTACTCAGCATTAGCAACATAATGGAAAGGTCTAATTGCTTTAAGGCTACAACAACATCCATTTCTAAACACAAATATGCCTAAATATTCATATACAAAGCATAGCTTCCTTTCAAAAAGGCTATATGAACTAGTTACCGAGTTCCTGTTCAAGATCTATCTGAGCATAATGGTGTAAATATAACATCTTTATTGATTGAACGGGAACAGTTACAACAGTAAGGATGCTACAATGCTGTCCTAGTGTATGCAATAAGGACAAGTTGCATGACAATGGGACCATTGCATTAGCAACACATTCAATGAAAACAACCCAAAGGTTTAATTGCTTTAAGGCTCCAACAAGATCAATTTATGAATGCAAAGTGATTGCATACATAAAACTACCTAAATACATATATATTAAAAGAATAGTTGGCAACCGGTTTTAACCAGGTCTACAATTTCCACATGCATAACGAAATAATGCAAAAGGGAGCCAATGCAACCAGTCATTACTAGACGTGTCAACTGTCACCTGATAACCAATAAACCCGGCAGGACCGACCACATTTAGTAGGCACTGGTTCTAGGTTTATAGACTCAGTGCTTGTCCAGGTTCAGTTTTGCTTCTATAAAGATGGCCCTTCCAAGAATCAAATCTATTCAGGTACAATTGTCCAATAATCATGTCAAGCTCAGTCACGGAAAGTCATGTTTTAAAACTAAAAGACAGGAGGAGAATTGAGGCCAAATAATTGGAAACCTAGGGGTCATTCGGCATACAAGCTAAAAGCCATTTCAAATTCATGTGATTGTTTCTAATTAACAAATGAGTCTATGGGACATTAGGCATATAAACTACTGCACCCACAAGATAAAAAGGAGGTTTCAGAGTATAAGAAATTCAAGGAGATAGAAGGTACAAACTGAACATTAAGGTCACATCCCACTGCATAAAAAATCCTGGTGGAGAAATGCTAACTACCGTTTGACAGCTTTAAAGTACTATTTAGGTAAACCATATTGCTAAGTGATATCTTCGGGTCTCAAGCAGATACATGCAATAAAATGGGGCAGGAAGGAGGATGCAAATATTCATGAACACTATAAAACAAATAGGAGATCCTTTTTTTTTTTTGGTAAAACAAATAGAAGATCCTCAGCAACATGTTTTAGTTGTAAGATAATAATAAGATATCTACATTCAGTACTTCCCATAAATACTAGTGATCAATACAACTACAATTACAACAACAACCAAAAAAAAATACAATAAGACATAAGATATCTACCGTACTTTCTGTAAATATTATAGTCATCCACATAAAAGATAACTAGTCACGAATTCATGAATAAGAAACAGTGAACAACAGCTACATATCTGACCATATCTGTCAAGAACTTGTTAGTATTGCCACAGCTATAGTCATCCAAATAAAAGGCGGTTATCATAACTTCTTAAGAAATGTGGATGGGCAGCTACCATATGAGATATCTGTTATAGGACCTCCAGCCAAAATGGGACTCTGTAGAGAGCAATCTTCGAGAAAAATCCCACTGTCAATTACAGTTGATTATCACCTTTATATAACAAGTTTCATAGTTATGTATTCAATTTCATGTTGGGGCAGCTACTATCAGAGCATATACTTGGGAGGTAGGAATCTAGCCCATGTGGAACGATTTATATCAAGAGCATCTCTAACCAAAATCCATAAAGTGAAAAAATTCTGATTCACCACCTTACATATTGAGATTTTTCTAGTCATGCGTTGGATTTCATGTTGGATGATCTCAACATATCCTAGGATTTTCCCTAAGGAGGTGATGCTGCTGATTTCAAGATGCGGGAGGCAGCTTGTGGCATGATTCTGATCATTCAGAATATGATGCTGCCTGCCATTTTATGGTTTTAAGGAAGGAAAAAGATACGCTCATTCTCAAGGATTCATAGAGATCAAAGGATAGAGTTCTTGATAGAATTAGATCAGTGCTTTTTCTCTAGTGATCAAATAAAATAATTTCAAAAGGACAGTATGCTCATTTTGGGCAATTTAATTAAACGGAAAAAGGATGATACCCAAGTCTACAGAATGGTCATTATATATTGGGGTGCTCTAGGTAGCTCTTCTTTTCAATTCTACAATAATTCACCTTATCCATAAAATAAAATAAAAAGAGAGAGAGCATGTGTGAGAGAATTCTTGGTATATGCACTGCTACATGGACTGCATAAGAATAAACAACTAATCCATCAAAGAAAATAATTTTAAATTAAATAAATATCAAACTTTAAATCATTTGTATCCGTATTAAAATTAATGATTTCAGCAATTATTACTGTACTCACTTGTTATAGTCATCCATATAATAGACAACTCCTCATATATTCATGTACTAAAAATGTGGGGGTTAACTCCTGTCTCAGCATATCCATGATGGGACCCTACTTGCAACCAAAATGGAAATCTTTGTATTGCGGGCATAATTAAGAATGGTTTATCAATACTTAATATACGAATAGTTTTCCGTTCACATATTGAAATTCATGTTGGGGAAGGTACCATCCAAGCATATCACTGGCAGACTCTAGTTCCAGCCCGAGTGGAACTCTTTATATCAGTGGCATCTTCAAGAAAAACACCTAGTGCAATTCATCGATCATCACCTTATATGCTGAGTTTCAAGTAAATATTAATATTATATGGAAAACCTTAGCACATACTAGGATTATTCCCAACAAGTTGATGGAGGAAAACAGCTTATAGCAAGATCCTATGGAATATAGTTCTGTTTGGCATTCTGTGGCCTAATGGAAGCATATTCTCAATAATTCTCACAGATCAATTTTCCCCCAATTTGGAATTGAGCAAAAGAAAATCAAATAGCCTTGAAAACCAGTGTTACTGAAATTTGATCAGATAACCTACTGAAGATCAGGGCAACTGAAATGGAAGTTTATATTATTATAAGCAGCTTCTTGGTCAACTGTCACCAACACCTTTCACACCAACTACTCTGATTTTAGATATCCCACCTAAATTACCTAATAGACAGAATTCTTATATAGGTGGGGAGGTATCATAAAATTCGCAATGTAACTGGATCATATTATCATTTCTTGGTCTCAACATTTATTTAATTGTACACCAAAATTCACATACTAAAAAGTAAGGATGGTATAAGGACCATCACTCATGTACAGGTAAATGACTCAGGTTGCTGAGTTGAAAACATGGGTTCGAATCTAAGCACAGCTACTCTACATTAAAGTTCTAAAGGTTGGGAATATCGCCGACCCATCTGTAATAGGGCCCTGCATGGATTTATGGTTGTAGAATGACTACTACTTGGTTTTTTCAAACTAATCTAAAACATGGGATATGCCTTCAAGAATTCATAATGACGAATTTACTAAATAGTGAGGTTTGTGTCAGATAAATTCATCAAATATCATAACAGAATCAAAGAAAATATTGAAGTAATCCCCTGAAAATTCAAAGTTACGGGGAAATACTATTACTTCCTTAAAGAATCTTAAAATATAGCATAAACCACACCTGAATTGAAATCAGAATAGCTGCAACATCGTAGATGGGACTCCACTGGTTCTGCAAAATATCTATACAAATTCTTCCATCTGCACAAACTAGTGGAGTTCACAAGCGTATGCTCAGAGGCAGAATAGAATTTACTTAGCAGAATCCACAAGATAAGTCAAGCAAGCAAGAATAATAGCCAAATATTTAAAAAAATAACATCACATAAGTGATTTATCATCTCCTAGAGTAATGAATGTTAACCAAAATAAAAGTTATCTGATGGTGATCACAACATACTATTTGGATGAAACATCCGTGAAATAAATCGAACTGTAGGAGGCCAATTTGGAAAATCTTTTGAGAACTGCAGTGTCAGCTTAAATGTACCTGTGAAAGCTCAAACAACACTTAGATGCTAATCAAGAAGTGTGACCAGATATATTAAGAAGCACACTTGTGTAAGAAACTGAAAATCAAATCAAGATATATCAAATAATATTCATATTCAGAACATATTGATTCCTTGCCACCCAACATTTTGTATCATACAACATATCTGGTAGAATTGCTGTTTTATAAAGTATATCCTTTAATTTAAGTGGAACACGATTATCACACAAAACCCTAGAAGTACCCCTCCACTTAAGCCAATCAACACTAATTCTATGTGCAACATCTTCATCAATTTTTCCATCTTTTGGTACCATTGATCCAAGATATTGAACTTAACAAATATCCTGATTGTCAATTCTAGTAGTTTCATTAGTTATATTGTTTTTTTTTTGTTGAAAGCTATATTGTTATATTGTTATTTATATTAAAATGGCATTTCATATACTCAGTCTTCCCACGGTTTATTTTAAAACCCTTTGATTCTAAGGTGTCATTCCATAATTCTAGCTTATATGAGATAAGAGAAGTAATATCATTAGATCCAATCACCACAACATTGATCTAAAAGTGAGTACTTCCAAGCAAAAATTGCAGAAACCCCACAAATGACTTTGTGGGTAGAACAAACAACACTTTCATGATGATATCAAAAACCAATATAAGGTTCCTAAAATCCAAAAAACACATAACATAGGTACATCTAATCAAAAGAGATAGTTCAATGCTTTCGATGATCATAAAGAAGGAAAAAAGAGTCATCTCCAAGGAAGCATCAAAATTTAAAAAAAGTAATCATCCTCATCCAAAAGGAAGTATGAAAACTTAAAACATTTTATGAATAATCATTAAGTGAACTATCATCATCATATTGTATAAACAGAGAAATTAAGAGTCATCTCCAAGGAAGCATCAAAAGTTAAAAGAAAAGAAAAAACAAAAGAGAAATCATCATCAACAACAAAGTAGGAAAAATTAAAACATTTCCGGGATAATCATTAAGTGGAATATCATCATAAATCTTGTGTAAAGATCCGTGATATAAGAACTTCAACAACAATAGTAGTTTGTCTGATTACTTGTGCATTCCAGAAGCAAGGGTTTGGTGAAACCATTGATCTCAAAAGCTTCTCCAAGCTCAAAATGGAAATCCTTTTTGAGCATCTAAATTATACCTACACCATTAACTACAATAATATCCAAACCCCTAAAATCAATCTAGAGTCTTCCCACCAAAAAATAATAACAAAAATAGTTAAACAAGTAAGTAAACCAAAATTAGAAAAACAATGAGAAATTGCTTGCAATTGTTCAAAGAAAATTGCAAACAACCAATTAGATGCCCTAAAGTAGCTTCAGCTCACATCTCAAATTGCACAATGTTCTAAAACCAGCTCACTGCCATCAGAACTGAAAACATTATTGGTTAAAATGAAGTAGTCCTTCTTAGCTACATTAGAGGAAAGTAAATTTTTTTAAAAAACAGGGAAAGCATTTCTCTCTATCAGAGGTCAGTGAAAAACACTATATATAGATAGAAATTAGTATGCAGATCAATAAAGCCAAGGACACTTTGGTAAATAAGCGTGGAAAGTGTTTCTAGTGCATTTATCTCTTGCTTTATGCCCTAGAAAGCTCGACTCATTCTGAGTAGGTCTTTATCTTGCCCATTGACACCCCATTTGTGAGTGGTTGGTTACCAACCTGCAAACTAAACTTTTCATCAAATCGTTTAAAGCAATTACAAACAAGGCCTGAGATCTTGGAGGTGGCCCTTTAGAGTAGATTTTTCATAGGAAAATTTTTAGCGATGCTTTTTGAAAATAATTCAGATTTAGTGGGCCAATTCTTGGTAATTGAGAATTAGTGATACTTTTTCAAAATAATTGAGAATCAGTGCCATACTGTTTGTAAATAATTTCTTCTGAAAATGACCTCAACAGACTATGAAAACCTTTTCACTCATTTAGGTACAAGTGAGGTTTGCAAGTCAACATCCTACCCATTAGCAAGAACCCATAAGCTACCATGTTGTATCCAAGATTTTAATGCCTGAACCTGCTTCCAAGCATATGAATGTGCAGTTTTGCATGGGCATGAATAAAGGATGTTGCTGGAAAGTATCAATCTTTCATTACTTTCACCCAAAGCCCAGAAGCATTAGTAGCCAACTGCCAAGCAGATTTTAGTACAAAAGCCTTAATAAGATGTGCTTGCTAGACATTAAGGCTCCCACACTTCCAATGCAAAGTGATCTTGTCCCAGCAAATAGTATGAACTGTTTGTGAGTCCCTCCCTTTTTTCCAGAAGAAAGATCTAACTGTAGCAACAATTTTGTTTAGTACAATACTCGTGAGGATAAAACTATTCATAAAATGTGTAGGAATTGCATTCAACACAGAATTAATTAGGGTCAAACGACCCATTTGGGACAGCAGTGATGATGTCCAACTGGCTAACTTACTAGCCATTTTATCTAGAAGTTCTCTGCAATCAGCCACTTTTGGTTTATTTGCCAATATTGTGATTCCCAGATATTTCCTTGACTGTTGAGAAATGGATAAATTAAAAATTCTCCTGATCTAGCTCCGTCTAATCCTGGCTGTGTTTCTACTAAACAAAAAGTAAGATTTCAATCGATTAATTTCTTAACCAAACTCTAAAAAATATTTCTGTTCTTGGGATTTGATGAAAGATGCATGCCACTCCTCAGAATCTGTTCTTGGGATTTGCTGGGAAAAAAGTTTGTAAGCAATAGATTAAAAGTTGGTCCTGGAATATTAGTTGGTTGGGCCGAGAAATGAAAAAAATTCAGATGGTCTTTCAACAGTTGCTGGACTACTTAATTTACAAAGGCTCTCACTAGGTCGAGCAGGAGAACCTAGCCCAGTAGATATAGAAGCATGCTTTGGATCCAGTGAGTCAGAAGGCCAAGCTAGATCGTTCTAGACATAAGGTAAACAAGTTGACTCAGCCATGAACTTAGAGAGTGACTAAATAGGCCACACAAAAAGCAAAATTCTGGTATACCTTCGAAACAAAAAGGAATCCACGGTTTTCAGATTTCAAACCTTCCACAAAGACTCCTGCTAGCAGAGGAAGAGCTAAAGGTAATTTACATCAGAGGCAAGCATGCTGGAAATTTAAATAATACAGGCTGTAATCTGGTTACCCCTGTAAAAACTATTTTCGGCCAGCCAGCTATTTTAAAGCAAGAGCTTTTATCACTGGAAAAGCTTTTACCAGAGGTATGTTAATTTTATCGAAAATTTTCCACCCCTGTAGTGTATTATTCTGTTACCCCCTGTAGTGTACTCAATTTAAAACACTGGATTGAGTTAACATAAGCATTGCAAACATAAGATTACAAGTCCCACAATAATATACCAGAACATAAGAATTGAAAAGAACCCAGAATCTAGGTAAGAATCCTATAATGCAACTCCAAAAGTGGATTCTGATTATAGGTTAGACTATAGAATCAGATTCTTTAATCTCAATGATAATCTGAACCAAACGCTCCGCTTGCATTCTAAAATCCGATCCCCCAACATAACAAATCCGAGTGATAAAAATACTGCCCACATGATGTATGATGCATATAAAGCCTCAAAGAAACATTGGAAACCACAACTTTGAAGAAGAAAAAGGCTACCAACTTAACTCCAATCTTAAAAAAAAAAAAAAAAAAAAGGAGAAATTGGTTTTTAGTGATATTTTTCAACATAATTCAAATTTAGTGGGCTAATTCTTGAAAATTGGGAATTAGTGATATTTTTTAAAATAATTGGGAATCTATGTCATTTTACTATTCATAGAGACTTTCTTCCGATAATGCCCTCCAAAGTCTTTGAAACCCTTTTTACTCCTTTAGGTGCAAGTGAATTTAGGTCCAAGTGAGGTTTACAAGTCTTTTTGAGGATAAAGGAACCAACCAGATCATTAACAACCAATAGAAAGCTACATTAACAGTAACTACAAAACAAACAAACCCAATAACAATCACAACCACCTGATGGTAAAAACCCAGAACTCAACAGTCTATCAAATAAAGAATTGCAAATCCATCAATCCAGAAGGGGAAAAAAACTATAAATCCTCATATAAACACTACAAAAGCATGTAGACATAAGTAAAAAGCAAATTCTTGTACGACAAAAAATATGAAGTAAAAGAATAAGACAAGAAATCCAGTCACCTCCAGCCCATGGAGAATCGTCAGGTCTGCAGAATAAATCCAATGAACAATTTCAGGAAATAAAAAAGAACAAAACTATAATAATTCAATCAACAAACAATCACGTGAAAACTCAAAAAATATATAAATTTTAAATAAAAAGACGGGGAGCAAGCAATAATTACCCAAAAATCACAGCTTCCCATAACATAATATTATTATCCTGAGGAACCGCACAGATTCCTGCCGGTGGATCTCCGAGCAGCCTCTTGAAATCCTGCATCAGTCTCTTCCTTGCTGGCGTCGACATCGCTTTCCAGGAGTTCCCCCCAATTCAATTCCGATGGTTACTACAGATTTCCAGAAACAAATCGAGGATTCCTAACAGGGAATTGTGGGAAGGAAAGCAAGAGGACTTTCGTACAGAAGACCAGAACATTGTTAATTTCTAGTCTTGAAGTCTTCGAAAGTCAACAAGTTTTTCTAGAAGAAAAAGAAAAGGATTCAGATCATCTACGGTTGATATAAATCCATCCTGAAAAGTGATTTTTACTTTTTCATTTTCCAACAGAGAAAAGGAAAGGAGAGATAGTGTTGAGACAGTGATGTTTGCCTACTTGGCAAGCTGTTATGGGTTATGGTTGAACCAATTTACGGGGTCAACCGTAGACGATCTGAATCCAAAGAAAAAGCTAATAAATTATCTTTCATTCGTTTATCTCGTCAAACACTTTGTCAACATAGAGATTTAAAAGAAAAGAAATGAAAGTTGACCGCTATCCCACCACCAGCACTCACTGCCATTACGCTTACCACCACCCTTACCACCACCACTACGCCACGACGCTTACCACCATGCACCCTTACCACTCCTACCACGTCTGCCAGTAGCAACACCACCCAACCATCAACACACCACAACCATGGCCACTAGCAACCACACCACCACAACTGGCCCCACAATCACCAACCCACCCAGTCACCCACCACCACCCACACTAACTAGGCCCACACCACCCAACTATCACCCCACTCCCATATATCACCAATCACACCACCATCACCACAGCCACGACAACCACCCCCCACTCAGTTATTAAAATATATATTACTTTTCTTTTTATTTCTCAGTCTTATCTAAACACTATTATCTTACATTTTCTCCTTTTTTTTCTTTTTGTCTTTTGAAATCCAATGTTCTAAACCTATCTAAAAGGTAGAGATTTTGAAAGAAAAGAAAAAGAAAGTCCGCCACCCATAACGACGACCCACATCCCCACCACTACAACTCACCACCTTCACCAACACCGCCAACCCACAACACCCACGGCCACCCTAATCACCCCCACCATGACCACCCACCAGTACCAACACCACCCACACTTCCAACATCACACTGCACCCACAACAACTCCCAGCACCACCAACCACCACACCACATGCACCGCCACCCTCACCACACACATTGCCCTCCCCATACCACCACCACCACAATCACGGCAAAAATCCCTAACACCACCATCCACTATGCCCAGCACCACCCCCACCACTACCACCTCCCACCCACTCACCCACCCCATCCTTCATCACCATCACTACCAGCACCACAATTACCACCGCCACCCACACCCGCACTACCACCACCACTCACCACCCTCATTATAGTATGCTTTGATTTCTTTTTAGCTCAATTAAATGAGGAGATGCTGTTATCAAAACTAGCTCGATTTATATGGAAATATGTGGTTGAACAATGCAGTTTCCATGAATCATGATAAATGATTTGGCATAACTTTCTCATTTTAGTCGATGATGAGATGATTATAACTCGTTTATCATGCTTTTGATAGTTAAAACGATTCTAGTAAGTAATGTATGTGATTCACAAATTTACCAAAAAAAGAGATATCGCTACTCATACCCCATCACTAATTTCATTAATGTCGAGTCAGATTTGCTTTATATTTTCGTTTGTTTTTCAGTTACATATTTACTTGAGATGTTGGAGCAAACTAAATACCTAAAAATTGAGGGAGACATAAAAGTGGGAGGAGATAAAGAGAAAAACGAGAGGGGTGAGATACATCATTAGATGTTTTTCCCTTTCTCTTTTATTTTTCTTTTTACTTTTTTTTTGGCTTTTTCTATGTTTATTTGGGCCCAGTTCTTAGATATTTCCTCTCTCTTTTGTATTTTTCTTTTTGACCTTTTCGGCTTTTGGTATGTTTATTAGCGCTTAGTTCCTAGATTCAAATACACAAATGACCTTTAAAATTATGACATTGAAAATCATTTAAGGTGCTGGATTGACCTTTTTTTCCCTAGAATGTTCTTTCGTAGAAACTCTAGCCCAACTTTTTGATTTAAAATGCTCCACGATTTCTTTGCAAGAAGGGTCATCTCATGTCCTCATCTAGATCTGATTCAGATTGTACCATCTCTTCTCTCTTTGGACGAGGAGGTAATTGGAGAGCACTAGCCTTTTTCTTGGCCAGAAGAAAAATCCTTATATTTATTCCTTATAGTTGTCACCTTTGAGGTGAACCTTTCTAGGAGAGACAGAAGAAATTTCCAACAGATTTCGCCTTCAGCGAGTCTTTCTCCCAAGCCCCATATATTAGAAACAATTTCATTTATTTTTGTATATAATTTCATAAATGTTTGTCTTTCCTCCATTTTTTATATTTTCATAAATGTTTCTCTTTCCTCCATTCTTATATTTTCAAATTTAATTAATTGTCAGAAGCTAGGGCTTGGACTCCTTTACCAGAAATGTAATATCCTCAAATTTTACATACGTAATAGAGCACAAAGATTGAGGGCACTTTGGTCTTTTTATAAATTAATTATGAGAAGGTTTGATTGATTAGCCAATCATGGGTTTTATTGTAGTTTGACTACGGTATGCATATGGGTGAGATCTGATTGATGAAGCACATGAGGTGTGGTGAAGGTGCATCACACTGATCATGTTTAAAACTTTATATAAGTAACCAAGCTATCTGTTGAGGGTTTAATTATACTGTTCGATTAATTCTGGTAAGAGGAAAGAGAGAATAGCATCAGAGGAGGGGAAGAAGAAAAGGAGGTAAAGAAGAGAAGTTCCGAGAGGAGGAAGGGCAAGCTAAGGTGACGTTTGGTGGGCATTATGGATTATGGATTGCAGATTATAATCGGATTTTGATAATCCAAATTTTATTCACTGATTTTCAAAATCCATAATCATATTTGAATATTATAGAGTTTTTAATCTATTTATACGATTAGAATTTAGAATCTCGTTTGGTCGAAATGATTATTGAGATTAGATTTGGAATTTTATATTAAAAGTTAATGTATATTGAAAAATTAATATCTTATTAAAAATAATATATTATTAAATATATTAAAATAATATGTATATTATCTCTACTATATATAAAGCCAAGCGCCCCCTTGGGAAGCATGCTGAGCAAAATGTTCATCTTTCCACAATAGCCCTTACATATCGACTGCCAATATTTACCAATAAAAAGGTACAATGATAAAAAAATGTCCCAAATCTCTGAAAACCTAACAAACCGTTTTAAAAATGCTCCCTCCCTTTTTTCCGTGCGTGCAGTACTACACGTGGGCCCTGCTAGTATATATAATATAATCAAGAGTATATAATAATATGTTATAGTATATATTATATTATATTATATTATATTATAATATAATATATACTATAATATATTATAATATATATAATATTTATATGATATAATATAATATATGTTATTACAATATAAATTATCATATTTTGTTTAATATAATATAGCATTATATCTAATATGTAATATCATATATTATACTATAATGCTTATAATAATATTATTTATTATAATATATTATATAATATGTTATGCATAATTTGTAGAATCACTGATTTTGGAAATTTAAGCACCAACGCCCAGAATCCTTATAATCACCTTTAAGATAGATTATGATCATGGCCAAAATTATAACATTAGATTGTAGAATCCAGCCTCAAAATCCCAACCAAACACTTTATGAATTATAGAATACGGATTTTACTAGAAACCAGATTCTATAATGCCCACCAAACACCCCCTAAGAAAGGTAAGGAATCCTATAAGATTGTATTTGATATATGTTCTCCTCAGTTAGTGTATAGACCTATATATGTGAACTAATTATTTGGAGTTGTGGTGTACATTGCTCTAAATTACTCCGTTATTATATTACATATGCTCAACCATATTGTTTTCGATTGCTTGTTGTATCAGTACAAGTTGGTTAAATCAATTTAGCTCTGCATTGTTACTTTAAATTGAAGTTTGAAAGTATGGGCTCACAATAGTTTAGGTTTATATGGTTCCATGGGCTCAATTCCATATGAGAGTTAGGATTTCATCATTTAAGATACTTGGAGATGAATTAGGATAGGTCAACTTGAGTAGAAACAAAGTTGGAATTTTGGAATGCCTCACGGGGTCTACAGCTGGCTATAACAAGTTTTGGCACACCATAAGTCCAACTACGAAATGCTATAAGTCATAAAAAGTGAGATTTTTATCAAGGATTATTTATCTGAATTTTAGGGCCCATTGTAGCTACAATCACAATTTTAAGGCATATCGTAGCTACAGTAACTGCCATAGTTTTTCTGTATAAAGCTCAAAATTCGTAGCTTTTTTTGTGCAAATACATTATGATGAAGGGTATGCTTCGTTATGGACAATCTCTGGTAATTATTGGTGATTAATAAACAGAAATGGGTTATGAGATCCCAAATTTTTAGTAAATAAATAAAAAGAAATTAAATATTAATATTTATATAGATAATGATTTTATTTGAAACAATTGGAGAATTGAACATATAATATAATGATTTGGGGAAGTGTGCATTAATCTAGAATGCATAATTGATCCAAAATAATGATGATATTAAATCTGGATCTTTTGGAAGAAAGTTTCTAGTTAAATAAGACTAAATTAAAGAAAAGGGTATTTTAGTCTTTTTCAAATTATCAAAAATAACAAATGAATTAATTAATGGTTATTAGGCTTAAGAAATTAAGTTAGACCTAATTTAGGTTTGATTTGAATATAAATAGTGAGATTTATAACCTAATAAGTGAGAAAAGGGCATATTGGTAATTATGTTTAATAAGGAGCCTTAAGTTGAGGAAAAAGAAGAGTTTTTGGGTGTTTTAGTAATATTTTAAGATAGGAGGAATAATTAGCACGAAAATTAACTAAAATAGGAGTTTTTTTTGTATGGGGTTCTTAAAAGAGTAATTATAAAGAGAGTTAAGATAAAATAAGCAAGTGGGGTTATTTGGGAAGTTTTCCAAATAGAATTAGGACTTCTATTTGGGAAAATCTATAGAAGGAAGGCTTTAGAAAAGATTTGGGGTTTCTTACTGTAAACACAAATTTCATGTATTTCCTTTAACACAAAATAAAGTGACTACAGATAATATGAATTTGATAAAAAGAGGGATTTTACTCTTTTTGGTGCTCGATCACGTGAGCGTCCTCTGATTGACGAGTGATTTGATGTAGATGAATGCCAGGTGGCGTTCTTCAATTTCGGAGTGGTTGTATGTGTTCTTCACTCCGGGATTTGCGCTTGCTTCTGCTAGTTTGTTGACTTGAGAGAGGATTTTCTCTTTATAGAGAAGTGCCTCTTTCTTCTTTGGGAGGAGGTTTTTCTCTTCAAGAGAAGTGCTCCTTTCTTCTTTTGGTGGAGGATCTACTCCTGCTTTTGAGTTGTTTATGCTTTTGGTAGAGGGTTTTCTCTTCCAGAGAATTCCTCCAGGACTTCTTTGATCTGCTTCTCTTCAGTTGACGGGTTTTCTCTTTAAAGGAATTTCTCCAGAGCTTCAGCTTTTCTATCCCCTTCCTTGTAACCAAGCCCTCCTATTTATAGAGTTAAAATTACAAGGAATTGACAAATGTACCCCTCAAAGGATAAATAACCAGATTTTAAATTAAATATCCCATATTTATAAATATGGGATATGGGCTCACAATTTGGGCTTAATGAGCTATTCTTTGACAAGCCCATTTACAGACATGGGTTTTGGGCTTTGCAAATTTTGATGCCTACAAATGCCCCCTCGAGGCCTGTTTATTTATATTTTTAATGAACAAGCCTCGACCCGCTGTAATTTGTAAAACTTTTTTTTTTCTTCAAAGTTTATGGACGTATGAATAGTCCACTTTTTCTCTTTTTTTTTTTTTTTGTTGAAACGTTGACTTTAGTGGTCAACTTTTTCTTAAAGGGAAGGTGACGTGGATTGTCAGCCCCCTTTTTTTTTTTTTTTTTTTTGAAGATAATTCCAAAAGCAGCTGTATCTTTGTTGCAGTGCAGTTTGAGATATCTCAAACACGATTTGGCTTGATCGATCTGTAGTTCAAAATATATCAAACACGATTTGGCTTGACCAACTTGTAGTTTAAGATATATCAAACATGATTTGGCTTGATCGACTTGTAAAGTCTTAGCCGGAGAAGGACTCTTTTTCTTTATAATCACCTTTCGTGATAATTTTTTTCTTTTGGGATGCTTGTCAAAAAAACAACTTCGGCTTCATCTTGACTTCTGTTGAAGAATACCTTTGCTCAGAGAACCATCACAACATCAGCTTCGGCTTCATCTTGACTTCCGTTGAAAAATACCTTTGCCCGAAGAACCATCACAACATTAGCAGGTATGGATCTTCTTATTTCTGTCTTATTTTGGAGCATTAACCAATCCATTATTCCTCCATGCCACTGTTTGATCTCAATTTAGTTGGAGACACAATCGGATGAGTGGTCCATTGAGACCAAAACCGTAATGGTTTTATGGGGCATCCGGGGTGTTCTTAAACAGTTGAGATCGATACATAAGTCTCCATCTCCGATGTCTGTCTCCATATCCAGTAATAGAAAATCCGAAATTGAGAAAGACAAATTAGAGAAATATTTGAACTGATTATGAGGTGAGGCTGAGTGATCTTGTTTTGCATCTGGACGGCATCTAGGCAGTGAAAAGATAGCACGTTTTGATCTCATCATCTTCATATCTGGATGAGCCAAACTCAGGCCTTGACTTCTCATTCATGGTGGTGAAGGTGCTGCAACCGGAATCATTGTTCTCCTGGGTACATCTCTCCACTGCAAGGACAACGTGCATCCTTGCTGCTATATTGCTGGTTGAAATCGTGGCTCCAATCGTTTTTTCGGACTCACGGCGGCGACCAGAATCTCTCGTATCACAATGTCCATTCGGGACAAAACCCCTCATAGAGACATGCTCTGTACTCCATTTTTATGCCTTCCTGTTATATTACTTGGCTTTTGGGCAGTTGACTTGCTTTTCACGTTTCTCCTGCCAATGAATAATTGCTTCTTCTTTTTTTATTGTGCAAAAGATTTTCTTCTCTCTCAGCTGCTGCAATGACTTAAGATGGAGAGAGAAAAGTCTCTCCACGTCAATGACTTAACATGGAGAGAGAAAAGGCTGAGAGAAAAGTCTCTCCACATCAATGACTTAAGATGGAGAGAGAAAAGTCTCTCCACGTCATGTAACTTTCCCAAAACCCTTTTTTTTTCAACTTGACCCCAAATCCTTTTGTCCTTTTCTTTCAATACCCCAAAGCTTTTGCTTTCATTTTTAGTACCCTCTTCTTTTTTTATTTTGCTTGGATGATACTTTCCAAATATATATTTTTTCTTTTACTTTTGTCTTCTTCACTTTTGTAATGGAAATTGATCATCGTCCCTCTTTTTTTTTTTTTGGTTGTTGTTGTTGTTGTGTAGTAATGGTTCCAGACCTTGGAAAAGCTTCATTATCACTGGTGAAGTTGCCTCGAGATAGGTGGATTACTGAACATGACGATCCTGCTTTGAAAGGAAAGTATTTGTGCTTTCCTCAAGTCAAAGTGAGATACCATTCAGATTTGAAGGAAGTTCCAACCAAGGAACTACGGCTTGTTACTCATGATCCCATGACTGGCTCTTTTAGCCATGTAAGTATGGATCGTGACAAAACACTTGATGTCAGCCCGATTAGTGAGTATCCTCCCCAAGAAGAAGCGTTCAGGGAAGACTTGATGAGAATGGAACGCCAGCCATCTTTATGTTCTCCTCCTCATCACAAATTTTGTGAAAATCCCCTTGTCCCCAAGCCAATGGTTGCATTGAAGATTGGAGATGGCCTAGTCAAATGGGACACGACACTTGGCTCTCATGGAGAAATTCAATATCTTAGCGGATTTTGGGATTGGACAACTGAAGTTTATAATAAACTTCTTAGTGTTGATCGTACAAAGGAGCTTGCACTTGCAGTCTATCCAGCATCTTTTGATTATGCTCGTCCTGCCAACATGTACCGTGCTCTCTGCGAAGTATGGTGTCCAGTGACAAATACGTTTGTCACGAGCCGTGGCGAGATAAGTATCTCTTTGTGGGATATCCATCAAATCACCGGTCTTTCTATCAGCGGCGAATACTATGAAGAGGTTGTCCCCTGCTTGGATGAATTAAATTCATTACCAAAGTCGTGCTCTTATCTATTCAAGGCATTTGCTTTGATCGCCCTTGAGAAGAATTTTGATCGAGTCAGACATTCAGATTGGCTTGAATTTTGGTATCCAAAGGCTAAGCGCATTCCTAATCCTCGTGTTTCTTTAGATTACAAGAATGCATCTCACGCTTTCTATTTTGACAAGAAAACAGGAGAGAGTCATCAATCCAAGAAGATATATCGGACTTCTATTCATATGGATGCCATAGAAGGCAAACGGAAGGACGGTGTGAACCCGATCTTCCGCTTGAATTTTCCTGTGGATTCTTCTACTGACGGAGAAGCAAGGATTGCTGCATACTTAGCTTTATGGCTTTGCCGGTATGCTCTACCAATTGGAGAGGATTTCATTCGTCCCGGAACTTTTAGAATTGCTTCTCAGATGGCTCAGGGAGTCACTTACAGTTTGGTTCCTCCAATTTTGGCCAGCATATACAGAGGACTTTCGAATACTTATATTAGTATTCGAAAAGATGGTAATCTAGGAACGGCATCTTCTCCTTTCCCTGGTCATTTTCTTTATGCATGGATGGGTTTGTATTTTGCACGTGGAGTATTTGCTGATATTGATGAGGATTGTTGCCGCCCCCTTATCAAACGATTCCGAGGTCCTTTGAATGCATATTTCTTCTTTGAGAGTGAAGCAAAGCAAGCCAGGGACATCATTCGTGGGACCATGACTAAGAAGGACTTCTTTTGGTATCCTGCTCCATTACACCATCCAAGGTCGGGTTTAAGAAATGACATTGGCAATCGATCGAAGGAGACTATTGAATTCATGTACAGCATTCGTCCTGGATTTATCATGCATCGCCGTGGATCAACCCTCACTCTTGAGATGTACAGCCCACATCGCTTTGCCAGACAACATGGATTTCGCCAAAAACTTTCAGGAAGTCCTCTCCCTTTCTCTTTAAAAGTTGATGCTGCTTCTTTATTTAGTTTTTGGTTATCTCTAACCAGGGTTGATAGTAATGCAGAGTTCCATATCCCTTATCCTTGTGACAACCTTGTTGGTCAGTGTGATCCTGATTATTTGGATTGGTGGGAGAAAATTGTTAACCCCTTTCTGGATGAGGTTAGTGTGAGGACTTTAAGTGACAGTGAAAAGTCAAGCTTCCGCATTGATTTGCATAGAAGCAAAGTAGATCGAGATGCCATGAGAAAGGCCATGAATAAGCCACTGTCTTCTTTGAGCCAGAAACGAAGTTCTTCAACTGCTTTTGAAGATCAAAGATATCCTTCCTATAAATCACTAAAGATCATTTTGCCGAAAGCAGCTTCAACACATGCAGAAGTCAGAGAGTTGTCATCTCCTGATGATCTTGATAATGTTCCACTCAGGACTCGCATGAGACCTCAAGAAGCATTGGTGAATGATGACAATATCAGGGAGGCAGCAAAGAGAGCACGCCAAAGGGCAATAGAAATAGAACAATCATGTTCCCACCTAACTCCGATTTCAGATGGTGCTGCCACTCTAGTCGTTGAAACTTCTGCTCCTCAAACAATGGAATTAGATTCGAGTAATGAATCACCTAATCTTTTTGAAGGTAATCCTTTACTTCCAGTCTTTCCTCTTTCTTTCCTTTTTTTTTTTAACTCTTTTCCTTTTTTTTTTCTTCTTCTTCTTCTTCTTTTTTTTTTTTTTTAGATTTCCCACAGGTACCAAATGATGCATTTTTGGAGCATCTTTCAGGTCTGAATTTTATTGATGGAGACAAGGCAGCTGTAGATCTTACTGATGCATTGGATGATGCAAGTCTTGACATTCCCATATGTGATGGTATCAGAGATGTCAGTACTCTTGGAGGTGGTGTCTTAGCTCCTGAGAAAGAGGATAATGGTGAGAATGTCAACTCAGGGTGTGACTTGGATACTTCAAGAAAGCCGAGATCTGCTACATCTATTTCTCAAGGAGTAATTGGGAAGTCTAATCCCAATCCATTGTCCTTAGCCAAAGCTCTTAGCCTTGATGCATTGCGAGCTTTTCTTAGATCACAATTTGATTGTGCGCTTGGTGATGGTCTTTCTAATATGAAGTCTTGGTATGACACCCATTTTCCTGCAATTGAAGAAGCTTTTCGCACTGTCTTTCATGTAGATAGTACCTTTCTCATCCAGGAAATAAAGTCTATTTTGATGCAGACAGATGAATACTTCTCTCGTCGTGAGACAAGCCTTGCAGCTCTAACCCCAGAGGAGAAGGAAAAGAAGTTGGTATCATTTGATGGCTTGATAAAGGAATATGGAAACAAGAAGGCATCCTTAGCCCAAGAATTTTCAGGGATTACATTGAAATTGGCTGCTTTGAAGAAAAGAGAATTCGAGCTTAAAGCTGAATTACAGCGTCTTCTTTCAGAGAGTGATGAGTTAGTCTCAAAGCAGAACCTCTTAATCAATGAAGAGCAACAGATTGAAGAGGCTATCGCTTCTGCAACAGAGAGCCGCACTGAGATAGAACAAGCTCCTATCAGAGATGAAATAGAAGTAGCAGCTATTGACCAGATGCAAGCAGATTTGACATGTGCATTCATGGACTTGGCCAAAGCAAGATGGCTCAAGGAGGATCCCTAGCTTGTAATTTTAGGAATTTTTTTTTCCTTTTTTTTTTATGAGAATTTGAATGCCAAGAAACACATTTATTTATTTATTTATATGACTGAACCTCTTGCAGGCTGCCTACGTACCCAAACAGGGATCAAGTCAAACGTAGTTCCATTTTTTTTTTTTTGATACCTTTCACAGTTTAAACTCTTGCGGGCCAGGAGTATCTTACAATGTAGATGTTAAGGATAACTTTAGAAAGTTTAAGCTCGTATCCGGGAGCTTTGTAGACAATTTAGGCTCTTATCAAGGAGCATTGTAGACAGTTTAAGCTCGTACCCAGGAGCATTTTTCTTTCTTTCATGAATAGTATCGCTTCAGAAACTTGCCATTTATCGGGCCAACTCTCAAGCCGTCTTGACTAAGCAACTTGTAGGCGCCATTTGTGTAAACTTCCTGAACAGTGTACGGACCTTCCCACTTTGATGAAAACTTCCCACCAGTTTTATGAGTGATGATTATGGGTCTTCTTACGGCCAGTACCAAATCCCCTTTTTGAAAAGACCGAGGTCGGACCTTTTTGTTGAAAGCTTTAGACAAACGGGCTTGGTAGCACTCCAAACGCTGTTGTGCTTCCAATCTTTTCTCGTCTAATGCATCTAATTCTTCAAGCCGCAGTCAAGCATTTTCTTCATTTGTGAGACCTTCTTGAATGGCAATTCTCAGAGAAGGAATTTGGCACTCCAAAGGAAGAACAGCTTCTACACCATAAACGAGAGAATAAGGCGTTGCCTGGGTTGGAGTACGGTGTGTTGTACGGTAAGCCCATAATGCTTCTCCTACTCTTTCATGCCAGTCTCTCTTTGTCTTTGAGACAACTTTTTTCAGCAGGTTGCAAAGAGTCTTGTTGAATGCTTCAGCTTGACCATTTGCAGCAGCATAATACATGGAAGAATTTCGTTGCTTTATCCCAAACTTTTCACAAAATTGATCCATGGCATTGTTGTAGAAAGGCTTCCCATTATCAGTGACAATATACCGAGGTATCCCGTACCGGTAAATTAGATGATACTTGATAAAGCTGATCACAGTCTCCTTGTTAACTTCTTTGAGTGGAATCGCCTCCGACCACTTGGAAAAGTAATCAGTTGCGGCTAGAATGTATTGATGGCCAGCAGATGATTTTGGTGAGATAGACCCGATCACATCAAGACCCCATGCTTCGAATGGCCAGGATGCTACGGTCGGATGCAATGGCTCTGGTGGTTGATGTATGAAGTTGGCGTGGATTTGGCATGCCCGGCATTTCTTGGCATACTCCATACAGTCTTGAACCATGGTAAGCCAATAATACCCCATCCTCTTTATACGAAAATGAAGCTTAGGGCCTGCTTGATGAGCACCACAAGTCCCAAAATGTGCTTCTTCCAGAGCTTGGATCGCTTCCTCTTCTCCTAAACATCTCAAAAGCATGCCGTCAAAAGACCGACAATAAAGTGTATTCTTGTAATACAAAAATCGAGGTGCTCGCCGACGGACTTCTGTTCTTCGCCTTGGATCATCTGGCAATTTTCTGTTTTGCAAATAGTCAATGAAAGGTTGTCGCCAATCCTCCACATCAATTTCAAACACAGCTGTGTAATTAGCTTCTTCATCATCTGTTGGTGATAAGGGAGGCAAGACCCATCTACGGCAAACTGGCACAGGCATGCTTTCATAATCAACTTCAGTGAGTACTGCAGCAAGATTGGCTAATGCGTCAGCCAATTTGTTCTCTCTTCGGGGTATGTGTCCGATGACAATATCCTCAAAGCGTCCCATAAGTTGAATTGCATTTTGGTAATACGGGACTAAATCAGGGTTCCGGACTTCGTACTCATTTAAGAGTTGATTAATAATCAATTTTGAATCCCCTTGGATGTCCAATTGACTAAGCTGCATTTCAAGAGCCATCTCCAAGCTAATGATTAAAGCTTGATATTCCGCAACATTATTTGAGCATGGTTCCATCAAGGTAAAAGAGAATGGTAAAACTTCATTTTGGGGTGTAACAAATACAACCCCTGCTCCCGCACAGTCTTTGCGAGCCGCACCATCAAAGAACAACTTCCAAGATGGCATGATATCAGTATAGAAAACTTCTTCATCCGGTAAATCTTCTGGAAGCTCCCATTCAGCAGGGAGTGGATGGTCAGCAAGGAAGTCTGCCAAAGCTTGTCCCTTAACAGCTTTTTGTGAGACGTAAATTATCTCAAATTCTGAAAGAAGAAGAGCCCATTTAGCCAACCTTCCCGAAAGAACTGGCCTTGTCATAATGTACTTGAGTGGATCAGCACGTGAAGTGAGATGGATTGTATGTGCCAACATATAGTGCCGTAGCTTTTTCACAGCGAAGATGAGGGCAAGACATAACTTTTCAATTGGCGAGTAATTCAATTCTGCACCAACCAAAGTCCGACTCAGGTAGTATAGGGAATTCTCCTTTCCTTCTTCATTTGCTTGCGCGAGAAGAGCTCCCAATGATTGTTCCTGTGCAGCAATGTAAAGGATGAGCAGCTTTCCTGGAATTGGTGCCATCAACACTGGAGGCTTCAGGAGATATTCTTTTATGCTTTTGAAAGCATTTTTGCATGTATTGTCCCATTCAAAAGGGACGTCCTTCTTCATTATCCTGCTAAAGGGCTGACATCTTCCGGCGAGGTTGGAAATAAACCGTCGGATATAGGCCAAACGACCTTGCAAGCTCTTCAACTCATGAATGTTGCTTGGTTCCGGCATATTCTGGATGGCATCTATCTTTAACTGGTCAATCTCAATGCCACGATAATGGACAATAAACCCGAGGAATTTTCCGGAGGCGACCCCAAATGCACACTTCAGAGGATTCATCTTTAATTGATACTTCTGCAATCTGTTGAATATTTCATGAAGATCGCCAAGATGATCATGTCTTTGCTTCGATTTCACGACCAAATCATCTACATAGCATTCAACCTTTTGGTGCAGCATATCGTCAAAGATTTTTTGCATTGCACGCTGATAAGTGGCGCCAGCATTCTTGAGTCCGAAAGGCATGACTTTGTAGCAATAAATTCCTTTTGGAGTCCGGAAAGCAGTGAGTTCTTCATCCCTTGGTGCCATTCGGATTTGATTATACCCGGATGAACCATCCATGAAAGACAAAGCTTCATAGCCAGTGGTTGCATCGACCATAAGCTCTGTAATGGGTAATGGGAAATCGTCTTTAGGGCATGCTTTATTCAAATCACGAAAATCAACACAGACTCGGATTTGACCATTTTTCTTCTTCACTGGAACAATATTTGAGATCCATGTTGGGTATTTGACTTCCCGAATGAAACCAGCTTCAATGAGTTTGTTGACTTCAGCCTCAATTTGTGGAACGAGCTCGGGTCGATGACGACGTTGAGCCTGTTTTATAGGACGGACACCGTGCTTGACTGCAAGGTGATGGACTGCAATCTTAGGATCCAACCCTGGCATTTCCTTGTATGTCCACGCAAAAACATCTTTGTATTCCTTAAGCAGCTCGAAGTATTTAGCTTCTTCATCCGTACTTAAGAGAGCACTCACATAGACGGGCTTCGGTTCTTCTTCTGTCCCAAGATTTAATTCTTTAAGATCATCAACAGTGGCTTGCCCCCCTTCTTCAAAAGTAGCTGGAGCAGGCTCAAGTTCTTCTTCAGAGGAAGGTCTTTCATCCAATGATTCCTCCGCTGTAATGTGATTGGCTTCAGCAAATTCGTCTTGCACCTTAGCGGCATCGTCATCAGAAGAGCGTCTTCTAACAACCAAGGCATCTCCTATCGACACGTCCAAATCTTCCAGATTCTCTAAATAAGATGAGGTACGTTTTTGCTTATTGCTTTTCTTTTTCAATGTAGCAAAACGCTTGTATTGCCGTCGTCGCTTTTGACTTGACTTCTGATGATCAAGACTATTGTTAATATGTACGGGATGGGGACGACGATTCATGGAAGCTTGCGGTGGTGAAGCATGCATGGTTGGAACTTCAGCTTTCTGCACTAATCGTTGAAACACCGGAGTGTTTGTACTAGGCTTGCCAATTCTGTCAAAAACAGAAGTACGAGGCTTCACTGGCTCTTCCACAGTTTCAACAACTACCTGCACCATGACGGGATTTGAAGAAGCCTTTCTGATGGTGACTCTATGAGGAACATCTGGTTTGTAGCCCAAGCCAGAGGCTTTGCGTGGGATAGAGAATCCATGTTCCCGTAAGAACTTCTGTGTTTTTGTCAACCCTTGGACTTGGCTAGTATTGATCAGGACTTCATCTAAATCTCCCAAATGTTCAGACTCATTTCTTTTTCCTCCAGCATTCTTGAGAAGCTTGGAAGCTTGCGGGTTAAACCACCCTTTCGGAGATTTTTGAATTTTTTGAATAACTGGCTTGGAGATTGATGCCTTGAGTAATGTTGGAGCTGGCAACGTCATTTCATTTTTCAGAATTTCAAGATCTTCTGTGGAAAATGAAGATTCGGGATTTTCTTGCAACACTCGCTCTTGAGACTGTTCTTCCTGTCGTTTCGCTTTTACGACATATTTGAGTACAGGGCGAACTTGTGATGATGCTGTAGATATGAAGGTGGACGATGGCCCAGGAATTTGACTATCTTCCTTTTCAACTTTAGTGTCAGGATCTTGATAGGGTTTCTCCTTTGAAACAAGCTTAATCTTACATTCTCTTGGAATTTCTGCAGGAAGAACTTCTGAGATGACTTCTGCCTCAGCATAGAATTTGGCATCAGCAAAGTGTGATTCTTCTTTGGTGAAAGGTTCAGTTTCAGCAACCACTCGTTTCTGTTCACCATTACGAATGTATTTTAAACATTGATGCCAGGTAGATGGTACTACTCCTGTCTCATGTAACCACGGTCGTCCCAACAACAGCTCATAGGACGTCTTGGAATCAATAACATGGAATAGGGCAGACGATGTTAGTTCTCCCATTTCCATATTTATCCGCATCATGCCAATAGCACGTTGCCCCCTTTGATTGAAGCCTTGGATTGTTAGCCGACTTTTGGATAGTTCATCTCTAGAAATCCCCAGCTGCTTCATTGTATGAATTGGCATAATGTTAACAGCCGATCCACAATCAATAAGGATGCGTGAAACTTTATGTTCACGAATGTATCCGGCAACATAGAGCGGTCTGTTATGTGGATGTGAACCTAGCTGCAAGTCTTCATCTGAGAATGAGATGGCGGTTAGACAATTTGCATATGCATTTTCTTCAAACAAGGCTGCAATCTTTCCTTTGTACTTGTTCGGATCAATTAAAGCATGTGCTAATGCATAGCGATCCGCCAATGGCAAAGAAAGAGCATCAGACCAACCTAAGCTAGGTGGTATTGCTTTAAGGCATTTCGTGATGCAGTCTTTTTCTAGCATTTCTTCTGATGTTTTATGATCCATTTGAGATGAATCATCTTCACAACTGACGGCATAAGTTGTGGCATAGTCTTCTGGAAAGAGTTCCTTTGGCATAAACTCCCATAATGTGACAGGCTTGGGGCGGCGTTGCTGGTAAGATTCTTTCTTATTGTGCCTCCTTAGCTTTGGAGCAACTGGACGCCATCTTTTTATTGTAGCTTGTCTTGCATTAGTGGTCGGAACTGATGGGCGAGGATTACGGCGCTTGCGACGAGAAACAAGCTTCCATCCTGAGTCATCATCCTTGAACTCATCTATAATCGTCGGCATTTGTGGCCGGATCATCTGGACAGAATTCATTGCTTGTACACATGATTTCTTGTATTTCTCTTTCTTGCTGATGAATGTTGAATATCCATCCTCGATTTCATCTTCAGACACAGAGGATTCTTCCCAGATATCTAAATCATCAGTGAACAACTCATAAAGAGTTGGTATATTTGGATTTCCCATTCTCGGCATATCTGGGTATGCATAAACAGTTGAAACCTCCTGATCAACCCGGAATTGGATGGGGATAGCTCCTGGTGGAAGAAGCGCAGTTGGTACAGCCTCCTTTGATGCAGGTGCCTCCTGGGTGAGAGGCAAAGCTTTCTCAAATTTTATAGGAGTTTGAATTAGTACAGGGTCAAGTGAACCAAATGTTATTGTTGTAACATTGGTTGTGGCCACATCATCTCCTACGTCCAACTCGATTTTCCCTTCTCTGGCCAGGCAGAGGATCAACTCTTTTAGAACGAAGCATTTTTCAAGTGTATGACTGACAATCCGGTGATATCGGCAATAATTTGGGTCATCTACCCGTCCTGACTCCTCGAGCCTCTTCGGGGTCGGGAGATCAATGATTTTGAGTTTTAGGAGTTCATCCAGTATGCATGGAATTTCGGAATCCGGAAACAGGTATTTCTTCGCTTCAAGTTCTTTCAGTGTTGGGCGATTTCTTTCACGGGATTGACCTTGAGCAGGTTTAGAGTCAACTTCTACTATTTTCTTTCGACTTGAAATGCGGGCAGGAGGAGCCGGGGTTGAAGAGGTAGTGGTTGCCATAACCTCCTTTTCTTTAGATGGCCTTGCATCCTTCTTCACATCCTTCCTTGAATCTTTCTTGTCTCGTGGATCACTTGGAATGTAACTTCCATGCCTAGTAATTTGGATTTCCAAATCATGGGCTCGAGTTGCAAGTTCCTCGAAGGTGCGGGGCATGTTTCCTTGCAGGCTATACAGCAATCCCCAATGCATTCCTTGGACACACATGTCAATGGAAGATGCTTCACTGATTCGTTCCTTGCAGTTGAGAACCAAGTTTCTCCATCTTTCAATGAACTCAGCAACAGGTTCTTCCTTTCTTTGTTTGGTTGCAGCAAGTTCCGGAAGACTCACGGTCCGTCGGGTGCTGTAAAAACGAGTAAGGAACTCCCGCTCAAGCTGATCCCAGCTATCGATTGAGCCAGCTTTGAGATCAGTATACCAGTCAAAGGCAGAACCCTTGAGAGACCGGACGAATTGTTTCACCATGAGGTTACCATATGTGCCGGCATTATTGCATGTTTCAATGAAATGAGCAACGTGCTGCTTAGGATTGCCCTTCCCATCGAACTGTTGGAATTTTGGAGGCTGGTAACCCATTGGCATGAGCATCTCATCGATGCGTTGAGAATATGGTTTAGCATAAACCAATGAAGATTGTGGCGAACCTCCGTACTGGGCTCGTATGGTGTCTATGATCATGTGTTGGAGTTGTTGCACTGAAAGTGATGAAACTGACATCTGTGTAGTATCATGCATCATATTTTGTGACACTGCTCGTTCACGATGCTCCTGTTGTTGCTGCTGCTCTTGAGTATCAGGAATTGGCTGGGGAGTGAATCTTGGAGGATTCGGAGTATCGTGACTAACTTCAGCCGGTTGGTTCTGTAACTCAAGCTTGCTTACCAGAGTTGCAATTTGCATGTCTTTTTCCGCCAGGGATTGTTGTAATTTTTCAATGGCCTCAGCCATTTGTTGAAAGCGATCATCTGATGTCGAAGCTTCCACCATCATTACCGGTGCAACGGTATTAGTAGTAGAGAAGGAGTATCCGGATCCTTCCTTCCCATAGGAGGGTGACGATGGATGAACAGCTACAATTTTCGGTGTAGCCACTTTCTTCATGTTTCTCCTGGAATGATGTTCCAGGGGTGACATAAGAGGAGATTCTCCGGACTTTGTCTTTGACCGGGTTGTTGGCACGGCTTTAGCAGCAGCACCAGAAGTCTTACTGGAGGCAGCAACCATAGTTTGCTTGGATGCCATTTCTACAGTGATAACTTCTTCTTTTGAACTCGAAAGATGAGAGGAAGAGAGGGTCCCACCGGGCGTGCCACAAATTTGTAAACACAAATTTCGTGTATTTCCTTTAACACAAAATAAAGTGACTACAGATAATATGAATTTGATAAAAAGAGGGATTTTACTCTCTTTGGTGCTCGATCACGTGAGCGTCCTCTGATTGACGAGTGATTTGATGTAGATGAATGCCAGGTGGCGTTCTTCAATTTCGGAGTGGTTGTATGTGTTCTTCACTCCGGGATTTGCGCTTGCTTCTGCTAGTTTGTTGACTTGAGAGAGGATTTTCTCTTTATAGAGAAGTGCCTCTTTCTTCTTTGGGAGGAGGTTTTTCTCTTCAAGAGAAGTGCTCCTTTCTTCTTTTGGTGGAGGATCTACTCCTGCTTTTGAGTTGTTTATGCTTTTGGTAGAGGGTTTTCTCTTCCAGAGAATTCCTCCAGGACTTCTTTGATCTGCTTCTCTTCAGTTGACGGGTTTTCTCTTTAAAGGAATTTCTCCAGAGCTTCAGCTTTTCTATCCTTTTTGATTTGATCTGTGTCCTCTATTTATAGAGTTAAAATTACAGGGAATTGACACATTTACCCCTTAAGAGATAAATAACAGAATTTTAAATTAAAATATCCCATATTTATCTTATGGGATATGGACTCACAATTTGGGTTTAATGAGCTATTCTTTGACAAGCCCATTTACAAACATGGGTTTTGGGCTTTGCAAATTTTGATGCCTACACTTACAAAAATCAAACGTGTGGAGAAAGTGGTGTTGACGGCCAGAGGAAAATATAGAGAGAGAAAGGAGATAAATAAAGGCACTTTTAGAGAGAATACATGCTGCAAAAAATTCCGACTAGTAATCATCAAACTGTGATCTAGAGACAATCAGCTGTTGGATCGACCTCAAATTTGAATGTTTTGTTCTTGGCTAGTATTTCCTCAATCTAAACGGTGGAGATTTGATTTGGAGATTCCTAGAGTGGTGCGATAATAGCAGAAACATGGCATGACTGTGCTTTGAACTTTATTGAAAAAGAAGGATTTTGCGTTCTTGAGGCAAGTAGTAACCCTTCTAAAAATATTATATGTTTTCTGGATTAATCATTAAATCGTGTTTTGAGTGGATTAATTGGATGAATTTAGATATGCTTGATGGTTAAATATTGGTTAGACTAGAAGTTTATGAGAATTGTTAATCATGTTTTTAAAAGTATGGATTTTCCTTCGGTTTTCATTAAGAATACTTGTGAATCCATGTTTTAATGTGTTTGGAATGATCTAGTATGTTTTAAGGATGATATTACATGATTTAGAAATGATTTGGGGAGTTGGTTTGGTGTCATTTTGATTTAGAATAAAAATTTGCAAAAATTCGGGAAAACCCAGAATTTTTTAGTTTTATATGGACGCTGTGAGACATGGAAAAAAAATCAATTCCTTGACTTCCTCAATCATCACACGGGATCAAATAAAACAAAGAGTCGCCACCATTCAATTTAGGTGTGAATGGACACCAAAATATCAAATAAGCACAAAAGGCAATTTTAGGGTAAAAATAACCTTCCTAAAAAAACAACCAGAGATGAGTAAGGGGATTAAGTTATGAACAGGGGAAGGTGTTAGGCACCCCTATTCATCCACACAAGGTGGTTGCCAGGTATTTGTTCATGTTAAAATAAAGGAAAAAAGGCTTACTATAAAATTCATGAAAAATCACAAAAAAGACAAAAATATATGGTTTTTTCATATGAATAGTCTGATTGATCCAGAACTTTCAAATATGATCATACCACTCCTAGGGTTTCATGATCAAAATAAAATTAAGATAAAATCAATTTAAAGTGAAAAATCAAAAAATCTGGCTTCAAGTCAAATTCTAGAAATCTAGAAAAATATGATTTTTATAAAATATTTCAAAATTGAACTTGAATAGTCCAGGACATAGGTATAGCCCAAATTTCACATTAAATCAAGAAATAAAAGCCAAAAATACCCATGTTGATGAAAAACATCAAAAGGGGAGAATTTAGACCGTAGGGTCTTCTCTCAATAATGAAAAACGATTTAAAAACCACATCATGAAACCCTAGAAGTTATTTTCAGGCTTTTGGATTCAGATCTATCATATTGATCATGATAAATCCAGGATCTTAGCCTAAAATCACCAAAAATCACGAAAACAGTGCTGTAGGTGCAAATATGTGAAAATCCAAATTTTATAAAAAAGTGGGGATCTCATGCTATAAACATCATGGATTCATGTTATTCATTGAGATTCATCATAAAAACCATTAAAACATGATCAGGATATCCAAAGCAGCCACATCTCACAGATTTGAGCACATGGGGGTCTACCCTACAGATCCACCTGTTCCTTTTCCCCTAGCTCTCTCTTCACGTTTTACGGCTAGAGAGGATTCTTGAGGTACTTGGAGATAGGTTTGGTTACACAAACACAACCAGAGGCTTTATTCTAGAAAAAAAGGAGAAAAACAGATATGGGGTCCTATTCTAGGGATCCACCTGTTCCCCTTTTCCCCTAGCTCTCTCTTCACGTTTTACGGCTAGAGAGACTCTTGAGGTACTTGGAGGCAAGTTTAGGAATACTAGATACAAAATATATGGCCTTATTCTACAGCAATAGAGAAGATCCTAGTACTTCTAGAATTGAAGACAGAAAATAAAAGGGAAAAGGGACTTACCTGGATTGAGCAAGCAAGGCAGCAGGGGTTCCTCTCTTCTCTTGGAGCTTCCTAGACTTCAAATTTTCGTGGCCTTTTGCTTGAGGAAAGGCCCTCTATTTATAGGCAAACACAGGGGTATGGTTGGTCCAAGGTTTGGCAAGATAGAGTTTCAGTTTTAGTTAAACACAAGATCATGCCAATCCTTTATCCACAAAGATATTTCGCACGAATAAAATATATAATTCACTCATTTAAAGGGATATTGGACTAAAGATAAGGCTCAGAAATCGAGAAAGAATAAAACTCGCACAAAAACCCCCGTGCCCGTATATATATTACGGTCGCGCCTTGCCCGTATTATTAATACGGGCACGCCGTGACCGTATATCAACTGCAGGTATGACCAGACCGTAAACAAAATACAGTCATGACCAGTTTGGCCAGATTTTACACTTTTTTGACCTGTTTCAAATCCCAATTAATATTTTCAATTATTTTCTCATTTTTAGTGCAATTTGGGGTGTCTACAACTGCCCCCTCTTTGCTGGTAATTGGAACCAATTACGAGCAGAGAGCAAAAAGACCCACCAATTGCACTTTTTGAGATTTTGTCTAACTAATTGCACTTTGCAAGGATTAAATGGATGATTTTGGAAAAATAATTTGTGTGGAAGATTTGCTGAAAAGTCCCTAACCTTAAGGGGCAGATCCTCCTTTCTAGTCTTACTGAGCACTCGTGGCTATGAAGTGAGATTTGAGACAAAATTTTTAAACAAAAGTGGGTAAGGTGGCAATCCTTGCAACTTACAACTAATATTAACATTAATCTCCTGAAAAGTGTGGAGAAAATGATGAAAAAGACAATTTTTCTGGGTGGCCTGCAGTTGTAGCACAATGAACATCAAAGAACAGACACAACTCAAAATTGCACATTTGAAAGACATCTCATTAATTGAACTTGCTTTGGTCAAACAAAGAAATGATAAAAACATGGATTCGAAGATAGCCAATGAAACCCCTGCTTGAAGTATGATGGGGTGGCGTCTCTTCCTTATCTCAGATTTCTTGGAGCTCTCATGGCTATGAAAAGAAATCTGAGACAAGCAAATTTTGAAAAGAATGTGGATTTAAAATTGACCACAACAAACTCAATTGATTTTGATGTTTTTCACTTTTTGAATTTTCCTGATTGATTTTCTTATTTGATATACCTGGGTGCCATTTAATGCCCGAACCTGTGCTTGAATATTTTGCAACTTGCTTTTGCTTCTTTATCTTCTTGCTCTCTCAATAACGATGTATGTGCCCTTACTGCCCATAACCCGTCTTCATGCTTTTTAATTGCCCAAGTGAATGCCCTCATTTTGATTGATGGATCATGATCTGTTGATTTAACCTCATGCTCTTACTACCCATGATCTCTTCTTCATGCCTTCTTGCTGCCCCAGTAAAATCCTTCTTCATGATTGAAGAATTGGGAACCCTTGTTTAACATGCCATTGCTTTGAAGCCCCCTTTTTTTTTTCTTTCAAATTCGAAGACTAAAGCTTGATTGCTTCTTCCAGATGTTGGAATTCATTCCAATGAAAACCCAGAAGGAAAGACACTGAGCATGCCCCGGTTTTGATTGTTTGAAGAAGTATTTGCCCCTCAGTAGAGATGATCCTCTTTTTTCCTTTTTTTTCTTTTTTTCTTTTTTTCTTTTTTTTTCTCTTTTTTTTTAACCTTTGCCAAAAAGAAACCCTAATAGAAGAATGCAAATGCAAACAGAAGAAAATATGTTTTATATTAGTGGCCTCAGAATTCTCTAATGCTTGCAAAACCATTGTTTTATTAAAAGATATAGATTCTCATCATAGGCCAAGGATATTTTTTGTGCTTTTTTTTTTTTTGAAAAATGATCCAATCACTTATTAGCATATAGTCCAAAAGAATTAAAATCAAGCTGAATTATGAGAAGATTATTTCAGAAAATGCAGAAAGACCAAAATCAACCTTTGGAACCTTTAGAATCATTCCTATGACCATCGGATTGTCAATTGATGTTCCAGATATGACGACTCTTTCAATCTGACTATTTTGCCCTAGTCTAGAAAGACATCTTCCTTCATGCAATTGAAGAACAGTTGTTTCTCCATTGTATCCATGATATGAGAATTTATGACTTCAACTTCAGCAATAATTTCCTAATGGCAATTTTGATGACCATCAACTTGTTCATAGAGGCTTCATACCATAGTTCTGATTATGTTGCTTCAGTCTTGAAAAGAGAATTTTCCTCAATCACTTGAAGAGTGACTGTATCTCAAAATAACCACCAACATGAGGACTTCACCTGGATCTATGCCAATTCTGGACTTTCCTCTCTAACGATTTCCTTCTTGTAGATAGCTAATTATTTGACATGTAGTGCCCTTCCGGGTTTTCACTACATTTTTTCCTTTTTTCCTTTCTTTTTTTTTCTTTTTTCTCTTTTTTTTCCCTTTTTTTTATCCTTCATCACCAGCAACCATGTAGTCAAAACTGCCTTAATTCAAAATTTCTTAATCAAAGAGGACTTATGAATGGGACGAAACGAAGGCTTGGTGTTAGTTTAGAAAGAAAAGGAATAAAAGGCTCAAATACCCTATGATCAAATATGTTAACTGAAATTTGAATTTTTAAGGCATTTCTTCCCTTGGAATGAATACAAAATTGCCCCAGTAATGAAGTTCTTCCCTTAATTTGATTTCTTCATTTGAAACTTATTCTCCAGTATTGAACTTCTTTTTTCCATTCTTTTCTTCACAATTTTGAAGACATTTTCCAAATAGCATTTGATTATGTTTTTTTTCTTCTTTTTTTTTCTTTCTTTTTCTTTTTTTTTTTCATTTCTTTGCCCCATTTTCTGAAAACATATTCAAAATCCCTTTTGAACTTCAATAATTGTCCCTTCATTCCTTTTTTTTATGCCTTAATAAATTTGTCCCAGTGTATGGTTACAATTTTCAGTTTAGGTTACTTGGAAAAATGTATCAAGCTCAAAGGGTCTAACTAAGGATTTCAAAATTTTTGGGGATATAAGAAAGAAAGGCCTCTTATCATTTTAAGAAAAGTTTGAATTTTTAGACTTGGTAGAGTTGCACTACATGACTGGCTCGGGATTTTTTCTTCTCTTTTTTTCTTCTTCTTAATCACCTTCTGTCAACATGAAAGCCTCTTGAAGTAGAACTTCTGCTATGAACAAGTTCTTCACCTTTTGATCAACCTTATGAATTTGGATTCTTTCCATCAAATGATGCCCAATTCTATTTCCTATGAAAAGTTCAGATTCTCCCATATTTTCAAGTGCAAAGCCCCAATATTATCAACTTCCCTTTGAACGCATCAGCAAGTGGTGCGATTCTTTCTGTATTCTAATGAAGAAACTTCAAATCTTCTTCTATCTTTTCTGTTGAATCTTTGGTTCCAAAGGCCATAAAATTGGTCATTTCATAATTTTACAGAATATTCTTCTCATGACACTTAAACAAATTTGAATTTTCATGTAAAATGTCTTTTTCTTCGATTTTGGTCTCAAAAAATTGAGCCCAATTTCGAAGTCATATTCAACTTAATGAAATTCAATGGGAGATATAACTCATAAGTAAAAAGACCTTGCTGAAAACCTTTTTTTTTTTTCTAGAAAATTGTTAAAGGGAAAAATCTTTTTTTTTTTTGAAGAGCCTTTATTGAAATCACTTCCTGAGAACAAGGCTCCTTAAGATCCTCAGGAAATGTGCATTCTTCTTATGCAGGTTTCTTTTCAAAGAACGTGGGAGTTCGAAAACTGCCCCTGTTCTCAAAGGCAAAAGTTGACTTTTCTCCCTTTTTCAGATAATTTCTTTCTCCTGCTGAGTAAGGTAAGCCTTCCTGCTCATAACCAGGAGCATTTCTTTCAAGATAAACCCTAACTGTTGGACCAATAGGAGCGATAAGCTGAGAAGGGTCAAATCTTCTTTCTCTAGAGAAAATTGCCCCTATTGCATTTGAGTTGCCTGCCCCATTGTTATCGATAGGTGGGATGGGAGTGACTGAATTGAATAATAAGGAGTTATTATCCAACAAATCCTGGATTGCATGCTTTAGGGCTAAGCAACGATTTGTCGTATGCCCTGGAGTGCTCATATGATAATCACAGATTGCAGATGAATCATAATTCTTCCCCTTGCTTGCATGAGGATTTGGCAACCTCAAAGTCACATAACCCTTTTGAAGTAAAGTAGGCAAAAGCTCAGATGGTCTCATAAGCAGTTTAGAAAATTCCCTTCTCTTCCTTACTTCAGTTTCCTCCTTCACAAGCTGTGCAGAAGGGACATTAATTTGAATAGGTAGCAAAGGAAATTGATGGGTTGGCTTGATAGGAGGTGGATGGGCATTGATTTGAAAGGGTTCCCTGGGAAGTTGCACCATATTCACTTCTGCTTCTCTCCATTCTTCATTATTTATTCTTCCATTACCATTCTCCTTTTTCTGTGTAGAGTAAGTGGTGGAAGCTTCCTGGTTCAACACTGCAGAGTAATCAGCTATTTTCCCAAACTTGATCCCATCTTCAATTCTGTCTGCCACTTGCACTAGGGCAGCAAAGTTGGTGGTGGTCTGACCCACCAAATGCCTATAGAATGGTTGCCCCAATGTCATGATGAAAGTTGAAATCATTTCTGGTTCTCCCACGGGTGGCTTGACTTGTGCAGCCAACTCCCTCCACCTTTTAGCATATTGCCTTATGGTCTCATCATTTCTCTTTGTCATCCTCATCATGTCATACCTATCTGGTATAATCTCAGAGTTGAACCTGTATTGTGCCAAAAAGGAATCTGCTAAATCCTTCCACCTTCTTATTTTCCCATGATCCAAAGTGGCAAACCACCTCAAAGCAGCTCCAGTTAAACTCCTCTGGAAGAGCTGAATTAGTATGCCGTCATCCCGACCAAACTGGCATAAATCCCCGCAGTATAACTTCAAATGGCTCATTGGGCAGACAGTGCCATCATATTTATCGAAATCTGGGCATTTAAACTTGGCTGTTAGACATACATCGGGGTATAGACACAAATCTTCGAAATTGGTGCCTCCAAAGTTATTCACCCCTTTTACCTCCCTTAGTTCATCTTGAATCATCTCCAGTCTGTGCATGAATTTCTTTTCCATTTCTTCCCTCATCCTTTCTTTTTCTTTGTCTGATTCAACTGTCTCATCCCTGATCAGTATAGGTTCAGGGGTGGGTTCATAAATGGGTTCAGGAATAGGTTGAACCAGAGGTGGAATGTTGGTTTGAGGTGGAGGTGCTTGGTTGGAAGTGGAGGCTTGGTTTTGGGCTTCGACTTGCTGGGCCTGCACCGCCAGTAAGTTTTCTAGCATTTGGGCAATTCTTGCCACTTGCTCTTGCAGCAGGGCAATGTCTTGACTAGGACCATCAGCTTCGTTCTCAATGGGATTCATTGTGCGAGCTCTTGATCTGGTTACAAGAGCTATGGTTGCAAGTGTACTTGGTACCGGGAAATAAAGGAAAAAAATATCAGTGCCAATTTAATCTCATTCACATACCTATGAATGCCTATGTGCAAGCTGGGTGAACACGAGTTTGGATTTTTTTCTTTATTTGCTTCTTCTTCTTTTTTTTTTGAATTGAATTGTTGGAATATTTTAGGGCTTCCAACAGGTCCCAAAAAAAAGAAAAGGATCTGAAATTCAAAGGCTTTCAGAGGCCCAAAGAAATTTTTGGAAAAAGTCTGAAATTCAAAGGCTTTCAGAGGCCCAGGGATATTTTTGAAAAAAGTCTGAAATTCAAAGGCTTTCAGAGGCCCAAAGGATATGTGTCTATAATTCAGATGCTTATAGACGGCCCAAAGAATATGTGTCTATAATTCAGAGGCTTATAGACGGCCCAAAAAGGTTGTGTCTAAAATTTAGAGGCTTTTAGACGGCCCAAAGAAATGATTTGCCTAAAATTCAGAGGATTTTAGACGGCCCAAAGGATATGTGTCTATAATTTAGAGGCTTATAGACGGCCCAAAGAAATGATTTGTCTAAAATTCAGAGGCTTTTAGACGGCCCAAAGAATTGATTGTCTAAAATTCAGAGGCTTTTAGACGGCCCAAAGAAATGATTGTCTAAAATTCAGAGGCTTTTAGACGGCCCAAAGGAATTATTTGTCTAAAATTCAGAGGCTTTTAGATGGCCCAAAGAAATGATTTGTCTAAAATTCAGAGGCTTATAGACGGCCCAAAGAAATGATTGTCTAAAATTCAAAGGCCTTTAGACGGCCCAAAGAAATGATTGTTTAAAATTCAGAGGCTTTTAGACGGCCCAAAGGATATGTGTCTATAATTCAGAGGCTTATAGACGGCCCAAAGAAATGATTTGTCTAAAATTCAGAGGCTTTTTGATGGCCCAAAGAAATGATTGTCTAAAATTCAGAGGCTTTTAGATGGCCCAAAGGAATTATTTGTCTAAAATTCAGAGGCTTTTAGACGGCCCAAAGAAATGATTTGTCTAAAATTTAGACGCTTTTAGATGGCCCAAAGAAATGATTTGTCTAAAATTCAGAGGATTTTAGACGGCCCAAAGGATATGTGTCTATAATTCAGAGGCTTATAGACGGCCCAAAGAAATGATTTGTCTAAAATTCAGAAGCTTTTAGATGGCGCAAAAGAATGATTTGTCTAAAATTCAGAGGCTTTTAGACGGCCCAAAGAAATGATTTGTCTAAAATTCAGAGGCTTTTAGACGGCCCAAAGAAATGATTTGTCTAAAATTCAGAGGCTTATAGACGGCCTAAAGAAATGATTTGTCTAAAATTCAGAGGCTTATAGACGGCCTAAAGAAATGATTTGTCTAAAATTCAGAGGCTTTTAGATGGCCCAAAGAAATGATTTGT
Organism: Buxus sempervirens; assembly: GCA_947561395.2. NCBI lineage: Eukaryota > Viridiplantae > Streptophyta > Magnoliopsida > Buxales > Buxaceae > Buxus > Buxus sempervirens. The sequence continues at coordinate 38,423,396 of OX387183.1, read as the reverse complement.
CTAAAATTCAGAGGCTTTTAGATAGCCCAAAGAAATGATTTGTCTAAAATTTAGAGGCTTTTAGACGGCCCAAAAAGGTTGTGTCTAAAATCAGAGGCTTTTAGATAGCCCAAAGAAATGATTTGTGTAAATTCAGAGGCTTTTAGACGACCCAAAGGATATGTGTCTATAATTCAGAGGCTTATAGACGGCAAAGAAATGATTGTCTAAAATTCAAAGGCTTTTAGACGGCCCAAGCAAAGGTTTGTTGGAATTTTCTAGGGCTTCCAACAGGTCCCGAAAAGAATGAGAAATGTCTAAAATTCAGAGGCTTTTAGATGGCCCAGAGATTTTTTTTGAGAAAAAGTCTGAAATTCAAAAGCTTTCAGAGGCCCAAGGATTTTTGAGAAAAAGTCTGAAACTTAAAGGCTTTCAGAGGCCCAAAGGAAAAAGATCTGAAATTCAAAGGCTTTCAGAGGCCCAAAGGATAAAGTCTGAAATTCATAGGCTTTCAGAGGCCCAGAGATTTTTTGAGCAAAAGTCTGAAATTCAGAGGCCCAAGGAGTTTTTGAGAAAAAGTCTGAAATTCAAAGGCTTTCAGAGGCCCAAAGAGTTTTTGAGAAAAAGTCTGAAATTCAAAAGCTTTCAGAGGCCCAAAGGATTTTCTCTCATATTTCTTTTTTTTTTTGAAGCATTTTATTCAAACTCATTTCCCTTTATCATTATTTAAAGGTTAAAGGAATAAAATTTAGTGGGAAAAACTGATTAAGATTGAATTTTCCTCAAAAACCGTATACATAGTACGGTCCAGCCCTACCCGTATTCAAATTACGAGCAAGCCGTGACCGTATGGAAAACACGGGCGAGCCAAGCCCGTATAACCAATACGGGCAAGCCCAGCCCGTGTACTAAATCCGGTTTTACGGAACTCTGTTATATTTTTCCAGTTTTTACATGGTTTGATCACTTTAATTGCTCATCCAAACATACGGTTCACCCAGTGCAGGACTTCTAAACTGTCCCAAAGTGGACTTTGACCTTTTTGCTAAAACACATGTTTAGGAGGGCACATGTACCCTCCAAATTGACACCATATTCTAGAATTTGGTACCCTTTTGTTGCCTCTTGTATAAACATTGGGTATGATTGATTCTAAACAGAGTTAGAAACTCTTCTTATGGGCTGCACTAATTTTAGAAAACATGCATATTTTGGGACCAATTTTATCCCGAACCAATGGGCACCATGACACCCTTATGACATGAAAATAATGTAGAAAAATAGGATTACCTTGCTACCTTGTTTACCTTCAATATGGCATCCGCATCATGCCCTGGTTTGTAAGCCATGCAAACGGCTTTCCCACAATTACAAGCCCATATCCCCACGTAATTGTGTACTTTAGCCAAAAACGTGTAAATCCACCTTCAAGCGCAAGGGTTTTGGGTTTTGGCTTAATGGCAACTTATCACTCAAGCTTAGTGATGATCAGAATCACAGATCCACGTTATCATCACATCATTAGCTCAAAGTTCTAAGGTGAATGTTTTCACTTTCGCTTTCCAAAGTATCGACCTCGTTGCACTAAGCTACACACATTCGGGTTCAACTTCCTATAGGTTAAGGGTAGGCTGTGTAAAAAAATAAAATGTGCACAGTGCATTGTAAAAATAGGGCGCATTCACAACGTCCCAAACCCTTGCCACTCTTTTCGTAGCCATACATATACAAACCAAGGCATAATAGGAAAGCATATAAAAAGTAAACAAATACACAAAGCAGTCCCTATAGCCCCTAAAACATGCTCATAGAAATCATCCAATCATGCAAACATATGATCATGTTATACACCAAAAAATCATCATGGAGATCATGCTGAAAATTAGAACATGCTATTATAAAAATTCAGCAAGAAATAAGCATAGTTCATCAAAACAAACCTCCCCTACGCATGTTTCTAGAAATAATCCTATATATCAGAATTAAGCATGTTTCTACCCCCATGAATTCTTAAGCAATAATTCAAATTTAAAACATACCCAACATGCTAAAAATAGCAAGCAAATCAAAAAATCAAAACATGAACAAACATCAAAAGGCTCAAATCCTTAGGTCCCCAGCGGAGTCGCCAGTTGTGAGACATGGAAAAAAAATCAATTCCTTGACTTCCTCAATCATCACACGGGATCAAATAAAACAAAGAGTCGCCACCATTCAATTTAGATGTGAATGGACACCAAAATATAAAATAAGCACAAAAGGCAATTTTAGGGTAAAAATAACCCTCCTAAAAAAACAACCAGAGATGGGTAAAGGGATTAAGTTATGAACAGGGGAAGGTGTTAGGCACCCCTATTCATCCACACAAGGTGGTTGCCAGGTATTTGTTCATGTTAAAATAAAGGAAAAAAGGCTTGCTATAAAATTCATGAAAAATCACAAAAAAGACAAAAATATATGGTTTTTTCATATGAATAGTCTGATTGATCCAGAACTTTCAAATATGATCATACCACTCCTAAGGTTTCATGATCAAAATAAAATTGAGATAAAATCAATTTAAAGTGAAAAATCCAAAAAATCTGGCTTCAAGTCAAATTCTAGAAATCTAGAAAATATGATTTTTATAAAATATTTCAAAATTGAACTTGAATAGTCCAGGACATGGTATAGCCCAAATTTCACATTAAATCAAGAAATAAAATCCAAAAATACCCATGTTGATGAAAAACATCAAAAGGGGAGAATTTAGACCGTAGGGTCTTCTCTCAATAATGAAAAACGATTTAAAAACCACATCATGAAACCCTAGAAGTTATTTTCAGGCTTTTGGATTCAGATCTATCATATTGATCATGATAAATCCAGGATCTTAGCCTAAAATCACCAAAAATCACGAAAACAGTGCTGTAGGTGCAAATATGTGAAAATCCAAATTTTATAAAAAAAAAAGTGGGGATCTCATGCTATAAACATCATGGATTCATGTTATTCATTGAGATTCATCATAAAAACCATTAAAACATGATCAGGATATCCAAAGCAGCCACATCTCACAGATTTGAGTACATGGGGGTCTACCCTACAGATCCACCTGTTCTTTTTTCCCCTAGCTCTCTCTTCACATTTTACGGCTAGAGAGGATTCTTGAGGTACTTGGAGATAGATTTGGTTACACAAACACAACCAGAGGCTTTATTCTAGAAAAAAGGAGAAAAACAGATATGCGGTCCTATTCTAGGGATCCGCCTGTTCCCCTTTTCTCCTAGCTCTCTCTTCACGTTTTACGGCTAGAGAGACTCTTGAGGTACTTGGAGGCAAGTTTAGGAATACTAGATACAAAAGATATGGCTTTATTCTACAGCAATAGAGAAGATTCTAGTACTTCTAGAATTGAAGACAGAAAATAAAAGGGAAAAGGGACTTACCTGGATTGAGCAAGCAAGGCAGCAGGGGTTCCTCTCTTCTCTTGGAGCTTCTTAGACTTCAATTTTCGTGGCCTTTTGCTTGAGGAAAGGCCCTCTATTTATAGGCAAACACAGGGGTATGGTTGGTCCAAGGTTTGGCAAGATAGAGTTTCAGTTTTAGTTAAACACAAGATCATGCCAATCCTTTATCCACAAAGATATTTCGCACGAATAAAATATATAATTCGCTCATTTAAAGGGATATTGGACTAAAGATGAGGCTTAGAAATCGAGAAAGAATAAAACTCGCACAAACACCTCCGTGCCCGTATATATATTACGGTCGCGCCTTGCCCGTATTATTAATACGGGCACGCCGTGACCGTATATTAACTGCAGGTATGACCAGACCGTAAACACAATACGGTGATGACCAGTTTGGCCAGATTTTACACTTTTTTGACCTATTTCAAATCCCAATTAATATTTTCAATTATTTTCTCATTTTTAGTGCAATTTGGGGTGTCTACAGACACCCAGCATATGGCTCGAGCACCAAGCCAGGAATTGTATTAACAAAGCAGACACTTGTCACCGCTCATGCATAGACACAAGCGCCCCGCCTGTGTTTTTTTTTAGAAATTTAGAACCTGAAACCTAGAAATTATGATTAGATCGAGCGCCTGGGATGTGGCTTGAGCGCCATCCCGAGCAACCAAAACCTGGAATTGAAGTTTCTACAGGCGCCTGATATAGCGTGTAAAATCTCTAAATTTTAATTAATAAATTAAAATTTGGATTATGGTGAATAATTATTATTATTATTGTTTTAAAAATTTTAGAAAAGGAGGACAAGGATATTTATGGAATTTCCAGAAATTGATGAAGGATTTACTTAAATGAGGTAAATAACTTATTATAATTCAATTATGCTAATAATTAATATTAAATCAAGTGTTTAATTATTGATTTGGCTTTGGATATGTAGGGATGATTGGTAGAGTGTCAAGGCAGCTGATCATTTGGTGTTTGAAAAGAGGTTGGGTGGCAAAACCATTGGATATAAATATGAGGAGTTAGTTAAAATTTTGTTTTAGTTAGTTAAGGTTGTTTGTTTGGTTGAGAACCTTTCGGAGATCAAAAGAAGAACAAGGAACAGAGAATCCAAATCCAGATCTGAGAAGGATTGAGGAGAAGAGGGAGTCTTCATGGCTGATTTGGAGTCGACATTGAAGAGTTTGATCAAACAGAGAAACTACAGTGATCGTGAGTTGCTGTTTTGATTGGAAATCTAGAAATTCAGTGGAGAAAACTTAGGAATTCATCCAAATTAGGTAAACATGGTTTTTAGTTACTGAATTATGATGTATTACAGAGAATTCGTAGGGGTTTGATTAGATCTAGATAGATTTGGGAGTAATTCTCTGAAATTTCTAGAAATTGTGTTAACAGTGGGGAATTCGGTGAATGAAGAGGAAGATCTTGAAATTTCAGACTTCCAGAACCTGATCGAAGCTCCCTAGAGGTAAGTAGCACTTTTATAAATGAGATTATGTTGGATTTTATGGATTTGATGCATGTGATTCGAGTTTTAATGTCTGAAACTCAGATTTTAGTAGTTTTTGAGTTATTTGAAGAGAAATCCAGATCTGATCTATAAAATTTTGTTAAAATGTTGTTGGTTTAATGAGAAAGCTTCTATTAATGTTTTAGAAGATGTTTGCATGATTTTAGAGTGATTAAATTAGGTTTTGATAGTTCAATTTTCGAAAACTTAGAAAATTCATAAATCTGTTCGCAAATTAGTGTTTTGGCCGAGTGCCTGAAATCGCACTTGAGCGCTATCCCAAGCGCCCTGCTTGTGTATTTTTGAAAATCTCAAAACTTGAAAGTTGTAAAACCCAGTTAAGCCAAGCGCCTGCAAGGACGCTTGACCGCCGACTTCTTGAGTCTATTTTCTATGGAAACGCTCCAGCGCCGACTTCTTGAGTCTATTTTCTTGATTTTCCAATTTGAGATGTTTTCAACTACGGAATTGTTTTTAATCAAATCCAACCTATGTACAAATAAGATTTAGGTATTTAGGAAGTGCTTGCACATGAATTATATTAAAATTCAATTTAACGAAGAGTTTGGGCACATTATACTAAACTAGGTTCATGAGAGACTTTTGATTCCAAAGTATTATAGAATGAGTTCATTTTGATTCCACTACTTGTAACATCTTTCTAAGATCATTTCTAAGGTGTTTATAAAGGCCAATTGGATGATTGAGTTTATACCAAATACATGTTCACATATTCCTCTAATTTCATTTTGATTCCACTACTTGGTTTGGATATTGGTATTCTCCTTGAAGAGCATATACTTGAAATCCTCCATAATGGAGTGGATTTGGTCATGATTAACCCATGATTTCATGATTGAGCACATTTGATTACATGCTGACTTGGTTTCAAACTATTTTGGTCTAACTTGTTTTGGATCCATTTTTTAAGATTAGTAATGTAATGTGTTAACTTTATTGATGTAATTGCATGGCCATGAGTGTTGACACGACTAGTGTAGAGCTGCACCAAAACCCTGAGTAAGTCGGTGTTGTAAATGCCGAATCCTGGAGTAGGCCGGCATTGGATGACGAAATCTTGAGTAGGCCGGATTGTGTACATGGAGGTGTGGATTTGGCTTTGGCATGTTAATTACCTAAGCAAAGTGAACTACATAACTTTGGCCCATGATGATACTTGATTTATGATTACCTTTGATTGTTACTTGATTATCGATGTTATCGAAATTGTATTGGTTTATCAAAATTCTACGTGAGTTGGTATTGACTTTATTGTAATTCTTTATCATGGCATGTTTTAGAAATGTGATAATATGTTTTAGCATGCATGTGCTACTTGCTGGGATATTTTTATCTCATTACGTTTTGTTTTGTTTTGCTTTTCAGACACTCTTGGAGAGGATTTGCTTGACGGGGTAGAGCCGGAGCATTCATATAGGGAGGAGGATTATTACCTTCTTTAGGCATTGTAGGTTATATTAATGTCTTGATTGGATCTATTAACAAAATTGTATTTTGTTTGGGATTAATTTTGGTATCAGACTTTATGATTGATATACTTCCATGGATTGGTTTAATTTCCACGTTTTAATAGAAATGTTAATTTTCCGCACTCTGATATAAATGTGACTCAATTTAAGAATTTGAGTATGGTATGAACAATTTGGGCCCATACATAACACTCCGTGAGACGTGTTATATCTTTAATGAACAATACGGATCCGGGGCGTTACATAGCGCCTGTCAGTGCTTGAGCACCCATGACAGCTTTTTGAGAAAATTTGGACTCCACATAATTTTTAATTTTAAAATTATTTTTGGGAAATTCCAACTCATGTACCGATTGTATTAGGGTATTTTGAAAGTGTTGCACTGGCCTAAACATTATTCAAATTTTCATAATGAATTTGGGAGCGTTTTGGTGAAAGAGGAGATTTTGGTTCTTACCTTTGCTTTAGAGATACTAGATAGTTGTATCTTGATTGGGTTTTGGCCTTTGTATATTTGTTATGTATGTATTTCTTTGTTTGACATATTTTTAGCATGGGTCAGTGTATCTTTCACATCCTATTATGTGGTTTGGTGCTCACATGAATATTGGTTGATTTCCTTGGGTTTTCTATGCATGTATTGGTTGTTTGAACATGTTGGACTTCTGAGTTGATGTTTGAATTAATATTGGCATGAAATTGGGTTTGAAATTAAAAATACAATTATTTATGAACTATATGGTGGATATGATTGGATGAGGATTATTGTATCTTGTGGAAGGTTCTTATTTTATTCTTGCAAGTATTCTCAGCCAATTATTGGCCTACACGTGAGTCGTTATCGGCCGTGTACTTAGCCAATTATTGGCATACACATAAGCCATTATCGATTGTGTTCATCCTTCATGCCGCAACAGCCTTTATGGTCTTGTATTTGAGCCATCTATTTGGCATGCACCTAGTTATCTATATAGCAATGCTCATCACCATGCTACAATAGCCTTTATGGCTTGTATTTGAGCCATCTATTTGGCACGCACCTAGCTATCTATGTAGCAGTGTAACGCCCCAGTTCCGGGTCATATTTCTCCAGCCCCAGGATGTTATAATAAGTAACAAAAGCAACTAAAAATCTGAATCAATTTAAGCCTTTATTAAATCCATCATCAAAGTTATATGCGGAAACCTGAAATAATATTCACTAACAACTAATGTTTAACAATTACAATGTTCTTATTCTTATGAAACTAATTTTACAACTAAATTGACTACCCCTTTTCATACTAGCCCAAGCTCGTCGTCCTTGTCAAGAATACCTGAAAAATTGGGGAAAACTGGAGTGAGAATAAATCTCAATAAGTAGTAAGGTGCATGCATAAAATCAGTCCATAATTTTCATAAACATAAGTCATGAGGTGTACGATTAAACCAAAACAACAACTAGAGAAATAATAATATAGAAATCACGGCAACCAGCATACCACCTTGTAACATCACACAATGAAAAAATAATTACAAACACCAGGAAGTATCCCGCCGAGTACATGGACTGAGGATAAAAAGGCATTAGCCACAAAACAATAAGCTTCCCGTCGAGTAAACCAAATAACAAGCAACCAGCTTCCCACCGAGTACACAGATCGAGGAAGTATCCTGCCGAGTACACGGACCGATGATAAACAAAAGTAACCAGCTTCCCACCGAGTACATGGATCGAGGAAGTATCCCACCGAGTACACGGACTGAAGATATAAACAACAATAACCAGCTTCCCACCGAGTACACGGATCGAGAAAGTATCCTGCAGAGTACACGAACCGAGGATAAACAAAAGTAACCAGCTTCCCACCGAGTACACGGATCGATGAAGTATCCCACCAAGTATACGGATCGAGGATAAACAAAAGTAACTAGCTTCCCACCAAATACACGGATTGAGGATATAAGAATAACATTATCAATCAATGCTATAATAGAAAGCGGGAGGACACGCTTCTACTGTAGGAGGCATACACACCTTTACCATAAAGGAAACCACATCTTTACGTAGAGGATACTACATCTCTATAACAGAGGATACCCATCTCTGTTGTAAAGGCTAGTATCAACTCAACCATAGGAAGCAGTACCGCTCAACCATAATAGAAAGAAAAACAAATACCATAGGATAGCCGCAATAGCAGGGACACAATCATGCAAATAACACACCCACAACAGTGGAATAAACAATATGGCAACAACCTTGTCACAACCGTGACCCAAAAATTTAAACAAGTGGAATCAAATTCATGCTTCAAAGTCACAGTTTCAATGGGCAAAATAATCCAGGTGTATATAAAATCATTCAGAACTCAAAACATATTCAGATGGTTCAAATACAGGTGTAGGAACTCATAAAATCAACTTTGGTTAAAAAGACAATTATTTGGAACAATGGTATTACGTAAAAGTGTCTCTTTGGTAAAATCTACCCAAAATCTTTATAAAAATGAATTTTAAACATCCGCCAGTGCAAACAATTTCCAAATACCCTAAACTTGATGGTACATAGGTTAAATTTGAATAAAAACAATTCCGTAGTGAAAAACTAGGTTGAAAGGCCAATTTTAAAATCTGACAGACAGGGCGCTCGAGGGGTAAAGGGGCGCTCGAACGGCCTTATATTTTAGGTTATTTCAGGTTTGGTCGCTTGATAGATCGCTCGAGCGACAGTTAAATCTAGCAAAATTGCTCTCAGGTTTTGACAAATACTTAGGGCGCTCGAGCGACTATTCGGGCGGCCTGATACGACGTAAATTTCCAAAAAATTACAAAATTCAATAAAAATTCCATAACTCAATATCCAATGCATCAAATCTATTCTAAATATTTCTAAAACGCTTTATAAACATGTTAGAACAATTTAAACAAAATGAAACTTTGCTTATAAATCAAATCGTATCAAAACCAATCATATAACCACACTTGAACAATTTTTGAGAAAACCCCAAACAAACACATAACACATACCAAAATCCTTCTCTAAACGAACATGGTTTATTTCTAAATCATTTCATAATATATCTAAATAATAAAACACGAAAATCATGCAATTCCTCCAGTTTTCTAAGTGTTTGCTACTTGCCTCAATACATGAACTAAATCTGAAATCTGTCAAGAAATCTGCTCGCCTAGGCATTTTCTGAGCTTGATCATACCACCTTAAACTCCTCCCAATCCAATCTCCACCGTTCAGATTGAAGTCCCTCATGAGTAGATCATAACCTCAAAATATCAGGCCAAACCAACGGTTGAATATCCAGAGGTCGTCGTTTGAAGTTGGCTGGTCGGCCATCTCTGCAACTCCCCTTGCGTCATTGAATCCCCTCCTTTTTTTCTTCTCTCTTCTTTCCCTTATTTTTCTCCAACCCCAAGCACGAATTCCCCTCTTCTTTCTCCTTATTTTTGACTTGCTAAAAACCCTAAACCTTCCTTAGACCTTCCCTTTTATAAGCTCACTTAATTAGAAATCCTAATAGGTTTAGGAAACCTTCTAAATAAAATTCCCAATCTTAATAGGAAACCTTCCTATCTTACCCCTCGTTCTAATTCCTCTTTTAAGAATCTCATACAAAAGGACTTAATTTAATTTATTTTCGTGCTAATTTAATTTCTTATTTTAAAATATTACTAAAACACCCCAAAGCTCCTCTTATCCCCAAATTTAGGGTTCCTTATCAACCATAATCACCAATGTACCATTTTTCCTACTCTTAAGCCATAATTTGCTATTTAAATTCAAACTTAACCCAAATTAAGTCTAGTTAAATATTTCAAGTCTAATAATTATTTAGTTACTCACTATATTAATTTGGCTAATTGGAAAATGACCAAAATACCCTTTCCTTGTAATTCTATATTTAACCTTTGGATATTTTTCCAAAAATTCTCCTCTTTATTCCTCATATCAATCTTAACCATATAATACACTTGGATTAATACCTACCTTCTCCAATCCTTTATATTTAATTTACTCTCCCAATTTATCTAAATCGTTCTCTTTTTTTCTAATTAATTTGGAGTTACTATTTAATTTCCTAATTACTCAAAATTATTGTTTATTCATTTAACTACTAATATCTCTTGGATTATATAATTATTCCTACAATACCTAAATTAAACCTTAACTTCTCTATATATTTAGGCTTATTTAATTTAATTTATTTAGGCTTATTTAAATCTTAACTTCTTTTTGAAAATCCAGGGTTTTACAAGCAGTCTCATCACCATACTACAACAGCCTTTATAGCCTTAAACGCACCTGGCTATCTATGTAGCAGTGCTCTTCATCTTGCACCCAATTAATGGCCTTGTTCTCCATCAAATAATGGTAAAGGTAAAGTAAAGCCATGCATGCACAAGTAAAGTATTTGGGGGAATGATAATATGCATGATATGATATTATTGCTTATATGCTTTATAGGATAATGCCTTTTTTTAGTGAATCTTGTATGCTTAGTGAGTTATGCTTGATTGCTTGATTTTACCGAAGGGTTTTCCGGAAGCACATATTTGTATCTTGAAAGGAATTTGTTATTGGGTTTTCTAGCATGCTGTTACTACTTGCTGAGATTTTATATCTCATCCTTGTTTTCAATGTTTCGTTTTCAGATCGTGTTGGAGAGGACGCTGTGGAATAGAAGGCTTGTAGGATTGAAGATTTAGTGATCTAAGGTTATTAGGAGGAGTTTATTTCTTTACTAAGAGTAGTAGTAGGAGGTCTAATTGAATGTTTTGAGAGATAGTGAGTCATAGTTACCCTTTATATTAGAAGAACTTGATGTAATTTCATTTTAAGGATTTTAATGCAATAAAAAGAGGTTTCTTAGCGCACTCTGAATTACCTTATTTCCATTATTTCTATGTACTTAATTGTTTTGTTATCATTCAAGTAATTCCCTGATCCCTTGAATAAAAGAAAAAAAAAACTACCGGATCCGGGGCGTTACATGGGTATTAGATAAAGGAAGATAAATCTTTAAACTTTGAATTCCAGTCATTATCGAGGTATTAAAGATTGACTTAGTATATGAGGTATTGGAGGTATGCTTCTTTGAATAAGTAATTCTTTTGGATAATGTTACCTTATGGAGTTACTTAGGATTTTGTGGTCTAGTAAACTTCTTGAGGAAATATAAATTATGATTTTAGTAGAATTCTATAAACAAAGTATGGTGTAATTCTAGAAGGTTATGACTCAAGAGTGATTTATAGTATGGCAATGACAAAATAAATTCTTAGAATTACTTCAAATAAAATAGTAGAGGTTGAGTGATAGATGTTGATTTTTGTGATTAATTGTGATACCTTTGTGGAATGTTACATAATTGTATGGTACATAAATCATTGAAAAGCAATGATTTCCTGGTATTTATATTATGGCTTTGTGGTTTGGTTAGATTATGTTGTGTTTTTTTTTGATTTAATAAGGGCTCAAAATTTGTCCTTTTGTGTTTGTCTTATGTGGGAACAATAGGACCACAATGGAAATTTATCAACACTTCCTTGTGTTTATTAATAATGGTGTACACTAAAGGTTCTACCACATTAGCTCAAGAGAGACTTATATGCCACATAGGGAACTACATAGTAGTAATGGTTATGCAGTTACAAGAAACAGCTCATAACAGCAACAACTAATTGCACTAAAGATAGAATATTGAAAAATAGCATCAATAAAGATAGGCACAAGTTTCAACTTCAATAAAACTACACCTAGAAATCTTCCATTAGCATCCCTACAAATAGTACCTGCTACAGCCAACTTTAATGATTGCCGAAATGCTCCATCAAAATTAACTTTGACATGATCAAGGGGGGACAAACCCATCTAACCATTTTAGAGCTACTTGGATTTACGGATTGGAATGATACATCATGAAAAGCATGAGAATTCCTTGTGAGCATAGAAAATAAATGACAAGCATGACCTACAGAAGGACGTTTATGCTCAAATATGACAGCATTTTGGATCTTCCAAATAGTCCATCCAAAATTAGCCAGACTACTAAGAAATTCTGGCAAAGAAAAATCGGAAAATGGGACTTGTAAGTTAATCATATGACTGAACCATTTAGGGAAGGACCATTGTGGATCAATTTGCTGAAAAGTGCCTCTAATAACTTTGAACCATATAGATTGAGAAAAGGCACAGTGTAGCCAAAGATGGTCAAGCGTTTCTGGTTGTTCATTACATAAGCAGCTAGAGGAATCAATATTAGGCAACTGATCTTGTAGAAAAGAAGTAGGAATACCTTTGTGAACACATTTCCACAGAAACAAAAGGATACGTTTAAGACACTTAATCTGCCAAAGCTTTTTCCATAAACCAATCTGCTCTTGAAGACAACCCATTGGCTCTGGAAGACAAGGCTTGGGCATTAATTGATAAGTTGTAGAAAGTGAAAATTTCCCTGATGTAGTCCTAGTCCAGAATTTTCGATCACTTGAGCTATGAACCAGAGTGGCAAGAATTGACTCAATTGTATCCTCATTCTAAAACTGTTGTAGTAAAGGAATATTCCAAGATTGAGTGCCTGGGAGAAACAGTTCAGATACCTTGGTCTAAGTAAAACTATTATGATTTTTTTGAAGAGATAGAGGAGAAAAAAAAGAGGGAAACCTAGATATCTTTGAGGATGTCAATATTTTGACCAGTAGAAATCACCCAAGCACATTCTTGATGAATCCAGTCTTTTAGACTGTGAATCTGCTTCCATGCATATGAATGTTGACTTGACACTTTTGATTCAAGAAAAGAGGAATTAGGGAAGTATCGTTGTTTCATCAACCTCGCCCACGAAGTTGATTCCTCCATAAAAAGATTCCAAGCTTTTTTTAAAACTAAAGCTTGATTCATGATATTAGCCCTCTTGATATTGAGTCCTCCATACTTCATAGGTAAGAGTGAGTTTCTCCCAGCAAATAGTGTGGATAGATCGCTTGTTTTGATCATTACGCCAGAAGAATTGTCTCACCATTGAATCCATTCGATTGAGAACCTGGTTAGGGAGAATGTAAAACCCTGAATTTTTAAGAAATTTTAATTAAGGGTAAATAGGGGATTAAAGGATTTATTGAGGTTACTTAAATCCAATTGTAATGAAAAGGCTTAATTGGGTGGGTTTTGCTTTAAGTAAACAGGTTAAATTGATTTGGGTTAGGTTTTGTTGGATTGGTTCATTCAAGTGAACTGGTTTAAGTGTTAGAATCCGATTAGTAGGTTTATGTGTAATGGGTTTAAATTGAATTACTTTACTGGAGGAAAAGAATTATTTTATTTGGGTTCGGCTTATTTCATGGGTTTAATGGGTTAATAGATTAATTGATTTGAATTTGGTTTAAGTGAACCACTTTAGTTGGCTTAGGTGTAATTGATTCAATTGAATTATTTTGTTTGAAGGGAGAACAATTTTGGTGGGTTTGGTTTAATTGGTTTAATTAGGTTTAGTTGGATTTGATTTAGGGGTTTAATGGGTTATGTCTTATGGTTAATTGATTTAGGTTTGCTTGGTTTAGGTTGGCTCATTTTCAATGAACCAGCTTAATAGGTTTATTGGGTTTTATATGAAGGGAAAATTACTAAAACGACCATCATTTGGAAAGTTAATACATAAAAAGTCATTCAAAAGTCTTTCCTCCAAAAACCACCAACTTTTTGAAACTATTTACAAAGTGGTTCACGGATACAATTGTAGTAATCATAGGATACCATCCTATGCTTCATGATTGTTCAACGACAAACTATTAGTATCCCTCGATTAATAGAATTATATCTCACACGAATATAAATTGTATCCACTAATTCAGATTGTATCCCATGACATCGATTAATTGAAATTTAAAGCCTCGATGACCATTTCGATTTCAATAAAATTCATCGATTAATCGGAAATATTAACGATCTATACACGTGGTAGCGGTATACAGGTGATACCGGTATCAACAACTTTCGATTAATTGCATACATCCCCATTAATCACAAGTAATTTGATTAATCACACTTTAATCCTTTGACACACCTAGTGGCACAATTTTCAATGAAACATGGACCGTTGATTGTTAATATTTCTGATTAATCGATGAATTTTATTGAAATCGAAATGTTCATCGAGGCTTTAAATTTCGATTAATCGATGTCATGGGATACAATCCTATGAATCAGTGGATACAATTTATATTCGTGTGGGATACAATTCTATTAATTGAGGGATAGTAATAGTTTTTGGTTGAACAATCACGAAGCATAAGATGGTATCCTACGATTACTATAATTGTATCCGTGAACCACTTTGTAAATAGTTTCAAAAAGTTGGTGGTTTTTGGAGGAAAGACTTTTCAACGACTTTTTATGTAATAACTTTGTAAATCACGGTCGTTTTAGTAATTTTCCCTTATATGTATTCCTAAAATGAGAAGAACCGAGGGTTCTTATTCTCTCCTTCATGAGGGTTAGAAGAAAGTCGCAGAGAAAAGGGAAAAGGGGCGCATGCGCAAGGAGAAGAAGAAGAAGGAAGGAAAAGAGAAGCAGAGAAGAAGAGGGGAAGAGGAAGAAGATGGGAGGAGGGCTGATCAAACTAAATTGGTAAGTAGTTTTTTTTTCTCTCTCTCTCTATGGCTGTTTTGACGAATTGGAGTTTGGTGTGAAATTCTAAAATGATGATTCTAAAATGATGAAATTATTAGGTTTGATTTAGGTTAGTATGCTTAAACTATAGTAAGTAATTTCAAGTCATTTGGTAAGCTATATGGAGCATGAAAAATCTTCAAAGAAAAGGATTTCGGATTGGTTGATGAGTTTTGAAAAATAATTAAATTTTGGTGCAAATATCATAAAGTACTTAAAATTGATGTATTATTTTAGAAAGTAATTAAGTTTTAGTGTAAAACTTATACTATATTGATAAATTAGTATACAGAACTTAAAGAGTTAAGTTTTAGTTCAGATTTTAGTTAAATTCAACAAATAAGTTTGAACCCCAAAAACATAATTACATTTTAGTCATATTTTGAAAGAAAAATCAAAATTCAAGGAAAACGTATTTAAAAGTGATTTTTAGGATTTATAACTTAATTAAAAAAATAATATAAGTTCAATTTAATAATATTAAAGAGAAAAGTAATAGTTAAGATGCAATCTGGCATATTGCACGAAAAGAATTTTGAGGCAAGTGATCAAAGAATTTTGGGAAAGTAATAGTTGAGAACAACACTTTTATTCAAATTTGACTCTTAAAGGGGTTTTATGGAAGTTAATGGAAAGAGCTTGTAAATTAAATATAAATGAAAATTTTGGTTATCGGAGGTTGTTCCAAGCCTCTGGAAAACTACATAAATTAATACTATTGTGTGGGGGCAAGAGACGGCTTATTTGAACAAACCAAATCAAATTGGAATAAGAAGGAATGGAGTAAAATACTATGATGAAACTATAAAGAAACTCTTTATAAAATTTAACTATTAAATTAGGTTAGGAAAATACGGTGATTAACAAGGAAAATTTTAGGGGGTTTAATTTGGAATTGGAAAGATTAAAAGAAAATACTTGAAAAACTTATTATTTGGATAAAGTTGTGTTTATAAATTTCTGATCTTGTGTACATGGTTAAACCTTGATTATTATCATTGGATTTCATCTTGGATTAGACGGGATTGCCATGGTTATGAAATTTTTACATCAAACTGGTTTTAAGCGGATTCTACGGAAAAAGGATTTTAACTGATTATGAATGATTAGTTTTCTAGTTTGGAATTGGTTTTCCTCCATGTACTTGGAGTGATGGATTGTGATGCCCATGTACTTGGATAGTTGTGATACCTTCGTGTACTCGGGGATGCCCCATGTACTTGGGATGTTGATGCCTTTGTGTACTCAGAGATACCCCGTGTACTCGAGATGATATGATTGAGATTGAGAGGAGTTATGCTTGCTAGATTTCATAGTTGATTCTAGTTTTAGAGTCTAGTGGGCATAGCTCGATATGGATCCATGTAGGAGTTAGGTAGTGGAAAGGATTGTTCTTTGCTGGTTATAATTCCTTGTCCACGCACGCGTGTTCCACCGTGTACTCTGTGAGGCCTTATCGTGTACTCGGAAGGTTGCGGCTATCCCTCATTTTGTCGTTTACTCAGACTATGACTAGATAGTACATGCAAACCCCTCTCTGTACTGGTGGGGTTCTCCCGCAATAAGACGATGATCGTGTACTCGGCTTCACACCTAAGCCGGGAGGTGGCATAGTGAACATTGATATTACCCTAGTTAAAGACAGGCTTAATTCATGAGTCCTGCTATGACTGGTTGATTTATGATTGATATGCAGATTTGATTGACAGGCGGAATTATTTTGGTTATGTTGTGTCTATTGATATATTATCGTGGGATTATTCAGTTTATTCGCGTTATTAATGCTGATGCATATTTTAATCTGAATCATGTTTTTGTAACGCCCCGGATCCGTGTTCTTCATTAAAGATATAACACGTCTCCTAGGGGTTAGTTAAGGATCTCAATAATGGTGATCGCTGGATAATCACCCACATTTTATATCACATCAGAGTGCACAATTCAATATTTCTATCCAGGCAAGTTATGAAATCATCAAATGCATCAAATAGTCCCAAGTTTACTATCTTATTACAATCCTCAACATTCAACTTAACAGGTTAAGACCAAACAACCTGCTGGACTAAGATCGGTAGTAATAATCCTCCTCCCTATAAGTATCAGCCGGATCTACCCCTGTAGGCACCTCACCACGAATATCTGAAAAACAAGTAACAACGAGGGAATGAGATACGAATATCCCAGCGAGTGACACATGCATGCACAAAATAGTTAACACGGTTATAAGACATGCTTCGACAAATAACCAACGATAATAACAACGTAAATTTTCGATAACAACTCAAACCAGGTCAATGTTATGCATATGGTTACATTGATTAATTTACATGCCAAGTAGACACTCCACACCTCCATGTATACAGTTCCGGCCTACTCAGGGTATCGGAAACTCTGAAATGACGGCCTACTCAGGGTATCGTCATCCAGTGCCGGCCTACTCCGGGTATCGGCACTGACAACCAGGCCTACTCAGGGTATCTGGCTGCTCTACACTGGTCGTGGCAACACACGTGGCCATGAAATTACACCAACAAACACATACCATCACATTACTAAGCTTAACAAGGATTCCATGGGAAGCTAAACCCAAACCGATAATTAACTGTTAAAACTCTGCATTAGTATACGTCACCCGTGGTTCCAACCAGAACATCAACTCACACAAGTGTTCCAACCAGAACATCAACTCACACAAGTGTTCCAACCAGAACATCAACTCACACAAGTGTTCCAACCAGAACATCAACTCACACCAGTGTTCCAACCAGAACATAAACTCACACAAGAAATCAAATAAATAATAATTACGACCTCATTCAAAACTTGCCATCAAAACGGGGTTCAATAAACCAAATCAGGTACCAAACAATGCATATTTCAAGAGGACTAAAATAAAGCCCTAATATGTGAACATCCCGAGCATCCTCGAAATATTTCTCCACACCTACTTCATAAGCTTGTACTAAAACTAGTATCTATCTCAATTGTTCTCACTAGCAAGATTTGTTACCTCTAATGTCGAAAACAATTTGTTGGTTAAGTGGTTGAAGAACCCCTAGTATCCAGAACCCCCTTGGTTTTGCGGAATTATAGGATTCTGCACGAAAACAACTGGGCGCTCACTTCCCTGAGGTGGGCGCCAGGTAGGCTCCAGGTGGGCGGTAAGTCCTTTCGTTTAACTGAAGCTGGCGCTCACCCGTGGTCGAGTGGGCGCGAGCTAGGCGCCAGACGAGCGCGAGAAAAGCGGGAGAAAGGCGCTCAAATTCGAGGTAGGCGCGAGCTAGGCGCGGGGTGGGCGCTAGCTCGGCGCCGGGTCTTCTTTTCTTCGCGCTCACCTCCTAGGTGGGCGCCAGGTAACCGCCAAGTGGGCGGTAAGTCCACCTCGGTTCCAGGTCTCTGTTAATCCCAGAAATCCAACTCTGGCTGTAATTTTTCAGTCTGTAACCACTTATATAGCCTCCTAATATTCCCAGGATACATCCAAACCTAATTTGAATTTAATCTACATGATTTCCCAGTTATCCCCAATTTCACTGTGCAAAAACCAAAACCCTCCGTAACTGTATGCCCAGAAAACCTCAATCAATGCAAATCAAACACCATGCAATCATTCAACCAATACACGAATAAATCCGAAACCTCGGTTGTAAAACAATGCCACTCACCGGTGTGCGCTTAATCCCAGAACGATAGATTTTTTCAAAATCGGCCGATCACGATCCCGAATGCGCGAAGATGAAATGGTGGCCGAAATGGTAGTCGAACTGTTCGCTGCTCACGAGAGAGAAAACCCGCATAAATCCAACTCGAATGAGCTTCTAGTAATCCCTCCGAGTCTTTCTCTTCCTGAGAATAACCCCAATCGCCATTTCCGCCGCAGTCGCCAAATCGCCCAGCTCAAAGTCTAACGAATATTACCTACGTAAGTTACGCGTATTCCTACAACCCAAACCCTACTTTCCTGTAACGCCCCGGATCCGTGTTGTTCATTAAAGATATAACACGTCTCACGGAGGTTAGGCAAGGATCGTTAATCAATTTATGATCGCTGGATAATCATACATCTATAACCTAACAGAGTGCACATTTCCATTTATGCAAAATTGTAACATTTAAGCTAAACTGAAATCATATGGTTCATCCCCAATTACTTTAATACATCTCAATTAATTCAAGTTCTCAAATTCAGAACAGATAACCTACAAGTCTAAGGAAGGTAATAGTAGTCTTCCTCCCTATATGCCTCAGCAGGATCTACCCCAGTAATCACCTCACCACGAGTATCTGAAAAAATAGAACAACAACATAGTGAGATACGAATATCCCAGCGAGTAGCACATGCATGCAGAAATAGTTGAATCACAATTTAAAACTATGCATCGACAACACTACAAT
Source organism: Buxus sempervirens (assembly GCA_947561395.2). NCBI lineage: Eukaryota > Viridiplantae > Streptophyta > Magnoliopsida > Buxales > Buxaceae > Buxus > Buxus sempervirens. The sequence goes on along the minus strand of OX387183.1, from coordinate 38,403,893 downwards.
ACGTTTAAACAGCCAACATCAATTTCTCAAGTTCAAATCAAACAAATCACATCTTAGTTAAATACAATAACACATCGATTGGTCAATGTCATGACTATCGTTTGGTTGATAAATTAAACATGCCAAGTAGACACTCCACACCTCCATGTACACAGTTCCGGCCTACTCAGGGTTTCGGATACTCTGAAATGACGGCCTACTCAGGGTTTCGTCATCCAATGCAGGCCTACTCCCCGGGTTTCTGCATTGACAACCAGGCCTACTCAGGGTTTCTGGCTGCTCTACACCGGTCGTGGCAACACACAAGGCCATGCAATTCCAACAACCAACAATAACATCACATTACTAAGCTTAAACATCTGGATCCAGGACAAGCTAGACCAAAATAGTAAACATCGTATAATCTCGATTTCAATATCAAAACAAACCATTCATTTCTACATCATGTATTTACTCATCACAATTCATCACCTGTCCCTCTGGACCAAGCAGTGCCTCAAGTACATTCAGTACTTTCTCATTTCCATAACACAAGTCATATGAAAGTAAAACTCAATCCATTCATACCAAAGAAAACCATTCAATACGTATAAAGTTTCCAACAAGTGAAACCAGAAATACAAGAACTTCTCAATCAAAGCAGTGTATAGAATAAGGAAAAGTAACTGGTAACTCTTACTAGTTCGGTGTCCGGCACAATACTCATAAGTAACCTAAACCCAACTTGAAACTCATAAGATGTTCACAAAATTTTCCTCTATTAATTTCATAGGCAAAATGGTTTCCCAGGTTCCTAACCAAGTGAATAGTGAAGTGGTTTAACCCCTAAGAAGTGCAAATACTCTTGGTCAAATCAGAAATTCCATTTCGGTAAGCAAAATAGGTCTGCCGCTCACCTATCGAGGTGGGCGCGAGGTGAGCGCCGGTCGGCGGTGAAGAAAATGGGCAAAAGCGACCTGCCGCTCACCCGACGCTAGGTGAGCGCGAGATGGGCGTGAGATGGGCGTGAGGTGGGCGTGAGGTTCGCGCGAGATGAGCGCATTGTTTTCTACTTCGCGCGAGATGAGCGCGAGGTGGGCGCGGGATCGGCGGTAGGTCATTTTTAACAGGGCGCCTACCTCCGAGGTGAACGCCGGTGAGCGCGAGGTGAGCGGATACCCCCTGTAGTTTTCATTTCTCTGTTATTTTGAGATCTACATGACTGGCCGGTTTGTGAAGGTCTGTAACTACTCCAGTACACTCCTAATACTCCCAGAAGACTTCCCAACCAGATTTGAAATTAATCTAAACACTTTCATTTTCAATTAAAACTTCAATCCGGAGACTCTGTTCATGTAACTTTCCGAAAAACCAGAAAAACCAGAAAACATCATACCATCACTCAATATACAAACCATGCATCATAATAAGCTCGAGAAACATAAAACCCTGTTGTAAAACAGTGCTACTCACCTGTGCTTATTCCCGAATGATAAAACCCCGGCCGATCACTTCTCGGCCACGCGCGCGAATGAAAAACCTATCGAAACTAATCTTCTCGAGCAGAGGGAAATAACCCAAGGAAATTCAGCTCCGAACTCCTTCTTCCAGCACTTGCGATATATGGTTCTTCACGAACGAAAGCCCTAGTCGCCCTCCAGCCGAAATCGCCAATTCTCCTTATGTCCAGAGTTAACGAAAATGTTGCCGAAATTATGCTAAGCGCATTCTCATAAACCCGAACCCTACTTTCCATTTTAGTCCACTTACTTGTTACATACTCACTCGAATACTCTCCCATTTCCTTGATCCTATGCATGCTCGCCTACGGAAGACACTACCTGTTCAGCATCTATTCGCGTTAAAATCACATAACTACACCTTAATAATACCAATGAGAATACTACGATTTTTCGGAAAAATGGCTATATAACGCCTGTACATATGAGTATGGGCTAAGCCCTCAAACCACAAAATAACCTGATAAACACAGTTTATACATCAGAATAAATAACTAAATAAATAAATAAATACTCACAAAATTCAGGGTCTTACATCCTCCCCTCCTACAAGAAATTTCGTCCTCGAAATTTACCTCAAGAAGGAACAAACAATTCCGGATACTTCTTCTTCATCTCTTCCTCACCTTCCCAAGTGCATTCTTCCACAGTATGATTCTGCCATAGCACTTTCACTAAGGGAACAACCTTGGTGCGAAGAATCTGCTCACGACGGTCTAGAATCTGAACTGGCCTCTCTTCGTATGTCAGATCTTCTCGGATCACTAAAGGTTTAGGATTTATCACGTGACTAGGATCCGCTATGTACTGCCGCAACATGGATACGTGGAATACATCATGGACTCCTGCTAAATGGTTTGGCAAAGCTAGCTTATAAGCTACCGGGTTAATCACCTTCACAATCTCAAATGGCCCAATAAAACGTGGAGACAACTTCCCTTTCTTCCCGAATCTCAGGATTCCTTTGGAAGGCGATATCTTCAAGAACACTTGGTCTCCCACTTCAAATTTCAGCTCACGTCGTCGGGTGTCTGAATAACTTTTCTGACGACTCTGTGCAGTCAACAACCGCTGTCTAACCAGTTTCACCTTTTCCATACTATCTTGTATAATCTCAGGCCCAAAGTACTGTTTCTCTCCTACCTCCACCCAACACACAGGAGATCTACAAATCCTACCATAAAGTGCTTCGTAGGGTGCCATCTGTATACTAGCCTGATAGCTATTATTGTAAGCGAATTCGGCTAAGTGTAAATACTTACTCCAATTGCCACCCCAATCCAGGACACAACATCTCAACATGTCCTCTAGAGTCTGAATAGTTCTCTCAGACTGGCCGTCGGTCTGTGGGTGGAAACTAGTACTGAAACTTAACTTAGTTCCCATGGCCTCCTGGAAACACTGCCAAAAATGCGAGGTAAACCGAGAATCCCTATCCGATACAATGGACACTGGAACCCCATGCAACCGGACTATCTCTCGAGTATACAGCTCTACCAATGATGCCAAAGTCTGTGTGGTTTGGTAAGGCAAAAAGTGAGCTGATTTTGTTAGCCTATCCACAATCACCCATACGCCGTTGTGATTCTTAGCTGTAGGCGGTAGCCCACTCACAAAATCCATCGATATATGTTCCCATTTCCACTCAGGAACCGGCAAAGGTCGCATCAAACCTGGAGGTCTCCTATGCTCTGCCTTTACCTGTTGACAAGTGAGGCACCTGGCTACATACTCCGCAATGTCTTTCTTCATTCCTGACCACCAATATACTGATCTTAGGTTCTTGTACATCTTGGTGCTCCCAGGGTGAATTGCATATTTGGACCTGTGACTCTCGTCTAGGATCAATCCCTTGACTTCAGCATTATTTGGAACACAAGTCCGCCCTTGAAATCTCACCAATCCATCCCGAACATCAAAATCTTTCGTGGCCTCATCACCCTTCTCTACTAACCCCTTGATGCGTAATAAATCGGGATCTACCAACTGACCTTCCCGAATGCTCTGAATCAACTCTGGCTCTGCTTGAACTCGTGCCATAATCAATCCATGCCCATGAGTGCTGAACTCCCCAGGCCATTCTACAACAGTATCAACAAGAGTGCACTGACTAGCCATGAAAGCAGCTAGTGTGGCTACCTCATCTTGAGAAACAACTCTACGACTCAGTGCATCTGCTACCACATTAGCCTTGCCCGGGTGATAATGTAGTGTGAAATCATAATCTTTTAGAAGATCCATCCATCTCCTTTGCCTCATATTCAACTCTCTCTGGGAAAATATATATCTTAAGCTCTTGTGATCTGAGAATATTTCGAATTTGGCTCCCATCAAATAGTGCCTCCACAACTTAAGTGCAAACACGATCGCTGCCAACTCTAGATCGTGCGTAGGGTAATTCTTCTCATGAGTGCGTAGCAACCTTGAAGCATAGGCTACCACATGTCTCTGCTGCATCAGAACACAGCCCAACCCTACTCGAGAAGCATCACAATAGATCGAAAATCCCTCACTCACTGATGGCACAATCAAGACTGGAGCTGAAGACAGTTTACCTTTCAACTCCTGAAAACTGTTCTCACACTTCTCACTCCATTCAAACTTCACTGCCTTTTTAGTGAGATTGGATAGAGGTGCGGCTACTCGTGAGAAATTCTCTATGAATCTCCTGTAATATCCAGCCATCCCCAAGAAGCTCCGAATCTCTGTCACAGATGAAGGTCTAGGCCATTCTGCAACAGCCTGCACTTTAGTGGGATCCACTGCTATACCATTTCCAGAAATCACGTGTCCCAAGAAACTCACCTCTCTCAACCAGAACTGACACTTGCTGAACTTGGCATACAATCTGTGCTCTCTCAATGTCTGCAATACAGTTCGGAGGTGCCTTACATGATCCTCTCTACTTTGAGAATACACTAGGATATCATCGATGAACACAACCACAAAGCTGTCCAAGTGTGTGTGAAACACCCGATTCATCAGCTTCATGAAAACAGCTGGGGCATTAGTCAGTCCAAAAGGCATAACCCGAAACTCGTAGTGCCCATATCGAGTACGGAAAGCCGTCTTCTCTACATCCTCTGGGGCTACTCTCAACTGGTGGTATCCAGATCTCAGGTCGATCTTAGAAAACCAAGACGCTCCCCTCAACTGGTCGAACAAGTCATCAATCCGAGGCAATGGATACTTATTCTTGATAGTGACTTGATTCAACTGGCGGTAATCTATACACATCCTCATCGTCCCGTCCTTCTTCTGGACAAATAGAATTGGTGCACCCCATGGTGACACACTGGGCCTAATAAAACCCTTTGCTTCCAATTCATCCAACTGTTTCTTCATCTCATGATTTTCAGGTTGTGACATCCTGTATGGTGGTTTGGATACTGGTGCCGTACCAGGTAAAAGTCGTATACTGAACTCAACCTCTCTTGGTGGCGGTAATCCCGGTAGATCGTCTGGGAATATGTCATCAAACTCTGCTACTATAGGCACACTAGAAAGACTAAGTGTCGTAGACTCTGCCTCCTCAACCTCAATGGACGCTACCAAACTGATCCGTGTTCTCAACCCTTCACATCGGAAACAGTGCACTGGCTGGTTTGGCTGACATACCATAATGGTACCCCTATAGCAATCTATGCTCACATGATGCCGAAAAAGCCAATCGATGCCTAAGATCACCTCAAATTCCCCGAATTCCAGTTCTACCAAGTCCCCTGGCAACTCCAAGGAACTCAATCTGATCATGCAATCCCTAAACACGGTCTGTACTCTAGTGGTTTCCCCCAATGGTGTGTGTACAAGTAGCTCGGACTCGAGTGTGGAAGGAACCAAACCAATACGGCATGCACATAAAGGAGTAATGAAAGATCTAGAAGCACCCGAATCGAATAAGCATACGGCTGATCTACCATGAATGAAAAGAATACCTCCAACCAACTGTGGCGCCTCTGGCTCCTCCTCACGAGCCTCCTCGACATGCCCTCCCTCAGGCTCATCCTCCTGAGCTGCTACTGCATATACTCTAGTCTGCTGGGGACGTGGGGGTGGTGCCTGCCGTCTCTGAGGTGCCTGCTGCCTCTGCGGTAACTGCTGCCTCTGGTATCCCCCACTGCTCTGACCTGGAAATCTCGGCGGTGCTGGAAGCGCTGGCACGGGTCTAGAGTACTGAAATCTCGAAGCCTCGGCCGGTCGGGTGTCCATAGGTGCAGTAAGGGCTGGCTTGAGTAACTGGTAAGTGTTCGGGTGGGGACAGTCAGCAACCCGATGCCCATGCTGGCCACATCTAAAACATGCGCCTGGAGGTGACACGCACGGACCTGGGATGTGAAATCGGCCGCAACTGAAACAACCTCCTGAGCCTCTCCTATCCCTCTGCCCATAGTCGAACCTCGGTCTCTTGTCCCTATCCGGGACCCTCCGTGTCTCTGTGCCGCTCGGCTGTGCTCTAACTCTGCTCTGCTCAGTCCCTGAATCTCTAATCTCTCTCTCAACTCGCAGAGCTCTCCCCACTAAATCTGAGTATCTGGTGCACATCAGCACCGAGACCATGCGCCTGATGTCTGCCCTCAGTCCTCTCTCGAAATGCTGGGTGCGCCTCTGCTCATCATGCACTATATGGTGAGCAAATCGAGAAAGAACCGCAAACCGAACCTCGTACTGTGCTACGGTCAAGGATCCCTGAGAGATATCCATGAACTCTCTCTCCTTCTGCAACCTCACCTCTGCAGAAAAATACTGCTCATAAAAGACCTGCCTAAACTGGTCCCAAGTCATCTGGATCCCATCTACCGCCTGCCTCCGTAATGACTGCCACCAATGCTGTGCCTCGCCCTCTAGGGTGAAGGTAGCCAATCTCACCCTCCGGTCCTCTGGACAGTCCATCGTATCAAACATGCGCTCCACTCTAGCTACCCAGCTCTCCGCCTCCAACGGATCTGGAACTCCATAAAACGGCGGGGCAGTCAGCTTTCTGAACTGATCAATGTCCCTCAAGGACAACTCCTCTCTCACCCGCTGCTGATCCACCGCAGCTCCATGACCATTTCGCTGGCCATTACCATTTCCAGTCTGACTCATCCTTTCCTCCCTCTCCATCGCAAGGAGGTGGGCAAGCGAGCCAACCGCAACCCAAATGTCCTCTACCGATGGTGGGGCTCCCCGTGGTGGTGCAGGTGGCTGCTCCTGTGGTACGTCCCTCTCTGGACAATCCACAGTCCTCGCACGTCTGCCTCTACCAGCCATGTATACCTGTAAGCACAAAATACCACATTAGTTAAGAACTCTCTTCTAATCCTCGTGGTTCTATCTAACGTATGCACAACATTTCCCCAGGGTTTTCTATGGTCATACTATCTAAACCTGAAATTTTTCCAGCTTAAGGTCTCTGATACCATCTCTGTAACGCCCCGGATCCGTGTTGTTCATTAAAGATATAACACGTCTCACGGAGGTTAGGCAAGGATCGTTAATCAATTTATGATCGCTGGATAATCATACATCTATAACCTAACAGAGTGCACATTTCCATTTATGCAAAATTGTAACATTTAAGCTAAACTGAAATCATATGGTTCATCCCCAATTACTTTAATACATCTCAATTAATTCAAGTTCTCAAATTCAGAACAGATAACCTACAAGTCTAAGGAAGGTAATAGTAGTCTTCCTCCCTATATGCCTCAGCAGGATCTACCCCAGTAATCGCCTCACCACGAGTATCTGAAAAAATAGAACAACAACATAGTGAGATACGAATATCCCAGCGAGTAGCACATGCATGCAGAAATAGTTGAATCACAATTTAAAACTATGCATCGACAACACTACAATACGTTTAAACAGCCAACATCAATTTCTCAAGTTCAAATCAAACAAATCACATCTTAGTTAAATACAATAACACATCGATTGGTCAATGTCATGACTATCGTTTGGTTGATAAATTAAACATGCCAAGTAGACACTCCACACCTCCATGTACACAGTTCCGGCCTACTCAGGGTTTCGGATACTCTGAAATGACGGCCTACTCAGGGTTTCGTCATCCAATGCAGGCCTACTCCCCGGGTTTCTGCATTGACAACCAGGCCTACTCAGGGTTTCTGGCTGCTCTACACCGGTCGTGGCAACACACAAGGCCATGCAATTCCAACAACCAACAATAACATCACATTACTAAGCTTAAACATCTGGATCCAGGACAAGCTAGACCAAAATAGTAAACATCGTATAATCTCGATTTCAATATCAAAACAAACCATTCATTTCTACATCATGTATTTACTCATCACAATTCATCACCTGTCCCTCTGGACCAAGCAGTGCCTCAAGTACATTCAGTACTTTCTCATTTCCATAACACAAGTCATATGAAAGTAAAACTCAATCCATTCATACCAAAGAAAACCATTCAATACGTATAAAGTTTCCAACAAGTGAAACCAGAAATACAAGAACTTCTCAATCAAAGCAGTGTATAGAATAAGGAAAAGTAACTGGTAACTCTTACTAGTTCGGTGTCCGGCACAATACGCATAAGTAACCTAAACCCAACTTGAAACTCATAAGATGTTCACAAAATTTTCCTCTATTAATTTCATAGGCAAAATGGTTTCCCAGGTTCCTAACCAAGTGAATAGTGAAGTGGTTTAACCCCTAAGAAGTGCAAATACTCTTGGTCAAATCAGAAATTCCATTTCGGTAAGCAAAATAGGTCTGCCGCTCACCTATCGAGGTGGGCGCGAGGTGAGCGCCGGTCGGCGGTGAAGAAAATGGGCAAAAGCGACCTGCCGCTCACCCGACGCTAGGTGAGCGCGAGATGGGCGTGAGATGGGCGTGAGGTGGGCGTGAGGTTCGCGCGAGATGAGCGCATTGTTTTCTACTTCGCGCGAGATGAGCGCGAGGTGGGCGCGGGATCGGCGGTAGGTCATTTTTAACAGGGCGCCTACCTCCGAGGTGAACGCCGGTGAGCGCGAGGTGAGCGGATACCCCCTGTAGTTTTCATTTCTCTGTTATTTTGAGATCTACATGACTGGCCGGTTTGTGAAGGTCTGTAACTACTCCAGTACACTCCTAATACTCCCAGAAGACTTCCCAACCAGATTTGAAATTAATCTAAACACTTTCATTTTCAATTAAAACTTCAATCCGGAGACTCTGTTCATGTAACTTTCCGAAAAACCAGAAAAACCAGAAAACATCATACCATCACTCAATATACAAACCATGCATCATAATAAGCTCGAGAAACATAAAACCCTGTTGTAAAACAGTGCTACTCACCTGTGCTTATTCCCGAATGATAAAACCCCGGCCGATCACTTCTCGGCCACGCGCGCGAATGAAAAACCTATCGAAACTAATCTTCTCGAGCAGAGGGAAATAACCCAAGGAAATTCAGCTCCGAACTCCTTCTTCCAGCACTTGCGATATATGGTTCTTCACGAACGAAAGCCCTAGTCGCCCTCCAGCCGAAATTGCCAATTCTCCTTATGTCCAGAGTTAACGAAAATGTTGCCGAAATTATGCTAAGCGCATTCTCATAAACCCGAACCCTACTTTCCATTTTAGTCCACTTACTTGTTACATACTCACTCGAATACTCTCCCATTTCCTTGATCCTATGCATGCTCGCCTACGGAAGACACTACCTGTTCAGCATCTATTCGCGTTAAAATCACATAACTACACCTTAATAATACCAATGAGAATACTACGATTTTTCGGAAAAATGGCTATATAATGCCTATACATATGAGTATGGGCTAAGCCCTCAAACCACAAAATAACCTGATAAACACAGTTTATACATCAGAATAAATAACTAAATAAATAAATAAATACTCACAAAATTCAGGGTCTTACATTTCCTTCTTGGGTATTTTTTTTCTTATCCGATGCGCGCTCGCTCACTAGAACCCTACATATTCGGCATCGACATACATTTAATTAATTAATTAATACGTAGACACTATACAATAAAAATCATACGATAATACTAAATATTTTTCCGAAAAATGGCTATATAACGCCTGTACATACGAGCATGGGCTAAGCCCTCAAACCACACTAAACACCTGATAAACACAGTTTATGTATATCAACTGAATAAATAAATAATGGATAACCTCACAAAAGAATCAGGGTCTTACAGTTTTAAATTGTTAAAAATGTTTACGAGCATGCATGTGCTACTTACTGGGATATTCGTATCTCAGACGGTTTGTTTTGTTTTGTTTTCAGATCTTGAAAAGGTCGATATCAGAGGGTAAAGGCTGGAATTGGGTGAGTTCAGATTAGAGCTTTGATATTTTAGTTTGAGTAGGGTTTTTGTTGCCTCTGTTTACATATTTAATCGTTTCTTCATGTTTCCTTTACTCTGATATTGTGACCCTAGGTGGAAAAGTAACCCTTTGGTGACGAGTTACGATTTAGTTCACGTAACCCGGATCCGGGGCGTTACAAGGGAGAAGAAAACAACTTATTAAATGGAATGATTGAGACGATAGAACAAAATTAATCAATGTTAATTGCCCCATTGGGGATAATAACATGGATTTCCAACTTGCAAGCTTAGCTTGCATTCTGGATAGCAGCTCTGAACAATCATTAAACTTAGGCCTTGTCTGGATCACTGGTACTCCCAAACATTTCCCAAATGCTTGAGAATTTGGGACATTAAAAATTTTCCTTAATTGAATCCAACGAGATCTTGAAGTGTCATTGGTAAATTGCAAAGAAGAATTTAAACGATTAATACTTTGACCAGATTCCAAACAGTATCGAAATAAAAGCCTTGAAATAACATTTACTTCTCTTTCCGTGGTGTAACCATAAATATTAATAGTGTCTATGTACATCATATGAGATATAGAAATACCACCTCATTTAAGAGTTATTCCTCTGAACCGACCATCCAATTCTGCTCATTGCAAGTGATACAACCTATTGACAAATAATAAAAAGATAGGAAAAGAGAGGGTCTCCCTATCCCAGTCCATGCTTAGCTGAAATATGACCAACAGGTTTACCTTTAAATAAAATGTTGTAAGAAACTGTGATAACACATGCCATGATCAGATTTATGACATTCATCCTGAACCCAAAGGCACCCAAAACAGTTCGCAAAAAATCCCAGCTCATTTGGTCATAGGCTTTCGAGAAATCTAGTTTAAGAGCGTACATCCCTCTATTTTGAACAGTCTCAGATTTAGATTAAACAGGCATCTTCTTCCTTTTGAAAATGTGTGCAACCACGTAGTTTATAATAATATGATCTCTAATCGATCTTAAAGGAAGAAAAGCTGATTGATTTGGGGATATCATATCATTCAACAAAGGCCGAAGTCTGTTGGTCAAGATTTTAGAAATAATCTTATATACAAAATTACATAGACTAATTGGTCGGAAGTCAGCAAGCTTTCAAGGAAGAGAAGACTTGGGAATCAAAGTAATAAAAAAAAAGGGTGGTTGATCCCATTAGGCAATTGGCCAAAATGGGAAAAAGATTGAACAATTGTAATGACATCCTTACCAATAATATCCCAAAAATTTTGGAAAAAAAATACCTTGATAACCATCTAGGCCAGGACACTTCATAGCCCTCATAGATTTTATGTTTCCCAAATATCAGACGGAGTAGGGATCTGGGTCAATTGATCGTTTTGGTCATCTGAAACCAAATATGGAATAAGGCCAGGAAGTTCAAAATTTAAACAAGAAGAGGAACCATAAATATAAGAAAAATACGATATAATTATGGACTCCAATTCCTTCTTTGAAGAGATTTCTTGATTGTTGTCATTTTTCAACAACTAAATAAAATTACACTGCCGCCTTATTAAGGTTGATTGATGGAAGAAACGGGTATTTTGGTCCCCTTCTCGTAACCAAGAAATACAAGATTTCTGCAACCACAAGGTATCTTGTTGAAGTAACACCCGTGCATATTCATCTTGAACTTTTCTCCTAGAGGAGAGAAGAGCAGGAACATTCAGCAAGTTGACGCTGGAGTTCCAAAATCTGTTCTTGCAGAGTCCTCTTCTTCTCATGTATGTTGCCCACGACCTCTTTATTCCGTTTTTTGAGTACCCCATGTAAGCACCTCATTTTTGCACCCTTCAGAAAGCTAGAAATGAAAACCCTAACAGATAAGTCAAACCCTAGGGAGTAGAAATTGACTTTTTGATCAAGCTTGAATTGACTGCCATACTTTATCTCCACGGATAGGAAATCTCAACACGGTTCTAACGCAACTAAGTTTGCCAGAATCGGAGTCCAGATAAATAAGATATGAGCAGGACAACCATAAGGGTAAAATTGTAAATAAATATGAGCAGGACAACCATGAGGGTAAAACTGTAAATAAATGCAGAAATTCAGTCCACGTGGTAAGTGTGTTTGCACAGTTTCCAAATAGCAAATTAAAGGGCCAAAAGACGAAATAGAGAAAGGACAAGACACAAAAGCAAAATATCTTGATTAAAATAGTATTATTTCCTAAAAATATCTTAATTATTTAATAATGAAATCTTAATGATAAATAAATCAATAGACTAATTGGTTAATAATATATAGAAGATGAAATTTTGGTTCAACCTGGAGGAGTTCAAGATGAACCGGAGGAGAACACGGAAAGCTAATATAAGGTGAGAATTTTTGGTTTAATCTAAAGGAGAAGTTTAATTACAATTATTCAAATTATTATAGTGAAGAGTTAATTAAAGTATAAGAATAAATAAAAGGAGTTGGTCGAACCCAAGGAGAGTGGGTTGACCCAAAGGTTTAGTTGGTTTAATGGCTTGAATTTAGTTGGTTTAAGGATTAGATGGATTAATGGTTTGGTTTAAAGAAGGAGGGCAAATAGGTAAAAGGGAACAAATTAATAAAACAAAACCTAATTATGCATGAGTTATACATGTCCAAACCCAAGGAAACAGGCGCATGTCCCTTGGTTTTCTCTTGTTTCTTTTCCTAGCTTCTTGTGATCAAACCCTAATATTCAAGCACTTGCTGGAGCAGTTTTTAGACAAGGAAGAAGGAGATTTTCGTGTAGTAAAACTCAGGTAAGAGCAAGTTGAGAGAAAGCTCTGTTTTTGGAGAGATAGATTCTAAAAGCATGATTTTTCTTAACCCAGACGTGATTGAGGCTTGTTATGATCGTTTGGCAATCTTAGGAGTGATATTTCGTTGCTTTTAGAGAAGGTTTAAGTCCTAGAAACAGGTAAGTAGTCCCTTGACGCTTGCATAAAATCCAAATTTGTGTTTAGACGATATATGTGATTAATCAGTGATTTGATGCGTTGTTTTTGTTATTCATGATGTTTTAATTGTTGGGAATTGTTCTATCATGTTTATAAAGTGTCTTAGAATGATTTAGAATGGTTTTAATGCATTGAATATTGAGTTGTGGAATTTTTGTTGAATTTCACAAAGTTACGGATTTTTCACTTATCGAGCGGCCTGAGCAGTCGCTCGAGCACCCTATGTATTTATTCCAAAACCCGAGAGCAATTTTACCCAGATTGAACTGTCACTAGAACAGTCGCTCAAGCGACCTATCGAGTGACCTACCCTAAAATAACCTATTGTGTAAGGCCGATCGAGCGCCCTTGGCTACTCGAGCGACCAGTCTGTCAGATTTTTGGAAATAGACTTTTCAACCTAGTTTTCACTACGGAAGTGTTTATATCCAATTTTAACCTATGTACCATCAAGATTGAGGTATTTAGGAATTTTTTGCACTGGCGGATGTTTAAAATTCAATTTTATAAATATTTTGGGTAGATGTTTCTAAAGATGCACTTTTACTTGATTCCATTGTTCCAAAAGATTTTACTTTTAAACAAAGTTGGTTTTGTGAATTCATACACCTGTATTTGGGTGATATGAAGGTATTTTGTGCATCGATGGAGTCGATACACATTCGGGACATATTGGCCCGTTGAAACCTGGAGTTTTGGACATATGACTTGGTGCATTCTATTTTGATTTTGGGTCACTGGTGTGACAAGGCTGGTGCTTGATTTATTGTTTCCCGCATGGGCGGATTTGGTATACAGATAAGGTTCTGTATTTGGTGGGTGTTATTGAGAAGTATCTCCATTACCCTGGTTGGTTTTTCTCACTGTTGAGTGGGCTTAGCAGTTATTTGGATCCATAGAATAGCTAGTAAGTGAAATGTGTATTAGAGGGGTTTGAATTCTGTGTCTGAAGCATTCCATCATCTCGAGGATGGTACCGCTCCAGGATTGGTCGGTCGCTACGTTACCCACTCCTGGATTGGTTATGCCGTACATGCTAACTCATGGTTGAGTTCTTCCGTTGGTGTTGGCACATGTCTACTCTCTTTTTCTGGTATACTATTTTATGAGCCCCATGAAGTGGACAAATTGTATTTCATTGTTGTCTTGAATCTTATTGTGATTATTCGGATTAAGCATTACATATTTTATTGTGGTCAACTATTTGCATGACTGCTTACTGAGATGTTGTTTCTCACATTATTGTTTTATCGGTTTTGTTTTCAGATATTCCTAGAGAGGACGTTGTTGGGGTAGAGACTCCGGGGGATTACAGTTATTACCAGGAAGAAGACTATTTCATTCCTATGTAGGTCCAAGAGGACATGGAGAGATATTTAGATTTATTTTCTTAGAAATTAACTTAGTATTTTATTTGGGGATTTTGATGTTATTTGAAGGATTATTAGTATCTTTATTCCACACTATTGGTGGGTGTTTCTTATTTTATTTAGTTGAACCTTTCCAGACTTTATAGATGAAATATTAATGGATTATTTTGGTGGTTTAATTCCGCGCTTCTTGAAAGATGTTTTTATTTCTGCACTCTGATATAATAAAGGAAATTGTTTAAGTCTGGAATAGTTGTTTTGGGCCATTTTCCCTAACAAACCAAATTTGGGTTTATGTGTTTAAATAAACCTGGATCCAAGGCATTACAAAGATGGTATCAGAGAAATAGGATCCTAACCTAGGTAGCCGACCTTTAGGCAAGGAATTGGAAGATGTGTGATATGTTAGATAGTACCTTAATTGATTTTGTAGGATAAGAGATCCTTTTTGCTTAATTAAGTATTTGTGTTTTTATAGTTGATCTTCATCATGAACACTAGATCAAGAGGCAGAGGTAGAGCAGCGTCCGTTCCTAGGATGATGCCAGCTAGGGAACCAGAGCCATTTGTGGCCCCACATGCAAACCAGTATGTGGACCCTCCAGTTGTGGAGCAGCCTATTCCACCTCCACCACCTGCTTTTGTCCCCTCCCCACATGAGGATATTTGGAGAGCTATTGGGGCTATGACCGATTTGATTGGCAGATCGGAGAGGAACCGAGGAGATGAGAGAGCCCCGAGGAGACATTGTATTGACGACTACAGTGCACGGGAGCTAGAGAGGTTCCGTAAGATGGGACCCTCATCTTTTGGAGGTCAAGCAGACCCTATGAAGACCGAAAGATGGATGCTGAGGATAGAATGGATACTTGATGGCATGGAGTGCCCGGATGACCGTCGTGTTCGTCTGGCCACTTTTATGTTTGAAGGAGAGGCCATCCATTGGTGGCATTCTGTGAAGAGGAGGACTGAGCAGGATGAGTTAAAGAATTAGTTAGATGAGCTTCTAGAGAAGGGATTTATCTGTAACGCCCCGAACCCGGGTCTATGCAAAACAAGCACCAAACCCGAATCCGAAGTGATATTGGGCCCAAAGCTACTAATTACCAAACATTTAAATTCAATAAATTCCATTAATTATCAGAGTGTGGAAAATTAAAACATTAATTTCATCAATATGCGTGGCTAACTATAACCATCAAACTAACTCATCAATATAAATTCATAAATCTGGTAAATGGGTTTTCTAACACAATTTCTCTCATATTCAATTAAATCATAAACTATCTATCAAGTTACATCTATATCAACCTCTAATAGAAAGATCTAAACTAAATAAGAAAGATCCTCAGCTCAGTAATCTGCAACTTCCCCTCGAGTCAACCCCAAGGACGCTCTCACGTGGAACAGCTGAAAAATAAGATAAGGAAGTTGGGTGAGATACAACTATCTCAGTAGGTAACACATGTATGCTAGAAACAGTTTATATATATAAAAGTAATCATTCATGCACGATAAAACAATCGGGTAGTCATGGTCGATAATAAGAACGAGTAATCACCATACGAAACCAACATTTATTCAGTGCTTGAGATAAAGAGAGTTTATTATGTAACCCTCGTTTCAATTAGAAAGGCAACGTATTATAAATCTCATCTAAAGGATTTTCCAATTCACTGCAAATATTGTTTTCCTACAATAATTCTATAATTAATTCATGGCTCATTTATATTCTATTTTAGAGTCAATCAAATCAAGTCACAGCTAAACCGTTTAATCAAACTCTTCTGATTCAAATGTAGATCATGTCATTCATAATTAATAGTAAATCTCAATCTGATAACAACATTCTCACATGTAGGATGCAATCACGTAGTAATCACATCTACCCTACATGAGGTCTCTCCCGCAGGAGTCATCACATCTCACCCGCAGGTGGTAATCACATATATCTCCCTTGTGGGATGCAATCACATCGTGATTACATCTCCCCCACAAGAGGTCACATCTCTCCCGCAGGAGGTCACATATCTCCCCTGTGGGATGCAATCCAATCAAGATCACATCTCCCCCAACAGGAGGTCTCATCTCACCCGCAGGTGGTCACATATCTCCCCTGTGGGATGCAATCCAATCAGGATCACATCTCCCCCAACAAGAGGTCTCATCTCACCCACAAGTGGTCACATATGCATCTCCCTTGTGGGATGCAATTACATCATGAATACATCTCCCCCACAAGAGGTCTCTCCCGCAGGAGTTACACATCTCATCCGCAGGTGGTCTCATATCTCATCCACAGATGGTACAATCTCTTATAGCCATCATGGCATTCAGTCCACAGTCCAATTATATTTTGAAAAGAAAATTACCTATATAGAATCCTTGTAATCATTTCAAGTGAATTTGATCCTCTTTAAACCCTAAATTGTACTAAATCATAGAACAAGGTGGTTAAATATCTAACATGAGCTTTTTAGTGTAATTGGCCTTCAGAGACACCTTAAGAATAATCTTAGAGAAGTGTTACAAATGGTCGAAATCAAATATCCTATTTTATAATGATTTGGGACTAAGAATGTCATAAAGTTCTCAAAATACATTTTGGATGAGTGGAATAGTCTTAGGATCCCTAATAAGGTCACCATACCAAAAATCAATCGATTCTGAAATAAAAAGTTTCAGACCCCAAAAATATTCTAAGTCTGGTTAAAAACGTTGACTTTTTGGTATATAATTTTTCTAGACAAATCTACAAGGAGTTTCGGGCTCAAATGTTGGTTGTAGTCCATTGAAGGGTAAACACATCTCCTAGAATTTTATGGGTTCCTAAATCACTCATCTGGGTATCAAACCCAAAACGGGCTTTTTGATAAAAACCGGAAAAACTGGAAATTTAGGCATGAGCTGGAAAGTTGACTTTTTATTGGTTGGGAATTGGACCTTGGAAGTATTTTTATTGGTTCCAAATGGGGGCTAAAACCTTATTTACATGTAAAGAATTAAGTAAATGGAGCAATAAATACACAGGACATTTACTTAAATGTCTTTCGGGTAAATAAGGGTGCTGTGTAGGAGGCTCAGGTTATTTGGAAAAGGGTTTGAGAAGAAAAGGGAATGAAAAACTGTCAAAATCACATTTTCTGGCTAGAGTGCCTAGGATCGCTCAGGATTGCTCCGGCGGTCTGTGGTCGGCGGTAGTTCAAATCAGAACGCCGACAATACGTCTTCAAGCGGTCTACGATTTATAACGAGCGCTTAAGATCGCCGATGATCGCCGAGAATAGTCAAGGTCGGCGGTCGTTCAAAATCGAACAGAATTAGTTCCAAAACATGATTTTTCTCGTCTAAACTCATTCTAACATATTTATAACATGATTATCAAAATATATACATCATTACATATCATAAAAACATGTTTTTGTTGATTAATCACATGTAAATACAAAAACGAAGGTAAACGGTGTCACCTACCTCTATTCGTGCGTTCTTCTTCTTTCTCCTCTAAACCAGCAGTGATCACACTCTTCACGGTTGCCAGACAGTCTCCAGAAGATGAAAACCCAAGGTAGATTCTCTCTCCCTTCTTCTTCAATCGTGCGTTAGTCTTCTGCGGTTGTCGAAGACCAGCGAATACAAAGAGAATTCTAAAACCGTATTCTCTTAGGGCATACTCTACACTTAAATACCTACGATCCCATGCAACACTCAAGTATCAATCGCAATGCAATCGCCCAATCAGAATACAACATCATTAAAATTTAATTGTTATCTCGATATCTCACGATCCAACGGTCTGATCTACGCCAAACTCCTGATCCCCACTAATTATAATATCACCTACAATAAGATATTATTTCCATCGATAATAATCCTCAAAAATATTAATTATTATTTTATTTTAATATTTGGGAAAATTCGGGGTTTTACATTATCAAACCCAGCATGTCACCGTGGGGTACACTAGTTCTTTTTGTGCCAAAGAAAGATGGTAGTATGCGCATGTGCATTGATTATAGGCAACTTAACCAAGTCACGATTAAGAACAAGTACCCTTTGCCTAGGATCGATGACTTGTTTGATCAGTTGAGAGGTGCATCTTGGTTTTCCAAGATTGATTTGAGATCAGGCTATCATCAGTTAAAAGTGGCTGAAGAAGATACAAAGAAGACAACATTTCGGACTTGTTATGGGCACTATGAGTTTCTTGTCAGGCCTTTTGGGTTGACTAATACCCACGCAGTTTTCATGGATATCATGAATCGAGTCTTTCACCAGTATTTGGATAATTTTGTGTTGGTTTACATTGATGATATTTTGGTATACTCAAAGACTCAGGAGGTGCATGCTAGATTTGAGAGTAATACTTCATACTTTGAGACTCCATCAGCAATATTCCAAGTTTAGTAAATGCCAGTTTTGGCTAAGGTATATCTCTTTTCTTGGTCACATCATCTCAGGTGAGGATATCTCAATGGACTCCGCCAAAGTCCAGGCAGTTTCAGATTGGCCTAGACCTACCACAGTGACAAAGATTCGCAGTTTCCTTGGCATGGCTGGTTATTACCGCCGATTCATTTAGGGTTTTTCTAAGATTTCATCACCGTTGTCCAATTTAACCAAGAAAGAAGTTCCATTTAAGTGGGATGACAAGTGTGAGTAGAGTTTTCAGCAGTTGAAGCAGAGGCTTACTACGACCCCAGTGTTGATTGTACCATCCATGGATGAGCCTTTCGCTGTCTATTGTGATGCATCCAGGATTGGTTTGGGTTGTGTGATGATTCAGTAGGGTCGAGTTGTAGCATATTCTTCCTGTTTATTAAAACCTCATGAGAAGAATTACTCCACCCATGACTTGGAGTTGGTAGCCATAGTCTTCGCATTGAAGATATGGAGGCATTACCTATACGGGGTTGAGTTTGAGATTTTCTCAGATCATAAGAGTTTGAGATACGTATTTTCCCAGAGAGATCTCAACATGAGACAGAGAAGATGGATGGATTTATTGAAAGATTTTAAATTTACACTGCAGTACCATCCAGGTAAGGCGAATGTAGTTGCACATGCCTTGACTCGTAAAGGCGCTACTAAGGAGACTTCCATTGTTACTTTAACTACTTTTATGGTTAGTCAGTTGTAGCCTTGTAGATGTTATTCATGATTGGCACATGTCTACTCTCTTTTTCTGGTATACTATTTTATGAGCCGCATGAGGTGGACAAATTGTATTTCATTGTTGTCTTGAATCTTATTGTGATTATTCGGATTAAGTGTTGCATATTTTATTGTGGTCAACTATTTGCATGACTAACTACTGAGATATTGTTTCTCACATTATTGTTTTATTAGTTTTGTTTTTAGATATTCCTGGAAAGGACGTTGCTGGGGTAGAGACTTCGGGGGATTACAGTGATTACTAGGAAGAAAACAATTTCATTCCTGTGTAGGTCCAGGAGGACATGGAGAGATATTTAGATTTATTTTCTTAGAAATTAACTTTAGTATTTTATTTGGGGATTTTTATGTCATTTGAAGGATTATTAGTATCTTTATTCCACACTATTGGTGGATGTTTCTTATTTTATTTAGTTGAACCTTTCCAGACTTTATAGATGAAATATTAATGGATTATTTTGGTGGTTTAATTCCACACTTCTTGAAAGATGTTTTTATTTCTGCACTCTGATATAATAAATGAAATTGTTTAAGTCTAGAATAGTTGTTTTGGGTCATTTTCCCTAACGAACCAGATTTGGGTTTATGTGTTTAAATAAACCTGGATCCGGGGCGTTACATCTCATTTATGGGGCGTCACCTCGCGTCAAATCGCATTTATGGGGGGTCACCTCGCTCCAAATCGGCCAACTAAGAGAATGAAAAGAAAAGCCAATCGTAGATTCGCAAATCTTATTCAAAATCTGTCAAAAAATCTTATCCAAAATCCAGAATCAAATAAACCGTATTGGGCATATAGACGGAGCAAAATTGAGCTGAAAATGCCCTGTTTGCACTTCCCATACGGTTTTGGAAGATCTTATGGAAATCTTATCCACTACGCAAATCTGCCACGTGGACGAATGTGATCATTGCGAACAAGACCCTGATTCATATATAGTATACAGACATGACCAATCCATATACTATATACGGTTCTGGTTCGTTTTCTATAAACAGGCACCTGCATCTCAGTACAGGGGGTTGGCAAGGCTTGGCTCTCTCTCTAAGCTTCCCTTACGAACCAAACTCTCTTCCGACCCTTCCTTTTCATCCCCTGAGCCCTCTTACCCCTCCTAGACCCCCCATAACCTCATCTAGCCTTCTCCTTTTCTGATCTCCACTAAGAAGGAAGCTTTCCTCCTGCTGTTCCAACCTCAAGAGGCTTCCATACATTCCCAAGAGGGTTAATAACCCCAAGGTAAGCCTTCTAAGCATTATTTATGTGACATATGTGAAGTTAAGGGCAATATGAGCATGTCTTTTTTATATATACGGTTTCTCTTGTTTAAGCATGCTTCTCCTTCTCTTTTTCTCCATTTCTCTTTTGTCTCCTTCACAAGAAGGGATTCCCATGGTAAGGGGAAGGGTTAGGCTCAAAAGAGAGGAAGAGGGACCATGTTAAAAGTGTCTAGAGCATCATTTCAAAGCTCATTTTTTGTTTCCTCTTATTTTATTTTTATAAAATCCAAGGAGAGCATGTTCTCTTCTTTTATGTCATATGTACCCCTTTAAAGCCCCCAATTCCCTTCTTTATTTGCTTTCCATATACTGTTTAAGAGCATGATTTGGGTTCTTTTAATGTGCAAAGCATGCTTTGTGTGTTTTTTTACATGTATATCACTCTCCCATGTAAAGCATGCATTTCTAGCTTCTTTATTAAGTGTCTTGCCTTCATGCACACTAGAAGCCTACCACACACCACTTTCTCGTTTCCTATCTTGAGCTATTTTGCACTTAAGAGGTGCACAAAGTCTCTTGCACATGCATGGTGCACTTAGAATGATGTTTAGGTTCTTTTCCATCCTAGTTCTATTTCATTAACATAAACACCAACATGTGAAGCACACAGATAAGCCCACTGATTTTTTAGCTTATCTAGGTATTTTATTGTTTATTCATATGTGTACTTGAATGTGGAATGTGCAAGTGGTATGATTTGGTCGTGACCCTCAAGCAAATGACCTTTCGAGTCCTTGGAGGGTCTCTTTCTAAAGGAGAATCTCTTCATTGCTTAACAAGCAGGGTAGGGAATCTCTCCCTCACCTAAATACCCTTGAGTTCCAACTCAAAACAATGAGGGAGAGGCCCCTAGCCTTCTCCCTCATCTCTCTCTCTCCCCCCTGGTTAAAAGTATATATAGAAAATAAGCTTAGTGTGTTGAAAATTAAAGTTGGAAAGCCACTATGGGTCAACATAGTGACCCACAGGTGCATGGAGATTCACATACGTAGGACCCCTGCCCCCCTGGAAAATTGTAGTTTCTGTCATTTCAAGTCCTGCCCGTATACACAGGGTGGTTGGGCCTGATCCATATGTGTCATACAGATCAGGCCAAACCGTATGTGGTATACGGATAGGTCACCGAGATGATGAATCTTGATTTTTCTTGGGTAAATAAGATCAAAACTAATCCTAATTAATTCATCATTAACCAATAGGGTCTCTAAGTAATCAGATACGCCTTTTGGGGATTTGGGCCTATCCAAGGCCCAATAATGCTTCCTTGTGGGCCTTCCAACGGGCCCACACCCGTCTTGCTTAACATGAATCCATTCCTGTAAAGACCCGGTTTAAAATGTATGACTTGGACTTGGGTCAAAACTTTGACGTGGTAAAAGTCATATGTTTAAAGGGTTTATGAGGTGTGGTGCATGTTTAAACCATGCATGCACACACACCGTATCAAAAGCATGATTTAAAAACCCTAAACACCCCAACCACTCAATCTATCACGATTCTCCCTCCCTCTCCAATCTAACGCCCATCTCCTATTTCCCTTTCTCTCATCTCAACTACCCCATCTCTCTCTCTCCCTTTTCTCATCTCCCCAACTCATGACCTCATCTCTCACTCTCCTATCTCACGTTTCCTTCAACATAATTTCCTCTCTCTCCTATTTTTCCCATCTCAATGCCTCTCAAAATTCGGGTTGTTCGTTTGTGTAGGAAGAAAGGAAAAGCATTAGGAAGAAGGAGAAGGAGAGAATCTTTGCTAAATCAGTACTAGAGAGGTAAATGTTTATTTCCCTCTCAATGTTGTTGATGTGCATATTCTTTTAGAAATTATATTTTTCTAGAAAGGAGTTCTTATAAATATCTGGTTTTTAGAAAAGGGTTTAAATTGTTATGTGCTTGTGGTGTTGATATTAGGTTTTGTTCACTAATTGTGAAATCAATAGTGATAGTGTCATTAAATACTTATTAAAGTAAATTCCTAGGTGGACAGCATGTTTAGGGAACATATTGGTTACTTTAATGAAGTGATTTCTTCAAAGAACCTATTAAAAACATGATATGTATTGTTATGCTCTTTGCTGTAAATTTACAGCCTTATTTATTTAATAGTTCATGCCTATTTAATGTTGTAAAGGGAAGGAATATCTTGACAAAGTAGAAATGTTGATAATGAGCATGTTTTCACTATTTTGGAGTTGTGCTGGAACTTTTAGAACCTTAGAAAATAAAGAAACCATACCTGAATTTTTGGTTAATGTTAAGTGGCATTTCCTTAGTAATTGTTAGAAGACAAAATAAGGATCTTTGCCCATGTATGTTGTTTATGGTTGAGTTTAAAATGATGGGGTTTTTAATTAGTCCAATATAGATATTTGCTATGTGGGAAAAGTTGTTATATTACAATGTTGTAGATGTTAAGCACATGGTAAGTGTAATGCCCCAATTCCGAGTCAATTATTCCAGACCCGAGGAGTTATTGAATGTGGCCAAAGCAGCTAAAATAGGAACAATTTAAAACTTTTATAATTTTCATCATCAGAGTTATATGCGGAAACATGAAATAATATTCACTAACAATTAATCTTTAACCTTTACAATTTTCTTAAGCTCATGAAACTAGTCTACAACTAAATTTGCTACCCCCTTTTTACATACTAACCCAATGCTCGTCATCCTCGCCAAGTGTACTTGAAAAATGGGGAAAACTAAAGTGAACTAAAATCTTAGCATGTAGCAATGTGCATGCATTAAAACAGTCCATAATTTTTTTTATAAAATAAGTCATGAGGTGTGCGAATAGACCAGATCAACAATAATATAAATGATAATATAGAAATCACGACAACCAGCAAACCACATCTGTGAAATCACAAGACTAATAAAATTTGTAAACCGGAGTTTTCTACAAACATGTGACAATATGCTACCTAACCGATTTACAGGTGGACCAGCCGATCCATAACAAGTTATTCGACACCCAACGGAAGTACTTAACTTATACCGAAGTGAGTTAGCATGTACGGCCCAACCAATCCAGGAGTGGGTAACGTAGTGACCTACCAATCTAGGAGCGGTACCATCCTCGAGATGATGGAATGCTTATGACACAGAATAAGAAACTCCAGAAGACAATTCTATTTACTAGATACTCTATGGATCCATGTAAGAGCTAAGCCTGCTAGACACAACTCACAATCAAAACTCCAAATAACTTAATAACATATCAGTCAATCCTATAAATAAAAGCCTTCGCCATGAGGTAACCGCAATAACGGAGACAAAATCATGCCAGAAACATAACCGGAATAGCGGAATAAACAGTATGGCAATAGCCGAATCCCATCCGCAATAGCGGAATAAATCAATAGAGGCAATAGTCTAATCTCATCCACAATGGCGGAATAAACAGTATAGCACAATCGTAAAAGAGTGGAGAATAAATCAAGACATTAAATACACCCTGGGGTCAAGTTCTTTTAGGAAAACACCCCCAAATCTGTGAGTAAATCCTTAAATCAAATGTTACATTTGTTGCTATGCATGAGTCATTATTATTTAAGTTCTAGTTATGTTTTAGTTCACATTCCTAAGCACTAACAATTTTTCTGATTCTTGTCTAAAACTTCCCTATTTCTATGATCTAATAATATCTAAAATTTCCCTCATTTAGAGCCTAAGGTGTCAAAACTTAGTAACTCTGTTATTTAGTTCATCCAGAAGGTAATTTAGGTCTGTATTAAAGTTTAAGAATAGGTTACGTTACCCAAAATCAGATCTAAGTATGTTGTGTCCTCTTTCTACTCAAAACATCTCCAAAATTTTCATCTTTACAATCATCGTCCCAAATTACTATCCTTAAATCCAAATTTAATTCTGCCACCTCCTACATCTTAAATTATCCTAATTAAAGGTGTTACAACTTTAAAATTTCTAAAAAAATCATTAAAAATGGATTTGGTCTTGAATCTCAAAAATCTGGAAATTCTGATAGAGGCCGCTCGACTAGGCACTCGAGCGGTTTGTTGGGCGATCTCTACTAGGTAAATTCCGTCATAAGACGCTCAAGCGATTAATCGAGTGTTGGGTTTTCAAGTTCTGTTTCAAAATACACAAGCGGGGCGCCTGCATTTGCACTCGAGCGCTCGGCCAATTTCACTGTTTTTCCTAGGTTTTCTGATTTCTGAAACTTTCACAACTTTCTATGGGTTTAAATTGTTTCTAACCTCCTTATTTTCATTTTGAATTGCTTCTAAGACAATCCTAACCTAATCTCAGTGATTAAAAGTGGATCTAAGTCTTTCCAACCGAATTAATCTCCTATTACCAACACTTTTCTAAATTCTTGAATGAGTATGAAAACAAAAACCATTATATAAATCACCAACTTTACCAAATGAAATCTGAATCAAAATAAACCACAACTAAACATCTAAAACATACGTAAAACATGCAGATTCTCCAGTTTTCAAAGGGGTTTGCTACTTGCCTCAATATATGAACTAAATCTGAAATCCCTGACTGTCCACAAATTTTTTGAGCTCGATCGCACCCCTTTAGACTTCTCCAAATCCAATCTCCACCGTTCAGATTGAAGTTCATCAAGTGAAGATCAAAACCACCAAGTTTGAGGTCTATCCAACGGCTAGATTGCTCTAGATCTCAACTCGAATGGGGCTGGTTGGCCATCTGCAGCACCCTATCTTCTTCACAAACACTCCTTTTTCTCCTCTATCCCTCTTTCTACTTTTCTCCAGATTTTTATGCACGAAATTTCCTCCTCATTTCTCCTCAGATCTGATGAATACCAACCCAGCAAATGAGAGAAAACACCCATGGAGGAAAGGCGCCTACAACCCCTCTCTCCTTCTTCCCCCTTTTTTTCTCTTCTTCTTCTAACGCCCAGCTCTTCTCCTTCTCTTAAATTTTCAGCCCACTAAAAAGAAACCTAACCCTAAGCACCCCTTCTTTATATATATAGCCTTATCCTAAACCAAGGGTTGAATCCCCAAAACCAATCACCTAACCATCCAAACCAAACATGAAGGGTGGTTCAATCCTATGCTAATGACATTTTTCTTATTTATCTATTTATATTTTTTTTTCTTAACTTTACTCTTAAAGAAATTTAATTAATTTTCGTGCTAATTCTCATCCCTATTTTTAAATTTTAATTAGACTCTTAATATTCTCCCATATTACTAAAACTAAGGACCATAAATAGTATAATTACCATTAAGTCCTTACTCCTTTTAAACCTTAAATTCATTATTCTAAATCCAACTAAACACTAATTTGGTGTAGTTAAGTTTCTTAAATTAATAATTGATTATTTTATTCTTTCCTTGGATTTGACTAATTAGTAATGACCAAAATACCCTTTTCTTAAAATTCCATATCTAACCTTTGGATCTTTTCTAAAAATTCTCATCTTTATTCCTCATATCATTCTTAACCATAGAATGCACTTAGATTAATACATATCTTCCCTGAACGTTCATATTTAATTTGCTCTCCCAATTTATCTAAATCAATTCTTCTCTTTTCTAATTAATTGATGTTACTATTTAAATTCCTAATTACTCAAAATTATTATTTATTTATTTAATTACTAATATCTCTTTGGATTATAGTGTTAATCCTCCAATACCTAAATTTAATCTTAGCTTCACAATATGTTTAGGTTTATTTAATTTAATTTATTATATTATTATTATATTCAAAAATTCATGATTTTATAGTAAGTATTATAGGTTCATCTTTAAAATTTCAGAAAATTATTTATTGGTTTAGTTATTCAAACATAATAATGTTGAGTCTTATTGTTTATATGGTTTCATGTATGTTGGGTCTCATTATTTACATGATCTCACATACAATAGTTTATGTTATTTTGGATAGTGACGACGTGATGTTCTATTTATGCTTGATTGAAAGTAAGCTTGGTGACTTGAATACTTATATATGTAAATATTACATTAAACTATAATATGCTATATTATATATATATACTATGACCCTCATCATATTATTGGAAATATAGCATATTCATAATTAGAATATTATAGTTGTGACTAAGGTA
This sequence comes from Buxus sempervirens, assembly GCA_947561395.2. Classification (NCBI taxonomy): domain Eukaryota; kingdom Viridiplantae; phylum Streptophyta; class Magnoliopsida; order Buxales; family Buxaceae; genus Buxus; species Buxus sempervirens. Next base: position 38,377,223 of record OX387183.1, on the reverse strand, counting down.
TTAAATATATGTATTTATACAAATTAATATTCATGTATGTGTTTTATATCTTTATTTATTTGTTATGAGGTAAATCTGATAATAGTATTAGATAAAGGTAAAAGGTGAAATTAGTTATGTGAGAAAGGATGAAATGCACTCTTGGTGTAATGAGACACTAGCTATAAATGACAGATTGATGGTGCTCCTAGTGTAAAAGATACTAGTTGGATTGATAAAAGATAAAATAAATGGATGTCTAAATTTTATTAGTTGCTCATCAGGTGTTTCAATCTTATAAGAGGTTGGAATTTCCTGGGGTTTGAGTCTCGAAAGAATATATAATTTAGTTGAAAGGCCCTAAACCTCATGATGCGCACATGGGTTATTGGGACAGTTTGATCCCTGCTATTTAGTAAAGTTGGATCCAAAGGTGGGATCTAGGCCAGAATCTGGATAGTCCTAGATGGCGGGTACTCGTAAGACTGGCTAGGGTTTGATATGAGTAACTACTAAAATCTGGACTTCTTAGAAAATTTTTATACTCCTTATACTATGATTTTGAATGAAGGCCTTTACTTGTTGATTTTAAAATTGAGTAAGCTTATACTATATATAAATAAGCATTACTATATTTACTTACTGATAAATCTTTATGTGCAAGAATTTAATAACTTTGGAAGTAGTCATATGGTAATGTGTTACATCACTTTCATTTGGAGGGCAATAAACTTCTTACTGGGCATTGTTTTGTTCACCCTATTTTGGGACTTTATTTTTCAGGTTTACACCAAAGCCAAGCTAGAAGGAAGAATGACTAATTATTTGTTTATTTTTTAGAAATCACTTTAAGGTCTATGACTGTAAAACCCCGTTTATTTCTAGGTTTTATGGGAAAAAAAAGAAATTATTATTAATTTATTTCAACAATAAATGTCTACTAATAAGGTGTGGATGTAGGGGTTTTTGGTAGTCGCGCTCGCACTATATCAGAAATACAAGGGTTCGTCGAGCAGTCCAAGCGTATTGCGGAAGGTATAAATAGTTTAAGAATTAGGTTTTTGTTTTTGCCCTGAATACGCGTATAGTAGATTGAAAGGTTGCGGCTGCGGTTTTCGTTTAGGGCTCTTCGAGAGGAGTAGGAGAAGTGCTGTGGGAGAGGCGAGATGGGGAAAACTTACTGTCGGTAAGTTTAGTTGCACTTCAAGAAGTTCGGGAGAGTTGCTTCCCTCGCGAGCAGAACCTCTGTTCGACCAGACCAAGCCGATGGCCGAAAGAGTTTAGGGTTTTCTGGGTTGCTCGTTTACAAGACTTGGGAGCATAGAAAGGTGAGTGGCACTGTTTTAAAACCTGGTTTAGTTTATTCGTGGATTTGGTTTGAATGAATGCATGGTTATTGAATGAATTGTTCTCTGTATTTCTGGGCAAAGACAGTCCGAGGGGATTATGGTACAATAATTTGGGGATAACTTGAAAACATGTTAGATTAAATCCAAAATAGGTTTGAATGTGTTCTGGGGGTATTGGGAGACTAGAGAAGTAGTTACAGACCGGAAAAATCCAGCCAAAGTTGGAGTTTTGGAATTAACAGAGACTTGAAAAACGCAGTGGGTCACCGCTCACTTGGCGCACACTTAGCGCCCACTTGGGAAGTAGGCGCCCAGAAAATTTGACCTGGCGCCAAGCTCGCGCCCACTCAGCGCTCAGCTCGCGCCCACTTAAAACTCTCTCGCCTACCTCGCGCCTTTCTCGCGCCCATTTGGCGCCGAGCTCGCGCCCACTCATCCTCGAGTGAGCGCCAACCCTAATTTTGATGAAATGAGCACTGCTCACTTAGTGCCCACTTCAGGAAGTGAGCACCTAGTTCATTTCCCTGCTGAATCTCAAAAATTAGTAAAACCAAGGGGTTTTTGGATGCTAGAAGGTCTTCAACCACTTACCAAAGTATTTGTTTACAACCTTAGAGATAAAAATTTACTTATGAGAACATTGGAGATAGATCCTTGGATTTCGTAAAAGCTTATGAAGTAGATGTTGGGAAATAATTAGGTGATGTTCGGGGTATCAAAACACTGGGGCTCTATTTTAGTTCTCTTGAATTATACACTATATGGTACTTGATTGAGATTTATTAAACCCTGTTTGATGGTAAGTTTTAAATTATGTTGCAAAGATTATTTACTTGATTTCTGGTGGAGATTTGATGTTCTGGTTAGAACACTTGTGTGAGTTGATGTTCTGGTTGGAACACTTGTGTGAGTGGATGTTCTGGTTGGAACACTTGTGTGAGTTGATGTTCTGGTTGGAACAACGGATGCTGTGTACTAATGCAAAGTTTTAAACGGTTATTTATCGGGTTGGGTTTAGCTTCCCATGGATCCTTGTTAAGCTTAGTAATGTGATGGTATGTGTTTATTGGTGTAATTGCATGGCCTTGTGTGTTGCCACGACCAGTGTAGAGCAGCCAGATACCCTGAGTAGGCCTGGTTGTCAGTGCCGATACCCAGAGTAGGCCGGCATTGGATGACGATACCCTGAGAAGGCCGTCATTTCAGAGTATCCGATACCCTGAGTAGGCCGGAACTGTTTACATGGAGGTGTGGAGTGTCTACTTGGCATGTAAATTAATCAATGTAACCATATGCATGACATTGACCTGGTTTTGTGTCGTTATCGGAATTACGTTGTTATTATCGTTGGTGATTTGTCGAAGCATGTCTTATAACTGTGTTAACTATTTCTGCATGCATGTGTCACTCGCTGAGATATTCGTATCTCATTCCCTCGTTGTTGTTTTGTTTTTCAGATATTCGTGGTGAGGTGCCTACGGGGGTAGATCCGGCTGATACATATAGGTAGGAGGATTATTACTACCAACCTTAGTCCAGCAGGTTGTTTGGCCTTAAACTTGATAAGTTGAATTTGTGAGGATTGAAATAAGGTAGTAAATTTAGGCCCATTTGATGTATTTGATGAGGTCATAACTTGCCTGGATAGGAATGTTTATTTGTGCACTCTGATGTGATATAAAATGCGGTGATTATCCAGCGATCACAATTATTGAGATCCTTAACTAACCCCTAGGAGACGTGTTATATCTTTAATGAAGAACACGGATCCGGGGCGTTACAATGACAGACATTCTATTAGGGATTTTACATTAATTTTTGGTGCTCATCTCAATGGGATTGTACTGAGAACTTTATTTCACATTGGTTAATGTTAGTTAGTTTTGATTCCACTTTATGATTGAAGATGATGAACCTCTTCATTATTTCAGGTTTTTTTTTATTTAAATGATGGAATTGTGGTAGTTTGGTGTTTTTGTAATGTTCTGGTGCGTCACAAGTATACCTTATTGTATATTGTGAGCTCAGGGCATTACAATTCCAATGGTGAATTCTAAGCAACTTGGACATCCCATGGGCCTCCTCCAAGCCCAAAGGATCCTCTTTAAAAACCTAAACCAACGAAATAAATAATCTTGCATCATTAAATCACATCCAAACTAAATAAACCAAATCCAAAAGGGGGTTATCCAATGTAAACCCCAAACGGGACTTGGGCTTATTTTAAACCCAAATTGGCATACCAGTGGGCCTTCCAATGGGGCCAACATATCAAACCCACATCATCTTTAAAATAAAAGGGAAATTTACACAAACACCCCCTGAGGTTTGGGAAAGTGTTACGAACACCCCCTGTGGTTCAAAAGCGATCACTTACTACCCCCGTAGTTTCAAAAAGCGTCGCCTACACCCCCTACCGTTACTTTGGTCACAAACGGCGTTGTGTATTTTGTTCAAATGGCGAAAATGCCTCTCATTTAAAACCCCTTCTCTTCGTTATCTCTCTCTCCACGATCGAAGACAACCCATTCTCCAAGCCCTAAATCTCCCTTCGTTCTCATTTCTCCAAGAACAGAAGAAGCCCTAAGATGAAGAAAACTGAAGACGAAGTAACCTGAAGACAAAAAGCCCTAATCTCCCTTCGTGCGTCCCTATTGTGCGCACCCGATTTCGGTCGCACGACGAGGCGCACGCAAAACGATGCGTGCCTCGGGTTTTTGTTTGGAGTCGCCACTGCCTGATGGGGTGCAGGCAGACACCTGGGTGCCTAAGTTCTTCTACTAAGGCTTTTGGTCTGCGGCTTTGAGATTCTAAGTAGGGGCTCGGTTGCGGTTTGGGGAAGTCCGTAGACACCCCAGTCCACCCTATCAAGTGACGGGTCCCATAGGTTTCCTTGGTTTGAGTCAACTTTGGTCTCTCACTCACCCGATTCCTATTCCAGCATGCAATTTTGATTAAGTCTGGCGGGACCGCCAAAGTGGTGTGGGTCCCTTTACTTGATTTTATCTTTTTAATTAAGATGATCTGGGCCTGGTGGGGTGGGCCCCGTTGGAAGGCCCACGGTATCCCTTGGTGGGCCAAGTGTGGTCCTTTGGACTTTGGTTCAATTTGAATTGATTTTCTTTTGGAGTTCAAGTTGGATTAGTTAAGTGGATTTCATGCCAAAAAGTGGGCTGGAATTGCTTTGTGGGCCCCTGGGTGGGCCTCGGCCTAGTTGCCAAATGGTTTTGATTATCTTGCTTATCTGTGCCAAAATGGCCAAGTGTTGGGCTTGGGGCCTTTTACCTGGGCTTGGGCTTGAAAGCCCAAGGCTTCTTGAGTTAGGGTTTTGAAACCCTAACCTTGGTTGGTTAATGGGCTTGGTGGGCCCGATAGGCCTTGCTCATGGTCTCGGCCAAACCACATCCTACTTTAATCATGCATGGCCCAATTAGGGCTTGGGTGGGCCTCAAGTGGTCTGGCCCACTCAAATCTTTTATTATCTTAGTTAAGCAAAATGAATTGGTCGAGCTTGGTGGGCCCCGTTGGAAGGCCCACTGGAAACCAAGTTGGACCAAGGGTCCAAGCCCCATGTTGGGTTTCCGGGTGACCCGGAAACCCTATTGGTTCATCCGGTTCGGAAATAAAACCCACATTTAGCAATAATCACATAAGAAAATACACAAGATTGACACTCTATCAAGAGAAAATTGGCTCATTGTGCTGGGTCCAAGGGGAGGTACCCAGGGGCCCTGTGGGCGAAGCGAAGTGGAGCCCACGAGCTGGGGTACCTCCCCGCACCAAGGAATTAGTTGGATGCGCAGTGAACAAAGGGGGTGGGGGTGCGGGGGGCGAAGCCCCCCGCGGTACAGTAAAGGGCATTTTTGGAAATTTTCAAAAAATATATCAATTCGGCAGGCTTTTAGGGGTATGCGCCGACCTCGGGCACTAGGCGCGAGGTCGGCGTGGGCCGGGCGGACCAAAAAACCCGCTAAGCGCGAAAAAACGCTCGCGCGAAGTTCGCGCGAACTGAGCGCGAGCTTCGCACGAAGTGTTCGCGCGAGCTTCGCACGAATTGTTCGCGCGAGCTTCGCGCGAATTGTTCGCCCGAGCTTCGCACGAGTTTCGCGCAAGCTTCGCACGAGTTTCGCGCGAGCTTCGCGCGAGCTCGGGGGTGTAGACACCCCAAATTGCACTGCCAAATGAGAAAATAATAAAAACCTGTAATTAAAGCTTAAAACAGGTCAAAAAGGCCTAAAAATAGAATGAACAGGCTTTGCCCGTATTTTCTTCACGGGCTCATCTCGCCCGACAATTATCTACGGGCAGGCGCGCCCGTAGTACCAATACGGTCACCATTGGACCGTAAATCATTTACGGGCATTAAAGACACGTGCGAGTTTTGTCCTTCTCTCGATTTCCGAGCTTTATTTGAAGTCCAATATATCTTTAAACGAGCGAATTAAGTGTTTTATTCGCTGAGGCTACCTTGGTTGGCTATGGATGGGCATTATCTCTGTATTTCACTCTATCCTAAAGACCAGGCTATATCTTTCTGGACCAACCATGCCCCTGGATGTGTCTATAAATAGAGGCTCATTCCTCAAGCTAAGGGCCACGAAATTTTGAGTCCAAGGAATTCTAAGAAGCTCTAAGAGAAGAATCCCTGCTGCTCTGCCTGCTCAATCCAGGTAAGTCCCCTATCCCTTTTTATTTTCTGTCTTCAATTCTAGAAGTAATAGGATCATCTCTATTGCTGTAGAATAAGGCCATATCTGTTTTTGTCTTCCTAAACCTGCCTCCAAGTACCTCAAGGGGCTCTCTAGCCGTAAAACGTGAAGAGAGAACTAGGGGAAAGGGGAACAGGTGGATCCCTAGAATAGAACCCCATATCTGTTTTTTTCCTTTTTCTAGAATAAAGCCTGTGATTGTGTTTGTATAACCAAACCTATCTCTAAGTACCTCAAGAGTCTCTCTAACCGTAAAACGTGAAGAGAGAACTAGGGGAAAAGGGGGACAGGTGGATCCGTAGGGTAGACCCCCATGTGCTCAAATCTGTGAGATATGGCTGTTTTAAATATCCTGATCATGTTTTAATGCTTTTTATGATATATCTGAATGAATCACATGAATCTATGATGTTTATAGCATGAGATCCCCACTTTTCGCTAAAATTTAGATTTTTGCCACTTTTGCACCTACAGCACTGTTTTCGTGAATTTTGTGATTTTAGGCTATGATCTTGGATCTATCATGATCAATATGATAGATCTGAATCCAGAAGCCTGAAAATAAATTCTAGGGTTTCATGATATGGTTTTTAAAATTGTTTTTCATTATTGAGAGAAGACCCTACGGTCTCAGTTCTCCCCTTTTGGTGTTTTTCATCAACGTGGGTATTTTTGGTTTTGATTTTCAGATTTAATGTGAAATTTGGGCTTTGTCTATGTCCTGGACTATTCAAGTTCAATTTTGAAATATTTTATAAAAATCATATTTTTCTAGATTTCTAGAATTTGACTTGAAGCCAGATTTTTGGATTTTTCACTTTAAAATTGATTTTATTCGATTTTATCTCAAATTTGTTTTGATCATGAAACCCTAGGAATGGTATGATCATGTTTGAAAGTTCTGGATCAATCAGACTATTCATATGAAAAAACCATATATTTTTGCATTTTTTGTGATTTTCCTGATTTTTATAGCAAGCTTTTTTCTTTATTTTAACATGAACAAAAACCTGGCAACCACTTTATGTGGATGAATAGGGGTGCCTAACACCTTCCCCTGTTCATAACTTAATCCCCTTACCCATCTCTGGTTGTTTTTTTTAGGAGGGATATTTTGCCCTAAAAATTGCCTTTTGTGCTTATTTAATATTTTGGTGTCCATTCACACCTAGATTGAATGGTGGCGACTCTTTTTTTATTTAATCCCGTGGGATGATTGAGGAAATCATTAGATTGATTTTTTCCCATGTCTCACAACTGGCGACTCTGCTGGGGAATTATGGATTTGAGCCTTTTGGTGTTTGTTCATGTTTTTGTTTTTTTTGATTTGCTTGCTATTTTGTGTTCTTAAGCATGTTGAGTATATTTTAAATCTGAATTATTGCTTAGGAATTCATGGGGGTAGAAACATGCTTAATTCTGATTTATAGGATTGTTTCTAGAAACATGCGTAGGGGAGGTTTATTTTGATAAACCATGCTTATTTCTTGCTGTATTTTAATGTGCATGTTCTAATTTTCAGCATGCTTTCTATGGGGTATTTTGGATATATAATATGAGCATATGTTGACATGATTTGGATGATTTTTATGAGCATGTTTAGGTGTTATAGGATTGCTTGTTTACTTATGTTTACTTGCTTAAATATGCTTTCCTATTATGCCTTGGTTTGTTTATGCATGGCTGCGAAAAGAGTGGCAAGGGTTTGGGACGTTGTGAATGCACCCTATTTTTACAATGCACTGTGCACCTTTTATTTTTACACAGCCTACCCTTAACCTATAGGAAGTTGAACCCGAATGTGTGTAGCTTGGCGCAACGAGGTCGATACTTCGGAAAGCGAAAGTGAAAACATTCACCTTAGAACTTTGAGCTAATGATGTGATGATAACGTGGATCTGGGATTCTGGTCATCACTAGGCTTGAGTGCTAAGTTGCCATTAAGCCAAAACCCAAAACCCCTACGCTTGAAGGTGGAGTTACACGTTTTTGGCTAAAGTATACAATTACGTGGGAATATGGGTTTGTATGATTGTGGGAAGGCCGTGTGCATGGCTTACAAACCAGGGCATAATGCGGATGCCATATTGAAGGTAAACAAGGTAATCCTATTGTTTTGCATTATTTTCATGTCATAGGGGTGTCATGGTGCCCATTGATTCGGGATAAAATTGGTCCCAAAATTTACATGTTTTTAAAATTGGTACAGCCCATAGGAAGAGTCTCTAACTCTGTTTAGAATCAATCCTACCCAATGTTCATACAAGAGGCAACAAAAGGGTACCAAATTCTTGAGTATGGTGTCAATTCGGAGGGTACATGTGCCCTCCCAAGCATGTGTTTTTACAAATAGGCCAAGCTCCACTCTGGGACAGTTTAGGAGCTCTGTACTGGGTGAACCGTATGTTTGGATGAGCAATTAAAGTGATCAAACCACTAAAAACTGGAAAAATATAACAGGGTTCCGTAAAACCGCATTTAGTACACGGGCTGGGCTTGCCCGTATTGGTTATACGGGCTAGGCTCGCCCGTGTTTTCCATACGGTTACGGCAGGCTCGTAATTTGAATACGGGCAGGGCTGGACCGTACTGTGTATACGGTTTTCTCGGAATATTCAACTTTAATCAGTTTTTCCCACTAAAATATTCTTTTAACTTTAAATAATGATAAAGGGAAACAAGTTTGAATAAAATGCTTCAAAAAAAAACAACAAAAAACAAAAAACAAACAAATAAAATAATTAAAAGAAAAAAAATGCGAGAGAAAGATTCCTTGGGCTTCTGCAAGCCTTTGAATTTCAGACTTTTTCAAAACTCCTGGGCCTCTGAAAGCCTTTGAATTTCAAATTTTTCAAAAAATTCCTCGGGCCTCTGAAAGCCTTTGAATTTCAGACTTTTTCAAAACTCCTGGGCCTCTGAAAGCCTTTGAATTTCAGATTTTTCAAAAATCCGGGGCCTCTGAAAGCCTTTGAATTTCAGACTTTCATCAAAACATCCCTGGGCCTCTGAAAGCCTTTGAATTTCAGATTTTTCAAAAAAAACCTCAGGCTTCTGAAAGCTTTTGAATTTCAGATTTTTCAAAAAATCCTTGGGCCTCTGAAAGCCTTTGAATTTCAGAACTTTTGGGCCTCTGAAAGCCTTTGAATTTCAGACTTTCATCAAAAATCCCGGGCCTCTGAAAGCCTTTGAATTTCAGACTTTCATCAAACTTCTGGGCCTCTGAAAGCCTCTGAATTTCAGACCTTTTCCAAAAATATCCCTGGGCCTCTGAAAGCCTCTGAATTTCAGATCTTTTTCAAAACCCCCCCCCCCCCCCCCGGGCCTCTGAAAGCCTTTGAATTTCAGATCTTTCTCTCTTTTGTGGGACCTGTTGGAAGCCCTAGAATATTCCAACAATTCAAAAAAACAAAAAACAAAAAACAAAAAACAAAAAAAAAACAAAAAAAAAACAAAAAAAACAAAAAAAAGAAAGAAGAAGCAAATAAAGAAAAGAAACAAATCCAAACTCGTGTTCACCCAGCTTGCACATAGGCATTCCTAGACATGTGAATGAGATTAAATTGGCACTGATATTTTCTTTATTTATCCAGGTACCAATACACTTGCAATCATAGCTCCTGTAACCAGATCAAGAGCTCGAGCCATGAATCCCGTTGAAGATGAAGTTGATGCTCCTCATCCAGATGTTGTTCTACTCCAAGAGCAAGTGGCAGGACTAGCCCGAATGCTAGAGAACATACTGTCAGTACAGGCCCAACAAGTGCAGGCCCAACAAATGCAGGCTCAGAACCAGGCATCCACATCCAACCCTGCACCTCCACCCCAAGTCAACGTCCCACCTCCAGTGCAACCGACTCCTGAACCCGTCTATGAACCCACCCCTGAACCTATACTGACCAGGGATGAGACAGCTGAGTCAAACAAGGCTAAGGAAAAGGAAAGGATAAGGGAAGAGGTTGAAAGAAAGTTCATGCATAAGCTAGAAATGATCCAAGATGAACTTAGGGAAGTCAAAGGGGTAAACAACTTTGGAGGCACCAATTTTGAAGACCTGTGCCTATACCCCAATGTTAACCTGCCAGCCAAGTTTAAGTGCCCAGACTTGGACAAGTATGATGGCACTGGTTGCCCCATGAGCCACCTAAAGTTGTATTGCGGTGCCCTATGCCAGTTCGGGCAGGATGAGGGTATCTTGATCCAACTTTTCCAAAGGAGCCTGACGGGAACCGCATTAAGATGGTTCGCCACTCTGGACCATGGAAAGATCAAAAGATGGAAGGACCTAGCCGATGCCTTCCTGGCTCAATACCGGTTCAATTCAGAGATCATGCCAGATAGGTACGACGTCATGAGAATGAGCAAAGGAAGGGAAGAGACTGTAAGGCAATACGCCAAGAGATGGAGGGAGACAGCCTCTCAGGTCAGGCCACCCATGCTAGAACAGGAAATGATTTCTACTTTCATAAGCACTCTGGGTCAACCATTCTACAGCCACTTGGTGGGTCAGACCACCACTAATTTTGCAGCTTTGGTACAAGTGGCCGACCGAATTGAGGACGGAATAAGATCAGGTAAGATAATTGACCACTCTGCCATGGTTAGTCAGCAAGACCCTAATCAAAAGAAAGGAAGCGGGATAAAAAAGAATGGGAACAAGAAGGAGGGGGAGGTAAACATGGTACAGCCACCATCCGGCCCTAACAAGCCCATACAAATCAACGTACCTGCACCTTTTCCTACCCCACCGGCGTCATCCTCCCAGGCCCCCATGAGGGTTAATGTTCCAGCAGCATCTTCAGACCAAAAAAGGGTTTTTACTAAGGAGGAAAAGGATGCCTATTTTGCAGCAAGGAGAAATAGGGTTTTTACCCCTATTCCAATGACTCCCTCTCAATTGCTGCCCACTTTATTGCAAGGAGGGTATATCACCTTAAGAGAACCTAATCCAAATGCATCCAAGGGGAGAAATTTTGACCCCTCCACCACTTGTGATTACCATATGGGTGCACCTGGGCACCCTACAGACAAGTGCTGGCCTTTGAAACATGCCATTCAGGATTTACTAAACCAGAATACCCTGTCTTTCAACACAGGGGCTTCCAATCCTCCAAAAACCGATATTGGACAAAACCCACTGCCTCAGCATCACGGGGCAGGCCCATCTAATGTCATAGGAGTCATCTCTTTTGACAAAATAACCTTTGACCCATCTCAATTAATTGCTCCCATAGGGACAACGGTCAAAGTATATTTTGACAGGAGAAGTGAAGGCAAAGAAATAAATATGATTTCAAAGGGGAATGATAGTGCTGCAAAGAACATTAGCTCATCTTTGGACCGGGTCTCATCCCTCATGGCCCAGATGAACATCGCCAAGCCACCTTTGGTCATTAATTACAATCCATCCACTTTTACTCCGCCCGTTCAGTCTAAGCCACCATTGGTCATAAATTGTGACCCCTTTAGTGCCTCAGTCACTTCTGCAAACCCCCAACCAAAACAACTTCCTCCGTTGGTTGTTAATAGTCCTATTACTCAGACTTCCATCGCCAAGCTCAAACTTCCCCCATTGGTGGTGAATGTCCCCAAGCCTTCCTACTCTGAATCGGCTGTACCATGGAACTACAGTGAAGCATTTACTACTACATGCCCTGCAGCTGAAAGCAAGGAAGAAGTGAACCTCATGATGAGGTCAGGAAAATGTGTAGGGGTGGAAGAAAAACAAAAAGAGACAGAGAAAGAAAAGAAAGAAGAAAAAAAAATAAAGGAAAGGCCAAGGTAGGGGAAGAAGCCCCTCAGGTAACTAACAGTGAGGCTGCTGACCTCATCAAGGTAATAAAAAAGAGTGAGTTCAATGTCATTGAGCAGTTGAACAAAGTCCCTGCCCAGATCTCAATACAGGGCCTATTGTTAAATTCTGAAAAACATAGGGACTCCTTGTTAAGGATACTCCAGGGGGCCCATGTGCCTAAAAACATTGAACCAGACCAACTAGGCCGGATGGTTGGTCAAATTTTATCCCATAATGTCATAACTTTTTCAGAGACTGAAATCAGTCCAGCAAGGTACCATCATGTTGACCCATTGCATATTGCTGTGCTCAGTAAGGGTTGCATGATAGCCCGGGTCTTGATTGATAATGGGTCAGCCCTCAATGTCTGCCCTTTAGTAACCTTTGTTAAGCTCAATCTGGAGCGAAACAAAATAAAACAAAACGGAAGAATTATAAGAGCATTTGACAGCTCTAAAACACACTCCCTATGGGAGGTTGAACTGCTGGTCACAATTGGACCGTATATTTTCAACATCACATTTGAAGTGATGGATATACCGGCAGCCTTCAACCTACTCCTAGGAAGGCCGTGGATTCATACAGCTAGGGCTATACCATCTACCCTCCACCAAAGAGTCAAGTACATTAGAGGGCAAAAGGTGATTACCGTCCTGGCCGAAAACTTGGTTCCCCCCATGTGGTCCCCTGATGTACCCTGTATTAACACGGAAATGACAGCAGATAAGATGGCATTTCACTCTTTTCAATTTGAAGCTATGAATTATATACCTGGGGGGTATCAGCAAAAAGAAGGAAAATTGACCTGTGCTGAAAAAATGGTCAAAAATGTATTAGAAAAGTACCATTTTCACCCTGGAAAAGGTCTGGGGGTTAACCTATAAGGAAGGATAGAACCAGTACAGGTTAAGAAGAGGGTTCACAGAGCAGGATTGGGGTCCAAGCCAAGGAAATGGAGAAGACAGGGGCAGATAGAGGCTATGAAATTCCCGCACATCAGGGAAACTTTTCCTAAGCGGTCTCACATGATTCAGCTGTCTCCTCCTGAGGATCAGTCCAAACCTCCATACTACAATGTCAACCCATTCCAGAAGCCCAAACCCTCCACAATACAACCATATGTTCCACCTCCTCCTCCACAAACATCTGGTGGGCCTGGGCCACAAGCAGAACAGGAACAGGACTTTTCTGAGGACGTAGGGGCATTCTTTGCCATGACAGAAGGCAACCAAGAAAAAGTAGCAGAGGAGCTACCTTTTATTGATTGGGCTGCAGTAGAAGTTCTATCTGGAACTGGCCCTACAGAAGAAACAGGCGATGCAACTCACCCAGTACTGGTGATCTCAGATGCAGACCCTGAGCTTGAGGAGCAGGCTTGTATCCCTGCCCCAGATTCTTTCATTCTGAATAATTGGGAGGAAACTCCCCTTACTTTTGAAGCCGCGTTTGTTTGGCAAACAGACATGGCTTCCAAAAAAAAACTCCATTAGTGGAATGCCCTTTTCCTGAAGGTTTTAATGAGCCTTCGTCTTCAGGGAAAGATTTTGTAGAAGGCTCTCAAAAAACACAAAAAGATTTTTCAATTTTTTCTAGAAAAGATAAAGTTTTCAAAAAGGTCCAAACCATTTATGAACCATATAAGCAAACGGAATTGGATCAGGATGAGTATGACTTCGACCTTGAGCTCGACTTTGACCTAATGGGGGTTGAAGAAGAGACCGAGGACGAAGAAGACGACGTTCCAAAAGAAATCACATATCAATTAGAGCGTCATGAAAAGGGGGTCCAACCCAATATCGAAGAGACCATATCAATCAACCTATGGACCGAAGATGACCCAAAAATAGTGAAGATTGGGGTATGTCTATCTGAGGTACAGCGGGATGAAATGATACGATTTTTGGCTGATTATGAAGATGTGTTTGCATGGTCGTATCGGGATATGCCAGGGTTAGACACATATATGGTGGTACACAGGCTACCTATTCTACCAGACTCTAAGCCAGTTAAGCAGAAACTGAGAAGGTTAAAACCTGAATGGACGCTAAAGGTCAAAGATGAAGTGGTTAAACAATTCCAAGCCGGATTCTTAGCAGTTTCCACATACCCCGAATGGCTTGCAAATATAGTGCTAGTGCCAAAGAAGGATGGAAAGGTCAGAATGTGCGTAGATTATAGAGATTTGAATAAGGCAAGTCCAAAGGATGATTTTCCACTTCCACACATAGACATCTTGGTGGATAACACCGCTGTACATAGCCTGTTCTCATTCATGGACGGGTTTTCTGGGTACAATCAGATTAAGATGGCTAAGGAAGACCAAGAGAAGACAGCCTTTATCACCCCTTGGGGTACCTTCCACTACACTGTCATGCCATTTGGACTTAAGAACGCTAGGGCAACCTACCAGAGGGCCATGACAGCCTTATTCCATGATATGATCCATAAGGAGATGGAGGTCTATGTGGATGATATGATAGCCAAATCATGTGAAGAAGAAGACCACTTGATCAACTTGAAGAAGGTATTTGACCGGCTTAGGAAATACAGTCTAAGGCTTAACCCTGCGAAATGTGTCTTTGGGGCTACATCAGGAAAATTGTTGGGCTTTATAGTAAGCAGAAGGGGAATTGAGATTGACCCAGCTAAAGCTAAAGCCATCATAGAAATGCCATCACCTAGAACCGAGAGGGAAGTTCGGGGTTTTCTTGGAAGGATCCAGTACATAAGCCGGTTCATAGCACAGCTCATCGCTATCTGTGAACCAATTTTCAAACTTCTAAGAAAGAATAACCCGACAGTCTGGAATAATGATTGCCAAGAAGCCTTTGACACAATAAAAGAGTATTTATTGAACCCACCTGTGCTAGTGCCACCAACTCCAGGAAGACCACTAATTCTATACTTGTCTGTTTTGGAGACATCAATGGGGTGTGTCTTAGGACAGCATGACGATACAGGCAGAAAGGAGAGGGCGATTTACTACCTGAGTAAGAAATTTACAGAGTATGAAGCAAAATATTCCCCTCTAGAAAAGACTTGTTGTGCTTTAGTGTGGGCAACTCAGAGACTGAGGCATTATTTCCTTAGTCATTCCACCTTACTGATATCCCGTATGGACCCTTTGAAGTATCTATTTGAGAAACCGGCTTTAACTGGCAGAACAGCAAAGTGGCAGTTGTTACTCTCTGAATTTGACCTCACCTATATCACATAGAAGACCATTAAGGGTCAAGCCATTGCAGATCACTTGGCTGCACACCCTTTACCAGAATACCAACCCTTAAAGACCAACTTCCCTGATGAGGCAATCCTGTTTGCTGAAGAGGAAGAAGGTGAAAGCTCATGGCAAATATTTTTCGATGGGGCCACCAATATGAATGGAAATGGAATAGGGGCTGTGTTGATCAAGCCAGATGGGGCACATATCCCAATCGCAGTGAAGTTAAGGTTCCAATGCACGAACAATATAGCAGAGTATGAAGCATGCATAATTGGGTTGCAAGCAGCCTTAGATCATGAAGTAGAGGAACTTGACGTATATGGGGATTCGAGTCTTATCATCTTCCAAACAACTGGTGAATGGAAAACCAAGGATCACAAATTGATCCCCTATCACCAGTATTTGGAAGAAATAAGCACCAAGTTTACTCGAATTTCCTTCAATTATATGCCAAGGGCCAAAAACCAGTTTGCGGATGCTCTAGCAACATTGGCTTCAATGGTCAGTATGCCAGAAGGTGTTGATATTAGACCATTGGAAAATGAAGTCAGGGTTGAACCAGCCTACTGCCTTGTTCTAGAAGAAACCCCAGAAGAAGAAGTACCATGGTTTCAAGACATTAAGAACTTCCTAAATGATCGGAGCTTGCCAGAAAATGTCACCTCTACAGAAAAAAGAACAATACAGAGGTTGGCAGGACAGTTCTTACTAAGTGGTGGTCAGTTGTACAAAAGATCACACAATGATATACTACTAAGATGTGTTGCAAAGACTGAGTCAGAAAGGATAGTTGAAACGGTACATGGAGGAGTGTGTGGACCCCATATGAATGGGCATATGCTTGCCAAGAAGATTCTGCGATTGGGATATTACTGGTCAACTATGGAGCATGATTGCTATATGCACGTTAAAAGATGTCATTTATGCCAAGTGTACGCGGATAACAAGAATGCACCCCCAAGTGAATTACACAGTATGACATCTCCGTGGCCTTTTTCTATGTGGGGTATAGATGTCATTGGAATGATCTCTCCAAAGGCATCAAATGGACACAGGTTTATACTTGTAGCAATTGATTACTTCACCAAGTGGGTAGAGGCAGCTTCATATGCAAACATTACGAGTAGCCATGTTCTTAAGTTTTTGAAGCACAACATCATTTGCCGCTATGGTTTGCCAAGTGCCATAGTAACAGACAATGCTTCAAACCTTAAGAACAAAGACATGAGGAAGATGTGTGAACAATTTCAGATTACCCACCACAAGTCAGCGCCTTACAGACCAAAAATGAATGGGGCAGTGGAAGCAGCGAATAAGAATATAAAGAAGATTATTCAAAATATGGTAGTGAGTTTTAAAGATTGGCATGAAATGCTGCCACTCGCTCTACATGCTTACAGAACCTCGATCCGGACTTCTACAGGGGCAACCCCATACTCCTTAGTCTATGGAATGGAAGCAGTTTTACCAGTGGAAGTGGAAATACCTTCACTAAGAGTGCTAATGGAAGCTGAATTAGAAGAAGCTGAATGGATACAGTCTAGACATGATCAACTCAATTTAATAGAAGAAAAGCGTCTGAAGGCGCTTAGTCATGGCCAATTATATCGGAAGAGGATGGCCAGGGCTTACAATAAGAAGGTAAAGCCCATAACTTTCCAAGAAGGAAATTTGGTATTAAAAAAGATTTTACCCTTTTTGGAGGATACTCGTGGAAAGTTCAAACCAAATTGGGAAGGACCTTATATAGTCAAGAAGGTCCTATCAGGGGGTGCTCTCATCTTAACAGAAATGGATGGGAAGGATTTTCCTGAGCCAATTAACTCTGATGCAGTAAAGAGATATTTTCCATGAATGAATATTACTAGGAAATGATCTGAGGCCATTGTTCCTTATATCCCAAAATCTGAATCCCTAGTCAAACCAATTTGAGCCTGTTCGTCTTTTTTGTTAAACCCAAACTGGACTTACAGCCTTATACTGGAGCAAAGCCAATAAGGGCAAGGCCAATAGGGGCAAAAAGAAAAAATTTGAGAAAAAAGAGAGAAAAGAAAAAAATATATAAGGGCAAATGAAAGCCAAATACAAAAAAAGAAGAATGGGATCGAGTTCACCATGACTGTAAGTCCAGTTGACCCATTTTTTACACTTAGAAAATTTTGAGCCTTTAATACCTTTTCTTTCATTAACCAAGCCTAGCCTTTGTTTCGTCCTATTATTAAGCCCTCGGTGATTTTAGTATATTCATTCAACTTTCAGAGTAAGATTGGTGATGACGGAATACAGAGGCCAACCCTAGTGAAAACCGTAATTGGCACTAGGGGCAAGAAAAAAAAAAGAAAAAAAAAAGAAAGAAAAAAGAAAAAAATCAAAGGTTGAGTTGATCATGTGATCTAAAATTAATCAGCATGAGCAGTGGAAACTGAGCAGATTAGCAGGGTTCATCATGAAGGTAGAATCATTAGGGGATGATTCTAAAGGTCACGGGGTAGACAAATTTGGTCTCTCCCTATTGCTTGGACTACCCTTTTCATTATTCAACCTGATTTTAATTCCTTTAATTATATGTGATTAAGTGTTTTGGATCAGCTTTCAACAAAAAAAAACTATACTTTGGCCAGTGATGAGAAATCAAATACTTTTTCATAAAACTTCTGTTTTTATAAGCATCTGAGAATTCTGAGGCCAATAATATAAAACCTATTTTTGAATTAAATCTAATATCTTTCCACCAATGGAGTTTGCTTTTGTGTAAAAGTATGGAAAAAAAATGAAAGAAAAAAAAAGATGAAAGAATCTAATCCCTACTCCCTAACTGCTCCTCAAGCTCCCTAATCCTAGCTGCCTGAGTTGCAATGATTCCAGAAGCACCCTCTGCATCAGGATCACTCAAAAAGGAGATGACCTCATCTGAAAAAGAAAGCTTGCTCTTCAACGCCCTAAGGTCAGCCAAGGAATCCTGATACTTCTTCCGCATCACTCGGACTTCAAAGCGAAGAGCCTGCCTTTGTTCTTCAAGTTTCTTCTCCATGGCAATGCGGCCAGACTTCTGCTCTTCAAGCTGCCTCTCCAGAACAAGGACTTTTATCCTAAGTTCTTGAGCCTCCCGTACCCATATTTGTTGAAGCCGTTTATGGGTTGCCCTTTCTGACTCCAGAATATCTTCATAGGTAGGAGGAAGAACTGTAGGAGGATCCTCTGGTACTGGGGCATGACTCTGCACCTGCTCTTTGATCCAGAAATAATAGTCCTTCACATGGGACTCAGAAAAGACTGGACCCCGCAGAAAGCAAACATAGGACCACTCTTTCATTAATTGAGCATTTAGCCCCATGGTGGCTGATGTAAGTGGCCCTATAAAGCTCTCATAACCAGTGGGGATCATAATTCCCTGGGTCGCTCCAAATTGCCGAAGAACCCTCAAAGGAAGATAGAGAACAGCAGATTTCAAGCCTACTAGGGCCAGAAAGGTTTTATCCCTAAAGCTAATCACCGTCTCTGGAGTAGGCTGATAAGTGCCAGGTCATCTCACTTGATCATCCTGGAGAGTACCCAAGAAAGCGAATCAGCCTTGCTTGCCACCTTGGATGTTAGGACATCCCCTATTGCTCATCAAAACAGGAACTTTCAATCTTGGAAAGAAGCGGCGAGTTATTTCTTCAACCTGGCTAAGATGGTCAAGCAACCAAAGCTGCAGAAAAAGGGAGCATTTCAATTTATTTCCAAAAAGAAAAAAAAAGAAAAAAGAAAGAAAAAGAAAAAAAAAGAAAAAGAGAGAAAGAAAAAAAAAAAAAGAGAGAAAGAAAAAAGAAAAGAAGAAGAAGCAGAAAAAAAAGAAGAAAGGAAAGGAAGAATAAAAAGAAAAAAAATAAAATAAAATAAAAAAATATATGCATATTTTTACCTGTAGGATAGGGGCGCAGGCAAGGAAGCGCTTCTTCTTCCTGAAATAACAGTCAGTAAGGGCCTGATATATCTCTGCTAGGATCATAGGGGCCAACCTCTCGCGTTCCCTAACTTGACAGATAACTGAGATGAGAGCCAAGTCAACCTGGTCATCACCCCGTGGAAAAAGCAGCTGATTGACCACTACCAGGGTCAATGCATTAAACCTAGAGTCCTTGTCATTACTCCTCAGAAGTTTTTCAGTCAAAAAGGTCTTGGACAAGGTCAATAGTGCATCAGAATTTCCTAAGTCCTTCTTCCCTATACCCAAAAAGGTGGAAGCCTCTTTTTTATAACTAAGCTTTAGGGGTGGATTCACAACTTTTTCAGAAAATCTTAGGCCAAGGATGGTTTCAATTTCTTCTATGGTGGGAGTCATCTCTTTATCATCAAAACGGAAGAGATTCAGCTCAGGTACCCAGTGGCCAATCAAAGCTTCAATGATTTCCCACTTAAAGGGAATTTTAGGGATGTGTAGGATGTGCCCTAAGTGGATGGAATCCCAACGAATCTCCTCATCAAGGGTCATGGAGTTAACCCATCTATCATAAAAGGAATCCACAATATTGTACCTGGTAAGATTAGGAGGTTTTGATCTAACAGGTGGTCTTGCAGGAGGAGATTCAACGGCAGGAGAAAGCGGCGTAGGGGAAGCCATGGAAGCGCCAAAGAAGCCAAGGAAAGCGAGAAAAGACGTGCTCAGGGAGTTTTCCAACCAATAAAAGTGTCACAATGACGTTCCCTAGGAGTTTATATAGAAAAAATCGTAAGGCAGTAAATTCCGTAATTATACTACGGGCAAAGCGCGCCCGTATAGCAATTACGGACACGCCTGACCGTGAAAACTTCACGGGCAAAGTACGCCCGTAGTAATTTTACGGGCACAGCTTGCTCGTAGTATAAGTACGGTTCCTTCGAAAAAAATGCAAAAAAGTGGGAAGTTTTAATTTCTTTGTTTCCCTAAGCCTCACCTGTCCCTGTTTTAACATTCATCAGATAATAAATACTGAAAATAAAGAAGAAAAGAACACAAATGGAAATAAATCAAACTTCTTTTATATATATGAATGTTTACATCACTTTTGTCAAAAAATACAAATATACATAGAAGAATCCTAATCTAATGGCCATGCAGGTCCGCCCCTACGGCCACGGCCTCGTCCTCTGCTTCGACCTCGGCCTGAAGATCGCCTGCGCTCAAAGACATGCCCCACAACATTGCGGGCCGTGCTACGAGTCATCCTGCTCAAAACAGACTGAATATCATGCCACATATATAAAGGCACAAGGCCAGCAGTGGGATGATCAGGAGGGACGTACCCTGAAGTATCTACATATCCCGTAGAATCGGGATCAGAATCTGTATGGGAAGAATCCGCAGAAGGATCCACAGCAGCATGCGTCACCTCAGCATCCTCCATATCAGGACTAGCAAGAGCAGAGGTCCCAGGTGCATCAGCATCAACCCCAGGCTCTACAGGATCAGCTGTAGCCTCCTCCATCACCGCAGTCTCCACGGTAGGCTCTACCACAGCGGCGTCCATAGCCGAATCCATATCTACATCAGCAAATGCAGTAGGAGCAGTCTCAGCTACTGGGGCAGACTCTGGCAAGTCCTCAGCAGCAGGTACAATATCAGCCTCGACCTCGGGCTCTGCTGCAGGAACCTCCACTGGACTGGGAGACGTCACGAACTCCACCCGTGCCACAGAAAACACCTCATCCCGGAAATGCATAGGCACGGGTGAAGCAGGTGAAGAGGGGCCAGCTGTGTACTCCTGAAACTAAGAGAAAAATTCAGTCAGAACAAGACAAACAAATACAAAAGCAGGAATGGAAATAAAAAGAAGAAATTAACCTGGTCCTGTGCATCAGATGGACCCTCTTGGCCCTGGGCTCTGGCTAACTGCCCCCGGAGATCTGAAATAGTGATATAAAGGGCGTCCCGCTCAGCGATCGCTGCATCGCGCTGACGCTCTAAATCCGCATAGCGAGACCTGATCTCTGCCAACTGAGCCTCCTGAAATAGCAAAGAAAGAAGTCAGAAAAATGCTAATGAAATAGAAATAGAAGATCACAAAAGAAGAAAGCATACCGTAGTGTCATAGGACCTAATCACTACCCCTCCTATCTCCGTGACTCCGCCACGGACAGGCATGGGTGACATGAGGCACCCAACTGAAGCTCGCCTGAACCAGGCATCATAGTCACCCTCCTCTAATAATGTCTCTGCCTCAGTCCAATCTAAGAACTGGGCAGGATCAACAGGCATAGGAGGATAGAAAGGAGTAGTATCTGGCGGGATGGCAGAAATCCGCGGCTCTCCCACATGCTGAAAGAAGAAGCGCTCGCCGCAATACCAGATGCTGCCCAGCTGACCAATAAAGAACTGGTATCTCTGTCGTCTCTGGTCAGGGACAAATGCATCATCTCTGGCTGCCTGCAGGGCCAGCACCTCATGAATGTCCTCCATCCTGGGGACAAATAGCTGAAAAACAGAACAAGACATCAGATATGCGATCCAGGAAGAAAAGAAGAAGTAGAGGAATTAAAAAAAGATTACTTCAGACCGGTATAACCTGTCTAAGTGGGCCCGGGCGGACCTGGGACGACTCTTTTCAGAGTCATGCTCTACATGACACCATCTAAGTGCCATGGGATACGTCTCCTCAGGCATCGTAGAGGTAAGGCGGAAATAGGGTATATAAACCCTAGCAAAAAACTGCAAGAAAGAAGAAAATAGTCAGAAGAATAGAACCAGAGAGATAAAAAGAAAGAGATAAAGAAAAAGAAGGGAAATAAAGTTCACCTGCAAGAAGGGCCAGAAGAACCTGCACCCAACTCCAGCCCCTCTGGAAGTAGAGAGGCCACTCACTGATCGGCGCAGGCCAGCCAGAATAGTACCAAATATAAGCGGGCCCCAGGCGTATCTCCTCGCCCGCTGCAGATCTCCCAGAAGACTCAAGAAGTGAGGACTAACTGAAGTCGTGTCCTCTGGGAAGAAGCAGGATCCCATCATATACAGAAAAAGGAATCGGAAGGCGAAGGGGAACACATGATCACCGGCAGCAAGCTGGCCAAACTGCCTCCTCCTGAAAGTCTCTCTCAACCATGTCAGAGACAATCTAGCTCTCCCCCGATCCCATGCCTCAGGAGGCAGCACAATGTATCCAAGATAACCAGCAATCTCATCAACCTCTGGCATCGCCATCTCAGTAATAGCATCACCGATCATCCTAATCCCGGTGATGAGCGTAAAATCAGAAGGCCGGATCCCAATCTCTATATCTGGGAAGTGGAAGCTCAATGTCTCCGGGAAAAACCTCTCCAACAATACTGCAATGAGGGCTCGATCTAAGCGAACGTCCGGGATGGTGATAAACATGCCGAAACCGTATAAGCCTAGCTCCCGACGGTAGGCCGAACTGCAAGCTCTCAAGAATCTAGTAAAGCTGGCCCAGATCCCTCTATAATGGGACATCGGATACTCCAAAGGGATATCCGCCCTAACGCATGCTGAGGGATGAGTCCTCAAACCATGCCGAAGATCGGTATCCCTAATCTGGGCAGCCACCTCCTCAGGGATCTCAACCCTGGTCTTGGCCTCATCTCTGCCACGGCCCCCTCTGCGGCCTCCTCTACGGCCCTCATCATGGCCCCCAGCTCTACGCCTACTACGGCTCCTATCTCTGCCAGAAGCCTCAACAGCCGGCTAAAAGAAAATAATGGAAGAATCAGGAAGATGTATTTTGGGAAAGGATATGAAATTACAGAACGGTTAGAGTATACCTCTGGGGTCGCCTCACGCGAATCCCCAGAAGGGAAATCTGGAATATCAGAATCAGAATCCCTCTCGGCCCTCGAAGACGAGGCCACATCAGCAGGATCTCGCCTAACCCTCGAGGAGGAAGGCTCATCTGCAGGATCTCGGGAAGCTGATCGAAGACGGGCCATCTACGGTTCAAATCAGGGAGTTGGTTAATTATTCTTGTTAAAATTTTATGGATAAATCTTTATTCTAACCAAGTTTAATTGATTGGCAGGAAAAAGTAAAAAGAAAAAGGAAGAATGGAAGAAAGTGCTCCAGAAACTCCCGACCAAAATCAGAAGTCAACTAAGGAGTTTAATTTTGAAAATATTATTTGTCTAAAATTTACACATAGGAAGTTTAGGCTTCCTGTATGTTCTCTTTATGTGAAAAAGAAAAAAAAATTAAAAAAAAAAAAATATATATATATATATATATGTGTTAGAAATTGATCTTAAATTCCTCTTTTGGATTTTCTAAAGAAACTTAACCATTTAAATTTACTTGGTTTCAGGATAGTCGAAGCATGTTGGAATGAAGAGTACCTATTCTATACTAAGTTGCTTAAATGCCGGGTGAATCAAGGAGCGACTCATGTCAAGTTATGTATTCAGCTCCAGGGAATAAAATTCAAGTCTACACAAGCATAGCAGCACCACAGGCCAAAAGCCAAGATGGAGATAGCAATTGCACTTGAGACTTAAAAATAAGGATGCTCTAGCAGTTAATAGAGTAGCATTCAAGGAGAAGGCAGATCAAATCAGGCAAAATACAGCAATTTAAAGCTAACATTTCAAGACAGAAAATTACATGAAACAACTTCTTAAGGAATAAACAAGTTGGCCAAATAATCAAAGGGAATCTAGAGTATACAAGATTGAAGCAGCAATCCAGACTCAACCAGAGAATTTGCACATATCAGTTCAGTCAGCATGGAGCAAATTCAAAAATTCGGAAATTGGCTCATTTAAAAGCCAAATCTGTTAACCCAAGAACAGAAAGTCATTTGGTCGTATATAGAAGTTGAAGATTTACTCATGAGGATCATGCAAGCATTTCAAGCATCTCTTCTACAATTTTCGGATGTAGCATTGGCATAAAAATCAGTGGTTGAACCATAAAACAAGTCTGAATTTCTACAATCAAGGAACAGAAGATTGAATAGCATGGACGAACTGTTTGCAAGAAGAATTTGAGAAAAGACATTCCTGATTATCTGAATGGAGGTTTTGCAAGCTAAAATCTTACTCCACTGAAGCTCCAAGGAAGAAGGCAAGCGGTCGCTGGAAAACAGTGATCGCCGGAGGAGAAGGGTCGCCGGAAAAAAATGAGAAGCTCGCCGGAGGAGAACAGTAATCGCCGGAGATCGCCGGAGAAGGAATTGGATTGTTGAAGAAGAAGAAAGACGTCCGGAGAAGAGAATACGGGCAACAGAGAATTAGGGCAAAATGCGAGCAGAGAAGGAAAAGTCGCGTTCGCGAGATTAAGAAGGAGTTCAAAATCCGTAAAAACAGTACGGGCATCAGAAGCCCGTGAAAGCACTACGGGCCCGGTCGCCCGTGAATCCTCTACGGGCAGGTATGTCCGTAAGCCAAATACGGGCGAAGCCAAAAACAGCATATTTTTATCATTTTCTCGCAATTTTTAGGAGATTAATGTTTGTATTAATTGTAAGTTGCAAGGATTGCCACCTTACCCACTTTTGTTTAAAAATTTTGTCTCAAATCTCACTTCATAGCCCACAAGTGCTCAGTGAGAGGAGAGAGGAAGATTTGGCCCTTAAGCTGAGGGATTTCTTAGCAAATCTTCCACAATCAATTCTTTTTTTCAAAAATCATCCCTTTAATCCTTGCAAAGTGCAATTGATTAGACAAAAATCTCAGAAAGTGCAATTGGTGGGTCTTTTTGCTCTTTGCTTGTAATTGGTTCCAATTACCAGCAAAGAGGGGGCAGCTGTAGACACCCCAAATTGCACTGCCAAATGAGAAAATAATAAAAACCTGTAATTAAAGCTTAAAACAGGTCAAAAAGGCCTAAAAATAGAATGAACAGGCTTTGCCCGTATTTTCTTCACGGGCTCATCTCGCCCGACAATTATCTACGGGCAGGCGCGCCCGTAGTACCAATACGGTCACCATTGGACCGTAAATCATTTACGGGCATTAAAGACACGTGCGAGTTTTGTCCTTCTCTCGATTTCCGAGCTTTATTTGAAGTCCAATATATCTTTAAACGAGCGAATTAAGTGTTTTATTCGCTGAGGCTACCTTGGTTGGCTATGGATGGGCATTATCTCTGTATTTCACTCTATCCTAAAGACCAGGCTATATCTTTCTGGACCAACCATGCCCCTGGGTGTGTCTATAAATAGAGGCTCATTCCTCAAGCTAAGGGCCACGAAATTTTGAGTCCAAGGAATTCTAAGAAGCTCTAAGAGAAGAATCCCTGCTGCTCTGCCTGCTCAATCCAGGTAAGTCCCCTATCCCTTTTTATTTTCTGTCTTCAATTCTAGAAGTAATAGGATCATCTCTATTGCTGTAGAATAAGGCCATATCTGTTTTTGTCTTCCTAAACCTGCCTCCAAGTACCTCAAGGGGCTCTCTAGCCGTAAAACGTGAAGAGAGAACTAGGGGAAAGGGGAACAGGTGGATCCCTAGAATAGAACCCCATATCTGTTTTTTTCCTTTTTCTAGAATAAAGCCTGTGATTGTGTTTGTATAACCAAACCTATCTCTAAGTACCTCAAGAGTCTCTCTAACCGTAAAACGTGAAGAGAGAACTAGGGGAAAAGGGGGACAGGTGGATCCGTAGGGTAGACCCCCATGTGCTCAAATCTGTGAGATATGGCTGTTTTAAATATCCTGATCATGTTTTAATGCTTTTTGTGATATATCTGAATGAATCACATGAATCTATGATGTTTATAGCATGAGATCCCCACTTTTCGCTAAAATTTGGATTTTTGCCACTTTTGCACCTACAGCACTGTTTTCGTGAATTTTGTGATTTTAGGCTATGATCTTGGATCTATCATGATCAATATGATAGATCTGAATCCAGAAGCCTGAAAATAAATTCTAGGGTTTCATGATATGGTTTTTAAAATTGTTTTTCATTATTGAGAGAAGACCCTACGGTCTCAGTTCTCCCCTTTTGGTGTTTTTCATCAACGTGGGTATTTTTGGTTTTGATTTTCAGATTTAATGTGAAATTTGGGCTTTGTCTATGTCCTGGACTATTCAAGTTCAATTTTGAAATATTTTATAAAAATCATATTTTTCTAGATTTCTAGAATTTGACTTGAAGCCAGATTTTTGGATTTTTCACTTTAAAATTGATTTTATTCGATTTTATCTCAAATTTGTTTTGATCATGAAACCCTAGGAATGGTATGATCATGTTTGAAAGTTTTGGATCAATCAGACTATTCATATGAAAAAACCATATATTTTTGCCTTTTTTGTGATTTTCCTGATTTTTATAGCAAGCTTTTTCCTTTATTTTAACATGAACAAAAACCTGGCAACCACTTTATGTGGATGAATAAGGGTGCCTAACACCTTCCCCTGTTCATAACTTAATCCCCTTACCCATCTCTGGTTGTTTTTTTTAGGAGGGATATTTTGCCCTAAAAATTGCCTTTTGTGCTTATTTAATATTTTGGTGTCCATTCACACCTAGATTGAATGGTGGCGACTCTTTTTTTATTTAATCCCGTGGGATGATTGAGGAAATCATTAGATTGATTTTTTCCCATGTCTCACAGGGGGACACTCAATTCTCTCGGTTTTTTTCAAACTCCATTTTTTAGCTGATTTTTAAGCTCTGTAATCACTTTCTGGGGATCCTTGGAACCCCAGAAGACCTCTAAACACACTTGGAAATTAATCTAACCTAAGTTGTGAGGATCAAACCTCTTTGCAAACCTACAAATCCGAACACCCAAACATTACAGAACATGAATAAAACTTCGAAAACAAAACATTAACTAACAAAACACGATTAAGGAAGAAGGGAAAGGGGGGTTTTATCGGGATACAAGAGAGGTGCGATCACAGGGAACATGCTCCCCTTCGAATTCGAATCAAACAAACAATGACAAACAAGATATCAGAGATGCATGGGAACCTGATTTATATATATATATTGAACAAAAGAAAATGGAGAGCTCACCTTGGTTCCAGGTCTTTGTAGAGTAGGCCGGAGGGTCCCTTGGAGCCAACGAGCTGTAGTCGGAGCCTCCTTCTCACACCAAGAGCAAGATTACCTTCGGGTGTGACGAGGAAGAAGGGGAAGAAAGGAATGGCCAAGAGTGTGGTTTCTTTGGGGAAGATGGTAGCCCAGACTACCTTCGAGTGCCGAGGGACAACAGAATGTCCAACCCCCAAGAAATGCCGAACCAAAAAATGCAGAACCCCCCAAGAAGAAAATCTCCAACCAAAAAATTTTTCCAACCTCGAAATCAGCCAACCCCCAAAAAAATGCCGAACCCCAAAAAAAATCCGAAAAACCCCCTACAGTTGAAGACCCTCGCGACTTATATAGGCAAGGGAAATGGGGTGCCGCTCGCCACGTTTGCGCGAGCGGCATAATTATTACAAAACAATAAATGCCGCCACTCGTTTGTCTTAAAAATCTGAAAATTAGGATATGGTCCCTGGGATATTTAGGTTTAATATTATTTTATTCATATATTTTCAGATACTTTCAGATTGGTCCCTGGGATATTTTGAATGTTTGGATATTTACGGATTTGATCCCTGAGATATTTTCCTACGCAACTCGCCACGTGTGCAGCTTTTTGCCACGTGCACAGATTGTCGGTTTTACTGCTCGAGAATTTCGTCAGCTCATATTTTCTTTATCCGGGCTCCGATCTGGGTAAACTCAGTGGCGTTAGAATCGTATCGGAGCCCTCTATCCCATGACCTAGAGGTAAGCACCTGGATCGGGTTTTAGCAGAAAGTCAACTTTTGGCTCCGCGCAAGTTTGACCGCCCGCAGAACCTTCATCCGGACCCCGATTCCCGCAAACTCAGTTGCGTTGGAACCGTGTCGAGATTCTCTATCCAATGATATAAAGCAAGGTGGCCAAATATCACTTGATCAAAAAGTCAAATTTTTGTCCCCTTGGGGTTTGACTTTCTGTTAGGGTTTTCATTTTCAGCAATTCCAGGGGTGCAAAAATAAGGTGCTTACACCTATCACGAAAATTTTGTCTCTGATCGCTTTGTGCTCTGTAAGATCTTCTTATTCATTTGTCTTTCTCTATTTTCTTTTTTCTTGATCTAAACTACTTTGATGTTAGATTTTCGGTATTGACATCGACTATTGGTTTAGAAATGGGCGCAAATGGGAATAAACGATTAAGCCTAAAATGAAGATCTTACAACCGATGATTGGGACATCGATTGTTGGTTTATGCTTCAGTCCCTCTATTTTCATTAGTATTGCGATTATGTTTTTCTTCTTTGGCATGGACCAATTGGTCAACCTTATAGTAGGCATGGACCAATTGAATGAAGATCTTACAGCCAATGATTGGGACATCGACTGTTGGTTTATGCTTCGGTCCCTCTGTTTTCATTAGTATTGCAATTATGTTTTTCTTCTTTGGCATGGACCAATTGGTCAACCTTACAGTAGGCATGGACCAATTGGTCTTCACCCCAGAATTTACTGATAGGTAACTTTCTACAAGGGTGAGATTTTAAGGGATTTAGATGCCTTCACCCCAGAATTTAGGTGCTTGTCTTGACTTTGAATTTGTGATTTAAATTTTCAGGTCTGTTAGGTAGGTCTGTAGACATGGCTTTAGGAGTTATATGCTGTAAGTGGTTGAGCATTTTTGACGAGAAGAAAACAAAACTAAGTGATTGTGAAAATCACAAAATATTGGTTTGTATTATCTACACATCTAGAGATGTGATTGGTGCTAAGAAAAGGAGTTCCATTTAGTTGATTTTCTCGTAAAGAAGAATCTTTTATTTGAGTCAATACTGAAGCTAATTCTTTACAGGAGAAAGATGAAGCAATAGACAATAAAACTCTACTTTAACGAAGTTTTACTTTGATAGGAAGAATGGCTACAATCCAATGCGCATGTCCACAAGGGAAATGCATGATAGTAACATCGAACACCCAAAAAAATCCCGGTAGAAAATTTTATCGATGCCCGGGATGGGTAAGTATCAACTTCTAAGGAATTGCAATTTATCATGAAAACAAAATAAGTCTTTATAAATGTACTAAAAAATCTAAGATTCTTTTCTTATTGATGCAGAAAGATAATGACTGCGGGTTCTTTTTGTGGGTTGATGAGTGTAAAATATATGCTTGCAACAGAGGTCCATGTAAAGTATTGACCTCGAAGCAGCCGGGTTTAGGGTCTGTCTTTATTACTTTTCTTGCTTTTAAGTGAGGCTGTTTATATAAGAATTGTATAACAGTATAACATGCTAAACCTTAATTCTCTAATTGATAGGCTGAAGACCGAGAAGATCGTGGTTGCGGCTATTTTGGCTGAGTTAATGAAGACAGAGGAGATGCAAGCACTTCTTCCACTTACCGTGTTGAATCAATAAGAAGAATAATTGAAGTGAAGGTTGAAGCCTCGGAAAGAGTTGCAAATTTAGGTCGCCTTATTTTAGAAAAATTAGATGGACTATCGTTAAATGGAAAGGGGAAAGAACAATTACTAACATATGTAATTTAAACACTTGTGCATGTAATTTTGATGTTAATATGTTTTTGTCTTTGGATGCTTTGAGTGCCATGGAGCTGTTATGTTAATATGTTTTATTTTGTCTTCTCTTAATGGGAATTCCATTAAGGATTAACTGATTGCATGCTTAACAGGTTTGGAGCAAGCAAAAAAGGAGGGCATTTTCGGATTTGTGGGAAGTCATTTGTGAGTTTTTATTGTAAAAAACAGTGAAAAAATATCTCAAGATGAGGAAAATATTTATGTGAAGGAAATATTGATGCCTTTCATAAAGGAAAATTGGAGAGATTTAAAACCATGGAGACAGACCTACCCTGCTTGTTTATAGGATACTTTAATTGCTGTTTATTTGACAGTTATTATTCTTTTTTATTCTTGTGAGTGTACTCTGAGCTAACCACATTCCTTTTGATGCTTAATTCATATAATGTGATGAGGTTCTTGGTGCTCCTCTAGTGGGAAATTCTTAGATTCAGAATCGTCTTGTGTACACATGCGTAATGTGCTGAAGAAGTAACTTTCATGTTAGAGCATTGAGATAATGACTTCTTCAATATCATGTTGTTTGCCTATGAATAACAATGATATATGTAAGGGAGAAATAGGAATAAAAGGTTGTAGCTATAACAAGAGGTAGCCATATTGTCATCCATAGGACATTAGTAGAGCTGGAAATGGGTCAGGTTGGGTCGGGTCATAATTGGGTTGGGGTTAATCGGGTCATAATCGGGTTGGACTAAATTAAGGCGGGTTGGAAAACCCCCAACCCGCCAATAAACGGGTTCAACCCGCCAAACCCGTTTATTATTATTTTTATTTTTTATTTTTCAAAAAATATTATTAAAATAGGGTTGGGGGTTAATTGGATCGGGTTGTGCCGAGTTCGGGTCGGGTTTGGGGGTTAATTGGGTCGAAACATGACACTTTTGCCATCTTTTTTTTAATCGGGTTGGCAGGTCATAATCGGGTTGACCCGATTACTGTCGGGTTGGGGTTTCCCCAACCCGCACCCAACCCAATTAATAAACGGGTCAAACCAACCCGTTTATAATCGGGTTGACCCGTCGGGTCGGGTGGCATTTTGCTCTAGACATTAGGACCATTGTAAGAAGATGCTTTCTTTTCAGTCCTCCGTTGCTAAAGTGTCTACTTGTACATTTGTTCAATCTTAGGAAACGGGTGAAATCTATGTCCCAAATGTTGTACAAAGCCCTATCCTGGCTTAATAGATGAGAAAGCCTTCAAGATGGCACCTTTGCTCCCTCATGCAGGAAATAGCAACAGATGGATACTCCTTTGCCACTTGCTTGCCAAGACCAAATGATTTGGTCTCCTTAAGCCCAACTAGCAATGTGAAAGTCTCTACTCTTATGGCATTTTCTTTCGTACAAGCATACACCATGAAAGTCTCTACTCTTATGGCATTTTCTTTCGTACAAGCTAATAGAAATGATTTTCTTTCGTGAGTTCCATATTAATGATAATCCCGACTTATAGGCATTCCTTATTTGTACTAAATCTTCATATCTTTGTGCCTAGTGAGGCATAATTCTAAGCTAGAGAATTACACAAGTTAAGACCTTTACATATCTCCTTGTCAATTACATCTCACTTGACTTGATGGTTTCTTCTTTGACTACAATGCTTCCAAAAATAACCCCTTTGCATATTTTCATTTTTGCGAGAGAAAGTAAACAGGTTGGTCAATTAAAGAAGCTTGGATAAGGTAATCTTTTTTGCATGTTACCAGCCTCCTCTCAAATTTAACTACAATGAGGTATAAACAGGCAGGGCACTTGGTAGAAGTTATCCCACGAACCTGCCCTGCCTGTTTATGCAGCAGCTTGCTTTCATTTCTGCTTCCATCAATTGAGATTGTATATAACATATAGTGAGTTCTATCCCAAGGCGTGTTATACATTGCAGGAATAAAGCTACAGTTCAACACATTATAGCTCAAGTTGAACCCATTTCACCGTCAAATAAAGCTCTACACTAGAGGTTCAAGTTAAACACATTATACCAATATTTTTCAGGCTATACCAACTTTGATTTTGGATATAGCTGGAGTAAAAAGAAGTCAATGTTCTGCAAAAAAAAAAAACCAAATTGGCATATACCAATATTTTTGCCCAATATATTAGAAAATAACCAAGAAGATATCCACATAAAAAGAAACGGCACCATTGAACCAAATGAAAACATTTAAGCTGAAAGCAAAACATGAAGAGAACACCATCCCACACATTGATAAAGGTGAAAATCCCACACACTTGTTAATGTCCTGTGGCATATGAGAAATACAAATACATGGAAAATAACAGATAAAGTGAAAATCCAACCAAGAACAAATCCTTGCGACATGTCCAATGTAACGAAAGAAGCCACACGATAACAGAAATTCTTCTCCCATCGAGGAATAGCTAGGTGCCAAGTTCCTAAGATACATAATAAGAGGAGAAGTTCAGTCCCAATAATAAATTAATCCATTACCCTTAGTTTCAATGCCATCTTAATTAGAAAGAATGCATTAATAAATTAAAAAGAATGCCATATGTTTCTAAAAGAAACATTGCCATCTCAATTAGAATCAGCAAAGCATTAATTTTCTGCAACTTATAATAGACCTCAAAATATTTTTAGATGAGAAAAAAAAAAGGCGATATAAATTATGAATTCCACAGAAGGGGAGATCAACTAACAAGACAAAAATTTTAGAAAGCATATACTGAGACCCTGTTAATTAGTTTCAACGAATTACCTATTGCTTGACGTTATGCCACGTTGATGTTCTTCTTGTAAAGCGTGTCAACTATTCCCCTGCATTAAATAAATGAAATTTATCGTCAAACTTATTACAAAATCAACAGAAAGAAATACAAACATTAATTGGTTACATTGTCATACCTCTCGTCTAGAACCAGATGCCTTACTGCTACCCCTCGTCGGGCCACGCTGGCATGTCCTTTTGTTGTGACCAAATTGTTTACAGATACAACACCGTAGTGTACTTGATCTACGTACTTCACCCGTGGTGCGTGGTTCATCAGCCTCCCTCCTTCTATTTTTCTTAGGTCTTCTAGTCAAACAACGAAGAGAAGGAGGCATCAATGGCTCCATGTCAACTGTAGGCCACATCTTTTGATCCGGAATTGGATAAATCATTTCAGCATATGCCCTCAAGTATGTGTCAACCCTGTAACATTGGTCACAATAGTTCTCTAAATCCTCCCTTCTCCATCTTATGCATTGTACTGCATGCTTACATGGTGTCCCTGACAAATCCCACACCTTGCAAGTACATGTCCGTGGACTGAGCTTTACAATATATCTGCTTGTTTTTCATCCACATTTACTTCATATTCATCTTGACCGGCAAACAATACACGACAGTTCCTTGAAGCCTTGATTCTTGCATCCAATATGCCACAAACTTTGGGGGTTACCAATGTAGTCCATGTCAATGCAGTTTGGTATCGTTTTTGAATTTTTACCATCCACCTCGACCTTATACCATCCACTAAAGATATGATAGACTTCTCTCTATGTTCACCAACCCACTGATTGAAAGACTCTATCAAGTTATTTGTAATGTGATCATTCTTCACACGCACATCAAAAGTGTGTCTCGACCAAGTAGATGGAGGGATTTCCTTCAGCCAATCATATGCCTCAGGTGATGCATTCTTGATCCGCTCCATTGCATCCTCGAAGTCAAATACATGATAGGCTCTAGCTGCTGTCCATAATAAATTCTTCAACAAAACACCCTTGTGAACTGTCTTGAAGTTGCTATAAACATGTCTTGCACAATAATGCTGGGTAGCATATGGGAAGATTTCTCCAATTGCCTTTATAATACCCTATAAAGTGTAAAATAAAATAAAGTTACGAATTATAGTCTAATCTATTACTTAAAAGTTAAACAAAGTTAATAAATACCTTCTGTCTAATCTAGCAAATTAAATACCTTTTGTCTAATCTAGCAAATTAATTACTTAAAAGTTAAAAATTAATAAATACCTTCTGTCTGTCTGTCATGAAAGTCCATGGTTGATCCACATTCCCAAGAATCATGTATAAGTGCTGTAAGAAAAAGGACCAACTACACTGTGTTCTTGCTTCAACCACTGCAACAGCCAAAGGAAACAAACTACCATTACCATCTAATGCTACTGCAGCTAACAATACTCCTCCAAATGGACCCTTCAAGTGACAACCATCAAGTCCAATAAATGGTCGACATCCTTGAATGAATCCAATATTCATTGCATTAAAGCTAATGAAGTATCTCTTGAACCTGGGATTTGAAGAGGGACCCAACCTCTCCACCTCAATCTTTACCAAACTCCCTGGGTTGGTAGCTCTAACAACTTCAGAATATCTCCATAGTATCCCATACGCCTGTCCATGCGTTCCCTCTACGTCTTCAATTGCCTTCCTCCTAGCCCTCCTTAGCTGCATATCACTGGCCTCAATACCGTACTGAGAATGGACGATCTCTCTAATAGATGAAATAGAAAACTTTGGATTTGCACGGAGTTGTGGAATAATCTTATCTGATATCCATCTAGAGTTTGCTTCAATATTCTTGTGTACACGAGTAAAATTATGTTCTGGCTGAATTGTCTTGATCATGAAAGTCATCCCATCAGGTCTCAGTGATGCATGTAGTCTTCACCTACAACCGTCATGAGCCCACCCAACTGTGACTCGAGTTCACTCATTCTTCATTCTCTTTATGTTGAATCCTTCTCTAATCGCAAACTCAGTTAGGGCTTTTCTGAAATCATTGATGCTAGGAAATAGCATACCTTTCTCAAGTTTAGGCTCCTCCATACCATGGTCCATATCAAATTCAAAACTCCCATCCCCAACATGTTCTTCATCTGAGTCAGCTAAACTTTGGTAGTCAAGATCGGATTCATAATCAGAGAGTTGGTTTCCATTATCTTCGTCATATTCAAAACCTACTTCATCATGTTCTCGTGGTACACTTGTGTCATTAAACACTTCTTCACCTTCTTCTTCTCCCTCTTTACGTAACCCATCTTCATCTTCATCTTCATCTTCGCTTATTATAACCTCCTCCTCCACCCAATCTTCATCATCTATTGATTCTTGCTCCTCACTTCTTCTTCCACTTGAAGTAGCCGCTTCCTCTTGCGTACATTGGGATATTAGAATTGCAGGCTCTTCCTCAATGACCAAGTTGATCTCATTTACATTGCTATAGAGCTCAAACACCTTCATTAATATTGTATCACCATCAATAACGTGTAAATCTTGTGGACCAGGAGTACGATACTTGATGGTGAAAGCATTACCAACATCAACCTTAGCTACATTCATGGTATCATCCGCCAAATCAAGATAACTATATCTGTCCTCGTCCACATTATCAATGTAATCAATGCCTCTTGAGTGATGAATTTTAAGTGTATGCATCTTATTCAGAAGAAACTACACCTAACAAATTGAACAAGATGAAATTAGCTAAAGCGTGAACTGTGAATCACAACAATATAAAAATTATAAGATTTGTTGTGCACAAATGCTAGAAGCTTTTATTAAAAATAGTAATAAAACTTCTCACACACTATTACCGAGAAATACGGCAACAACACTGCAATAGCAAAACAAATAACAAAGCAATATCACTTACCCCCCCCCCCCCCCCAAAAAAAGAAACCTCCTTCATTCAACATATCACTTCTGGTGGCCCACAATTTTGAAAAGCTATCCGCCACAACATTAGCCGACCTAGGCACACTGTTGAATGAAGTTTTTAACTCACATGATAAAGATCTAGCTTTACTAAGCCATTGCATCAATCAAGGGCCACCATCCTCCTCCTTTAACCACTTAAAAATGATTGCATAATCTCCCTCCACTACAAGATTATAGTACCAATTCCTTAGAACTAATTCCTTACCTGCAGTTCTTCATAGGGCAAAGAGGATCCAGCAATGTGAATCCCTCAAGAAAATTACCTCCAATTTCAATTGGATCCAGATTACCAAGAGAACAGTTATCAATGTTTACTTTAATACACCCTAAAGGAAGTTCAAGGGGGTGGATGGGGGTCTGGATTGAGAGCAAAGAAGGACTTACAACTGAATACCCCTAGAAGTTTGGGGTCCAGATAGGCTTATTAACCAGGGAGTTATATTAAAGAACACCGGATAGCCTCCAGGGGATAAGAGCACACCTCTACTCCTCTTTACTAGCAATCTATAAGTATTCTTTACAAGGAATGTTGTCCAGCAGGAAAATCAATCACAATAAGTGCATACTTAAATGCCTTACCAAATGACAAATTGTAATCACAAAACTAGATTTCAATCATGAACAGAAACCAAGACCCATGAATATTTGCTAGTTAACTTAATGAACTAGAAAGAAGAATTTTTATACCGTGCATACTAAAAGCATCATTCTCTTTCTGAATCGACTCAGAGCCACCTAATTTTCACTAAATTACAAAATTCTCCTTCCACAATTCATACCACCAATTAACATTCTAACCACGGCATCAAAAAACAATAACATCAAGACATTGAAGCTAAAAATCAAATTTGAATTACCAAGAAATTACTTAAAGCATTTGTGCACAACAATACTACCTGCATATGCTTATATTAAACAGCAAAAAACGAAATCACTCAAAAACCCTATAACTGAAAAACGAAATCACTGAAAAAATGCTCGACCGAAATCACTAAAAAACAAAAATAGAAGTGCATTCTCCGACAAATCGAGAATCCTAACATTATCAGGACATTTGGAGAGAGTAGACAAAGAGAGTACACCTATGAATCGATCGGTTCTAAGATCCAGTTCTGAACAGAGAATTTGGAGGCTTCAATGTATTTTCTGGTTACTTCGTCTTCAATTTTCTTCGTCTTAGGGCTTCGAGAATGGGAGAATGGAGAATTGGAGTTGTCTTCAATCGTTGAGAGAGGGAGTTGTCTTCAATCTGAACAGAGATTAGGGCTTGGAGAATGGAAGTTGTCTTCAATCGTTGAGAGAGGGATTTCCGCCATTTGAGAATGGCTTCTTTTGTTCTTGGAGAAAGGAGAACGAACGAAGAGAAGGGGTTTTAAATGATGGGCATTTTCACCATTTGAACAAAATACCCAACGCCGTTTGTGACCAAAGTAACGGTAGGGGGTATAGGCAACGCTTTTTGAAACTACGGGGGTAGTAAGTGATCGTTTTTGAACCACAGGGGGTGTCTGTGACACTTTCCCAAACCTCAGGGGGTGTTTGTGTAAATTTCCCAAAATAAAAAGATAAAATTAAATAAAGGGATCCCCACCATGGATGGTCCCTCCATGGCTTAAAATTACAAATGCATATTAGATTAGGTGTTGTCACGCCCCAGAACTAGGTATGCCTCTCCAAGGCATCCCCTGTTCCAGGTCGTCACAGGTTGGTCATTCGACCTAATAAAAATGTGAATAAATAGAAACATTTTCCTGAGAGAAGTGCAAGTGATATACAGTTCATGCTTGTGCGTATCAAGTGTGTAATTGTATAAAAAAAATCTAACAAGTTACGTGGACTACAAAAGGAATCACATAACTATTTGGATAATACAAAACATGGGTATCTAATTACTCCTCTCAAATAGAAGGTTTACAATCCAAAAGTATAACAAAATAAACCAATAACCTAAGTAGGCCTATAAAAGTCTTCATCTATATACCCTACTGCATTTTCCTTTCCTCTGTCCCCAATCCGGTCCTTCACACCCAAAATTGACGGCTTTGAAAACAATATGATAAAACAACAGTGAGACGGATGTCTTAGTAAGCAACACATGCATGCACGAGAAAACACAGTTTATGCTGATATTATCTGATGAAATCATAGCATGCGGGTATTTGAAATCATAAGTAAAGTATTACAGTTCAGTGCCTTACAATTGGTGCATGCTTGTGCATAGGTATACAAGTCATCTATTCATAACAATCATATTCATTGTTCATCATATTAGACATCTTAGATTTCCAAGCTTGTGTGAAGGATGCTAGTTCTCTATCTCCAAGTTAGGGTGAACAATGGTCAACAACCCCCAACTGAGATGAACCACACACACTACCCACCAAGACTTACTGTTGTAGAGGGGCTAGTTCACTACCCCCAAATTGAGGTGGACAATGGTTCACTACCCCCAATTGAGGTGAACCACATACACTATCCATCAATATTCACTTTTGTGGAGGATGCTAGTTCACTACCCCCAAATTGAGGTGAACAATGGTTCACTACCCCCAATTGAGGTGAACCATACACACTACCCACCAATACTCATATACTCAGCTGTTCATCATACCATTTATCTCAAATTCCTAGGCTTTTGTGGGGATGCTAGTTCTCTATCTCCAAGTTAGGGTGAACAATGGTCCACTACCCACAACTGAGATGACCTGCATACACTACCCACCAAGACTTACTATTGTGGAGGGGCTAATTCACTACCCCTAAATTGAGGTGAACAATGGTTCACTACCCCCAATTGAGGTGAACCGCACACACTACCCACAGATACCAATCATACCACAGGCTATCAATTGGGCCAATGCCCTTCATGTCATACAATTCAATTTGGGCCACTGCCCTCTTCATATCATGTTAACAATATATGGCATGCTAAAAAAATGGGCCAATGCCCTAAATAAATCACGTGCTTATAACATAAATCAATTATAACAAGATATGTTCATGGTGTTCAATGTGCAATTCATGCCTCATTTGGCGACCCAAGCCTCAACTTCCTTAGAAACTTGTACAACTTGGTGTTGGTTCTTGATTCCTACTTTTAAGGGTTATTAAAAAGGTGTTCTAAGTGGCGGAATCAAATTTTCCATCTTCTATAAAAATCTAGAACTTAAACTCTCTTTATAAAGCCTATTTTTGTAAAACGTATCCAAAATCTTTATTATTTGAAATTTTGAGATAATTCCAGTTGGTACATTTCCCAGACACCTAACTCCTACTTATACATAGGTTGGATTCAAATAAAAACATTTTATAGTTTGATCTGGGCTAAAAAATCAAAATTTGGAAAATTTACTCAAGCTGCTCGAAGGGCTGCTCGAGCCTACTTCTAGAGCCCAAAAATTGCTCTCAAATTTCTATATTTTAGGCAAGTCGCTCACACCAGCGCTCGAGCGGTCAACGAGCGGCCATGCCTTGAACCAAACTCCTAAAAGGCCGCCCAAAGTTGCACTCGAGCGATGGTTCGGGCACCTGGAGTTCTGCAGGTTGTGAAAAATCCGATTTTTGTGATTTTGCTAGGGTTTTTGATTCTCACTATTTTCTACAATTTTTAGGCTCTAAATTGTCTCTAGCATATGTGGTTACCTATTTCCTACAAAACCCCAAACAATTTACTCCTCTATTTGCAAGGATAATCAATTTCACTTTCAAACCCTCAAATCTTCACATGACATATGAATTTGGGCAAAAACAAAAATATAGGTTAGGGTGGTATTGCTTATCTCTTTTAAGCAAACAAGTAAATCTTCTAGCTCCTTTTGCAACCCATGAATAGCACTTAGTGTGATCTTTGGAGGGTTCTTCACAACACAAGCTCCACCAAACGAGAATGCCAAACTTGGGTTTTCTCCTTCTTTCTTTCTAGCAACGGTCTCTATTCAAGGGGAATGTGATGAAGGGGAGAGAATGAGGAGAAGAAGAGATGAGAGTGGGAGAGGAGAAGAAAAATGAAGAAGGGAAAGAGAGAGGGGTCGGAGGGTTTGGTTCATACGAATGGGGCTTTTTCTCTTTCTTTCTTTTTTCATTTAAGCAAATCCTCCCACAAGACATAAGAATTTACAACTTTGTCATTCTCCTTCTATTGCACAACACCAACACTTAGCCATTTTCCCCCACATTAATAAATAACTTGAAAATCCCAAAAATTACTCAAATGAATGAAGGTTTACCTTCATATGCTACTGACGAGCCTGGACTTAGCCACTAAGCTGGCTTCAAGTCTGGCCTTCTCCAACTTCATCTACATAATAAATTCCACTGTTTAGGGTGCTGATGGTATTGAAATCTGGGGTTTCACAGGTGTAGAATCCCGAATTTTAGGAAATAATAATATAATTGTAAATCTAAATATTAGAAGAAATAAAATAAATAAATTTAAAATATCAAGAGATAAATATTTAATCTAAGTATTTGGGAGATTGAAATTATAATTCATACTCATATTATGAAAAGAAATTGTCACGACTCGGAACCAGGTCTGCTCCTCCAAGGCACAAACCTGTCCCAAATCGTCACAAGTGGGTCATTTTACTTGATAAAATGCGGAGGATTTAAAACTTTTTACTACAAGTGCAAGTGATAAGACAATTCATATTGTGCATATCAAAAGTGTGCTTATATAAATTTGAAATGTAATAAGTCCCAAGGACTTCAAAATATTTACAAAATATGGGTGACTAATCACTCCTCTCAAGCTTAAGGTTTACATGTCCCAAAATATACAACTATTGTATACAACAAAAATAAATCCTAAGTAGGTCTATACAAGTCTTCCTCTCTATACCCAATAACTTTCTCCTTGCCTTTTCCCCAGTCCGGTCCTTCACACTAGACGTCGACGGAACTGAAAAACAATATAAAACAACTTATAAGATGAATGTCTCAGTAAACAACACATGCATGCACGGTGAAATCACAGTTTAGGCATGTTATTATTCGGTAAACCATGACATGCAGTTAATTGAAAATAGTAAATAAAGTATCACAGTTCAGTGCCATCCCGATGGTGCATGCTTGTGCTTAAGTGTACAATATAATCGTTTAACAACAACCATTCGTATATTCTTATCACTTATTATCTAGGTTGTTTAGTATATCATGCACATGACCTCAACTAGCTTCACCGATTCCATAAGGTGGCTAGGTATCTACGCCGATTACCCATGACATAGAAATCTAATACGCCGATTACCCATGACGTATAGGTATCCATTGCTGATTACCCGTAGCCAATGGACATCGGCCATTGATGTTGCTAGTGCCAATGATATCACAGTAGAGCACAATAACAGTAACAACAACACTTGGCCATGGCATATATATACAAACAATCTTGTTTAAGTTTATGGATCCATAACTTAAGGGTTCATTATGTAAATATTCTTTTCATCAATACCACAACAAGTGTATCACGTGTATAACATCTCAAGGGTAGCCCATGGCCTTACCCGAGTCAATCTTGGGCCAAGCCCTCTTTCAGTTCTCATAGATTCTGGACTACCGCCCTCCATTCAATATATCAATAATACTGGGCCACTGCCCTTTCATTCAATGTGTCGATATCAATGGGCCACTGCCCTTTCATCTCATACTAACAAGCAATGGGCCAATGCCCTTAATGTCATGCAAATTTAATATGAGCCAATGCCTTTCATACTATATATCAAATACCGGGCCAAAACCCTTCATATGATTTGTGGTATACTCCCAATGAAGCTCAATTGTAAAAGTCTAACTTTTTCGAAAATTCTACATTTCATGGCTCACTTAGGCCACTTATACCCCAAATCTTTGGAATCACGTACAACTTGGTTTTGGTTCTTGTTTTCTACTTCCAAGGGTTGTTTAGAAGGTGTTTGAAGTGACGGAATCAAGTTATCCTACTTCTATAGGAATCTGGGACAGAAACTCTCTAGAAGACCTTCTTTAGCAAAACGTACTAAAAATCCTTGTTATTTGGAATTTTGAAATACTTCCAGTTGGAACACTTCTTAGACACATAAATCTCACTTATACATAGGTTGGATTTGATTAAAAACAATTGGTAGTTTGATCTGGGCTAAAAATCACATTTTTTGGAAAATCTGGACAGGGCGCTCGAGCCTACTACGAGCGGGTACAAAACAGCTCTCGGGTTCTTCAGGTTCAGGCAGGTCGCTCGATCAGTCGCTCAAGCGGTCATGCCTTAAGTCGTTTCCTAAAATGGGTGCCCAATACCACGCTCGAGCGGCTGTTCAGGTGACTGGGCTTTTTTGACAGTTTGCGAAATCCGAACCTTTGGGATTTCTAGGTTTTCTCAAATCTCACTTGTTTTTTGTGTTTTTGGGCTCTAAATTGCTCTTAACATGTGTGGTTATCTATTTCCTACAAAACCCCTAAAATAAATCACTCCTATTTGTACAAATAAGCCATTTCATATCTCAAACCCTAACTTTCTCACTTACATACGAAAATAGCCAAATTTTGAAATATAGGTGAGGTTGGTGTTGCTTACCTCTTGCAATCACCCAAGCAAACTCCCTAGCTCCTATTGCAAGCCACGAACAGCACTATTGCTTCCTTTTTTATCAATTCCCCAAATTTCACCAAGGAAACCCCTCCAAACCAAAATGGTTTCTTTGGGTTCCTTCCTTCTCTTCTTGCAGGGATCCTTCAAATGGGTTTAATAAAGGGTTGGGAATGTGATAGGGAGAAGAAAATGAGGAGAAGATGAAGAAGAAATGAGAGTGGGAGAGGAGGAGATGAAGAGAGAAAGAGAATGGGAGATGGTTTGGTCGAATGGGGCTTCCCTTGGGTTTCCTTTACTTAAGCAAAAATCCTCTCACAAGACACCAAGTTTTATAGTTTTGCCACTCCACCTCCTATATTGCACACAAATCCAACACTTAGGTATTTTTCTCACTTAATACCAAATCCTATTCAACAACTTGAGGTTGCTCACCTTCACAGGCGACTGACGAGTCGGGGCTTAGCTACTTGACTGGCTTCAAGCTTGGGCTCCTCCGACTTCACCTACACAACAAGTTTATTGCTTAAAGTGTGCTAGTTGTCACGCCTCGGAACCAGGTCTGCCCCTTTAAGGCACAACCCGTCCCAGACCGTGGCAAGTGGGTCATTCTACTTGATAAAAATATGAAGGAATTAAAACCTTTTTTTTTCTAACAAGTGTAAGTGATAAGACAATCCATTCTATGCATATCAAAAGTGTGTATTATATATATATATATAAAGAAATGTAATAAGACACAAGAGTTCAACTACAAAAGGATGGGTGACTATATCACTCCTCTCAAAATACAAGGTGTACAATCCAAAAAAAACTACACATATAGACAGGAATAAAACCTAAGGCCTACAAAAATCCTCTCAATACCCAAAGGCTTTATCCTTGCCCCAGTCCCTAGTCCGGTCCTTCACATCGGACGACGATGAATCTGAAAAATAATAAGTAAAGCAACTATGAGACGGATGTCTCAGTAAACAACACATGCATGCGCGGGAAAACACAGTTTAGACATATATCAATCGGTTAAATCATGACATGCGGTTATTTGAAATCATAAATCAAATATCACAGCTTAGACCATACAAGTGGGTGCATGCTTGTGCGTCATTGTACAGTTTAATCCATTTAATACGATCTTTCATTCAATCTCACCCACTGGTATTTAGGAGGTTTAGTATTATACTACAAATATTTCCATCTAGCATTCACCGTCTACACATGGTGGCTAGGCATCAAGAACAACAACAACCACAACTATCCATCTAACTTCACCGTCTACACATGGTGGCAAGGCATCCAGCTTTACCGTCTACTCATGGCGGCTAGGCATCTAGCTTTCGTTAGGCATCCAGCTTTCACTAGGCATCCAGCTTTACCATCTACTCATGGCGGCTAGGCATCGGCCACCAATTACACATGGTGCCGGGATGATACAACCATAGGGAACAGAAACAATAACATTTATGTACAACATGCACCCCTGCATGGGAAGTGCTCCATATAACCTGGGCTGCTGCCCTCCATATAACTCATATCAATAACCATGGGCCACTGCCCTTTTCATTCATTGGGTCATAATCCATGGGCTACAGCTCTTTCCATCTCATATTACAAGTAACAAGCCAATGCCCTTGAGGTCATATAAATCAATATGGGCCAATGCCCTGCATAACTTGTAACTTAATACGGGCTAATGCCCTTCATACTATATACTAATGCTGGGCTGAAGCCCTTCCTATCATGTGTGGTATACTCATAATAAAGCTCAACAATAAAGATAAGCTTTTCAGGAATTCCCACTTTTCGGGTCTCACTTAGGTAACCTATGCCTTGATTCTTTGATACTTGTACAACTGGGTCTTGGTTCTTGATTTCTATCTCTAAAGATTAATTGGAAGGTGCTTGAAGTGACGGAATCGAAGTTATCCTACTCCTATGGGAATCTGGGATAGGAACTTTTTGTAAAGCCTTCCTTGATAACACGTACCTAAAATCCTTGTTATTTGGAATTTTGAGATACTTCCACTTGGGACACTTCCTTGACGTGTAATTCTAATTTATGCGTAGGTTGGATTTAAGTAAAAACACTTGGTGGTTTGATCTAGGCAAAAATCACATTTTTGGAACTTTTCTGACCTTTCATGACCCAACTTGGTAATTTATGCCCCAATCCTTTTTAAACTTATGCAACTTGGGTTTGGTCCTTGTATTCTACTTCCATAGGTTATTTGGAAGGTATTTGAAGAGGTGGAATCGATTTATCCTACTTCTATAAAAATCTAGAAGATGAACTCTCTATAAAACCTATTCTCGCAAAACGTACCCAAAATCTTCACTATTTGGAATTTGGTGATAACTCCAGTTGGAACACTCCCTAGACTCCTAAATCTCACTCATAAATGAGTTGAATTTGAATAAAAACAAAGGGTAGTTCAATTTGGGTTAAACTCAAAAATGAGGAAATCTGGGTTGGGCGCCCGATGGGTCACTCGAGCCCACTTCGAGCGGCCAGAAATTAGCTCTCAAGTTCTCTGTCCAGGTAGGTTGCTAGAGCAGTCGCTCGAGCGGTCATGCCTTAAGGCTCTTCCTAACAACTGTCGCCCTATGCTGCGCTTGAGCGGCTGTTCTTCTCGACAATTCGCAAAAATCCGAACTTTTGGGGATTTGTGATTTTTCTCAAATCTCACTCATTTTGGGTGTTTTTGGGCTCTAAATTGCTCCTAGCATATGTAGTTATCCACTATTAACAAAACCCACAAGAAAAATCACACCTATTTGTCCACACGAATCATTTCATACATCAAACCCTAAATTCCACATTTATATACGAAAATGGCTAAAACTTGAAATATGGAAGGGGTGGTGTTGCTTACCTCTTGCAAACACTTAAACAAGCCTTCTTGCTTC
Source organism: Buxus sempervirens (assembly GCA_947561395.2). Taxonomy (NCBI): domain Eukaryota; kingdom Viridiplantae; phylum Streptophyta; class Magnoliopsida; order Buxales; family Buxaceae; genus Buxus; species Buxus sempervirens. The sequence goes on along the minus strand of OX387183.1, from coordinate 38,332,497 downwards.
CAAATCAACCCATGAACAGCACTTGAGGTGCCTCTTGGTTGGTTTTACCACGAATCTCCAAGCTCACACGAAAATGGTAACTTCTTTCTTTTCTTCCTTGCTTGCTAAGGTTCCTTCAATGGGTTCAATAACGAAAGAGGATGGAATGGGGAGAAGATTGAAGAAGAAATGGGAGTGGGAAGGAAGGAGGAAGATGAAGAAGAGAGGAAGAGAGGGTCGGGTGTGGGTTTAGCCGTATGGGGTTTTGGGTTTTCCTTTTCTTTCCTTTTTTTTTTGTTTTCACTTAAGTAATCCTCCACCAACACCAATTCACAAGTTTGCCACTACTCCCTATTTACACATAACGAACCACACTTAGCTATATTTTTCTTACAACGGGAAACCTTATCTGACAAAGTAGAGGTTGCTCACCTTTGTAAGCTACTGACAAGCCGGGGCTTTGCCTCTTTGACTAGCCTCAGGCTTGGGCTTCTCCAACTTCACTTACACATCACATTCACTAGTTAGGGTGTGCTAGGGATATTGGAACAGGGTTTCACATTAGTGGTACTGGAAATTGGGGTTTCACAGAAATAATGACGAGATTAAATATGGAAATTTAAAAATAAATCTAATGGTCAAATATACTATAATAATGAAAAGGGGTATTTTAGTCTTTTTCCCATGACCAAATATTAAATTAAAAAAATAAATATTTATTAGGATTGAAATAAGCAATTATATTTAAGTTATATTAAATTTGGATTTAAGTAGCCTAATTTATAGTTTAAAAGATGAGAAAATGACCTAATTGTAATTATACTTAATTAAAAGCCTTAATTTTGAGCATAAGATAAGTTATAAGGTGTTTTAGTAATATTTTAAAATAAGGGAAATAATTAGCACGAAAATTTATTAAATTAGAAGTTACTTAAGAGAAAATAATTAGATGAAGGGATAAGATAGGAAAGTTTTCTAAAAAGAATTAGGAATCCTAGTTAGAAAGTTTTCTAATCTAATTAGGACTTGTATTTGGGTGAGCTTATAAAAGGAAGGAATTAGGCAAGATTTTGGGTTTCCATTAATTAAATAGTGAAGAGAAAATGAGAGAGAAAATTCGTGCATAGAGCTGGAGAGAGAGAGAGAGAGAGAGAGAGAGAGAGAGAGAGAGAGAGAGAGAGAGAGATAGAAAAGATAATAAGAGACTTTAGAGAAAAAGAGGAGTTGCGGAGAAGTCCGACAAGCAACCTTCAAATGACGATCTAGAGAGATCCAATCGTTGGATCGGCCTCAAATTTGGAGGTTTTATTCTAGGCTGGTGATTCTTCAATTTGAATGGTGGAGATCGTGTTTGGAGATCCCTAGAGTTGTGCAAGAATTTCAAAAAATCGGCTATACTTTGAGGTTCATTGGAAAAGAAGAAGGAATTTGCAATCTTAAGGCAAGTAGTAACCCTTTACCTTGAAAAACTTGCATGGTTTATTGTTTAGACAAAAAATATTGCGTTCTTCAAATTTGTGATGATTTAGAAATATGTTTAGGTTGATTTGAAAGGTTTTGATTAAGGTTTAAAGCATGGAAAAATTATATGTTCTTCTTTTTGATATAATTTTGTCTACTTTGATCTTTGGATGAAAAGCATGATTTTAGATGATTTGATTTGTTAAGAATTGTTTAAGAATGGTTTATTTCGTTTAGAGAATGATTTTAGATGTGTTAGAAGTGATCTTGATTAATGGAAATAAATTTTAGAATAAGAAATAGAAAATTTGCAACATTTAGTAAAACCCAGAATTTTAGAAAATCAACGGACGCCCGCAATGACGCTCAAGTGCCATTGAAGGTGCCCCGCTTGTGTTTTTTTAGAAAACTCAAAACCCGAAACCCAGAAATTGTGATTAAACCGAGCGCTTGGGATATTGCTTGAGCGCCACTCCAAGCGACCCAAACACTGAATTGGATTTTCTACAAGCCTCTAATATGCTACCCATCAGCACTCGAGCGCTCTCTGACAGATTTTTGGAATTTTGCCTTTTGACCTAGTTCTTTATTATAAAATTATTTTTATTGAATTCCGACTCATGTAGAAATAAGATTAGGGTATTTTGAGAGTGTTTGCATTGGCTGATGATTTATCTAGATTTTTAAAAATAATTTCGAGACGTTATACTAAAATGACTTTTATTTGAGTTTATTATTTCAAATCCTTTTCCTTTCAACTTGGTTTGATTTTATTGGTTCATACACTTCTATTTAACCTACCTAAATATGTTTTCATAATTATTAAGGTAAAATTGTTATTATTTTCCTCCGTGTACCTCGGAGTAGTAATTTCTCACTCATGTAGCTTGGGTTCGAAACTTTGATTTCCTCCATGTATCTTGGCATTGACTTGTGGATTATTATTGTTAATATTTTCCTCCGTATACCTCGGAGTGGTTATTCTCACTCATGTAGTTTGGGTTTGAGACTTGGTTTTTTCTCCATGAATCTTGGAGTTGACTTGTGGTTATTCTCACTCATGTATCTTGGGTTTGAGACTTGGTTTTTCCTCCATGTATCTTGGAGTTGACTTGTAGACTTATGAAATATAGTTGGCTTTTAATGATAGTAAGGATATTTGTTATCTCCATGAGAGAGTGTTTTTGCCAAGAGGATAATGTTAGTTAGTTTATATGCATGAATGAATGATTTATGGAGATTACTGATCTATGTTTTCCAATTATATAACTATTTTTGGTTGACTTGTGTCTAGCAGGCATAGCTCATTATGGATCTATAGTTTAGCTAGATAGTGAGGTCTGTCTATCTTTGTTTGAATTAAGTTTATTTCCATTTATGCGTTTCCTCCAAGAGGGAGAAGCTATTTCAAGAGGGAATGAGCTGCAGCGATTCGTTTTCACCAAGATGGTGAGGTTTTTGTTGGATATGTTGTAGCGTTGTTCATTGACTGGATTGTACTCACCAACTTAATACCTGTATCAGGTTTAAGCGATCTATTGTGTAAAGCAAAGTTTGAAACCCAAGTAGGCCAGCTTCGTGGTGACCAAAACCCAGAGTAGGCCGGTTCATCACATGTAAGAACATGAGGGGGCGATTGGGACTGGATCTAACCTCTCAAAGTGGTCATATTTCACGAGTCTTGTGATGTCACAATTGTGTGACTTGTTGTATGAATATTTTGTTGGTTTTGGATTATAACTTGTTGGATTTTGGACTTTATACTGTATTTTTTGGATTATGAACTTTGGTTTAATCGTTGTACCTCATGAAAATGGTTTATAAATTATATAGACTGTTTTATAGCATGCATGTTACAACTCGCTGAGATTTTATATCTCACCCTTGCTTTTAATATTTGTTTTCAGATACTCTTGGAGAGGATGTGCAAGTTGGGGTAGATAATACAGAGGGTATAGCAAAGGACCTTGAAGAGCACCTTATAGATATTAGTTTTCTTTTATATTCTATTAGGAGATTTGTTTAGGAGTTAATTCTTGTATGGTAGGTTTGAGAAGTGTCTAGAATAGGTAGTTGCCTTTGAAAATTTCAGATTTGATGTATTGAATTAAGAAGTTTATTTTGAGGATCATTAGCACTTTTATTTATGAAGTAATAAAGTTTCAGTTTAGTTTGTTTTATTTCTCTTTGGTTTCCATACTCTGATATTAGTATAATTGTTGAATTATATTATGGCATTGGCTTGCTACGGGCTCATGCATAGTGTTACCGTGAGACGAATTATATCTTTAATGAACAACTCAGATCCGAGGCGCTACATTGGGATTGGGTGAGATAAATCAAATTGACTCTACCACATTTAACCAGGATGATCCGTGGGACCCGTCAAGCAACGAGGCGGACCAGGGTGTCTACGGACTTCCCCGGACTGTAACCGAGAACTTAGCTAGAATCTTAAGCCGCAGACCACCTAATAGACAAACCTTAGGCACCCAAATGTCTGCCTGCACCCCATCAGACAGTGGCGACTCCTTGTTCCCAAATTCCTAGATGAGGCACACGCCCACGTGCGCCTTCCAAAGATCCAAGTCAGATGTGCAGCCCGTGGATCGATGCGCGTACACCCAGACAGCTGTGAAAGCTTCATTGACAAAGGTTTGGTCATTGATGTGCTATTTTCTCGCCAGTATTGAAGGATAGTTTCATAGCAGGTATCCTCCTGTATCCAAAATGCCTCAAAGCGGAAAGGTTTGCTTCTCAGTCTGCATTCATACGATAAATGCAATAACAGATGGCAATGATCAAAAGCTATAATAGGAAAAGAATAAATAAGAGGATGAGGGAATATATCTAGCAACTCAACTGATAGAAAAGCTCGATCAATTTTTTCTGAAATGTGTCTGAACCCAGCTTAACCATTGCACCAAGTAAATTTAGGGCCCCTCATTGGAATTTCAAACAATTGGCAATTGTCAATCATATTTTGGAAAGCCTCAATTTGACGGGGATTAAGGGGAAGACCACCCCTTTTATCAGATTCGTCTAACTTGGCATTGAAATCCCCGCATAGAATCCATGGCAAATGAATGGAAGAAGCTAAGGCCTGCAGCTTATCCCATTGAGTAAGTTGGTTGTCAAATTTAGTGCTGGCATGAATAAAACAAACAATCCATGTATTACCTCTGTAAGAAATTTGGAGGACAATATACCAAAAAGATTGATAGATAATTGAAATATGTACATCCTACATCCATAATACCAAAAAGCCTTCTTTGCGATTAGTTGTAGGAATATCAAAAAAATTGTGGAACCCCAGTTTCTGAGTCACCCTCGTAGTGAGGTGATGAGATGCAAAGGTTTCAGATAAGAGAACTAATTCTGGTTTATGAAACAAAAGTTGGTCCTATAAGTGATGTTGTGTCACAGGTTGACCAAGCCTGTGACAGTTCCAAAAGAAATTTTTCATATCAAGGAACTCTCGAAGGAGTTGTCTGTCTCGAAGGAAGAAGGTGAGATAGACTCGTCTCCAAATAACTTCTGCTTCTTATGTGATTGAATTTCCCAGGAAGAACTAATCTCTAAGTCTTTGTTCTAAGTATGTAACTCCCAGATAATCACACCTTTGTTTGAATCCTTGGTTCTCCCATGTCACCGAAATTTATGCAAACTCTATCTTTGCGAAATTATCAGATGGGAGTTGCTACGAGCTGAATACCACTCTCAATAAGGAAATCCTGAGCAGTGGAAGGAAAGAAGTCTGTTAATAATAGATTAACTGGTGAATGGAAATCCTTAACAGTAGACACAGAAGTTGGGCCTTTTGCCAAAGAAATAAAAGATGAGGCCTGAATTTGGGAATCAAACAGGCTTGGGCAATCAATAGGATCTTCCTTCTTCGGCAGAATTGGGCTTGCTTCGACATGAGGCCCGGGGCCTACTCTAGGAATAGAGACTCGATGGGAAGGATTGAGTTGTGTTGGGCGTTGAATCAACACTTGGACCTCAGGTTCCAAGTCGGTGGATAAATAACGCCTATCTTTATTCTAAGTTGACTGAGTTGGGATCATGGATTCACCAAGTCACGTGAAGACCGGGACTGTTTCAATTGCCCTCGTCCCCGACGAATATCCACACGAGTCAGGCTTGAATAAAGAGGTATAGATGCCGGAGCTTGGATTTTAACACTTTCAGACAATAGCAGATTAGAACAGACAGATAAGGAATGCCCAATCAAACCACATGAAATACAGAATTCTGGAATTCCTTCATAAGCAAAGGAAATCCAAACCTTCTCAGATTGAAGATCGATCTTCAATAAAAATTCCAGCTGGCACTAGCTTTGCCAATGGAAGTTTCTATTTGATGCTAGCATTTGCAGTGGAAGATATCTCTGGAAGTTCGATATCTAGTACTTCTCCAAACTCCTCGCCCAGCCGCTTGATGTAAACCTAGTCCAAAAAAACCTTAGGTAGATGCTTCCTCCAAAGACTGTATCATCTCTACAACACACAAGTTATTATTGATGAACCAGGGAGCTCCGTCTATAACAGATAAGAGGTCCTCCATCGATTCAAAAGGAACAACAAATTGGACTGAAGATATATCCAGAAAATCATTACCACGAAAGGATTTCCATGCTCGTGCTATAAAGCTTCTGACGGAAGGAAGAGTGGTTCGGTCTCCAAGGGTTTAAAGCAAAACGAAATTGTTCCATTTCCTAGTTAACCAATTTTTGTCTTCTTTGATCAAAGAAAAAACACGGTTCGGGCGTGAAGGAAGAAGAAAATTATTCATCTTTTCATATATTAATTTCTTCCATAACTACTCAGAACAACCGACCTAGAGATAGTTGTTTCCCAGGAAGGGGAACTTTAGAACATAATGGATAAAGAAGGAGAACAAGCGATGAAGGACCTCAACACTGAGAAACAAGGACCGGCGTCGGAAGAAAAGCTCCGGGAGGAAAACGGGAAGAGATCGATGAAATTTTCAGGATCTCGGAAAGAAGAAAAGGATGTAGTCATTATTGTTGAGCAGCTAATTAATAAATATTTTAAAAAAAAATAAGGATGTTATCATTGCATTTCCTATATACCTGAGCTTCTTCTTCGTCTTCTTCTTCTTCGATCTTAATTTTTCTTTTTTGAAAATATGATAACTGTTTTATTAAAATTAGATTTTAAAAATGCCAAGTATCATAAATGAATGATATTGATCATAATCACGATGGCTTTGTTTTGGGGTTTGTGTGAGAGAAGTTCTTCTCCCTTATTTGATAAGCTTTTAGGTTGCGTTCGGTATTGTTTCTCAAAAATTGCTGCAAAAAGCAACAAAAGCAAATTGGATTGCTTTCGCTTCTATGAAGATCTTTTCCTTAAGACTGTTTGGTTTATAGCTGCTTTGCTACAAGTTAGCAAAATAGACTATTTGGTTCATATGAAGATCTTTTCAAGAATCCTTAGATTTTCTTCTTCTTCAACTTTCCTTTAACAACGGAGCAAATGGGATCTCACATTCATTTTTTAATTTATCTTCGGATTAAACTTGAAAAAATCTCATATTTAGTGACTCAAAGAATTTCCGAAACTACAAATAATCCATAATTTCGCCTGTGGCAAAGTGCACGTTGCGTAGATTACCCAAGTGGCAAAAGCAAGTCAAAAGTCATCAAAAATTCAAAAAGTTAAAAAGAGGTAAAAATAATAAAAAAAACTTAAACCATGTAAATAACAAATTCAAAAACATAAAATCCAATAAAATAAAAAATATATAAAAGAAAATTAATTTGGAGGAAGGGTGGGTTTTCCCTCTCTCTCCCTTACGAAGGAAAGGGGAGGACACTTGTCACTCCCCCATAAAATCAAGGGAGCCCATAAAAGAGGAGGTGGGGAGGTGACCCGAATGGTCACCAACCCCTCATCTCGGGTGGACTAAAAAGGAAAGGGAAAAAAAAAAACGGAGAGAACAAGGGAGAAAAGTGGGAGGACGAGAGAATATGTTTACCACTAGCCGGTACCCTTCTCTACCGGATTACCCCGGTGTGGTATTTTGGTCCAAGATTGTCCGAGTTCAACGGATGTTATTGGATCAGATGGTATTGGTTCGATCTATCTAGTCCATAGTCTGGTCCAGTTTTAAACATTCAAAATCCAGGCTACGTGCAGTAAGGTTGTTTATCGGGCTAGGCTGGCACAAGTAGGACCCAGAACCTATTAGTAGGCCGTATCGTGCCTAGGGTATCGGGCACTGGGCCCGACAAGGCATGATCGGGCGGGCCATGGCCAGCGAAGCCCGTGGGCCTACATTAAAAAGAAAGGGGTTTTTTGGGCTTTTGTGGGTTTTTTTATCTTTATTTTTATAATTTTGGAGAAAATTGTATTTTAATATTTGTAAAAAATATTTGTAAATAATAAATAAATATATATATATTTTAGAATTTTCTGTATTTTTTTAATTTTTTTGAATTTTTTAATAAATTTATTATTAGTCCCAACCTTTGCTGTGTCATGGAATGGGTCATGTGTGGGATATTGGATTGCACACCAGGCATATCACGGCCCGTCTCACGGGTGGGCTGCATGGGCCGTGTTGTGCCCGACTTTTGTAGCTCCGCCCATTAAACCAGTGGCGGAACCAGGACTCTAAATCTGGGGGGGCAAAAAAAATTTTCAATTAACACTTCTCATAAAATATAGAAATTTTAATGAGTTGGGAGTGGGCAAACCAGAAATTTTAGAGGGTATTCTCATGAAATATAAAAATTTTCAATGGATTGGGGGGGCAAACCAGAAATTTTAGAAATGATTCTCATGAAATAGAAAAATTTTCAATGGGTTAGGGGGGCAAATCAGAAATTTTAGGGGGGGGCAAAACATATATTTTAATTAAAAAATATATAAAATATATACCTTTTTAATAAAAAAATAAAAGTTAGGGGCCTAGCCAATACCTGGTTCCGCCACTGCATTAAACTATGAGTTATTACATAGTTATAGTGTTATACCACAGCATCAGCAAAGTTGTGATATTACAATAGGGTTCTGTAAGTTTTTTTTAATCTGACGGGCGCATATTGCCTGCACCGATCTCGTGCATCGATGACACATTGAATGCACCGAGCATGGCCCTCAGTGCACGCATGTGTGCCGGTAGACCACATGAACATAGGATTGCGAACCATACCACCCTTTCGTCATGCTTATGAGCGTTTAATATTTATTTTATTCACTTGATAATTTTGGGAATCTATTTAGAATCTTTCTTATATAGATTGTATCATAAAATTTGTCGTTTGGGTATCGGCTTTACATTACATCCCTGTCACCGTATACTTTTATGATAAGGAGATTTCGAATTTTAATTTAATTAGAAATTTACACTTTACCTCCCTTTTCATTTCTAACAACTACAAATACTTTCCCTAAGGTTTTTAAAATAAGACCAACTTCCCTTCTAATTTATCCGCTACGTGTTCAGCCCATTTGTACTCATATTGTTCAAATTTGTATGTTCTTTGATGAATTTGTCCTCTAGTACAAAAAATATTTAAGATTTTAGGATTTTGGATAATGGAAAATGAAATTTTTTTTTTTTGGAGGTTAAAAAATAGTAATAATCAATTAAAAAAAGCATAAGTGATTTGAGAATTTAAATTATAGTCTCAGTCAACAAGGGATAAAATGGTCAAATTATTACTTTTGTTGATTTTAAAACTCTAACAAGGGAGATTAGTAGCATCTAACAATCTTTGGTTTTTGAATGTGAAAAAAAAAATTTTTTTTTTAATGTGAAATCACTGAAACCGTGTTATGGGCAGCAGATGGTGTAGGGTAGAAGATCTGCGGCGAGATTCTACAGCAGATGATGTCATCCCGTTCCTTTTATACATTAGCCGTTGTTTTGCTTTTCCAATGGTGAGGTGCGTAACGTTTTCAAAGTTCCTTTTTTGTTTTTTTGGTAGAGTTCAAAGTTTCTACGTTTTTTTTTGGTAGATTCAAAGCTTCTACTTCCAATGCTCATTAAGTTTTTTTCAGCATTTATTACGTTATCCGTTTAAAAACTGATTCTGTCAGTTATCCATCCAAACACCATGTGAACCATACCAATGACAGAGTTTAAGTTATTTTCAGCATTTATTACATTGTCCATTTAAAAAAATATATATTCTGCCCGTTACCCATCCAAACATCGTGTGAACCATATCGATGACAACATCCTTGCGTGTATAAAATTGGAAGGGAAAATTAATTTTTAGTGATTTTTTCAAAAAGAATTAAGATTCAGTCAACAAAATTTTGAATTTTATTTTTTAATGAACCTTTATCAAAATAATTAATTTTTAGTGATATTTTACTATTACAAATAATTAATTTTTAGTGATATTTTGAATTTTACGCACATCACTTGTATAAGTCACTCATTCAAGGTACAAGTCATTTTATTATCTTATACAAGCCAATTTATTGTTTGTACAAATCTAAAATGATTTGTTTAAGTCAATTTATTACTTGTACAAGTGTTGAAAGTGAATTGTCTAAGGATATTTTTAGAAAAAGTGAGTTGTATAAGGCCATTTTTGGAAGAATTTATTGGTGACATTGAAATATCATTAAAAATTAATTATGTTGATAAAGATATATTAAAAGTTAAAACTCAAAACTTTATTGATTGAATCTTAATTATTTTAAAAAAGTATCACTAAAAGTTAATTTTCCCAAATTGAAGAAGTATATGTTTCCACATCAATCCTTACCCCGCTTAAAAAACTGGATTGGACGTTTGCTTGTAAAAAAAATCTTTTGTGCATGTGTTTTGGAAGAGAATACAAATTGACTAAACACTACAAAAAAAAAGATGACATAGCCATACCTAATATAACGACACTTATACAAAAGTGCTGTAATAAGTGCCTTAATACGGCATTTCATCTACAGAAGATAATGTATTATTGCATTTTATAAAAAATGCCGTTATAAAACGAGTTATTATGGCATTCTATAGAAAAATACCGCTATAAGGTAACTTATTACGGCATTTATAGACAAATGCTGTTATAAAATTTTTTTTATTAAAACACTTATTACGGCATTTTAGAGAAAAATGTTGCTATAAAATAATTTATTATGACATTTTATAGAAAAATGCCCCTATAAAATTATTTATTACGACATTTTATAGAAAAATGCAGCTATAAAATAATTTATTGAAATGCCGTATTAAGGCATTTGTAACAACACTTTTCTATTAAGTGCCGTTATAAGAGGTGTTGCTATTTCACAATTTTTTGAAGTGAAATATGTCATTTATTTGATTAGTCAATGGGAAAGATTAAATGAAAAGTAGCTGAACTAATCCTAACTCACAAGTGGAAATAAAAGATTTTAAAACCATGGAGGAAGTGATAGCATAAGTTTCGAACTAAAAGATTTTAAAATCGAGGAAGTAAAACGCTTTTTGGTATAACTTTTTTAAGTTTTTTTTTTGGTAACATATAACTTTTTAAAGTTATTTTTTCAACTTTTTAAAGCAGAAACGTTAAAGAATTTTAAAAAGTCTCTTTGATAACCTTATTTAAAAATAACTTTTTAAAAGTTGAAAGTCATTTTTTAAAATTTTTGAAAAGTTACAAAATAACTTTTCAAAAGTTGAAAAGCATCTTATCGTTCTTATTTCTCTCTCCTTGACCACATTCATCACCTCCACCACACCACAAGGAGATGTTGGTTTAAAAAATATTAGGTGGAAATGGTTCGAATAATTAACCCAATTACCATCCCTGAAAGCATTAACAACCATGCCACCTTAAGGTTAAATTTGGAAACTTAAATTTCCAGGGAAATTAAAGAAAATGTTATGAAAAGTACTTTCTCTTGTTTTATTGGAATTAGATATAAAGCATTAGGAAAAAAAAAACTCGTTAAAAGTTTTTCTCTTTGGAATAAAAAATGTTCCTTGAAAAGATAGAGATTTGAAAGAAAAAAAAAATTCGCTAAGGGGAATCAGTGTTAGGATGCCCAATACCAAGGGGAATCAAATTGGATGCCTAACCTACATGGGAAACCTGTAGAGTGAGATGTGGTCATGACATTTTACAAGTAAACCACCTAGTTAATCAAATAAATTGAATGAATTAAACCAAAGTGACTGTTATTGCATAGAGTTAATTAATGTGTTTAAATTCTAATTCTATTGATTAATGAAAGCATGATAGAAATTCTTCGTTTATAATCATAATTGAAGCAAGTTATAAACGCCTTTGTTAGCATGTGCTGAACATTATTTGTGATCTTTGATGATTTATATTGGCATGTTGCACCGAATTTTGATATAATGCTGTGCATCAGTGCATCATAGACTTCAAAAGATATGACATGAACTGTGATTTTAAAAGCATGCATAGTATTGTTTATTGGGACTTTCGTCTCATCAAACGTGGTTTATCGGTTTTGTTTTAGATCCATTGGCATCTAGAACAAAAGTCGATAAAGGGAAAGAGAAAGCTTATACAGAGAAGATGACTTCTTCAGGCCTACTATGACTGCATAGACACATGTAATTTGTTATTTTTGGATTTATGTAGATAGAGAGAGATGTAAGATAGTTAAATGACCCACTTTTGTAGAACCATGTATATAATCTTATTGGGTTCTTTTGCTACCTTTACTTCATGGCATATACTTTAAATGCATGATCTTATAGTTAACTTTGTTGTACACATATCTTATATGTTGCACCCATGTTTATCAAGTATTTTTATACACTTGTTTATCATTCATTTTCTAGGTGTTATATATGCATTTGTTCGAAAAATGGCTATTAAGTCTATTAGGGCCTTTGCTAACATTCCTCGACTGATCTTAGTCCAAAGGGACGGAATGCGGGGTGTTACACCTACAAATACATTTTAATATATGGTAAGAAATTTTTTAATAATTACAATAAATAAACTCTATATTCCACACACAACGTGAACATTAGAACATTAATATGATTAAAATACAACATAAAGTCTTAAATTCCAACAACCAATTAAATATAACATTTTTTTTTTAAAGAGGAAGATATAACAGAAAAAGTCACAATAATAAATCACATATTTATATGCTAATTCCAACCCAGTCTATATAGTAAAATAATGAAAAGAACATATCAATAACATAATAACAATAAAAACTAGTGATTAATGATACACCGAACACTACAATAAACAATGACGATGAAATTTACCCCCACAATAACCTCAAACATCAACCAATAAGGAACATGACTACAACTATCAAGTAATCCAAACAGTGTGCATTTCATATAACAGATGTAGCATAGCAAGAGTAATCAATTCACAATTTGTAAATTAAGTCAAGAGTAAGCTTCTGCGTAGATCTATTTATAACAGTCAACCAAGAGATACAAATTTCAAATTCACAATTTCATTCTTCAGATAATTCAGGCCCAATGGCTTCACGCCGTCTTATTATATGGTAAATAAGCTTAAATAAACATAACTCACAAGTTACAATAATTGGAACTTAATTAGAATATAGAACCTCTGTCAAAAATATTTATACTTTTTAAAGTGAATCAGGTATGCAAAATTGTTGAGTTCAAAGTAATAAACAACCACGGTTTATCAAGTAAAACTCTGAATTTCTCAATTTGGTTTTTGGCATGGATTAGGCATGTCGAAATCCTAATTCAATCAAACCAAAAATAAAAATAAAATAAAAAGGAGCGTGCTGAAACCTTATATTCTCTCAAGTCCAACCCAAGTTCCTTATGGTACTAGCACAATGAATAACATTAACAAGGCTAAATAATATACACATTATGAAATGAAGATCTACTAATTTTTTTTGTCAGTTCATTTGATTGATTCAACTTCTCCATCTTGATTCTTTTTTCTAGTTCTTTTTAGCTGTTCTCTCGTTGTGTTTCTTGTTTGTGTACAACACCATTCCTACTAAAAGCCCAAGCTAATAGTAAGGGCGAATTTTTATATGTTTATTATATTCCTTAACACTCCTCCTCATGTATGGGTCGGACTCAAACCCATTTTAGGGAGGCCCTACAAGTGGAATATTTTTTTCTTAACGGTGGAATCGAGATTTGAACCCAGGACTTGGCGTTTGACTAAGGCTTTGATACCATGTAGAACACCGTTCTTACTAAAAGTTCAAGCCAATAGTAGGGCGAACTTTTATATGTTTAATATATTCCTTAACAGTTTGAAAATAAAGAAATAACGGAATCTCTTTACAATATATGTTTATTTACAATATTTTGTTTTAGATTTGGCAAAAATGCAAGCAAATGAGCCTAACAACAAGAAAATAATTAATCAGCTTATAAATGGAAGTGCGAGCAGGTGAGAGACATCATAGAAGCTCTTGATGAACTAGAAATCAGATGGCATGCTGCGTTAGCAATTCTCAAAACACAACTACAAATTATGGAAGAACTGAATTCTACGCTAAGGACAACAATAAGGAATATGGCTGATATTATACAGGGGCTTACGTAGTATACTCATATGTTTACCGCCAACATTACATGGATTCAATTGAAGTAAACCATCCGATAAAAATACTCAAATCATTCACATAGCAATCTACGATGAATGTGAACAATTTAAACAAGATTTGATTGTATTTTTATTAGTTTGTTTATCCAAAAAATAAAATTTACTTATTCACCACTACGGAAGAATAGAATGTATTACTCTATCACTAAGGAGGAAAAAAAAAAAAAAACCAAAGCTCATTCGTAAAATCCAAAATTGGGAAGAGATTTGTCACATTTTTTATAACACATTTTCTTATATGTTGTTAAACACTTGTTTATCAATTGGTACTTATTCCAAGTTGTCCAAAGTCTTCTATTTCCCATTTTTTTTTCCACTAGTAATTATAACACTTGTATTGCACATGAGCATTGATATCATGATTTATATTTTTAAATTTTTCGCTTATAGATTCATATTTGTAATTATATATTCACTTCGACCAAAAAAACTCTTTTAACAACCTTTTTAAAACTAATATACAAAATTTCTGAATTCTTAACTATAATTCATATTTTAAGCATATTTACAACCTCTCTTTTATATAATATATATTTGTATTTTAATGACAATTTCTTAATTAGACTTTATATTAACATAAAAATATTACTTAGCAATAATAATTATTTAACCACTTGTCCCGCTCTCTCTTAAATTTATCTTATATTATATTATATCATATAACATCAACATATATAATATATTACAAAAATAAATATTATTAATATTATACCATTAAAATTATATTATTATATATTATAGGTAGATAATAAATGCTAAATTATATTATGGTAAAATATTTTTTATAATTTGTTAGGGATTTCACATTTTTTAATTTCAAATATTGTTAAAATATTCCCAATAATTAAAAAAATTTTGTATTATGGTAGAATACCTTTTATATTATGTAGAATATCTTTTATATTCATTATCTCTCAATCTAGCTCTTGTTTAACTTCAAATATTGGTAAAATATCTTTTAGGAAAAAATTTTTAAATTTCAAAATTTTCAATATATATCTATAATTTAGTATATTTGATCCAAAATCTAACACTACAATAATCACACGACAAGTTGAGAGCAATTTATTTCATTATTTTTCCATAATACTATAACTTGAGAGCAATTTATTATTAAATTATATAATAAATTATGAGATACAAAAGAAAATATACTATTGACATTTTATTTAAGAAGAACTATTATGTGCAAAGTATATGCATATTGATTAACAAAATAAATGTATAAATTATATTTGATGGTTACGTAGGTAATGATTAAGGTTACTTTTAATAAATTAAATGAGGTTTGAGTATATGTATGATTTGGGTTGCTTTTAATAAGTCAAATCAGATTTTACTATCTTAACCCATTCAATAAAAAAGACAATTATTAATTAAGATGCTTATTCATACTATTGCTAATTTCTCTGTTTCCCCACGAATACAAAAAATAATAAAACAAATTATTACCTTGCAATTACTAGACATTTTGTAGCGCCCCAGATCTGGGTCTGCCCTATCACGACACCAACCCGTACCCGAGACCTACTTATGGGCCCAAAAGAACCTGATGAACATAATTAATGTGGGCAATTACAATGTAATCATCAGAGTGTATAAGATAAAGAAGCATGGAATTAAAAATCTTTCATATAACAAGAGATCATCTGTGTAATAATTCCAAAAGATAATATCTGTGTATACAACATACAACTAAGGTGACTAATTGCTCACAAGTCTTTAAGTGTAAAATAATATTTACATCCCATATACAATTTCCCATAACAAAGTACTACATCATAAAGAGAATCCTACTATAGGTAGTAGAAGTCCTCGGGCTCGTGCTCAAGCTCACCCTCACCCTCACTATCTGCCCCAGTATGTGACTCACCAAGTGGATCTGAAAACAAATCCGATAAAACAAAACACGCGTGAGACTTAAAGTCCCAGTAAGTAGCAAACATGTATGAATGGAAGCAGTTGATGCAATACATATAACATCATGAGTAAAAGCAATTTAGGCAATATATATTCCCAAGTCACAGCATCTCAATAATATAACACATAAAAATTAGCTAACAAACCTAGTAGAACTGATAATGTAAAACAAACCTGTGGAACTCACGATGTAGGACAAACCTTGCTCAGTAGTTATTAGAACCAATGTCACGTTCCACCACCCAAGATATAATACGTAATGAACAACCAAGTGTCAAGTGGGACTACTCGTCCACTATTGAATACCAAGTGTCAAGTGGGACTACTGGTCCACTATTGAATGCCAAATGTCATGTGGGACTACTCGTCCACAATTAAATACCAAGACTCAAGTGGGACTACACGTCCACTGTTGATTGCCAAGTGGAATTCCCCATCCACTGCCAATAACCCATGCCAAGGGCAAGTGGAATTCCCCATCCACTACAAATAAACCATACCAAGGGTAAGTGGAATTCCCCATCCACTGCCAATAAACCATAGGCCAAAGCCTTGTCAAATCATGTGAGAGTTTTTCGACATCGCTTTCATAAATCCAAGTCAATCGAAATGAAGGTCATAAAATCCTCAAAACACATTTTTGATGGTTGGGATGATCTTAGGAATCCTATATAAGTGACCATACCAAAAATCAACAGATTTCGAGATAAAAAGTTTCGGACCTCAAAAATATTCTAAGTCTGGATAAAAACGTTGACTTTTCGATGTATAATTTTTCTAGACAGATCTACAAGGAGTTTTGGGCTCAAATTCTGGTTGTAGTCTATTGAAGGATATACAAATCTTCTAAAATTTTCTGGGCTCCTGAATCACTCGTTTGGATATCAAACTCAAAAAGTGGCCTTTTTGAAAATCAGGAAAACTGGAAATTTAGGCACAAACTGAAAAGTTGACTTTTTATTGGTTGGGAATTGGGCCTTGGGGGTATTTTTATTGGTTCCAAATGGGGGGTAAAACCTTATTTACATGTAAAGACTTAAGTAAATGGAGCAATAAATACACACATATAATAAGGGTGCTATGCGAGAGCCTTGGGTTGTTTGAGAAAGGGTTTGAGAGAAAAAGGCTGAACAAATCATGAAACAGGGTCCACGATTAGCCCCTGGATTAATCGCCCAAGGGCGATTAGCTTCAGCGCGCGGATGCTGAGGTTCAAGGTTCGGGCGTTGAGGTTTAAAGTGCGCGCGCCCAAGTTTAAAACAAGGTCGACGCACGCGCACTAAGGCTTGACGTTCGCGTGTTAAGGCAATACGCAAGGCAACATTTGCGTGTTCCCTTTGAACGTATGCGCATTAAGGTTCTAGATTAATTGCCCAGGTTAATCCTGATTCGCGATTTAAGATAACAGAGACTTGTCTTTTTGGGGTTTGGCTCAGAATTAATCGTAAATTTTCAGGATTAATCGCCACCTCAGGATTTCAGATATTTTTGGCTATTTTCGACTCAAAACTCATACAACTCCTTCCTAACCCTTCCAACACCCAAATGGGATGATCATAAATCATCCCAACACACTTAAAAACACATTCTAAAACCAAGTTTCATTCCAAATCCTCATGAACACAACATCCATCACATAAATCATCATTCAAATACCAAACTCAAACCCTAATTTGAAATGTGAACAATAGAGATGAAAATCCAGGGAAAATCAATGGAAAACTAAACCAAATAGTTACATAACCCAAACCCTACGAATTTTTGAAGCAAAACCCTATATGCAAATGATTCTTCAGTTTATCAAAACCCTAAGATAGAGAAATACGAAAATCTAATAAATTCATTTTTGTTGAAGGGTTTGCTACTTACTTGTTAATGGAAAAGCAACCTTCCCTTCAAGCTTTTCTCTCCTTCTTCTTCTTCCTCTTGAAGCTTCAAGCAAGCTCCCACACTTTCTCTCTTGTTCTATACGTCCAAGACAAGAGGGAGTGTTCTAAAAATACTTAAAATAGAAATTAGGGCATCCTTTTATATGCCTAAACTTTTGGTCTTTCAAATTTGCCCTAAACAAGGCTTTTATTCAACTAAAACCCTTAGGGTGTACTTAAGACATACCAGGGGGTACTTTAGTGTTATTCGAGGTGTTACCTTGTTGTTAAATTGAGGGTACCTTAGTGTTATTTGATGAATACCTTAGTGTTTCAAGGGGGATTTGCCTTGGTTACTCAAGAGGTGATACTTTAGGTAAACTTGAAGGGTACCATAGTTATACAAGAGGGAGTACCTTGGTTATTAAAAGGTGTACCTTAGTTATACAGGGGTGTACCTTTAGGTAATACAAAGAGGTACACCCTAGGTTATGGAATGGGTGTACCTTAGTAATATAAGAGGGTACTCTAATTATACAAAGGGGGGTCCCCTAGCTGTATAAGGGGAGTGTACCTTAGTTATTCAAGGGGTACATTAGCTAAAACAGTGGGGTACCTTAGCTATAGAAAGGATGTACCTTAGTTGTATGAGATAGGTACCTTAGTTATATAAGGGGTTATACCTTAGGGAAAACAGTGGGGGGTTTACCTTACTTATATAGGGGTTACTTTAGTTAGACAAAGGGGTACTTTGGCTATATAGGGGGGTGTACCCTAGGTAAAACAGTGGGGGTACCTTACTTATATGAGTGGAGTACCTCTAGGAAATTCAAGGGGTGTCCCCTAGGTAATGTAAGGGATGTACCTTAATAATATAAGGGGATACTCTAGTGATATAAATGGGGTACCTTTAAGTAATACAAGGAAGGTATACCCTAGGTGACATAAGGGATGTACCTTAGGTATGTTAGAGGTACTTTAGTTATATAAAGGGGGAACCTCTGCTGTATAAGGGAATGTACCTTAGCTAAACAAGGGGGTACTTCAAGTAAGACAGTAGGGTACCTTACTTAATATAAAAGGATACCTTAGGCAATACAAGTGAGGTACCTTAGGTATAATTTGAAGGTACTTTAGGTATTCGAAAGGAGTACCTTAGGCAAACACAAGGGGGATACCTTAGGTAAACACAGGGGTACCTTAGGCAAACATAGGGGTACCTTAGGTAAACGCAAGGGGATACCTTAGGTAAATACAGGGGTACCTTAGGCAATTAAAGTAGGGTACCTTAGGTGAAACAGTGGGATACCTTGGGTGTACTTTGGGCATACAATGGGAGTGTCTTGGGTAATACTTAGGTGTACCTTAGGTATACAATGGGGTACCTTGAGTAATACTTGGGGTGTACTTTGGGCATACAATGGGGGTACCTTAGGGATATAAGTGGGGTACCTTCGGTAAATCAAAGGGATACTTTAAACAAACATAGGGGGTACCTTAGGTGTAAGCACATCATTTTTGCACTCCCGGAAGAGCCGGAAATGCAAAACCCGGCTAAAAAGTCAAACCCTGAGGGGTCAAAAATTAACTTTTTGATCAAGTAAAAATTGGCCACCTTGCTTTATCTCAATGGATAGAGAATTCCGACACGAGTCCAACGCAACTGAGTTCGCTGGAATCGGAGTCCGGATGAAGGTTCTGTGGGCCAGTCAAACTAAAAGGGGGAGCCGAAAGTTGACTTTTTTTGAACCTCGTACCAGGTGCTTAGCTCTACATCATTGGATAGAAGGCTTCGATACGAGTCCAATGCAACTGAGTTTGCTCAAATCGGAGTCCGGATGAAGGAGATATGAGCCGTCGAAGTTTCTGAACAGCAAAACCCAGAAGCTGCACACGTGGCAAAAGGCTACACACGTGGCGAGTGGCACAAGAAAATATCTCGAGGGGCAATCCGTAAATATCCAAACATGCAAAATATCCCAGGGTTCAAAGCAAAAATTCACAGGGGGCAATCTGTAGATATCCAAAAGTGTCAAATCGGTCGAATCGGTCAAGTCAAGGGGCAAATCCATAATTTTTTGATTTGTATCCGACCAAATATGCCGGATACACTTGCTCCTCTTCATATCCGAACTCAAATGTCAGATACAAAGATTTGCTCGGCGAGATTCACGCCGATTCCCCGACAAATTTGCAGTGGCATTAAATTTTTGAAATAATTTTGTTTGTATTCGACATTTTATGCCGGATACAAAGGAGGTTCAGTGTATCCGACATCAAATGCCGGATACAAAGGACATGTAGTGTATCCGACATTTAATGCCGGATACATTAAGTTTGTCTATAAAAGCCCAGCAGCCACCTCTGGCCGGGGGTTGGCTTTTATGGTTGGTTTTCACCCTTCTTCCCCCACTTTTTCCCACCTGAATCCTCCCTTCTTCAACTCCCCTTGCCCTCCTACACCACCCCACATCACCCCAAGGGAGTTCCAACCTCTTCTCCCCTCCTTCCTCTTCATATTTCACCCCTTGAAAGGAGGTGCACCTGCTGTAGCTACTGGAGAGGAAGCCTCCGGCCACTGTTCAACCTCCAAGAGGTGTCTTTATTTTGATTCAAGGGTTAAATAACCACCAGGTAATGCTCCTCAACACCTTGTACTTCATATATATTAAAACTAGAATTTTTCAAAGGATTTCCCAAGCTTGTTCTCCTCTTTTGCATGAACTCATTGCCATGGCATTCTAAGCATGTATATGCTCTATTCTTCCAATCATGGGAACCACCACAGGTGAGAGGTCCACGTAGGTTTTTTTTAGTGAGCATGGAAGTCCATTTTTTTTTACACACTTTGTAGTGCCATCTAGTTGCTGTTCTTGTGGGTTAGTTGCCTTTTGCGGGGGAGCATGTTCCCCATGGTATGGAGATCTAATGTACCCCGGTATCCCCCATGCTGAAGTGACTGCTTTGGGCAAGTATAGTAAACCTGTATCCCTGCGTTGGTGTACCATCATGCTCCCCTCACCCTTCCTTCCTTGCTGTTTTTTGTTGTATGAGCATGATCCCCACCCCAAGCTTACTTGTTTTTTCTTTTTGGGTTTACCAAGCTAACATGTTGCTACCACATACCTTGATTCATGCCTCCCCGGCCTTTATTATTTTGCTGTTTTTTCGATAACCCAAGCATGCTCCCACCATCTCCTATAAACCCCCTTGCAATGATGTGCATAGACTGCTGCTGGGAACGGCAATAAGCCTTGGTTTACTGTTGTTCCCAGCAGGTTTGCCTACTCACCTACGCCCTCGGGGCAGCCTCATTCCCCGTGCCATATGTGAATGTCGTCCCCTTCATTCCCTTGCTCAAAAGTGACACCTTGTTTGGGATAAATGCATCTTCGGGTTCAGGTTTGTTTTTATGCGCATAATCACTGTTTGACATGGGCTTGATTGCCGGTTTATAGACATCATTTGGGTATAAATTGGGTTTGTCCTTATGCATGCAGTGCCTTTCCTTACTTATTTTGTCGCTAGAAGTGTCAAGCATGACTTCTCTCTTTAGTTCGCCGTTTCAAGGCATAAACGCCTGTTCCTTTTACCCTTAATTGCTTGCTGTTTTGGGGTTGATAGGGGTGATCCCATCCCTCAGTAGTCCACCTCCATGGCACACCTGAGCTGCTGCTAGAAGTAGCAACAGCACCTCCAGGCTCTCCACCACCCACTTGCCTTAGTTAGGAGACCCCAAAGGAGGCCAAATGAGGCTTCTCCCCCAAACCTGAACCAATGTGGGCCCACCTAGGGGCCCACACAGCTTGTAGAAGACCCCTAGGAACCCCTGGAAGTCACCCCGAATGGCAAAACTCCAAAAAAGGCCCTTTCAGGGTGATCCGGCAACTCAGGCCAGATCACCTGTGGGTTGCGTGTATCCGGCAACTAAGGCCAGATACATGATAAAAATGTAGTTTTCATGATTTTGTGTTCCTTGCCGAATTTTCATGTCATCTTTAGCAAAACCAAATAAACCAACAGGGTTTCCGGGTGACCCGGAAACCCAACTTGGGACCTGGACCACTGGTCCAACTTGGTACATCTGTGGGCCTTCCAACGGGGCCCACCAAGCCCAATAAATCCTAAAGCATGCAAAATAAACAAGCTAAGCAAAAATCAATTGGTCAAACCGGGAAGGCCAAACCCAATATGGCCCACCCGAACCTTGTTGTGTGGAATGAGTATTTGAATTATATGGTTTGGCCGAAACCAAGGGCTAGGGCCTATCGGGCCCACCAAAGCCCGCTAATCGAACCAAGGAAGGGTGCAAACCCTAGACTTCAAAGAACTGGGCCTTCAAGCCCAAATCTGGATCACGGGCCCCAAGCCCAGTGACTAGCCCATTTTTTCAAAGCTAAATAAAATAAATCCAAAACATTCTTGGCAACCATCATGGGGGGCCCACCCCGGGGCCCGCCAACCAGTGCAGACCAACCTTTTGCATGAAAATCACCTAAAATTCCAACTTAAACAATTAAGTAAAATCAACTCACTAACCCAAGCCCAAGGGGCCTCCTAGGCTTAGGCGGAGGCCCACCA
This sequence comes from Buxus sempervirens, assembly GCA_947561395.2. Taxonomy (NCBI): domain Eukaryota; kingdom Viridiplantae; phylum Streptophyta; class Magnoliopsida; order Buxales; family Buxaceae; genus Buxus; species Buxus sempervirens. Next base: position 38,310,111 of record OX387183.1, on the reverse strand, counting down.
AAGGCATGTGGGGCTTAACCAAGCCCACCAAGGACATCGTGGGCCTTCCAACGGGGCCCACCCAGTCAGACTCAGATCATCTAAGTTAAGCAAGATAAAAGTAATTAAAGGGACCTACACCACTCAGGTGGTCCCACCAGACTCAACCAAGTTGCATATCGGATTAGGAATCGAGTGAGAAACCAAAGTAAGTTGACTCAAACCAGGGAACCCACGGGACCCATCATCCGACGGGGTGGATTGGGGTGTCTACGAACTTCCCCAGATCACAACCGAGACCCAACTTAGAATCTCAAGCCGCAAACCAAAGCCCAAAACAGACAAGATTAGGCACCCAGGTGTCCACCTGCACCCCATCAGGCGGTAGCGACTCCGAATTTTCTAGTGCCGCGTTTCCGACGCGCGCACATTAGGGATACAAGTGGGGTACCTTAGGCAATATGAGTGAGGTATCTTGGGCAATATAAGATGCTACCTTAGGGATAATTAGGGGATACTTTAGGTATACTTGAGTGGTACCTTGGGTAATACTTGGATGTACTTTGAGTAATACATGGGGGTACTTCGGGTAATACATGGGTGTACCCTAGGCATATTTGGGTGGTACCTTGAGTAATATATAGGTGTACTCCTAGTGTTAATCGGGAGGGTACCTGGGGTATACTTTGGGGTACCCTGGGTATACTTTGAAGGTACTTTAGGTATACTTAACTCTAATTTTTCAGAATTTGATTTCCAATTCATTAAATTTAATTGGAGGATACTTTAGCTAATTGTAATTAAGACATAGCACTAACTTGGTTTCCCTTAATAACTTCAATAAAGTTCAATTTGATTTCCCTAAATCTTTAACCATAATCCATATTTACCCCATTTTCATAACACAAATACTTAATTTGTCTAATAATCACACTTTAGATTATTAAGCTTAATAATTAAGGTATAATCCGGGACGGGGTTTTACACATTTAGTTTACTCTAATATCTCAACCAATTACTGTGTAGAATCAAACAAAATTATGCAAGAGTTAGATTGAGAGATAATTAATATAACTTTTATTAAATTTTATTTACTTATTAATGATAAAATATATATTTACCTATTTTCATTAGGGAAAATCATGTTATAGAGGTATAAAAATTGGCATCTACGGAATGGTGACGATGAAGGTTATAGGGATTACAATTATCTGAATTAATATATTTATAAGTTTGAATCATGTATATATAATTTGTTAGGATCATTCGTAATTTGTTAGAAGTAGTCAAAATATAAAACTTGTGACAAACTATTCAGAACAATTTCTCTATGCTCTAAAATGAGAAAACAATATTTAACTATTTACAATAACAGTTGCATTGTGCAACTATGTGTTGATACATGAAGCCAAAACTTTTCAAGCTTGCAGAAATTATTATTAAAATTATATTATTAACTCATTATATATAATTTTTTGCTTAATAATTATAAGAACACATTTAAAATAATTAAGAAAGAATTGGAATCCAATCAAATATACATAAAATATAATTAAATTAATCCTATTAAAAATTGTAGAATGAAAATGACTTAACTAAAATGTATTAAATATAGTATTTGTTTTAATTTATTAAAATATATCAAAGCTCCTTTTCATGCATTATATTTTATGTCCTTAAGCCTCATGTTAAATATATTAATTAGTTTAATAATTATATATTTATATTAAATTAATTAAAGCAAGTATTTTGATAATTATTAACAAAATAATTAATACTTTAATATATAATATATATTTATATATTAGTTATTCTAATAATTAATATTGTTAATTAATTAAAATAAGGTTTTTGATAATTATTAATAAATATTAATAATTTAATAATTATTAAAAGAGCCAAGGACCCTATATACTTTAGTTTTAACTTGATTTGAACTTGAATCAACAAGAACCATAATACCAATCATCGACCGCGTAGGAGGTTAACAAACGAATCACGAGTTCTTGGACTTGCTTGAAATTAAATTTAGAAAATAAATGATTGAAAATAAATCAAGATCTATAAGTCCCAATACCGACCATTTAGGCGGTTTCTGTCTAGACCACTAGATCTTGGTGCTTTGTGTGTGCTAAAAAGTGTAAACTTGAAAGAAAACTTTATCTTTATTTGAATCAAACTAAAATAAGTACATGAGATTGAACTTAAAACAGGTGCATTGATTTAAATGATACAATATTGAAACATAAATTGAAATGAACTAAAGAACTTGAAAGAAAGTAAGTAATAATAAAGAAGACTGAGGTTGGAGGCTTGAGAAGAAAGGTAGATGGTTGAGATGAAGGTATGTCTGAAAAAAAAATATGGGTTTAAAAACTTACGAGATTGGTACTTGAAAGGTTGAAGCTTGAAGATGAACCTTGCTTGGATACTTGAATACTTGAAAGAGATTGAAAGAAGAGAAGATAAGAGAAGAAAAGAGAAGAAAAAGGCTTGAACTGAAAATGAAAGACTTGTCTAAGAAGGAAGTAAAATGGTCTATTTATAGTCAAAGATGGAGGTGGACTTGAAATAAAAGTTTGAGGTCCAAATAATGTCCACCAATGATGAAGGTTACTATTCCTTTCTTGAAAGAAATCTTGTCTTTTACCATTTTCTTTTGTCTTTCTCGCTTCACAAATGGAGTCTATTATTGCTGACTTGGCTGCTTATGTGTCATTGATTTATGATATTCTGTTGACATGAAAAATTGATGATGTGTCATGATGACATGGCAAAAGAATAGACTCCATTTGTGAAGCGATAATAGAATAGAATATCATTTGTGAAGCGACCCCATGGCAAAAGAATAGACAAATTGGTGGGTAGTGTGTGCTGTTCACCTCAATAGGGGGTAGTGAACCATTGTTCACCTCAATTTGGGGGTAGTGAACTAGCCCCTCCACAGCAGTAAGTCTTGGTGGGTAGATGGATCAGTTCATCTCGGTTAGAGGTAGTGGACCTTTGTTCACCCTGGCCTGGATATAGAGAACTCGTATCCTCTACGCAAGCATGGGATCCGTTACATTTGATATTATGATTATTGATTGTAACTATTATAAATTGATGAACTATACACCGAGACACATGCATACACAAATTGTATGACACAAAGATGTCGTGGATTTTGTAGTATTAGTACCCGCATGCCATGGGTTTATCGAAAGATATTTGCATAAACTATGTTTTCACCGATTCATGAATGTGTTGCTTACTGAGACATTCGTCTCACAGTTGCTTCTTATCTTATTTTTCAGATCCTTTGACATCTGGTGTGAAGGACCGGGCTGGGGATAGAGGCAAAGAGAAAGCTATAGGGTATAAAGAGGAGGATTTCTATAGGCCTTACGATTTTGATTTTGTAATACATGTATAGTTTTGAATTGTAAAACCTTTACATTCGAGAGGAGTGATTAGTCACCCAATATTTTGTAACCAACTCTCATGTCTCATTTCATTTCGAATATGTATACATATGAACACACTTTTGATATGCACAAGTATGAACTAATTGCACTTGCACTTGGACGGAAAAAGTTTTTAAATCCCTCGTATTTTAGCACGTAAATGGCCCACTTGCTACAGTCTGGGACGGGTTGTACCTTGGAAGGGCAGACCTGGTTCCAGGTCGTGACAACTTGGCTATTACAAAATGATGGGTAACTAATCACTTATCTTAGTTATCAAGTTCTACAATCCAAAATGTCTAACTACCAAGTACAAGAAATACAACTCTAGGTAGGACAGTAGTAATCCTCCTCTCTATACCTTGGTGCTTTCTCCTTTCCTTTGTCCCCAATTCGATCCTTTGCACTGGACGTTGATGGCTCTGAAAACAAAACAGATAAAACAACTTATGAAACAAATGTCTCAGTAAGCAACACAAGCATGATCGAGAAAAAGCAGTTCATACAAATATCATTCGGAATAAATCATGACATGCGGGTAGTTGAAATAATAGTTAAATCATCGTCAAGTCAATATAGTACAAGTGGTGTAGTCCAGTGCTTTACGTGTACAAGTCAAATAATAAGGAAAGTCACACATCAAGTCTTTTCAATTTGTTATCTAGGTGGTTTAATATATATTGCACATGACCCCATCTAACTCCACCGATTCCTCATGGTGGGCTAGGCATCCAACACCGATTCGCCTTAGTGTTAGGCATCCATACACCAATTCCCCTTAGCATAAGGCATCCATGTCGATTCCTCATAGCTATGGGCATCGGCCACCGATGTTCCTTGGTGTCGGGATGATACAAGATGATACAATACAAACAATAGTAACTTGGTCATGGCATTATATACAAACACACCTACTTAAGATTTATAGATCCATAACTTAAGGTTGTTCATTATGCAATTATTCTTTAGTTCATCACGTATAAGATCTCATACCATTCACACATGTATAATTTCAAAGGGTAGCTCATAGTCTTACCCATATCAACTTGGGCCAGTACCCTTTTCACTATCTCATGGAACCGGGCCACTGCCCTTCATGTATATAAAATCAAATAATGGGCCAACGCCCTTCATATCATGCTATACAAATGGGCCAATGCCCTTAAAATAGATCACATGCTCTTCTTGCAACCAATAACAACAAAGCAACATAAGGATAATACCTCATGCATTAATTCACACTTCAATTTGAGAAAATAAACCATTTTATTCAATATCCATTACCAATTCATTAAAATACTTCCACATTTCTTTTGGCTCTAGCTTCCCACTCCCAAGTGTCCTTTGGAAGGGATTTACAATAAGGTTCTAGATTAAGATCAAGTAGGAATTGGAGAAGGAATCAAATTTCCCAAAATGTACTAAATATACATAGGTGCTTAGGAGGTCGCCTGGGTGATCAGCAGATCACCAAGGTGATCAGCTTGAGCGCCCAGCTTATTGGCCTTTCTCCAGGTCGCTAAACTTCATCGCTCAACCCCCTAAGTTGAGCAATCTACCCACACTCAACCCCACGCAAATCTTCGGAAATACTTCACTCTCGGGTTTTTGGACAAAATAAAACACAGGCGAGTTGCTCAAGGGATCGCTCAAGCGATCCCAAGCGATGGTAAAACACATGAGTCGTTGGGCATGGTCGCCTGGGCGATCAGGTTGAGCGACCAGCGACTTCTCCAGATCGCGACTCATTTTTGCTCATTTTGGTTTGTGCTTCCACCCAAATCCTATTCTAAGGTTTCTAACACTCTAATAACCTCCCAATAACTCAACACTAACTTTCTTTAGACATGTATTCAAGGTTTCTAGGTTTGCAACTCAATCCAAAACCAAACGTGCCCTAGTTCAGAAAATCGGTTTCAAATCATGAAATCAAACAAAATAGGAGTTGGAAGGGTGTTGCTTACCTGGTTTAAGCAAGAACTAACTCCTTGCTCCCAAATGCAAGCCACGAACTACTCTTCTAGAGCTTCTTGGTTGGTTCTCCACAAATTCCTCAAGCTTTCCTCCAACGAAAATGCACCAAGCAAAACCCCCAAACGAAAATCCCAAATCTCTTATCTCTCTTTCCTCACAATGGCAACACTTCCAAGAGAGAAAATGGGAAAGAAGATGATGGTAGAGAGAAGAGTGTGAGAGGAGAATGGGGTATAGAGAGAAGAGCTAGGAGAAGAGAAGGGTTTGTTCTTAGGTTCATATGAATGGGGCAACTCTCCCATTTTACACACTTAACACATTTCTCCCCCAAAACATTCCCAAGGCAGTTCCAAGTTTGCCCTTCTCCCATCAAGACACATGTATTTACAACTTTGCCACTCTCCTTCTACTGCACACAAAATTTACAGCTAAGCCATCCTCTTATGTAAATGAAATCTATCCACTAACTTAGAGATTTCTCAAATAAAAGAGATACCTTACATTTTTCATATTTTTGACAAACCTTGACTTTGCCACTTGGTTGGCTTCAAGTTTGGGCTTCTCCTACTTCACCTTCACAACAAAATAGAGAATTTTAGAATTTACCAAATGTCTCTTGCTTAATCACTTAAGCAAATGATCTAAGGATCTGGGGTCTCACAAGAAAGAAGAGGATTGCTATACCAAATTGAAGGGAGATTTGAGTTGGAGCAAGAGGCCAAAAATTTCAGATTTAGGGAAGATTGTTATACATGAGTTGCATATTGAGTTGAAGCTTGAATCCCTATTGTTTTGGAGATGGAATTGAGCTTGGAAGCTTTGGGTTTGCAAGTGTAGTAAGTAGCACCTTCAAATACAAAATTTAGTTTGATTTGTTTGATTTCGAAGACTTTTCATTTACATTCGGGTTTGAGAATTTGTTTAGAAATGTATAACTCTATCATGCTTGAGACTATGGTGAAACTTGTGGTGATGTCTAGTTTAAAGGGGTAAATTTACTTAAGTAGTTTAGTTAAATTATACTCATTTCATTTGATGAATGCAAAAGAATTCGTTTGGAATACATTTTAAAATTAGCACAGTTCATATTTGGGTGTTTAGCATTTTGGTGGATTTCTTGTCTCTAAACAGGTTTAAGAGTGATTTAAAAAGGGGTTTTGCAAGGATTAGGAGTGGTAAAGGAGATAGGTATCTATTCTGAAATTTTTAGGTTTGTTTAGGAACAATTTGAATTTTAAAACAAAACCCATTTTGTTTCCTGGATCTAAAATAGTATGAGATGCGATGGCTTGCAAGGGCATGAAATTCTTGTATTAAAATTCATGTTAGTAGTTTAAAATTTAGTTTAAGGTGTTGGTAATTGAATGGGAGTGGTAGTAGGCAGTCTGGACCCCAAAATAGGAAATTAAAATTCATCAAAGTCAAGCAGTAACGACCTGGGCAGTTCATGCTCAAACAAGATTTTGTTTTAAAAATATTTAATCTTTAGTGCATAATGCATATTGAAATGAAAAATCTATTATTTCTTAGTGAGTATTTAAAGTTTAGACATGATTTGAAATGAATTTAAATTTTGGTGAAAATTCATGTGTTCTTTAAAAAGTAAAGTTATGGGCTTTTAAACGGTTTTTGCTTGTGTTTAAAGTTAGTACTTGAAGCTCAACTAGTCTTTTTGTTTATAAAACTATTCTTTAACCCTTTTTGTTAATAATTTGGTTTGGATAAATGGGTTGAGATATGTGATTAGAGAATGAAGCTGAGGCTTCTTATTCATTTGAAAAGACTGCAAGCCTATGGCATTCCGAAAGGCAGTATGGCTTAGGAATTTAATGGGAAGTGAATATGAGATTCACTTAGATTTGGTTTTGTGCTTAAGGCAGATGGTGCTCTTATGAGATTTGTTTTTGTAAAATGTTTTGAATAGTTATTTATGAGTTTGTATGAGTTTAGTGGGCATAAAGATGGTTGTGGATCCATAGTCAACCTAGTCAGTGTATTAATGAAGGCTTGTCGAGTTAACACTCGAGACACATCCGCTCCACCGTGTGAGATCGATGAGGCCTTCTTGTGGGATAGTTGAGCTACAGCAACCCGTCCTGCCATGTGGGATCGGCGAGGTCTCCTTATGTGTATGTGTGTGTGTGTGTGTGTGTGTGTGTTATGATCACAGTTGACTAGGTGTCGTAACCCATCCCGCTGTGTGGGATCAGTAAGGTCTCCTTGTGTGTATGTGTGTTAATAGTTGACTGGGTTGTCTCTTGTTAGCCCATGTGTGGGTGCGCCACTTGGGGTGATGACCGTGTTCCGGCTTCTACCTGCGAGTCATGAGGTGGCAAATTAGTTGAGAGTGGTTATCTCGATTGACAGACACACTAATCCACGAGTCCTGCATAGACACTTTATATTGAGATTTGTATTGTGTTAAGATCTTTTTCTATATTTGATAGATTGTTTTCTTCTATGTTTAGAGTATATCCTTGAGATAATGTTCTCTAAGACATACTTCGTTTTAAGATTCATTAGAATTTTGATTTATTGAATACTAACTAGTAAACAATGTTATTCTTCTCGAATGGTCAACATCTTATGTCTTTTAATGGCACATCCCAGCTTGAATAGACTGTGTGACTTGGGGTCAAACAGAATTCAAACACTAAGAACTAAAAAATAAGCACTAAATTTCAAATCTTAACTACTTACCCTCGGCAAAGAAATGGCTATGATACCACTAAGAATATATTTTTTCTCTTTTCTTTGAATTATTAATAATTAAATAATTATTAATATATTATTTGATTAATTTTATTATTGTGTTATGATCCCTCATACTTTTTAATGATGTTGATGGCCTGGTATATCCAATTAATAGGTTCAGTATCCTAGAAAATGAGCAACATGAGTTTGCATCATAGGGAAAAATTGATAGTTGAATAACTAGCCAATATATTTCAAATTATCTATACCTTAAGTGTAGCAACTAAATGAAACCAGGAATATGGAGTATGAGCCATACTATGGGTTTGGTTTGCCAAAGGATCAATGCATTCTCTTCCCTTATGAAAAAAGTGACAGTCATCAACATTTCAACTTGTCAAAATTCTGCCTCTTTTCTCATTTGTTTAAGACCATTCTATCAACAAAAGTAGAATTCAAATAAAGAAAGCATTGGTGATTTTTAATTTCTCTAATCTGAAAGTATTGAAACAGCTGTTAATGCAAGTTCGATCACTTTAATTTTGGCACATGCAATGTATGTAAGTCATTGGTTAGAATGTAGTGCCCCGAAACTGGGTCTGCCCATACGGGGCACTAACCCGTCCCCGAGCCCTACTTATTGGCCCAAAAGAACCTAATTGACACAATCAAGGGCTATTACATGGTAATCATCAGAGTGCAAATAAGCATAAGAAGCATGTAATAAAATTTTCCATCTAACAAAGTCACCTATATAATCTTAAAGATGTGATACCATTGTATAACAAAAGGGTAACTAAATGCTCACAATATCTTTCGAATATGTACAATCACATACTAAAGTCACAATCCAAAAGAAAGTTATTATATTCCCATTTACAATTCCCAAAAACTAAAACCAGCAATACATGGAGAACCATACTATAGGCAGTAGTAGTCCTCAGGTCTATACTCAGGCTCTCCCTCTGGCTCTACCCCAATATCGTGCTCACACAAAGGATCTGCAAACAAATCCAGTAAAACAAAACACACGTGAGATTACTCATCCACTACTAAGTGAGATTACTCATTCACTGCCAAGTGAGACTACTCATCCACTACTAAGTGAGATTACTCATTCACTACCAAGTGATATTACTCATTCACTGCCAATCAAATCCAAGGCCAGGTGCCTTGTCAAATCACATAAGAGAGCTCACTATACCTTTACCAAATCAAAATTAATACTCACAAGTGTAAGAGTAATCAATAATCACTTCATCCAAAGCCAAATCAAAGTAAAACATATACACCATGAAGTCCACAAAACACAAACCAGGGCCAAGTGGAATTCCCCATCCACTGCCATTCAACCAAGACTAAGTGAGATTACCCATTCACTGCCAATAAAACCAAGGCTAAGCACCTCGTCAAATCACATAAGAGATCTCAACCTCACTTTCATAAAATCCAAATCAAGCAAAACGAATACTATAAAATCTACAAAATGCATATTTGATGAGTGGGATAGTCTTAGGATTCACAATAAAGTCACCATACCAAAAATCAATGGATTCCGAGACAAAAAGTTTTCGACCTTGAAAAATATTCTAAGTTTGGTTAAAAACGTTGACTTTTTAGGTATATGATTTTTCTGGACAAATCAACTAGGATTTTCGAGCTCAAATTTTGATCGTAGTCTAGTGAAGGGTTTACAAATTTTCTGTAATTTTATGGGTTTTTGAATCCTTTATTTGGGTATCAAACTCAAAAAGTGGGTTTTGATGAAAATCGGACAAAACTGGAATTTTAGGCATGAACTGTTAAGTTGACTTTTTATTGGTAAGGAATTAGGTCCTGTGAGTATTTTTAATGGTTCCAAATGGGGGGTAAAACCTTACTTACATGTAAAAACTTAAGTAAATAAAAACATAAAATACACATGACATTTTTTGGAAGCTGTTGGGAAATAAAAGGGTGAAAAATTGTTAAAACCAGGGGGGATTAGCTTCACGATTAGGTCCGTGATTAGTCGCCGACCTAATCCTGCTTCGTGATTACTCTCGTGACCTAATCTTGTTCCTAATAGGGACTGTTTTTGGGGGGTTTTGGCTCAGGATTAATCGTCAATTCTTAGGATTAATCACTAGCTCGAATTTTGAAATTTTTTTGGCTATTTTTCAACACCAAACTCATACAAACCATTTTAAACCTTTCCAACACTAAATGGGATGATTATAGAACATCCCAACATGCTCAAAAACACCTTCCAAAACAGAGATCCATCCAAAATACATATAAAAACAAATCCAACACATGAAACCTCTCTTAACATACCAAACTCAAACTCAAATCTGAAATATAATCATGTAGGTTGGAAATCCATAACAATTCAATAGAAAACCAAACAAGATTGTTACAAAACCAAAGCCCTACGAAATTTAAGAGCTAAAACCGACATACAAGACCATTTCTTCAAATCAATCAAACCCTAGAGAGAATACAAATTTTGGTAATACATTTTGGTTTAAAAGGTTTGCTACTTGTTTAATGGAGAAGCTCAACTTCTCTTCAATATTTCTTCTTCTTCTTCAAGCTTTCAAGAACCCCAAACACATTCTCTCATTTGCTCTATACGTAGAACACAAGAAGGGGTTCCAAAAACACCTATAACATTAAGCTAGGGCATACTTTTAGATGCCTTTCTTTTGTTTATCAAGGATGCCCCTCAACAAGTCTCTTATTTCACTAAACCCTTGGGGGTACCTAAGGGTTATCGAGGGGGTACCTTAGTGTTACGTGGGGGGTACCTTAGTGTTATTTGAGGGGAACCTTGGTGTTTCAAGGGGGTTTACCTTAATTATTTAAAAGGGTATACTTTAGGTATGCTTGGGGGGTGTACTTTAGTTATTGTAAAACCCTGGATTTTCCTAACAATAAAATAAATAATTAAAAAATAAATTAGGGAGGAAATACTAAGAAAGATAATGGTAGCAAAATTAAAGAGAGATATAAAGGTTAAAATAGGAATTTAAGGTCCAATTGTGACCGGCAGTTCAACCTCCCCTAGGAAACGTGTTTTAGAGCTATTAAAGGCTCTTATGATTCTTCCATTTTGTTTAATTTTATTTTGCTCCAGACCGAGCTTAACAAAGGTTATTAACGGGTAGACATTCAGAGCCGACCCATTATCAATTAAAACCCAGGCTATCATGCAACCCTTACTGAGCACAGCTATGTGCAAAGGATCCACATGATGGTACCTTGCTGGGCTGATTTCAGTCTCAGAAAAAGTTATAACATTGTGGGATAAAATTTGCCCAACCATCTTGCCTAGTTGGTCTAGTTTAATATTTTTAGGCACATGGGCCCCCTGAAGTACCCTTAACAAGGAGTCCCTATGTTTTTCAGAATTTAACAATAAGCCCAATATTGAGATCTGGGCAGGGACTTTGTTCAACTGCTCGACAATTTTGAACTCACTCTTTTTAATCAACTTAATGAGGTCAGCAGCCTCACTATCAATTACCTAAGGGGCATCTTCCCCTACCTTGGCCTTTCCTTTATTTTTCTCTTCTTCCTTCTTTTCTTTTTTGATTTCTTTCTGTTTTTCTTCCTCCCCCATACATTTTCCTAACCTCATCATGAGATTCACTTCCTTCTTGCTTTCTGCCTCAGCTGCAGGGAATGTGGTGGTGTAGCATTCACTGTAGTTCCATGGTACAGCCGATGCAGAGTAGGAAGGCTTAGGGACATGTATCACTAATGGGGGAAGTTTGGACTTGGATATGGAAGTCTGAGTAAGGGGAACATTAACAACCAATGGTGGAAATTGTTTTGGTTGAGGGGTTGCAGAAGTGACTAATGCATTAAGGTGGTCACAGTTTATGACCAATGGTGGTTTTGACTAAATGGGTGAAGTAAAGGTGGATGGACTACAATTGATAACCAAAGGCGGCTTGGCTATATTCATTTGGGCCATGAGAGATGAGACCCGGTCCAGAGAAGAGCTAATGCTCTAAGCAGCACGATCGTTCCCTTTTGAAATTACATTTATTTCTTTATTGCTATTTCTTCTGTCAAAATAAACTTTGACCGTTGTCCCTACTGGAGCAATTAACTGGGATGGGTCAAAGGTTATTTCATCAGAAGAAATGACCCCTATGACATTAGATGGGCTTGCCCCATGATGCTGAGGTAAAGGGTTTTGTCCAATATCTGTTCTGGGAGGATTAGGAGCCCCTGTATTGAAAGACAGGGTATTTTGGTCAAGCAAATCCTGAATAGCGTGTTTCAACGGCCAACACTTGTCAGTAGGGTGCCCAGGTGTACCCAAGTGGAAATCACAAGTGGTGGAGGGGTCATAATTTCTCCCCTTGGATGCATTCGGATTGGATTCTCTTAAAGTGATATACCCTGCTTGCAATAAAGTGGGAAGCAACTGAGAAGGAGTCATTGGAATAGGGGTGAAAACCCTATTTCTCCTTACTGCGAAATAGGCATCCTTTTCCTCTTTAATAAAAACCCTCTTTTGGTCTGAGGGTGCTGCTGGAACATTGACCCTCATGGGGGCCTGGGTAGATGGAGCAGATGGAGTAGGAAAATGAGCAGGTATGTTGATTTGTGTGGGCTAGTTAGGGCCCGACGGTGGCTGTACCACGTTCACCTCCCCTTCTTTCTTGTTCCCATTCTTTTTCAGCCCACCTCCTTTCTTCAAATTGGGGTGCTGCTGATTGACCATAGCAAAGTGGTCAATTATTTTACCTGACCTGATCCCATCCTTGATTCGGTCAGCCACTTGTACCAGGGCGGCAAAGTTAGTTGTGGTCTGACCCACCAGATGGTTGTAGAATGGTTGACCCAATGTACTGATGAAAGTGGAAATCATCTCCTGCTCTAGCATGGGTGGCCTGACCTGAGAGGGAGTCTCCCTCCATCTCTTGGCATACTGTCTCACGGATTCATCCCTTCCCTTACTCATTCTCATTACATCGTACCTGTCTGGCACGATCTCTGAATTGAACCGGTACTAAGCTAAGAAGGCATCTGCTAGGTCCTTCCATCTTCTGATCTTTCCGTGGTCTAAGGTGGCAAACCACTTCAAAGCTGTTCCAGTGAAGCTCCTTTGAAAGAGCTGAATCAAGACACCCTCATCCTGACCGAACTGGCATAGGGCACCACAGTACAACTTCAGATGGCTTATGGGGCAGCCAGTGCCATCATATTTGTCTAGGTCTGGGCACTTGAACTTGGCCGGCAGGTTAACATTAGGGTATAGGCACAAGTCCTCAAAGTTGGTGCCCCCAAAGTTGTTCACCCCTTTTACCTCTCTGAGTTCATCTTGGATCATCTCTAGTCTGTGCATGAATTTCTTCTCCATTTCTTCCCTCATTTTTCCTTTTCCTTTGCTTTTTCCGATTCCATTGTCTCATCCCTGGTCAGTATAGGTTCAAGGGTGGGTTCATAAATGGGTTCAGGAATAGATTGAACCGGAGGTGGAATATTGATTTGGGGTGGAGGTGCTGGGTTGGAAGTGGATGCTTGGTTCTGGGCTTGCACTTGTTGGGCCTGCACCGACAGTATGTTTTCTAGCATTCGGGGTAGTCCTGCCACTTGCTCATGTAGTAGGACAATATCTGGGTGAGGAGCATCAGCTTCAGTCTCAATGGGATCCATGGCGTGAGCTCTTGATCTGGTTACAGGAGCTATGATTGCAAGTGTATTGGTACCTAGAAAAAATAAAGAGAAAAATATCAGTGCCCATTTAATCTTATTCACATGCCTATGAATGCCTATGTGCAAGCTGGGTGAACACGAGTTTGGATTTGTTTTTTTATTTGCTTCTTTTTTTTAGAATTGTTGGAATTTTCTAAGGCTTCCAATAGGTCCCACAAAAAGAGAAAAGGATCTGAAATTCAAAGGCTTTCAGAGGCCCAGGGATATTTTTGGGAAAAGTCTGAAATTCAAAGGCTTTCAAAGGCCCAGGGACATTTTTGGAAAAAGTCTGAAATTCAAAGGCTTTCAGAGGCTCAGAGGATTTTGAGAAAGGTTTGAAATTCAAAGGCTTTCAGAGACCTGAGGGAAAAAGATCTGAAATTCAAAGGCTTTCAGAGGCCCGAGGGAAAAAGATCTGAAATTCAAAGGCTTTCAGAGGCCCAAAGGAAAAAGATCTGAAATTCAAAGGCTTTCAGAGGCCTAAAAGAAAAAGATCTAAAATTCAAAGGGTTTCAGAGGCCCAAGGAAAAAGATCTGAAATTCAAAGGCTTTCAGAGGCCTAAAAGAAAAAGATCTAAAATTCAAAGGCTTTCAGAGGCCCAAAAGATAAAGTCTGAAATTCAAAGGCTTTCAGAGGCCCAAAAGAAAAAGATCTGAAATTCAAAGGCTGTCAGAGGCCCAAAAGATTTTCTTTTACATATATTTTTTGTTTTTTGTTTTTTTTTTGAAACATTTTATTCAAACTCATTTCCCTTTATCATTATTTAAAGGTTAAAGGAACAGGATTTAGTGGGAAAAACTGATTAAAATTAAATATTCCGCAAAAACCGCATATTCAGTACGGTCTGGCCTTGCCCGCATTTAAATTACGAGCAAGCTGTGACCGCATAGTCAACACGGGTGAGCCCAGCCCGTATAACCAATACGGGCGAGCCCAGCCCGTGTTATAACTGCGGTTTACGGAACTCTTTTCTGTTTTTTTTCAATTTTTACATGATTTGATCACTTTGATTGCTCATCCAAACATACGGTTCACCCATTGCAAAGCTTCTAAACTGTCCCAAAGTGGACTTTGACCTATTTGCAAAAACATGTTTAGGAGGACACATGTTCCCTCCAAATTGACACCATATTCAGGAGTATGGTACCCTTTGGTTGCCTCTTGTATGAACAGTGGGTAGGATTGATCCTGAACAGAGTTAAAAACTCTTCCTATGGGCTACACCAATTTTAGGAAACATGCCTATTTGGGACCAATTTTATCCCAAACCAATGGAAACCATGACACCCCCTATGACATGAAAATAATGCAAAAATTAAGGTTACCTTGTTTACCTTCAATATGGCATCCAAATTATGCCTTGGCTTGCGAACCATGCAAACGGCCTTCGCACAATTACAAACCCATATCCCCACGTGATTGTGTATTTTAGCCAAAAACGTGTAACTCCACCTTCAAGCGTAGGGGTTTTTGGGTTTTGGCTTAATAGCAACTTAGAACTCAAGCCTAGTGATGACCAGGATCGAATCACAGATCCACGTTATCATCACATCATTAGCCTAAAGTTCTAAGGTGAATGTTTTCACTTTCGCTTTCCGAAGTATCGACCTCGTTGCGCCAAGCTACACACATTCGGGTTCAACTTCTTATAGGTTATGGGTAGGTTGTGTAAAAAAATAAAACGTGCACAGTGCATTGTAAAAATTGGGTGCATTCACAACGTCTTAAACCCTTGCCACTCTTTTCGTAGCCATGCATATACAAACCAAGGCATAATAAGAAAGCATATTTAAGTAAGCAAATACAAGAAAATAAAGTAATCCTATAGCACCTAAAACATGCTCACAAGAATCACCCAAAATCATACAAACATGTGATCATGTAATACACCAAAAAATCATCATGGAGATCATGCTGAAAATTAAAACATGCTATTATAAAAATACAGCAAGAAATCAGCATGGTTTAGCAAAACAAACCTCCCCTATGCATGTTTCTAGAAACAATCCTATAAATCAAAATTAAGCATGTTTCTACCCCCATGAACTCTTAAGCAATAAATCAGATTTAAAACATACCAAGCATGCTTAAAAACACAAAATAGCAAGCAAAACCATATAACATATCAAACATGCTAAAAATAGCAAGCAAGCAAAAACACCAGAACATGAACAAAAACCACAATGCTGAAATCCACAAGTCCCCAGCAGAGTCGCCAGTTGTGAGACATGGGAAAAAATCAATTCAATGACTTCCTGATCATCACACGGGTTTGGTTAAAACAAAGAGTCGCCACCATTCTGTTTAGGTGTGAATGGACACCAAAATATCAAATAAGCACAAAAAGGCAAATTTAGGGTAAAAATAACCCTCTTAAAAAAACAACCAGAGATGGATAAGGGGATTAGGTTATGAACAGGGGAAGATGTTAGGCACCCTTATTCATCCACACAAGGTGGTTGCTAGGTATTGTTCATGTTTTTCAAAGGAAAAAAGGGCTTGCTAATAAAAAATCATAAAAAATCACAAAAAACCAAAAGTGTATGGTTTTTTCATACGAATAACCTGATTGATCCAGAACTTTCAAATATGATCATACCATTCCTAGGGTTTCATGATTAAAATAAAATTGAGATAAAATCAAATAAAACCAATTTAAAGTGAAAACTTCAAAATTTTGGCTTCAAGTTAAATTCTAGAAATTTAGAAAAATATGATTTTTATAAAACATTTCAGAATTGAACTTGAACAGTCCAGGATATAGATATAGCCCAAATTTCACATTAAATCAAGAAATCAAAACCAAAAATACCCACGTTGATGAAGAACATCAAAAGGGAAGAACTTAGACCGTAGGGTCTTCTCTCAAAAGTGAAAAACAACTCGAAAACCATATCATGAAACCCTAGAAGTTACTTTCAGGCTTCTGAATCCAGATCTATCATATAGATCATGATAGATCCAGGATCTTAGCCTAATATCACAAAAATCACGAAAACAGTGCTGTAGGTGCAAAAGTGGTGAAAATCCAAATTTTAGCAAAAAGTGGGGATCTCATGTTATAAACATCATGGATTCATATGATTCATTCAGATTCAACATAAAAACAATTAAAACATGATCAGGATATCCAAAGCAGCCACATCTCACAGATTAGAGCACATGGGGTCTACCCTACGGATCCACCTGTTCTCTTTTCCCCTAGCTCTCTCTTCACATTTTACGGCTAGAGAGGATTCTTGAGGTACTTGGAGACAGGTTTGATGATACAAACACAATCAAAGGCCTTATTCTAGAAAAAAAAAAGAAGAGAAAAACAAATTATGGGGTTCTATTCTAGGGATCCACCTGTTCCCCTTCCCCTAGCTCTCTTTACGTTTTATGGCTAGAGAGACTCTTGAGGTACTTAGAGGCAAGTTTAGGAATACAAGATAAAAGATGGCCTTATTCTACAACAATGGAGAAGATCCTATTACTTCTAGAATTGAAGACAGAAAATAAAAGGGAAAAGGGACTTACCTGGATTGAGCAAGCAGAGCAGCAAGGATTCCTCTCTTCTCTTGGAGCTCCTTAGACTTCAAAATTTCGTGGCCTTATGCTTAAGGAGAGACCCTCTATTTATAGGCAAACTCAGGGGCATGGTTGGTCCAGGGTTTGGCAAGATAGAGTTTCAGATTGAGTTAAACACAAGGATAATGCCCATCCATGGTCAATAAGGATAATCCGAACGAATAAAAGATATAATTCGCTCATTTAAAGGGATATTGGACTAAAGATAAGGCTCAGAACTCAAGAAAGGATAAAACTCGCACAAATCTAATGCACCCGTAAATGATTTACGGTCTAGTGTTGTCCGTATATGTATTACAGGCGCTGCATGCCCGTATACAAAATTCGGGCGCGCTCAGCCCGTAGGTACAATATGGGCAACGCTCAAATTATTGAATTTCATGAATTTTTTGCCTGTTTTAAATCCCAATTATATGTTTTCTTTATTTTCTCATTTTGTAGTGCAATTTGCGGGGTCTACAGTTACTTCAGGCGATAGGCCTTCGAAAAATAACAGAACCTAAAACTTAACCGCTAGAGCAGTCGCTCGAGTGAACCTTCGAGCAACCAACTGTCCGAAATTTCAAAACTTGGGATTTGTGCCCAGATTCAATTTCTAATAATTTCCCTTAGAATTTTAATGTTGTAACACCTGTAAATATGGTAATTTGAGGTATAGGAAGTGACAGAATTAAATTCGGATAAAAGGGTAATTATTTGGGACAATGAATGTAATAAGGATAAAAAAAAAAAGACTAGTTTAGGTATACCTATGCACTCAGACTATTTCCATTAGGAATCTAGGTGTTAGCACCTGATTTTTGCACCTCTAAAATGGAAAAAAATGAAAAGTCAAACTAAAAGACAAACCCTAAGGGGGTCAAAAAATTGACTTTTTGATTCACGTAAATTTGGCCATCAAACTTAATCTCATTAAAAAGAACATTTCAACACGATTCTAACGCAACTAAATTTGCTGGAATCGGAGTTCGGATGAGAAAGTTATGAACCGGTCAAACTTTTGGGAGCGAAAAGTTGACTTTTTGCTCGACCCCAAGGCAGTTGTCCAAATTCATCCCAGTGGATAGTGGGTTCCGAGCCGATTCCAACGACACCAAGTTTACTAAAATCGGACACCAGACGAAGAAGTTATGGGCAGTCGAAGTTTCAAAAAAACTGTCCGTGTGGCAAAAAGGCAGCAGAAAGTAGGATAAATAAATAAAATAAATGTGTTTTTTAATATATTAAATATTTTAATAATATTTTAATTAAAAAATCTTGTTTTATAATAAAATAATTAAAGAAAATCGAATAAAAATCTAACAAAAAATCAAATTTAATAAAAGGTTTGAAATCCAATATTTTAAAAACGTGCTCGCCCGTATTTGAAGTGCGGGCAGGGCATGCCTGTACTTCAAATACGGGCAAACCTTCTGGAAGGGACACGTGTCGCTGTACAGCGAGACACGCGTCTTGTACGGGCGATTCGCACGAGATTTGCGCACGAGGGTGGCTTGCCCGTACTTGAATTACGGGCAAGGCATGCCTGTAATTCAAGAACGGGCACGAAATTTTGCCTATAAATAGAGGGGCCAGCCCCCCATTTCAACAGGCCAGCCCCCAGAAGCTCTCCCCCTCTCCTCTATGGTGTTTTTCCACGATCCTACTCTGCCCAAACTCTGCTAGCCCGAAACTTTTACCATTTTGCCCCTATACCATACCCTTTTGTCTTTACCCTCTATCCCTTTTAACCCAAAGTAGGAGAGATCCCTTTTCAAAGTCATTTTGGAGAATCAACGAGAGTGCGGAAACGCTGCCAAAATTCTTGGAGAATCACAACATACCAAAGCAAGCAGGTAATGTTACAATAAGCATTTCTATAACTTTGTATTCAACATAAGTGGAATTCGATTGATTTTGGTATCTTCTCAAGGTTCTTTTCCTTATTTTATTCTTAATATCTCATCTTAACTACATCTTGCTTTCTTTTGCACATTACGAGAAAGAGAGACCTCACGAAAGTGAGGAATCTCCATACGAAGGGAGAGGAGAGCAACTTTTAGTCAAAAGGCTTAAGTTGATACCATTTTTTTTTTATTAAGCTAACACCGTTCTTTCCTTTGTTTATTTTAATCAGTCATTAAGGAGGGGTTTTGTCCTCCCATAACATCTGTTGTACCCTGTAACCCCTTTCTATATCCTTTCTTAAAATCCCATGCATGTAGGTTTGCAAGTGATGAAATGTCAAGGAGGAGAGATGGAGATTTGAAGACAAATGAAGATGTTGGCACAACCGAAAATGTGCTAGAACCCCCAACAGAAATCGCCAGACACTCCAGGAGGCTAGCAAAACTGTTCTCAGCCGAAGTCGGCGCCAAACAGTAAAATCGGACGAAAACCGTACTTACAGTGCAGTCTGAGCATGCCCGTATTTACTATACGGCCAGGCCTAAACCGTATTGCATTTATGAGCAAGGCCAGCTCGTATGGCAAATACGGGCATCTTTAAAAATAACTTAAAAAATGTAATTTTTGGCCTGGTTGGACTTAATCCGACCTAATTGGTTTTGACCCGACCCAATAGGTAATATGGATTGCTTTAAGTCCACTTTCGGACCATGGGCCTAGATGGGCCAACCAAGATCCTCTCGGGCCCATTTATGGGGCCCATCTTTGTCTGGCCTATACCAGGCCTGTTTTCATTAAACGGGCCCAGGCCATTTGCAACGTGGCTAATGGGCCAAATCCAAGCCCACTAAGCCCTTAATATGTTTAAATAATTTAATCAAATAAATAAACTTAAAAGGGTTACCCAATAACCCTACTGGGCTTAAGCCCAACCTTGGCAACATACGGGCCTTCCAATGGGGCCCGTATCCGACCCACCTAACCTAAATAAAAAGATAAAAATAAAATAGAAGGTGGCCCATACCTCCAGAGGGCCCCACCAGACCAAAAAGTGGCATGCTGATCTAGGAATGGTGAAATTGACTCAAAAACCAGGAAGACCCGAGGGACCCATCAAACCGACGGGGTGTCTTCGGACTTCCCCGGACGTAACCGAGGACTTAGATAGATCTCTAATAAGCCGCAGACTAGACTTAGACCCGGATAGGCAAACCTTGTGTCTGCCTGCACCTCTTAGGCAGTGGTGACTCTGAAAATCCTGAGGCACGTACGAATTCACGTGCGCCCCATGTGCGATCTAGGTCAAATTTAGGTGCGCACAGCTTGGCGACTCCGCTGGGGATCCCTCAACCCAGTCAGACCCTGGTTAGAAAATGAGTCAACCTAGGTGGATATAAGCAGATTTAGGAAATGCTTCTTGTCCAACTTTAGTGAATTACGGAACGCTTGCAATTACATGATATTGGGGGATCCTGTCAAACTGACATGATAATCACCTAAGGAAAGTGGATTTTAATGGGACCGATGTGACCCGTCCACTTACCTGGGGATCCACCCAGACATCGTATTGCATGCTGTTCTGTACTTTCGCTATAAAAGAGACATTAAGGAACCCTTAATCAGCTCATTATCCGAGAATCACAGGAATAGACACAGCACTCTGCCTAACTACACACACAAGCACTTCACTACACCGTTAATGGACTTTTAACTGCGTGGGGTGACATGCACGAGGGAGTCTGCATGGATGATCCAAACTGAATGTCTCGGTACTCTGTGAATGCTCTTCTCAACCAAAACCTAGACCTCTCTAGCAGCCACCCTTCTTGAAACGATGAACTTATTTTTGGGATGGTATTAGCCCTACACTCCCGTGGCTTGCTGGGGAAAGCAGGGTAAACCCATATCCCCAGGTTTTTGGATTCGTCAAGCGCCACTAGTTTCTTGCTATGGTACGCGAGAGGTCTAGTACTTGGCTCAGACCCTTGTAGGCAGATGCCTCGAACTGGGTATCCTTCCCCACCTATTGCTTTTGATAAACCTTGATGCTGAATGAGAATGTGGATGGAGAAATGAAGAAAGGTAAAATCAATTTAAAACCTAAGAGTCTATTAGGGGCAGCAATCCCCGTCCTTTTG
Organism: Buxus sempervirens; assembly: GCA_947561395.2. Taxonomy (NCBI): domain Eukaryota; kingdom Viridiplantae; phylum Streptophyta; class Magnoliopsida; order Buxales; family Buxaceae; genus Buxus; species Buxus sempervirens. Next base: position 38,288,728 of record OX387183.1, on the reverse strand, counting down.
CATCAAACTGAGTGATCCCTAGACCATGGGCTGTCTTAGCCCTAATTTAGGAAGCCTAACCCAATTTCGATCAGGGGTGCCACCCCAGATTCATGCATTTAAGTCCTGTGAGCCGTGGGCCTTGACCCATTGAGTCCGCAGAAAGCACATCAAGTCCTGATTGGCCTTTTTGAGCAGATGAAAGCCGGCCAGATCAGACAGTCAGATGAAAATAGGCCAGATCAGAACAGCGGCAAAACCCTAGATCTAAGAATTCAGCTGACCTGTTTTTTAAGCAAATTTGTACCCTTCTTCTGGGCTCTCTACAGCCCTTAAGATGAATTCTTTTCAGATTTTGTAAATATCATGTTAATTTCGCCCTCGATGGCAAGTTGTAAATACTTTTGCCATGGTTCGACACCAGGGGCAAATGAGAGACAAAGGCTGATCAAGACTTGGATGTACTTCCTTACACAAGTATGTCTAGGAGTCGTGCCTTAATTGGCACCAATCCTTCTAGGACTATACACACACTTGCGGGTGTTTTGGATGTTTGTTTGTTAACATAGGCTTTCAGGATGGTAATAGCATTTAGCCTTCATTTTAATTGTATATATACATGTTCATGTGTTAAGCACACGCACTTTGAGATCATTTACACCAGCCTGTTTAGCCGAATTGTTTTTGAAAAATGCCCAAAAGAATTTTCAAAACCAAAATCGCCTCTGAGTGTACATCAAATCACCTCCAGGCATACATCAAGCCACCTTTCGAGGCACACATCAAAATTGCTTTTCAAAGCATACAATAAAATGGCCTCCAGGCCTACATGGAATCATCTTTCAAGACGAATTTTGTCTTTTGCTATGCGCAATGAAACCGTCATTCGTGGTTATATTGAGCTAGCTGTTTAGACGTAAATCAAATCCCTCATCTTGCGGCGTAAATTCTCCATGCCATTCATGGCGTGATGTGGATTGTCCAGGACACGTTTCCTGATTTGTTTACCATTCAATGATTTTAAAGGAATTTGCAGTCGCCACCCATCAAGGCATGGATTTTAAGGGATAATCCTCGTGGCATGATCTTATAAGATTTCCACTTATAAAGCAAATGTTGCATGGTGTAAGCACCTTATTTTTGCACCCCTGGAATTGCTGAAAATGAAAACCCTGGCAGAAAGTCAAACCCCGAGGGGACAAAAAGTTGACCTTTTGATCAAGAGAAATTTGGCCACCTCGCTTTATGCCATTGGATAGAGGGCTCCGATACGATTCCAACGCAACTGAGTTTGCAGGAATCGGGGTCCGGATGAGGGTTTTGCGGGTAGTCAAACTTGAGCAGAGCCAAAAGTTGACTTTTTGCTAAAATCCGATCCAGAGGCCTACCCCTAGGTCATTGGATAGAGAATCTCGACACGGTTCCAATGCAACTGAGTTTGCAGGAATCGGGGTCCGGATGAAGGTTCTGCGGGCGGTCAAACTTGAGCAAAGCCAAAAGTTGACTTTTTGCTAAAATCCGATCCAAAGGCCTACCCCTAGGTCATGGGATAGAGGGCTCCAATACGATTCTAACGCAATTAAGTTTGCCTAGATCGGAGCCCGGGTGAAGAAAATATGAGCTGACGAAATTCTCGAGCAGCAAAACCGGCAATCTGCGCACGTGGCAAAAAGCTACACACGTGGCAAGTTGCGCAGAAAAATATCTCGGGGATCAAATCCATAAATATCCAAACATTCAAAAGATCCCAGGGACCAGTCTGAAGATATTTGAAAATATCTGAATAAAATAATATTAAATCCAAATATCCCAGGGACTATATCCTAATTTTCAGATTTTTAAAACAAATGAGCGGCCGCATTAATTTTTGTCATGATTTTGCCGCTCGCATGGACGTGGCATGCGGATATGCGCTCAGCGTAAGCTGAGCGCATACCCCTTTCTCCCTTGCCTATAAAAGCTGCGTGTTAGCACTTGATTTTTGCACCCCCAAAATGAAGAAAAATGAAAAGTCAAACCCTGAAGGGGTCAAAAAATTGACTTTTCCAATTAAGGAAAGTTGGCCATCAAACTTTATATCATTAAAAAGAGCACTTCGACACGGTTCTAACGCAACTGAGTTTGCTGGAATCGGAGTCCAGGTGAGAAAGATATGGCCCGGTCAAACTTCCAGAAAGCAAAAAGTTGACCCTTTGCTCGGCCCCAATTCAACTGCCAAACTTGATCTCAATAGATAGCTGGTTCCGAGCTGATTCCAATGACACTAAGTTTGCTCAAATCGGACATTGGACGAAGAAGTTATGAGCAGTTGAAATTTCAAGAAAACTGCCAGTGTGGCAAAAACAGCAGCAGAAAGCAGAATAAATGGACTAAATAAATAAAATAAGTGTTTATTGAAAATATCTTAATTTTTAATAATATTTTAATAAATATCTAAAGATATTTATAATAAAATAATAATAAATCGGATGAGAATCTTTTTAAAAATCAAATTTGATAAAATGTTTGAAATCCGGCATTTAAAAAACGTGCGAAACCGCACTTGAAGTACGGTTTGGTCTGAACCGCACTTCAGATACGGTTTGATCTTCTAGAAGGTGGACGCGTGTCCTGTACGGCCACAGCTGGCAGATTCGCGCAGATTTGCACGTGTCGAATGCCAACTGCACTTAAAACGCGGTTTTTGATTTTTTGGTGTAATCTTGTCACAACCGCACTTTAAGTACGGTTGTGACCAAACCGCACTTAAAGTGCGGTTCCGGCCAATTTTTGCCTATAAAAGGGGGCCAGCCCCCCCATTTGGAAGAGGTCGGCCCCCCTTTGGTCCCCACTCTCTCCCTCTATCTTCTACTCATTCGAAAACCTGTCCAAACTCTGTCCCTCCCAAAAATCAAATCCCAAATGCCCAAACTACCCATGGTAAGCCTAAACCTTGCCTAAAACCCTCTCCTTTCACCCATTTGACTGAAGAACCTAGCAAAACCCTGTTCAAATCATCTTGTGAAAACCAACGGGACGCGGAAGCTTTGCCGAATTTGCTCGGAAGAACCACAACACATCAAAACCAACAAGTGGATCCATTGTAAGCATTTTTTTTTATTTTATCAATATAAGCATGATATGATTACTTGAAATTTCCATTTAAGTTCTATACATACTGTTTTCTTTTACATCTAACCTGTTTGCTGATTGTTGAATCTCTCAAAAGCTCCAACCCAAGGAGGAAGAAATTGTCTTAAGGAAAAGGAAAAGATGCTCTTGTCAAGTCAATTCTACTAACCCATTTTCTTGACCTTTTTTTAAAATCACTGATGCCCCTGTAAATTCCCTTCATTCCCTTCTTGAATTTGGCTGTGGGTAATTAAGAGAAGTCTCCATCCCTCAAAAGTGCAAAGGTAAAGAAAAATGGCTTTATAAGCCATATGAAGAAAATGTAACATCTGGAAGGAAAGCAGAAGGCCTACGGCAGTTGCTGGAAACCCCAAAAAGGTTGCTGGAGTGATCCCAATCAGAATCGGCTTAAGAGAGGAAACTGGGCAGAAACCGCATACACAGAGCGGTTTAAGCGAAACCGCAGTATATCTGCGGTTCTGACTAAACCGCACTGTAAGTGCGGTTCGATTTAAAAAGTGAGTTTAAAATTGGTTTTCTTGACTTGGTTGGATTAAACAGTGCGGTTCGATTTAAAAAGTGAGTTTAAAATTGGTTTTCTTGACTTGGTTGGATTAAACCCAACCCGAAATGGCTTAAAACAGCCTCTTAAACAAATGGGATTTCTTAAAATCCATTTTGGACTGTGGGCCTAGGTGGGCCCACCAAGATTCTCCTAGGCCAACTTGTGGGGCCCACCTTAGACCGGCCCACACTCGGCCCGTTTTTTAACAAAACGGGCCCCAAGGCCACTTGGCCCGGCTAATGGGCCCATTCCAAGCCCACTAAGCCCAAATTGAATTGTAAATAAATAAAACTTAATAAGATAACCAAATGGGTTACCCAATAACCCAATTGGGCCCAAGGCCTAACCATGGCAACCCACGGGTCTTCCAACGGGACCCGGGTCCGACCCACTTCATCTAAATAAGAAAGATAAAATCAAAATAAAAGGGATCCACACCTCCAATGGTCCTCACTGAGACCAAATAAGTGTGCATGCTGGTCTAGGAAGGGTGAGAATTAAGTTGACTCAAGGCCAAGGAGACCCAAGGGACCTGTCAATCGACAGGGCGGGCTAGGGTGTCTTCGGGTTTCCCTAGACGTAACCGAGAACTTGCTCAGATCTCTAATAAAGCCGCAGACCGGTAAATCTTAGACCTGTATAGGCACCCCTTGTGTCTGCCTGCACCTCTCAGGCAATGGCGACTCCAAAACAGTCTCGAGGCACACGCATCACCACGTGCGCCTCGTCGTGCGACCGATTTCAGGTGCGCACACTACGCAAGGATTCATTGCAAAGGGTTCGGCGTTTTTTTTTGTTTGGCAGTTCTCGGGTTCGGGATTTCTGGGGGTCGGCTCCCTTTGCTCGAGCCTTCTTCCTCATTCCCCCTTGCTCAAAACCCTCTCAGCTTACCTCCCTGGCCTCCACAAACAAACCCTCTGACAGAAGCCTCTCCGACCCCATTCCCTCTCTTCCTCTTCTTCCTTGTCAAACCCGGAGGAGATCGAGCCGTTGGTGGGGAGAGGTGTTGCTCCGGTGGCTGCTCGCACGCTCCAAGGAGGCTCCACCCACTTCGGAGAGGTGTTGAAACACCCATGTTATGTTTCCGACGAACTCTTGTCCCAAAATAAATAAGTTTATTGCAATATCTTGTTTTCTAGCATTTTTGTTCTTCACTGCTATTACTTGTTTGTTTGATTCGAAACGGGAGCATGTTCCCCATGATTTCTCCATCTCTGTTGTTGTAACCCCATAAAACCCCCTGTTCCCTTCTTCATAATCATGTTCTGTTAGTTAGGGTTTTGATTTCGGAAGTTTATTCATGTTCTGTTAATATTTTGTTTCGGATTTGTAAGTTTCTAGAGAGATTTGAGTGATGAGTGGTGAGGATATGTTAGGTTAGATTAATTTCCATTTGTGTTTAGAGGTCTTCTGGGGTTCTAAGGATCCCCAGAAAGTTCTTACAGAGCTTAAAAAAAACAGTTACAGAGCTTTAAAACCTTAAAAATGGAGTTTGGAAAGAAAAAACAGGGAATTAGGGTATGCGCCGAGCTCGCACCCACTTGGCGCCGAGCTCGCGCCCACTTATTTTGGGTGCGCTGAGCTCGCGCCCACTTCTTCTTTTGGGGGCGCTGAGCTCGCACCCACTTGGCGCTGAGCTCGCGCCCACTTCTTTTTGGGGCGCTGAGCTCGCGCCCACTTCGCCCGCGATTCGTTTTCTGTGGTTTTTCGGTCCGCCCACCTCGCTGACCTTGCGCCTAGTGCCTGAGGTCGGCGCATACCCCTAAAACATGCCGGATTGCTATATTTTTGAGAAATTCCAAAAACACCCTTTACCATACCGCGGGGGGCGAACCCCCCCACCCCCTTTGTTCACTACGCATCCAACTAGTTCCTTGGTCTTGGACCCAGCATAATGAGCTAATCTCTCCTTACTAAGTATTGATTTTGATATGTTTCTGTGGCCTATATTCTGTAACTTTTGCTAAGTATGGGTGGCATTCCTAAATCGAGCCAAATGAACCAATAGGGTTTCCGGGTCACCCGGAAACCCAACATGGGACTTGGAACCTCGATCCAACTTGATTTCCAGTGGGCCTTCCAACGGGGGCCCACCCGGCCCAATAAACATGTATGCATGCAACTTAATCAAGATAAGCGAAATTAACCGATTAAACCGGGCGGGCCAAACTTAAGGTGGTCCACCCGAACCGGACTTGTGATATTGATGCATGAAATGCGTGGTTTGGCCGAGACTAAGGGCAAAGGGCCTATCGGGCCCGCCAAAGCCCACGAACCAACCGAGTAAGGGTTCAAAACCCTAACCTCACATAACCTGGGCTTTCAAGCCCTAATCAGGGACTACGGGCCCCAAGCCCAGTGTCCTACCCATTTTTTGGAAACTTAAGTAAGATAAAATCCAATAAATTACCAGGCCCCCATGTGCGGCCCACCCAATGGGCCCACAAACCAAACCGGCCCGCTTTGCATATAAATCACTTAATAATCCAACTTGAACTCCAAGACAAAATCAACTCACTTAACCAATGCCCAAAGGGCCTCCTAGGATAGGTCGAGGCCCACAAGGGCACACAGGTTTGACTAAACCCACCAAGGACACCGTGGGCCTTCCAACGGGGCCCACCCAACCAGACCCAGATCACCTAATTAAATCAAGATAAAAGCAATCAAAGGGACCCACACCACTCAGGTGGTCCCGCCAGGCTTAATCAAACTGCATATCAGATTAGGAATCGGGTGAGACCAAATAAGCTGACTCAAACCAGGATAAACCTAAGGGACCCGTCACCCGACGGGGTGGACCGGGGTGTCTACGGACTTCCCCGGACCACAACCGAGACCCTACTTAGAATCTCAAAGCCGCAGACCAAAAGCTCTAATAGACAAGGTTAGGCACCCAGGTGTCCGCCTGCACCCCATCACCACTCACGGTTTTTGAAAACCATCAGACATGATATGATCTCCAGAGTCTCAATCTCTGAAAGATCGAACTGCAAGTTTTTTTAACATCGCAATTTTCAGGAAGAACTCTTGATTGGCTATGGCACTATCACACACTGTTCACAGTGATGTTTTGTCGAGGTTGTGATTTTCATGCATGAACCGCCTCGTATTTGTTTTCGCCCGTCATTGTAGACACCCCAAATTGCACAAACAATCATCAAAAATCATTATCTCCTGGAAAGCCAGCACAGAATTTGAAGAAAATAAACTTTTACCTGTATCCGGATACTCAATCCGGATACAAGTACTCCTTCTCGTATCCGGATACTCATACCGGATACATGTGAGCCTTAGTGTATCCGGTACCATGTACCGGATACCTTAAGGCCCTTTTTTATCCGGTCTGATATACCGGATACCTTAAGTTTGCTCAAAATTAGGGTTTTCCGAGGGCTTTTCACTTTTACCATCATGTCCCTCATTAAATGAGGGGAAATCGCGGAAATAACCTTAGGGTTTAGGTTAGAGGGGTTCTAGACATTAAGTTGTGTCTACCAATGACCTTAGCCCTTGCCTATAAATAGAAGCCTCCTCCTTGAGCAAATGGCACACAACTCTTGTTTTGAATTCTCGCAAAGAAGAACTCCAAGAGAAGAAGGAAACCGCTGTGGAATCGCCTCCAGCACTCAGGTAAGCCTCAACTTTTCTTTTTATTTTCTGTCTTTACATTCCTAGATCTAGATCTCTTCTTCTACCTTTCTGTAGTGTAAAGCCTTGTTTTGTATGTGTGGAAATCCTTCCCCGGCTCAAAGTATCTCAAGACTCCCCTAGCCGTAAAACGTGAAGGCGGATCTAGGAGAAACGAGACTGGGGATTGACCCTAGTGCTAGAACCCATGTAGCATAAGGCCTTTTTGATTGATTGTAAACCGTTCCATATTCAAAGTACCCTTGATTATCTTAAAGAGAACAGAGGGAAACGATAATGGAACGGAACCCTAGGCTATGCTAGAACCTATTTTGTTGAATCTATATGCATGTTGTATTGATCTTGCTTGGTTTTTTTTCACTTTTGCACACGTATCACTATTTTGGCGGGATAGGCTCATATTTGGGGATTATTGCATTTATTGTGATAAAACTCAAATAAATGACCTCAATCAAATTCTGGAGTATTTTAAAATGCTTTTTAAAGGTTTTGGATTCATCTCACACGAATCACACACTTTTTGTCAATTTTCGGATTTGATTTTCTTCAAAGGAGGCTTAGCTTGACAGCACCTGTACCCTTACTTCGGACGCCCATAACTTCATCATCCGGATGAATTTTGGGGTGATTCCAGAACCATGGGAAAGGTGAGGCTGTCTAGTTTATGTCCACCAAATTTCATGAATTTCTATCTAGCCGATTTTTGACACTTCTCTGTCGAAGTTAAGTGGACAGTTCAGGTCCAAGTACAGAACTTGTCACTTCGACGGACCGCCATGTGTTCGTTTTAAGTCCGATTCGAGTAATTTTTATTTCTGGGTACTCCTTTATGAGTCTATTTTTAAATCCAGTTGGTTTCATAATTTTTGGATTCCATTTGAATTATTGGTAGCCGATTTACTTAGAACTGCTCATTTGCACTTTTCTGGGTAAATCTGTGATCTTCGGGGCCTGTTCGGGAGACCACCCAAGGCACATCCGAAGGGATTTTTGTATGAGGCTAGTTTCTTTTGAAAGATGGCCATACAAACTTCAATCACACCAAATTTCACGGATTTCTATATAGTGGATTTTTCTAGACAATTTTCCAAAGTTGCCCACTTATCACTTTTAAAAATCCCCAGCAGCAACTTCAAGGGAGCATAACTCCTAGATTTTTCATTGGAATGAAGTGAAATTTTGCATGAGACTCTTATTTACCCTAATCTTTCAAATGGATTTGGTTTGGTTCAATTCAGAATTGGATTTGAATGATTTTAAGGCAAATGGTATACTTTTTACCGAATTTTCCGGATTTGATTTAACTTGGTTTTATGCAACCTCTACTTTGATTTCCATCTTTTGAAATACTCCAGAAGTGATATTGACATAAGAGAAGATCTAAAATCCATTTGGATCTTCATGTGAATATATCATACACTTGTTCCTTTTTCAAGGTTTCTCATGATTTTTAGCAAGCTTTCTTACTTTGTTTTCGCATGAACATACACTTGGCAACCACTTCGTGTGGATGAATGGGGGTGCCTAACACCTTCCCCCGTTCATAATCTAATCCCCTTACCCATCTCTGGATTTGATTTTCAAGTAGGGTTATTTTTATCCTAGAATTTGTCTTTTGGCTATTTTTGCTTATTTTTGAATCTTTGGTGTCCGTTCTCACCCCAAAATCATGAATGGTGGCGACTCTCCCAATTTTTGCGTTGAGCCCGTGTGTTGACGGAGGGACGATCACTCCGGTGATTTTTTCCCATGTCTCACAACTGGCGACTCTGCTGGGGACTTGTGGATTTAAGCCATTTTGTGTATATTCATGCTTTTTCATCACTTTTGAATGCTTGCTATTTTGTTTACTTTATTTGTGTATATTCTTGTATTTCAAATCAGGTTGGGATGCTTTTGAATTTTATATGGATCAAGTCATGTATGTTTTGATTGATGTTGCCTAAAAATTGATTTAGGAGAAGCCTATCTTGAAGCATAATTTTGATGCATTTGGTGATAACATGCTCTAATTTGGATTTTGAATACCATGGTTTGAACATGAGAATTAGAAGCATGAAATCTAGGAGTTCAGAATTTTTGGGGTATTCAAACATGATTCCCATAAAGCATGCTTTTTTGTGCTTAAAAATTTTTTTGTTATGCTATGCCTTTGATTTGGGGTATAGGGGGATTTGATTTGAGCATGAAAACCAAGAGCATGAAATCTGGAATTTTAGTGCACATTGTAGATTTTTTTTAGCATGTTCACCAATATACCATGTCAAGTAGTTGCTAAACTTTTAGGCATTAATTTGGGGTATAAGGGATGCGCTTTTGAGCATGAAAATTCTGGAAATTTCAGTGCATATTTGGGGGTTTTCAAGCATGTTTAAATCATCAAAACCTTTCTTGTATCATGCCAAGTAAGTGCTAAAATTTTAGGCTTCAATTTGGGGTAAATGGTACACTTTGAGCATGAAAAAAATGCATGAAATCTGAGATTTAGGGAATGCTTTTGGGATTTCAAGCATGATTCCATGGTTTAATTGTTGTTTGTACAAATAACATGTTTTGTATAACACTTTTTGGGCATGTAATATTTTTTGTGCATATTTAGTCGTTTTGGTGTTTGCTTGCTTGTATTTGGCTTCATTATTTTGTCATATATGCCTTGGCTTGAAACTGAATGCATGGCTACGAAAAAGAGTGGCAAGGGGCTGGGACGTTGTGAATGTTACCACAATTTAAAATTGCACTTGAGCACTTGAAACAGTTTGCACAGCCTACCCTTTACCTATTAGGAAGTTGAACCATGAATGTGTGTAGCTTGGCGCACCGAGGTCGTGACTTCGGAAAGCGAAAGTGAAAACATTTACCTTAGAATTTGAGTCAATGATGTGATGACAATGGGATCTGTGATTCGATTCCGGGCATCACTAGACTTGAGTTCTAAGTTGCCAATTAAGCCAAAACCCAAAAACCATACGCTTGAAGGTGGAGAAACACGTTTTCAGCTAAAAGCACACAATTGCGTTTGGGGAATTGGGTGTAAATGTGGGAAGGCCGTTTGCATGTTTTACAGGCCAAGGTATAATGTGAATACCATATTGAATGAAGGTAATACAAGGTGGCAAGGTAAAGCCATGTTCTTTGCCTAAATTTGGGGATTTTGCAAATATAATGTCCAAGCCCAATTTGGGGCAAGTTTTGAAGGTCAAATTAAGGTGAACATCAATTGGGAATGAAAAAAAATCAAATCTGGTGAAAAAATGAGTCAAAAAGGGTCATTTCGGCAATAACCGGCAACTCAGGCCGGTTAATAATAACTGTATTCATATCCGGTACATATATCCGGATACAAAGACATATACGCATATCCGGATAGATTGACCGAATACAATAAGGCATATCTTATCCGGTATATTATACCGGATACATTCAAAAAAGGGCACAAATTGGCTGTTCAGCCCAAATTTTCAGAATAAAATGCCTAAAACACTGTGGATAATCCTTAGGCACCCCGAAAAGAACATAAGAAATTTTCCCAAAAATACAAAATCAAAGAAAAAAAAAACAAAAAAAGAATAAAATAAAATATTCTTTCAGGATTTAACCTAAGTTTGAAAATCAAAGAGGAAACCAAGGTGTCATATTTTTTTACACCAACTCAACTCAAACATATGTCAATCCAGCTTTAGAACTTGAAAATCTTCTAAAATGCATCAGATTTCAAATAAAAAAAAATGATGAAAACCTTGGTTGGTTATTTTTATCAATCAAATCAAAAAAAGTGGGACACTTGGAAGCCCTAGAATATTCCATGAAAACCTTGGTTGGTTATTTTTATCAATCAAATCAAATAAAAAAAATGATGAAAACCTTGGTTGGTTATTTTTATCAATCAAATCAAAAAAAGTGGGACACTTGGAAGCCCTAGAATATTCCATGAAAACCTTGGTTGGTTATTTTTATCAATCAAATCAAAAAAAAAATGATGAAAACCTTGGTTGGTTATTTTTATCAATCAAATCAAAAAAAAGTGGGACACTTGGAAGCCCTAGAATATTCCATGAAAACCTTGGTTGGTTATTTTTATCAATCACAAAAAAAAAAAAATGAAAACCTTTGGTTGGTTATTTTTATCAATCAAATCAAAACATTTGTGGGATACTTGGAAGCCCTAGAATATTCCAAGACACCTTTGGTTGGTTATTTTATCAATCAAATCAAAACATTTGTGGGATACTTGGAAGCCCTAGAATATTCCAAGACACCTTTGGTTGGTTATTTTTATCAATCAAATCAAAACATTTGTGGGATACTTGGAAGCCCTAGAATATTCCAAGACACCTTTGGTTGGTTATGTTTATCAATCAAATCAAAACATTTGTGGGATACTTGGAAGCCCTAGAATATTCCAAGACACCTTTGGTTGGTTATTTTTATCAATCAAATCAAAACATTTGTGGGATACTTGGAAGCCCTAGAATATTCCAAGACACCTTTGGTTGGTTATTTTTATCAATCAAATCAAAACATTTGTGGGATACTTGGAAGCCCTAGGATATTCCAAGACACCTTTGGTTGGTTATTTTTATCAATCAAATCAAAACATTTGTAGGATACTTGGAAGCCCTAGAATATTCCAAGACACCTTTGGTTGGTTATTTTTATCAATCAAATCAAAACATTTGTGGGATACTTGGAAGCCCTAGAATATTCCAAGACACCTTTGGTTGGTTATTTTTATCAATCAAATCAAAACATTTGTGGGACACGTGGAAGCCCTAGAATATTCCATGAAAACCTTGGTTGGTTATTTTTATCAATCAAATCAAAAAAAAAAAAAATTGGGACCCTTGGAAGCCTTAGAATATTCCATGAAAACCTTGGTTGGTTATTTTTATCAATCAAATCAAAAAAAAAAAAAACTTGGGACCCTTGGAAGCCCTAGAATATTCCATAAAAACCTTGGTTGGTTATTTTTATCAATCAAATCAAAAAAAATTGGGACCCTTGGAAGCCCTAGAATATTCCATGAAAACCTTGGTTGGTTATTTTTATCAATCAAATCAAAAAAAATTATGGGACCCTTGGAAGCCCTAGAATATTCCAACACAAAATCAAAACAACAAAAAAAAAACAAAAAAAACAAAAAAAAAACAAAAAAATCTGGATTGGTGTTCACCTAACCTACTGGTTTACATATATAGGGGTGTGACTCAAGTTAAATGGAAGCTAACATGTTCTATTCATTTTTTACTCAGGTACATTCAACCCAGGTGCACTTATTTGCAGTCATTGCTCCCGTGACCAGATCCAAAGCAAGAGCCATGAATACTGAAGAGAACCAAGCCCAAGCTACCGTCCCCGCTCAGGACTTTACTCAGCTGCAGGAGCAAGTGGCCGGTCTGGCCAAAATGCTGGGAGACTTACTAGCGGCTCAGGCCCAACAGGGCCAAGCCCAAAATCAGGCGTCGACTTCTCATCCGGCACCACCACCTTAGGCCTATATTCCGCCTCCGGCTCAGCCCATGCCTGAGCCCATTTCTGAACCAGTCCCTGAGCCCATTCTGATCAGGGAAAATACAGTAGAGTCTGAGAAAGAGCTGGAAAAAGAAAAGGCTAGGGATGAGATGGAAAAGAAAATGCTGCTCAGGATAGAGAGGATCCAGGCAGAGCTGAAGGAAGTGAAGGGGGGAGGCAGCCATGCAGGCACCACCTTCGAGGACCTGTGCATGTACCCGGACGTCTGTCTACCGGCTAAGTTCAGGTGCCCGGATTTTGACAAGTTTGATGGCACGGGCTGCCCATTAAGCCATCTGAAACTATACTGCGGGGCCCTGTGCCAGTTTGGCCGGGATGATGGCATACTGATCCAGCTCTTCCAGAGGAGTCTGACCGGGTCAGCCCTTCGGTGGTTCGCTACAGTGGACCATGGAAGGATCAGGAGGTGGAAGGACCTAGCCGACGCTTTCCTGGACCAGTACAAGTTCAACTCGGAGATCGTGCCAGACCGGTACGACATGATGAGGATGACCAAGGGAAAAGATGAACCGGTACGGCAGTACGCCAAGAGATGGAGAGAGGCCGCCTCCCAAGTCAGGCCACCTATGCAAGAACCGGAGATGATCTCCACATTTATGGGCACACTAGGGCAGCCCTTTTACAACCATCTGGTGGGTCAGATCACCACCAACTTTGCAGCCCTAGTGCAGGTAGCGGACCGGATTGAAGAAGGGGTCAGATCAGGAAGGCTGATAGACTACTCTACTCTGACTGGGCAGTCTGATTCCTCGGCCTCCATGGCCCAAAAGAAAGGGGCCGGATTCAAAAAGACGGGGGCCCGAAAAGAAGGGGAGGTGAACCTGGTCCAGGCTCCTCCAGCCAAGAAGCCACTGCACGTCAACATCTCGGCACCCCAACAGGCCCAGCAGGCCCAGCAGTCGTACCAGACCCCGCTGAATGTCAACTTCTCTCCTTCCGTGCCAGCTAACACAAGGAGGACTTTTTCTAAGGAGGAGCGGGATGCCTGGTTCGCAGCAAGAAAGAACCGGGTTTTCACCCCTCTACCCATATCGCTGTCCCAACTACTGCCAACCCTACTGAAAGGGGAATACTTGACTCTGAAGGAGCCTAACCCAAATGCCCCGAAGGGGAGAAATTTTGACACATCGGTCACCTGTGATTTCCACATGGGTGCACCGGGGCATTCTACCGATACCTGCTGGGTATTGAAGCATGCGGTCCAGGACCTGTTGGACCAGAAGGCGTTGGTCTTTAACACTGCTGCACCGGCCCAGTCTGGGAACGATATTGGGCAGAACCCTCTGCCTTACCACAATGGGGCAGGCCCATCCAACTCCATCACTGCCATATCCACCACGAGAAGGGCCTTTGACCCATCTCAGCTTATAGCACCTGTGGGGACCACTGTCCAGGTCCATTTTTTCCCAGAGGAGGACGAAGAGGAGATCAACATGGTCTCCCAAAAAAATAATCTTGCTGCTGAGGACATAAGCTCCTCCTTAAACCGGGTCTCTTCTCTGATGGCCCAGATAAATACTGCAAGACCCCCATTGGTCTTCAATTGCAGTCCACCCACTTATTCTCCATCCAAGCCGTCCAAGGCTCCACTGGTCATCAATCTTGACCCCACCACTGCTTCCATCACTTCTTCTGTCCCCACCAAATCCAAACTTCAACCCTTGGTTGTAAATGTGCAGCCAGCCCATACTATCCCTAAACCGGCCCATACATCCCGGTCCAAACTCCAGCCACTAGTGGTTGACATCCCTAAATTAGCCTATTCAGAGGCCGCTGTACCATGGAACTACAGCGAGGGAATCACGGCTACGGTTCCAATGGTCAGGAACCAGAACCAGGAGGAGGTGAACCTCATGACGAGGTCAGGGAGATGTGCAGGGGGTGAAGAGAAAGAGAAAGAGACAGAAGTAGAAAAAGAAAAAATAGAAAAAGAGAATGAAGAAAAAAGAAAACAGAAGGGAAAAAATAAAGTGGGAGAAGACACCCCCCAGGGTGCAGAAAATGAGGCAGCCGACCTCATAAAAATCATAAAGAAAAGTGAATTTAATCTTGTGGATCAGCTGAACAAGGTCCCGGCCCAGATTTCAATACTGGGCCTTTTGCTGAATTCCGAAAAGCATAGGGATGCATTGTTAAGGGTGCTACAGAGTGCACACGTATCCCAGACCATTGATCCAGACCAGCTTGGTAAAATGGTTGGTCAAATCTTGTCACATAATGTGATAAGTTTCTCAGAGGGTGAGATCAGCCCAAGTGGGTGTTATCATGTGGACCCTTTGCACATCACTGTGCTTTGTAAGGGCTGCATGGTTGCACGGGTTTTAATTGACAACGGGTCGGCATTAAACGTTTGCCCGTTAATCACTTTTACCAAGCTGGGTCTGGACCAGTCAAGGATCAAACGAAATGGGCGGATAGTGAGGGCTTTTGATAGCTCCAAGACCCACTCCCTAGGGGAGATTGAACTGCCGGTCACAATTGGGCCGAATATCTTTAACATCACATTTGAGGTGATGGATATACCCGCAGCCTTCAATCTGCTCCTAGGGAGGCCGTGGATACATTCGGCTAGGGCAATACCATCCACGCTCCACCAGAGGGTGAAATACATAAGAGGGCAAAGGGTGATAACAGTCCTAGCCGAAAACTTGGTGCCGCCCATTGTGTCACCTGATGTACCATTAATCAATGTGGACTTGACTGTCGACAAGATTGCATTCCACTCATTTCAATTTGAGGCGGTAAATTACATACCTGGGGGGTGTGAGAAAAAGAAGGAAAAAGGGACCACTGCAGAAAAAATGGTCAAGAAAGTGATGGAGAAATACCACTTTTACCCAGGGAAAGGCTTGGGGATCAATCTGCAGGGTATGGTGGAGCCAATCACGGCTAAGAAACTAGTCCCAAGGGTAGGGTTGGGCTTCAAGCCCAGAGGCTGGAGAAGAATGAAGCACGAAGAAGGGGAGAGCAGAAGCAAAGGAAAACTCCCTCATTTAAGGGAAAGTTTCCCTAAACCCGCTTATATAATCCAAATTTCTCCTCCTATGGACCAATCAAAACCTCCCTACTACAATGTCAACCCATTTCAAAAGCCTTCTGTTTCGGCCCTACAACCCTATAACCCATCTCTAATACTGGGAGCAGTGGATGGGCCTGGACCACAGCCCGATCAGCAGGTGGACTTTTCTGAAGATGTTGGTGCATTCTTCACCATGACTGAGGGCGAAAAGACAGGGGTAGACATGGAACTACCATTCATTGACTGGGCCGCAGTAAAGGTTCCAGACAAGGTCATTTCTGAACTGGGCCCCGCAGCAAAAAAGGGCAGTACCCACCCGGTGATGATGGCATCGGATGCTGGGCTTGAGGAGCGGGTTTTCCCTATTTCCCCTGCTCCCCAAAATTTTGTACTGAACAATTGGGAGGAAACTCCCCTTACTTTTGAAGCAACGTTAGTTCGGCAAACTGACGTGGCTTCCAAAAAAAACTCCAATAGTGGAATGCCATTTCCCTGAAGGTTCTAATGGGCCTTCGTCTTCAGGGGAATTATGTTTAGAAGGCCCACAAAAAAACCAAAAAGATTTTTCTATTTTTTCTAGAAAGTTTAAATTTTTCAAAAAGGTCCAAACCACTTATGAACCATATAATCAGACCGAATTGGACCAGGTTGAATATGACTTCGACCTTGAGCTCGACTTTGATCTCATGGGGGTTGAAGAAGAGACTGAGGTCGAAGAAGAAGACGTTCCAAAAGAAATTGAATACCAATTGGAACGTCATGAAAAGGGGGTCCAACCTAATATTGAGGAGACCATATCCATAAATCTTGGGACCAAAGATGACCCAAAAATTGTAAAAATCGGGTCATGCTTGTCTGATGTGCAGAAGAATGAAATGTCACTGTTCTTGGCAGATTACAAGGATGTGTTTGCTTGGTCGTATCGGGACATGCCGGGGTTGGACACTGACATGGTGGTGCACAGGTTGCCAATTTTGCCAGGGGTTAAGCCGATTAAGCAGAAGCTGAGAAGATTGAAACCTGAGTGGACTCTGAAGGTCAAGGACGAAGTGGTCAAACAATTTCAAGCTGGATTTTTGGCAGTCTCTACGTACCCTGAGTGGCTCGCAAACATAGTGCCAGTACCAAAGAAGGACGGGAAGGTCCGAATGTGCGTGGATTACAGAGATTTGAACAAGGCAAGCCCAAAGGACGATTTTCCGCTTCCACACATCGACATTCTGGTCGATAATACGGCGGTACATAGCCTGTTTTCCTTCATGGATGGCTTCTCGGGATATAATCAGATCAAGATGGCTAAGGAAGATCAAGAGAAAACAGCATTTATCACACCTTGGGGCACATTCCACTACACAGTCATGCCGTTTGGGCTTAAGAACGCTGGGGCAACATACCAGCGGGCAATGACTGCACTATTCCATGACATGATCCACAAGGAGATGGAGGTCTACGTGGATGATATGATTGCCAAATCATGCAAAGAGGAGGACCACTTGATCAATCTGAAGAAAGTGTTTGATCGGCTCAGGAAGTACAGTCTACGGCTTAACCCGGCTAAATGCGTCTTTGGGGCTACATCAGGGAAGTTACTGGGGTTTATAGTGAGCCGAAGAGGAATTGAAATTGACCCGGCTAAAGCCAAGGCCATAATTGAAATGCCAGCACCCAGAACCGAGAAGGAGGTCAGGGGCTTTCTTGGAAGAATTCAGTACATAAGCCGGTTCATAGCACAGCTCACTGCTATCTGTGAACCAATTTTCAAACTTTTGAGAAAAGATAACCCGACGGTCTGGAATGAGGACTGCCAACAGGCATTTGATACAATAAAGAGGTATTTGCTGAACCCACCGGTACTAGTGCCACCAACTCCAGGAAGACCGCTGATCCTGTACTTGTCAGTGTTGGAAACGTCGATGGGATGTGTCTTGGGGCAACATGATGAGACTGGTAGAAAAGAAAGGGCAATTTACTATCTGAGTAAAAAATTCACGGAATATGAAGCCAAATACTCACCATTGGAGAAGACTTGCTGTGCTCTAGTGTGGGCCACTCAGAGGTTAAGGCATTACTTCCTTAGTCACTCCACACTATTGATATCCCGGATGGACCCGCTGAAGTATTTATTTGAGAAACCGGCATTGACTGGCAGAACGGCTAAGTGGCAACTGCTACTATCCGAGTTTGACCTCACATACATCACCCAGAAGGCGATCAAGGGTCAAGCCATAGCTGATCACATGGCTGCACATCCTCTGCCAGAATATCAACCCTTGAAGACCAACTTCCCAGATGAGGCAATTCTGTACACTGAAGAGGAGGACAGTGAGAGTTCTTGGCAGATGTTCTTCGATGGGGCCGCCAATATGAATGGGAACGGAATAGGGGCAGTCTTGGTTAAACCAGATGGTTCACACATCCCAATTGCAGTAAAGCTGAGATTCCAGTGCACCAATAACATAGCAGAATATGAGGCATGCATAATTGGATTGCAAGCAGCCATGGATCATGGAGTAGAGGAACTTGACGTATACGGGGATTCGAGTCTTATCATCTTCCAAACAACTGGTGAGTGGAAAACCAAGGATCACAAATTGATCCCCTATCACCAGTATTTGGAAGAAATAAGCACAAATTTCACTCGAATTTCCTTCAACTATATGCCAAGGGCCAAGAATCAGTTTGCGGATGCTCTAGCAACATTAGCTTCAATGGTCAGCATACCAGAAGGAGTAGACATCAGACCGCTGGAAATTGAGGTTAGAGATGAACCGGCTTACTGTCTTGTTCTAGAGGGAGCACCAGAAGAAGAAACACCATGGTTTCAAGATATCAAAAATTTCTTGAACAATCGGAGTTTGCCAGAAAATGCCACTGCTACTGAGAAGAGGACAATACAGAGATTGGCGGGTCAGTTTTTGCTAAGTGGTGGACATGTGTACAAAAGGTCACATAACGACATTCTGCTAAGATGTGTTGCCAAGGCGGAATCGGAAAGGCTGATTGAGACTGTACATGGAGGAGTCTGTGGGCCCCATATGAGTGGGCACATGCTGGCTAAGAAGATCCTGAGGCTGGGATACTACTGGACAACCATGGAGCATGATTGCTGTGTACATGTCAGGAGGTGCCATCAATGCCAAATCTATGCAGATAACAAGCATGCACCCCCAGGTGAGCTGCACAACATGACATCACCCTGGCCCTTCTCTATGTGGGGCATAGATGTCATCGGCATGATCTCCCCTAAGGCATCGAACGGACATAGATTCATCCTGGTGGCGATTGACTACTTCACTAAGTGGGTGGAAGCAGCATCATATGCAAATATCACAAGCAACCATGTGATCAAATTTTTGAAGCACAATATCATTTGTCGCTATGGACTGCCAAATGCTATAGTATCAGACAATGCTTCAAATATTAAGAACAAGGACATGAAGAAAATGTGTGAGCAGTTTCAGATCACCCATCATAAGTCAGCTCCGTACAGGCCAAAGATGAATGGGGCAGTGGAAGCAGCAAACAAGAATATAAAGAAAATCATTCAGAAGATGGTAGTGAGTTACAAAGATTGGCATGAAATGCTACCACTTGCTCTGCATGCATACAGAACCTCGATCCGGACTTCAACTGGGGCAACCCCGTACTCCCTAGTCTATGGGATGGAAGCAGTCTTGCCCGTGGAAGTGGAGATCCCATCACTCCGAGTGCTCATGGAAGCAGAACTAGAAGAAGCCGAATGGGTCCAGTCGAGACATGATCAACTTAACCTGATAGAAGAAAAGCGATTGAAAGCGCTTTGCCATGGACAGTTGTACCAGAAGAGAATGGCCCGGGCTTACAATAAGAAAGTGAGGCCCAGAACTTTCCAAGAAGGAAACTTAGTGCTAAAGAAAATTCTACCATTTTTGGAAGATCCTCGTGGTAAGTTCAAGCCCAATTGGGAAGGCCCATATGTCGTCAAGAAAGTACTGTCAGGGGGTGCACTCATCTTAGCAGAAATGGATGGGTCAGATTTTCCTGAGCCCATTAACTCTGATGCGGTAAAAAGGTATTTTCCTTGAGTGAATATTTCTAGGAAATGATCCGAGGCCATTTTTCTTTATTTCCTTCAAAAATTTTAATCCCTAGTCTAGCCAAGTTGAGCCGGTTCGTTTCTTTGATCAACCCAAACCGGATTTACAGTCAAATTGGGGCAAAATCAATTGGGGCAAAAGTGAGGAAAGAAAAAGAAAAAGAGAGGAAAAGCAATGGAAATGGCAAATGAAAGCCAAGTGTGAAAAAAATGCAAAAAATGCAATTTGGGGGAAAAGGGTTAAATTCATCATGACTGTAAGTCCGGTTGACCTATTTCCACACTTGAAAATTTTTGGGCCTTTAATACCCTTTCTTTCATAAACTGAGCCTAGCCTTTATTTCGTCCTATTTTTAAGCCCTCGGTGATCTTAGCTTGTTCATTTAAATATCAGAGTAAGATGGGTGATGACGGAATTCAGAAGCCGGCCCTAGTGAAAACCGTAACTGGCGCTAGGGGCAATATTGGCAAAAAGGCAAAAAGAAAAAAAATAAGAAAAATGAAAGAAAATCAGAGGTTGAGTTGATCATGGAAATCTGAGATTGAAGCAAAATCGGCATGAGCAGAATGGGGCAGTTTTGGCATTTGGGAATGACTCTAAAGGTCCTAAGATGGACGGTTCTGATCCCTCAGTATTTTGTGGACTACCCTTTTCATTATTTAACCTGGTTTTAATTCCTTTAATTATAGGTGATTAAGTGCATGGACCAAATTTCAAAAAAAAAATACAAAAAAAAATATAAAAAGGAAAAATTATACTTTGGCCAGTGATGAGAAATCAAATACTTTTCATAAAACCTTTGTTTTTACAAGCATCTGAGCATTCTGAGGCCAATAATATAAAAACTTTATTTTGAATTAAATCCTTTGTATTTCCACTATTGGAGTTCAATTTTGTACAAAGGTATGAAAAATGTGCAGGAAATAAAGCTAGTCTCCTAGCCGCTCCTCAAGCTCCCGAATCCGAGCTGCCTGAGCTGCAATGACTCCTGAAGCCCCCTCTGCAGCGGGATCACTCAAGAAGGAAATGACCTCATCTGAAAGGGCCTGCTTGATCCGCATACTCCTAAGGCTGGCCAAAGTATCCTGGTACTTCTGCCGGATCATACGGACCTCGAAGCAACGGGCCTGCCTCTGCTCCTCCAGCTTCTCTTCCACGGCAATGCGGCGTGAGATCTGCTCCTCAAGCTGCCTCTCCAGATAAGCGCCCTGTATCCTGAGCTCCTGGGCCTCCCGTACCCATATCTGCTGAAGCCGCTTATGAGAAGCCCGCGCAGACTCTAGAATGTCCTCATAGGTGGGAGCCAAGACAACAGGAGGATCTTCGGGTACCGGGGCCTGAGTCTGTATCTGTTCCTTGATCCAGAAGAGATAATCCTTCACATGGGCTTCTGAGAAGACTGGACCATGCATAAAGCGGACATAGGACCACTCCTTCATCAACCAGGCATTCAGCTTCATAGAAAGAGGCCCAAGACGATCCTCATATCCACATGGGATGATAATCCCCTGGGTCGCTCGGAATTGACGAAGGACCCGCAGAGGAAGATACAGCACTGCATGCTTCAGGCCCGCCAGAATCAAAAATTTGCGGTCTCGGAAGCTAATCACTGTCTCCGCGTTAGGCTGATAAGTACCAGGCCATCTCACCTGGTCATCCTGAAGCGAGCCCAAGAAAGTGAACCAGCCCTGTTTGCCCCCTGGAATATCGGGACACCCCCTGTTGCTCATCAAGAGGGGAACTTTTAGACTCGGGAAGAAGTGTCGATTGATCTCTTCAATCTGGCTCAAATGATCAAGTAGCCAAAGCTGCAAAGGAAGAGAGAGGTGTCAGCACATTGTATAAAAAAAAAAAAAAGCGAAAAAAAAAGCCAAAAAGAAAGCCAAAAAGCAAGAAAAAAATTTTTTTTTACCTGCAGGATCTGGGCACATGCTAGGAAGCGTTTCGACTTCCTATTGTAGCAGTCGGTTAAGGCCTGATATATCCCAGCTAAAATCATAGGGGCCAACCTCTCCCTCTCCCGAACCTGGCATATCACTGAGATCAAGGCCAAGTCCACCTCGTCATCCTCCCGTGGGAAAAGCAACTGGTTGACCACTATCAGGGTCAACGCATTGAATCGGGCCTCCTTATCTTCTCCCCTCAAAAGCTTCTCAGTCAAAAAAGCCTTAGATAGGGTCAAAAGGGTGTCAGAATCCCCCAAGTCCTTCTTCCCTATGCCCAAAAAAGTAGAAGCTTCCTTCTTGTAACTGGGCCTAAGAGGTGGATTCACCACCTTCTCATCAAACCTCAGGCCCAGGATGGTTTCCACCTCCTCAATGGTTGGGGTCATCTCATGGGTCCCAAAACGGAACAAGTTGAGATCAGGAACCCAATGACCAATCATGGCCTCTATAATCTCCCACCTGAAGGGAACCTTGGGAATGAGCAGGGTATGGCCTAGGTTGGTAGTACCCCATCTCCTCTCCTCATCTAGGGTCATAGAGTTAACCCACCTTGTGTAAAAGGAATCCACAGGGTTGTATCTAGTGAGATTTGGGGGTTTTGATCTAAAAGGTTGTTTTGCAGGGGAGGCAGTGTGGACAGATAGTAAGGGGGCAGAAGATGATCCGGATTCCATTGGATTTGACGGGAGCAAGCTAGAACTCAAGAGGAGGAAGAAAAAGGCGAAAAAGGGGGTTTCTAAACTCAAAAACTCGTAAAAAATGCTCAAATCCCGAGGCAGGTTGCATTTATAGCATCTTTTAACGTATCCGGTAACTCAGACCGGATACAAAGGCTTTAGTAATATCCGGATAAGTATACCGGATACAGAGGGTTCCATGAATATCCGGTATGACATACCGGATACAAAGACCAATCAATGTATCCGGTATGTCAGACCGGATACCGAGAAAAAATGCAAAAAAAGAGCTAAGGATGAAAAAATCCAAATTTTTTACCTGTTTTACCTGCTTACATGTAATAATTGCATAAAATTGAGAACAAAAAATGTGCAAGACATGATAGAATGAATAAAAAGTTTTTTTTATATAT
Organism: Buxus sempervirens; assembly: GCA_947561395.2. NCBI lineage: Eukaryota > Viridiplantae > Streptophyta > Magnoliopsida > Buxales > Buxaceae > Buxus > Buxus sempervirens. The sequence goes on along the minus strand of OX387183.1, from coordinate 38,265,762 downwards.
CTGGAAGTTTTGTACAGGGATGATGATATAAATACATGAAAATGAAAAAAATCCTAATCTACTCCTATGCAGGATCATCCCTGCGTCCTCGGCCGCGTCCACCTCTACGGCCTCTCCCCCAAAGTGCTCGGCCTCTAGAGTATGCAAGGATCCGCTCGGCTGCATGGCGAGGATGCCGACCTACCACCTGCTGAAGATGATACTCCAAGCAATAATCCTCGAGATCTGGGGGAGGAGCAGGAGTAGAATCTGGGGAAGAAGCCTCGGGCTCAGCAGCAACCGGCCCAACTGGGCCCTCATCCAAAGCATCCTCTGCTCCCGCAGCTCCAGAAGGCCTAGCATCAGCAGCAGAGGGGCCAGGATCAGAAGTAGCTGAGTCCACAGAAAAGAGAAAAATCAGAAGACTCAGATATAAGGAAGAATAAAAGAGGAGAATTAAAAGAAGATCATACCAGGAATGTCTGCAGAAGGAGCCGGAGGATCCGGCTCGTCAAGACCAGCCGCTGGGGCATCCTCGGGATCAGAGGCCCGAGCAGGAGATGGGTCAGGAATCAGGAAATCATGCTCAAAGAAGGCATCCTGATCATGGACCGGGCCCTGCACAAGTCAAACAAGCATATCAGAATAGCAGAAACAGGAAAATAATGAAAGAAATGAACATATGAGAAGGCCAGATACCTGTCTAGACTGAAGCTCAGCAACTAAGGCCTCCAGCTCCCTGATCCGGGCATCCCGCTGGGCCACGACCGCATCGTGCTCAGCGATCATATCATCGATCGCGGCCCGCTGACTCTCAAACCGGTCCCGGATGGTATTCAGCTCGTGTACCTGCCAGCAAGAACAGAAGCAGGATCAGAAATACATAAAGGAAGAAAAGATGAAGATATGAAAAGTACAAGACTTACGGTGTCCTCATGGATCCGGATACGGATCCCGCCGATCTCGGTCACCCCGGCACGAGTGGGTCGATCCATCAAGCATCCAATAGACACCCTCTGGAACCACTCGTCGTAATCTCCGGCTACTGTGAGCCCCTCTGCATCCAGAAAATGATCAAACTGATCCACGTCGAAGCCGGGAAGGAGTGTGTCGGGACCCACAGGAGGAGGAGGGACGGGGATGCGAAGTGCGCTGGTGTGCTGGAAGTACAGACGCTCTCCTAAGTACATCACCCTACCAAGCCTCCCGAGGAAGCACTGGTAGGGCTGACGTCGTCGATCTCTATCGAAGGCGTCCTGTACCGCCATCTCACGAGCCACCCCAACATCCACGTCATCAAATCGGGACAGAAGGAGCTGCAAAAAAGGGAAACTGTCAGGTACAGTCAAAATACAGAACAGGAAATAAAAGAAAAGGAAAAGATAAAAGGCTTACATCAGATCGGCGGGCACGGTCTAAGTGCACCCGGGCGGTGCGGGGCTGACTCCTATCAGCATCCCGGACCTGGGCCGACCATCGCAGGGCCACAGGGAAATCCGCAACCTCAGGAACCGGGGAGGGGCGGAAGAAGGTCATATAGGTGTACATGAACACCTAGCAAAAGAATAATCAGTCAAGAAAGGATAAAAGCCTAAAGAATTAAGCCAGACAGATGAATGCAATACCTGTAGAATCTGCCAGAAGAACCGGCTGCTAACTCCATCACCTCTCGGAGATGCTAAGCCTCGAACCGCTCGGCACAGCCCGGCCAAGATGGTCCCATAGATGAGCCGACCCCATGCTAGCTGGCGGGTCTGATGGAGATCTCTCAAAGCGTCCAAAAAGAGCGGACTGACACCGGTAGTATCCTCCGGGAAGAAGCAGCTCCCCAGCATCAGCAAGAATACGTGCCGGAAGATAGGAATAAATGCAGCATCATCCACAGCCACAGTCCTGTGTCTCCCCTCAAAATGTCGAGCCAGACTCTCCCGCAGCCAGCTAATGGAGAGCCGGCCGCTCCGCCCATCCCAAGCAGTAGGTGGCAGGGCCTGATATCCCAAGAGAAGTCCCATATCCTCCGCAGAAGGCCGCTCCAAGACAATGGTCCGCCCCGTCAGAGGAATGCCCGTAATCATCACAAAATCGGAGGGGCGGATCCCCAGCTCCACGTCCGGCAGGTGGAATGACTGAGTCTCTGGGAAGTATCTCTCCATCATGGCAAAGATGAGCGGACGGTCGGCTCTGAAGGATGGGATGCTAAGAAAATGGTCCAGGTGGCACCTCCCAAACTCCCGCCTGAGTGCTGGAGAAAGCGACTGAGCTAGATCACTAAATCTGCCCCAGCTACCTCGTAAGTGGGAGGAATGATAGGGAAGCGGCACATCTGCCCTGATGCACATAGAAGGATGGCTATCCAAGCCATGGAGGAGCTCTGTATCATGCACAGAGGCCCTCAACTCCTCAGGAACTCCTGCAAGGGCTACAGCAACCCCCTCCGGAGCCGTATCTCTGGCTCTGCCTCGGCCTCTGCCACGGCCTCTCTCGCCCTCAGGGGCCTGATCCTGAACTCTGCCTCTGCCTCGGCCTCGACCTCGAGCAGGTGCAACCACGGGCTAAATTTCAAGAACAAGGTGAAGATTTGTGTAGAAAGAAGATAGAAGAAAGAAAGAAAAATTTTTGAAAGCCTACCTCAGCAGAGCTCTCTCTGGAGTCACCTAATGGCTCCGACACGGTGGCACTGGAACTCGCCTCCGTACGAGCCCGCGAAGAGGAGGGCTGATCAGCTGGGTCAGCCTCCTCTCTAACTCGGGAACGACTCCTAGCCATCTACACAGGGAAGTGTTTTATGAATTTCACATGGTTATTTTTCAAAATTATCATGAATTATGAATTTTTACTGGGAAGTGGGGAATACTTCTGTTTCTAATCCTGAAACATTTCCTAAAAGATTCCTACAGTAATTAACATTTCCTGTATATTGTGGTTCCAGGATATGGGAAAAGTGAAGACAAAAGGATCAAAAACAGGAGTTATAGGAAAGGCAACAGAAATTCGAATTTGGTATGACATTTCAGAAAGTCAGGAGGAATTTTCACAACAAATGGGAAGACCTTCGGAAACATGTAATCAGTAAGGCCAGGGGAAAAATATCTTCAATAAGCAAAAAAAATTTGCAGCAAATCGGAGATCAAGGCAATCGGATGAATTAAAGTCTGATCAGATAAATGGCAAAATCCCAAGCAAAGAAGACAGCAGCATCAGCAATGAAGAATCAGAAGCATCTAGAATGCAGGATCAAGATTATATCATGTTCTCAGCATACAATCCAAAAATCAGCAGTCCAAAGCATTGCAATCCATCATGATTTGTCCAAAACAACCAAGGCAATTGCGAGATTCGATTTGTTAAAGCATCAATTCAGAAATTCAGGCAATTAGCAGAAATCCAAACTTGGCGGAAATGCAGAAATTCAGGCAATTGGCAAAAATCCAGACTTGGCAGAAATTCAAGCTTAAACTTGGCAGAAATTCAGAAATGCCAGAAATTTGGCAATTCACCACAATTAACTGTAATTAAGAGACACCATAGCATGGCAAAATTGCTTGGATATGGCACTAAAGCACATTGCAAGAATCACACATGGCATTAAAATTCGTCCAATGGGTTGCAAAGAAAAATTTAAATCTCACTAACCTGGACGAGCAGTAGAGAAATCAAGTGCCTAACTGCAAGGGGGAATCAAGGGACAGGTCGCCAAAGCAGAACCTCCAATGCCAAGCTGAGAAATCGGGAAGAATCTGAGAAAATCGAGCTAGGGCTCGACTGCTGCTGTAAATGGGCAAAGAATGAATGTTGCCGGAGCAAGGAGCAACCGCCGGCAGCAATAGACGTCGCCGGAGCTACTGGAGATCGCCGAAAAAGCCAGACGAGTCGTCGGGGACGAGGACGAGAGCTTAGGGCCGGTCTGAGTAATCGGAGCAAGAAGAAAGAAGAGGAAAAGTCGCGGTCGCGCGCGACTTAAGTAAACCTGCGGGATCCGGATACTCAGGCCGGATACCCGCAGACCCTTTATTATCCGGATACACTTACCGGATACCAAAGAAAAAAAAATAGAAAAAACAGAAAAAAATAGAAAAAATAGAGAAAAAAACAGGGAAAAATAGAATAAAAAAAAGAAGAAAAGAAAAAAGAAAAGAAGAAAAAAAAAAGAGAAAAAGAAAAAAAAAAGAGAGAGAAAAGAAAAAAAGAAAAAAGCAAACTTGTGCTACAATTTCTATTTTCTCAAGGTCCTATTCTTGTCTCGAAATCCACCTCACAGCCACGAGAGCTCTATGGAATTTGGGACAACTTTGGGAAATGTGCCTGGTCAAAAGGATGATATTCACTCAATTTTCAACTTGGTTTGATAAAAAAATCAGTTTTTCAAAAATCCTATTTTTGGGCTTAAAATCCACTTCACAGCCACAAAGGGCTCAGTGGAATTTAAGAACTCTTGGAGAGATGCCCCCTTAAAGTGAGGGCTTTTTGGCAAATCTCCACTCAAAAATTGTTTTCCACAGAAATTGAATTGAACCGAGCAAATCATGCTCAAGGGAATGCAATTTGAGCTTGTCTACTCTTTGCAGCTCACTACTTCGCAGCTCCCGCAAAGAGGGGCAGTTGTAGACACCCCAAATTGCACAAACAATCATCAAAAATCATTATCTCCTGGAAAGCCAGCACAGAATTTGAAGAAAATAAACTTTTACCTGTATCCGGATACTCAATCCGGATACAAGTACTCCTTCTCGTATCCGGATACTCATACCGGATACATGTGAGCCTTAGTGTATCCGGTACCATGTACCGGATACCTTAAGGCCCTTTTTTATCCGGTCTGATATACCGGATACCTTAAGTTTGCTCAAAATTAGGGTTTTCCGAGGGCTTTTCACTTTTACCATCATGTCCCTCATTAAATGAAGGGAAATCGCGGAAATAACCTTAGGGTTTAGGTTGGAGGGGTTCTAGACATTAAGTTGTGTCTACCAATGACCTTAGCCCTTGCCTATAAATAGGAGCCTCCTCCTTGAGCAAATGGCACACAACTCTTGTTTTGAATTCTCGCAAAGAAGAACTCCAAGAGAAGAAGGAAACCGCTGTGGAATCGCCTCCAGCACTCAGGTAAGCCTCAACTTTTCTTTTTATTTTCTGTCTTTACATTCCTAGATCTAGATCTCTTCTTCTACCTTTCTGTAGTGTAAAGCCTTGTTTTGTATGTGTGGAAATCCTTCCCCGGCTCAAAGTATCTCAAGACTCCCCTAGCCGTAAAACGTGAAGGCGGATCTAGGAGAAACGAGACTGGGGATTGACCCTAGTGCTAGAACCCATGTAGCATAAGGCCTTTTTGATTGATTGTAAACCGTTCCATATTCAAAGTACCCTTGATTATCTTAAAGAGAACAGAGGGAAACGATAATGGAACGGAACCCTAGGCTATGCTAGAACCTATTTTGTTGAATCTATATGCATGTTGTATTGATCTTGCTTGGTTTTTTTTCACTTTTGCACACGTATCACTATTTTGGCGGGATAGGCTCATATTTGGGGATTATTGCATTTATTGTGATAAAACTCAAATAAATGACCTCAATCAAATTCTGGAGTATTTTAAAATGCTTTTTAAAGGTTTTGGATTCATCTCACACGAATCACACACTTTTTGTCAATTTTCGGATTTGATTTTCTTCAAAGGAGGCTTAGCTTGACAGCACCTGTACCCTTACTTCGGACGCCCATAACTTCATCATCCGGATGAATTTTGGGGTGATTCCAGAACCATGGGAAAGGTGAGGCTGTCTAGTTTATGTCCACCAAATTTCATGAATTTCTATCTAGCCGATTTTTGACACTTCTCTGTCGAAGTTAAGTGGACAGTTCAGGTCCAAGTACAGAACTTGTCACTTCGACGGACCGCCATGTGTTCGTTTTAAGTCCGATTCGAGTAATTTTTATTTCTGGGTACTCCTTTATGAGTCTATTTTTAAATCCAGTTGGTTTCATAATTTTTGAATTCCATTTGAATTATTGGTAGCCGATTTACTCAGAACTGCTCATTTGCACTTTTCTGGGTAAATCTGTGATCTTCGGGGCCTGTTCGGGAGACCACCCAAGGCACATCCGAAGGGATTTTTGTATGAGGCTAGTTTCTTTTGAAAGATGGCCATACAAACTTCAATCACACCAAATTTCACGGATTTCTATATAGTGGATTTTTCTAGACAATTTTCCAAAGTTGCCCACTTATCACTTTTAAAAATCCCCAGCAGCAACTTCAAGGGAGCATAACTCCTAGATTTTTCATTGGAATGAAGTGAAATTTTGCATGAGACTCTTATTTACCCTAATCTTTCAAATGGATTTGGTTTGGTTCAATTCAGAATTGGATTTGAATGATTTTAAGGCAAATGGTATACTTTTTACCGAATTTTCCGGATTTGATTTAACTTGGTTTTATGCAACCTCTACTTTGATTTCCATCTTTTGAAATACTCCAGAAGTGATATTGACATAAGAGAAGATCTAAAATCCATTTGGATCTTTATGTGAATATATCATACACTTGTTCCTTTTTCAAGGTTTCTCATGATTTTTAGCAAGCTTTCTTACTTTGTTTTCGCATGAACATACACTTGGCAACCACTTCGTGTGGATGAATGGGGGTGCCTAACACCTTCCCCCGTTCATAATCTAATCCCCTTACCCATCTCTGGATTTGATTTTCAAGTAGGGTTATTTTTATCCTAGAATTTGTCTTTTGGCTATTTTTGCTTATTTTTGAATCTTTGGTGTCCGTTCTCACCCCAAAATCATGAATGGTGGCGACTCTCCCAATTTTTGCGTTGAGCCCGTGTGTTGACGGAGGGACGATCACTCCGGTGATTTTTTCCCATGTCTCACAGTCATGGCACCAGAGCACCACTCACGGTGTAATGATCTCGTCCCACACGACACCACATTCGTGATTTGTGGAAGAACTGATTGAAATCCTTAATCAGCAGGTACAATTCAGACACTTCGCATTCACATTGAAAAAGGACTGCAATGAATTCTCCCGAGGCTCCAACTTCATCATCATCACAGCCAAGAACCAAAAAGCAATTAGTCAAGATGGATCTAAGCCAACAAGTGGCCATGACACATGCCACAGGGGTTCAAATACCAGAAATCCAACAGGGGCAACCACCCCAGCTGGACCTCATGGCAGTTCATCTACCACCACAAAACACCCAATTCCCGCATCCGGCAGCAATAGCCACCCACCCTCCACAACAAGAACCAAGCGTGCCTGTCCAGCTGGGGCAGGAAGAGCAAGACCATAACAAGGCACAGAAGGCCCAACTTGAGGAAATGTTGACTGCAATGAAGGAAGACAGTAAAGCCCAAATGGCCGCACTGAGAGACGAGATTTTGAAACAACTCTAGCCCAACCCAGTACGTGAGGAAACCACACTGGAGAGCTTGTATCTTTTCCCAGACATCCATCTGCCAACAAAATTTCAATATCCCAACTTGCATAAATTCGATGGCACTGGCTGTCCTTTGATATACCTGCGATCGTATGTTGGTGACATGTGCCAATATGCAAAGGACAAAAAGATTATGGTTCAGTTCTTCCAGAGATCACTAACTGGGGCAACATATTCTTGGTTCCTAAGTCTAGACAAGCAGAAGGTTAAGACATGGAACGACCTCGCTACTGTATTCATCCAACAGTATCGTTTGAATAGTCCGACGGTTCAAACCCGGGCAGAATTGCAGAGATTGTCAAAGGGAAATAGCGAGTCTGTAAGAGACTACGCTAAAAGATGGATGAAACTAGCAAATATGGTTCAACCCCCTCTCCTCGAACAAAAACAGACTTCTCTGTTCATTTCATCACTGGGGCAGCCATACTTTACGATACTGTTGGGACAGTGTGCTAAAAGTTTCACCGATCTAATGATTACGGCAGAAAGGATTGAAGATGCGGTTAGGGCTGGAAAAGTAGGAGCTTCCATAACAGAATCCTCCCAAAGAATAAAAGAAGACATAAGATATGAGGAAACTGTCAACCATGTCCGATCTGCTAAGCTCAAGAGAGGAAATGATCACCAAAGTGCAAATGTCACCCCGGCTCGGCTGAAGGAGCCCTTGACTAAGGAAGAAAGAAAGAACCGTATGTTCACACAACTCCCATATACCCTGGCAGAATTGTTGCACCCCTTATTGCAAGAGGGACACCTGAAACGGGTTCCACCAAATCCGAGGGCACCAGCAAGTAAAGGGTATGACCCATCTAAGACATGTGGTTACCATAAGGAAGCACCGGGGCATGATACTGACGAATGTTCGAACCTCCGTCATGCAGTCCAAAATCTCCTTGAAGCTGGGGAACTCAAAATTGATCCTCTACCAAATTGAAAAAAAATTGAAAAGAAAGAAAAAAAAAAGAGAAAAGATTGAAAAAAATCATCTCTATGCAGCCTAGCATTTCATGGATTCTGCTTTCTGATGCTTGTTTCTTCTGGCAAAAACCCCTTTAGTAGTCGACATGGACCACACCTCAGAGACAAGTCGTGATGCGGCCCAACAAATATCCAGCATAGTGGCCTCTCTATGGAGTCTACTACGAATGATAACAATCAGGGAAGAAACATGGAACAAATGCTGGGAAGCATTAGGAAAAGAAAATTTTGAACTATGATCTCGAGTAAGGGTCCTTGAAGAAGAAATCCAATAAATGAAGGGAAAGATACCCCTGAACAGTCAAGAAGTGAGCTGCCCGCCAACCATAATAGGTAGTCGGATGCAAAAAGAGAAAGGAAAAGCTATAGCAGAGGGTGTTCCTCAAGCCATGAAAAAGCAGCATCCTTTGGATGATTCCCCAAAGAGAACAAAAGAGGAAACGGAGGCTAGAATGAAGAGGGTTTTTACCCCTTTACCATATACATCGGCAGAATTGCTGCCCACATTATTGAAGGAGGGGTATGTGCAGTTTAGGCCCCCGAACCCCCGGATGATTCGATCTAGAAACTACAAAGCTGCAGAACAATGTGAGTACCATTCTGGTGCTCCAGGACACCACACAAACCGGTGTTGGGATCTGAGGCATGATGTTCAAGATCTAATCGACCAGGGATTCTTGAAGGAACTGCTTGGGCAACCGGAATCTGTTAAAGGACAAGACATCTCTGACAAGTTAGCACAGGTCCGAATGTCTGAGCCAACCATCTTCCCGCAGGAAAGAGAAGATGATGTGAAAAAGGAGGATAAGGAGAGCACCTGAAGGCTTCCTCCCATGACATGCAACCAAATTCCAAGAATGCTGATTCGCATCAGCCACCTTTTTGCATAATTTGCTACTTTGCTTTTGTTTATGCTTTCTTTAATTTCAAAACTTGACAGCATGTTTCTTTTTGCAAGCTTATAAAATCTTTTTGGGAAATCACCAGAGCGTTGGACCACCCCAAGGCATGACTGTGATCTCGGAACAAACCTGAACAATCAAATTTGACAGATGAAATGTGCCGAACAACACCTACTGTGTGAGTCTCAACATAGCTAAGGGATCCCCATCAGCACCACATTTAAACCCTACCTTGCCAAACATAGGGGCAAGCCGTGAGATGGAAAAAAGAAAAAAAAAGATGAATAAGGGCAAGGTGCCCATACCAATCAAGGGTCACTAACATGATCCAGGTTCAACGATCCCAATGACATGATGAGAGGCCATTTTTGGCTGAAATACTTCAGACAAATTCTGCTAGTCAAACATGTTGAGCTTGATCGTCTCATTTCTAACCCACGTTATGTCTAGCTACCCCAAACTGGGGCAAAATAAAAAAAGAAAAGAAAATGAATAAAGATTAAAATGGTTCTCGAGCCAGTTGATTGTGCAAAGACAAGTAAGTGTTACATCCTCTGTAAAAGGATGAAAAGCCATCCTTGATATTCTCCAAACATCATGAAACCCTAGCAAAACACTTTGGGCCTAACAATTCCTTCATTGACCTTACCATGTCCTGTCTTCAAAACTGGGGCACGGATCTCCGTGAAATTGGAGACACGAGATAGACCAAGGTGAAGATAGGGCAAAGCGAAAAGTATCCCAAAAAAAAAGGAGCAATAGGATAAAACCCAGAAAACAAAGAACTGGGGCAACTCCTTTTGAGAAAAGAAAAGAAGGAAAAGAAAGAAAAACAAAAGCTGGGGCAAACACCAAAAACAAAAGTCAAGGATTGGGGCAAAAAACCCAAGAAAAGAAAAGAACAAAGATGGAAAAAAGGAGAAGAGCTACAAATCAAAGATGGACACAAAGCTAAAGGGACAAGAGATAAATCAAGCCCTAACCAAGGAAAGTGGACAGGACATGGCTCTTACCCCGCTCACAAATTTTGAGCCTTTATGTCATTTCTTTTGGACCCCTAAACCTAGCCTACGTTTCGTCCTATTATGAAGTCCTTTCTGATTACAGAGGATGCGACACTGAATCTTGGACAAACTAACCAAAAGAGACAGAAAAACTTTGGCTAGACGTAATGGCTACCCATAGAGTGAAGCTATATAGGGTTTGAGCCTGTTTATCCTTCATTTCTAAACACTGGAACCAAAACCTACATTTCGTCCTACTAATAAGTCCTCTCTGATCGTTGGATCATGATCCGTGGAAATTGACAAGGCCCTCAGACTGGGGCAAGGCACCAAGCCCAAGTAAGGGAACCAATGAGAGAAAAACCATTTCAAAACCCCCAACTAAGGGTGGGAAAAAGAAAACAAGAGAGAAAATCAAAAGAACTAGGGAAAGGCAGTGCCAAAAAAAAAACCCCCCCCCCCCCCACTAAACCAAAACAACTCCCCTCATTTCAATCTGGGGCATGCTATTGAAGGCAGAAATGTTGAGACCCTTACAGGGAATGCCAGGAGGCACTACTTCATAAGTCTAAATGAGAATGTCAGGTGACTGACCCAAAGATTACTGGTCTTATCATGAACCCATTTCAAAAAGGAAATTCTGAACATTTGATGAATTCCCAAAAGATTTTAATTGCTTGACTTTTGCACATAATTTTGATTCTAATTGATTAAATTTCAGTTAAACTTTTACAGGTATTGACAGAACTTGAAACAGACAGAAAAAGCCATCACGGCATATTGCCACCATGTATTCTCACATGGGGCACAGGAACAAAACCGTCACCATGTATTCACACATGGGATGCAGAAAAAGGCATCACAGCGTATTCACACGCTAATGCCAAAGCAAAATTCGTCACCATGTATTCATGCATGGGGCGCAGAAAAAGCCATCACAATGTATTCATACATTGGATGCCATCACAGTGTATTTACACGTTGGATGTAAAATCAAAATTCATCACCATGTATTCACACATAGGACGCAGAAAAAGGCATCACAGCGTATTCACACGCTAATGCCAAAGCAAAATTCGTCACCCTAAATTCACTCATGGGGTGTGGAAAAAGACATCACAATGTATTCACACATTGGATGCCATCACAGCGTATTCACACGTTGGATGTAAAATCAAAATTTGTCACCATGTATTCACACATGGGACGCAGAAAAAGACGTCAAAGCATATTCACACGCTAATGCCAAAGAAAAATTCGTTACCCTAAATTCACTCATGGCGCGTGGAAAAAGCCATCACAATGTATTCACACATTGGATGCCATCACAGCTTATTCACACGTTGGATGTAAAATCAAAATTCGTCACCATGTATTCACACATGGGACGCAGAAAAAGGCATCACAGCGTATTCACACGCTAATGCCAAAGCAAAATTCGTCACCATGTCTTCATGCATGGGGCGCGGAAAAAGCCATCACAATGTATTCACACATTGGATGCCATCACAATGTACTCACACATTGGATGTAAAATCAAAATTCGTCACCATGTATTCACACATGGGACGCAGAAAAGGCGTCACAGCGTATTCACACGCTAATGCCAAAGCAAAATTCGTCACCATGTATTCATGCATGGGGCGCGGAAAAAGCCATCACAATGTATTCACACATTGGATGCCATCATAGTGTATTCACACGTTGGATGTAAAATCAAAATTCATCACCATGTATTCACACATGGGACGCAGTAAAAGGCGTCACAGCGTATTCACACACTAATGCCAAAGCAAAATTCGTCACCATGTATTCACACATGGGGCGCGGAAAAAGCCATCACAATGTATTCACACATTGGATGCCATCACAGCGTATTCACACATTGGATGCAAAAGAAAAATACGTCACCGTGTATTCACAAATGGGACGCAGAAAAGTCATTATAGCATATTCACATGCTGATGAAAAAACAAAACCGTCACAGTGTATTCACACATTGGACACAGAAGAAACTGGAACTGAAGCCACTGATGGATGAGTTAGAAATTGGTGAGGGAATGTCCCGACATAACCAAAATTTGTGATATCAGAGCTATTGATGCATGAATCTGAGATTGGTAGGGACAACATGAATGAAAAAAAAGAGAAGAAAAAAGAGGAAAAAAGGAATGAAGAAAGACAAAAGGAACAAGATAGCTCCTAAGAGAAAAGTCACCATGTATTCTCACATGGGGCACCACACAAAATTCGTGTAAGACCCTGATTTCTTTTTGAGGTTATCCATTATTTATTTATTCAGTTGATATACATAAACTGTGTTTATCAGGTGTTTAGTGTGGTTTGAGGGCTTAGCCCATGCTCGTATGTACAGGCGTTATATAGCCATTTTTCGGAAAAATATTTAGTATTATCGTATGATTATTATTGTATAGTGTCTACGTATTAATTAATTAATTAATATGTCGATGCCGAGTATGTGGGGTTTTAGTGGGCGAGCGCGCATCGGATAAGAAAAAAAAAAGGAAATGCATCAAACGGCGTATGTCTCGCGGGGTAAAAATACCCAAGGGGGAAAGTAGGGTTTGGGTTGTAGGAATACGCGTAACCTGCGTAACTTACGGAGGTAATCTTCGTTAGAGTTAGAGCTGGGCGATTTGGCGACTGCGGCGGAAATGGCGATTTGGCGACTGCGGCGGAAATGGCGATTTGGGGTTATTCTCAGGAAGAGAAAGACTCTGCGGGACTACTAGAAGCTCATTCGAGTTGGATTTAGGCGGGTTTTCTCTCTCGTGAGCAGCGAACAGTTCGACTACCATTTCGGCTACCATTTCATCTTCGCGCATTCGGGATCGTGATCGGCCGATTTCGAGAAAGGCTATCATTCTGGGATTAATCGCACACTGGTGAGTGGCATTGTTTTACAACCGAGGTTTCGGATTTATTCATATATTCATTGAATGATATCATGGTGTTGAATTGCATTGATATTGAAGTTTCTGGGCAACACAGTTACGGAGGGATTTGGTTTTGCACAGTGAAATTGGGGATAACTGGGAAATCATGTAGATTAAATTCAAATTAGGTTTGGATATATCCTGGGAATATTAGGAGGCTATATAAGTGGTTACAGACTGAAAAATTACAGCCAGAGATGGATTTCTGGGATTAACAGAGACCTGGAACCGAGAATGACTTACCGCCTAGCTGGCGCTTACCTAGCGCCCACCTAGGAGGTGAGCGCCAAGAAAAGAAGACCCGGCGTCGAGCTAGCGCCCACCCCGCGCCTAGCTCGCGCCTACCTCAAACTCTCGCGCCTTTCTCGCGCTTTCCTCTCGCCCGTCTGGCGCCCAGCTAGCGCCCACTCGTCCACGGGTGAGCGCAAGCTTCACTTAAACGAAGGGACTTACCGCCCACCTGGCGCCCACCTGGCGCCCACCTCAGGGAAGTGAGCGCCCAGTGGTTTTCGTGCAGAATCCTAAAGTTTCGCAAAAACTAAGGGTGTTCTGGATAATAGGGGTTCTTCAACCACTTAACCAACTAATTGATTTCGACATTAGAGGTAATAAATCTTGCTGGTGAGAACAATGGAGATAGATACTAGTTTTAGTACAAGCTTATGAGGTAGGTGTGGAGAAATATTTCGAGGATGCTCGGGATGTTCACATACTAGGGCTTTATTTTAGTCCTCTTGAAATGTGCATTGTTTGGTACCTGATTTGGTTTATTGAACCTCGTTTTGATGGCAAGTTTCGAATGAGGTTGTAATTATTATTTATTTGATTTCTTGTGTGAGTTGATGTTCTGGTTGGAACACTTGTGTGAGTTGATGTTCTGGTTGGAACACTTGTGTGAGTTGATGTTCTGGTTGGAACCACGGGTGATGTGTACTAATGCAGAATTTTAAACAGTTAATTATAGGTTTGGGTTTAGCTTCCCATGGATCCTTGTTAAGCTTAGTAATGTGATGGTATGTGTTTGTTGGTGTAATTGCATGGCCACGTGTGTTGCCACGACCAGTGTAGAGCAGCCAGATACCCTGAGTAGGCCTGGTTGTCAGTGCCGATACCCGGAGTAGGCCGGCACTGGATGACGATACCCTGAGTAGGCCGTCATTTCAGAGTTTCCGATACCCTGAGTAGGCCGGAACTGTGTACATGGAGGTGTGGAGTGTCTACTTGGCATGTAAATTAATCAATGTAACCATATGCATGGCATTGACCTGGTTTGAGTTGTTATCGAAATTTACGTTGTTATTATCGTTGGTTATTTGTCGAAGCATGTCTTATAACTGTGTTAACTATTTTATGCATGCATGTGTCACTCGCTGGGATATTCGTATCTCATTCCCTCGTTGTTACTTGTTTTTCAGATATTCGTGGTGAGGTGCCTACAGGGGTAGATCCGGCTGATACATATAGGGAGGAGGATTATTACTACCGACCTTAGTCCAGCAGGTTGTTCGGTCTTAAACTGTTAAGTTGAATTTTGAGGATTGTAATAAGATAGTAAACTTGGGACCATTTGATGATTTCATAACTTTCCTGGATAGAAATGTTGAATTGTGCACTCTGATATGATAAAAAAAGGCGGGTGATTATCCAGCGATCACCATTATTGAGATCCTTAACTAACCCCTAGGAGACGTGTTATATCTTTAATGAAGAACACGGATCCGGGGCGTTACAATTCGTCATCATGTATCCACACATGGGACGCAAAAAAGAGTCATTACAATGTATCCACACATTGGTTGATAAAAGTTTGTGACGTCAAAGCCACCGACAAGTAAGTCAGCTTTAAATATAATCAATACAGATAAAAAGACAGAGAAAAGAGTCACCATGTATTCTCACATGGGGCACCACAGAAAAATCATCGCCATGTATTCACACATGGGACACAAAAAGAGTCATCACAATGTATCCACACATTGGTTGACAAAAGTTTATGAAGTTAAAGCCACTGACAAATAAGTCAGCTTTGAATATAATTAAGACAGATAAAAAGACAGAGAAAAGAGTCACCATGTATTCTCACATGGGGCAGCACAGAAAAATCGGCGCCATGTATTCACACATGGGACGCAAAAAGATTCATCACAATGTATCCACACATCGGTTGACAAAAGTTTGTGAAATCAAAGCCACCGACAAGTAAGTCAGCTTTAAATATAATCAAGACAGATAAAAAGACAGAGAAAAGAGTCACCATGTATTCTCTCATGGGACACCAAAGCAAAATTCGTCGCCATGTATTCACACATGGGACCCAAAAAGAGTCATCACAATGTATACACACATTAGTTGACAAAATTTTGAGCCACCAGACAGAGAAAAGAGTCACAATGTATTCTCACATGGGACGCAGACAAAATTCGTCTCCATGTATCCACATGTGGGACATAGAAAGAGTCATCATAATGTATTCACACATTGGTTGACAAAAGTTTGTGATACCAATGCCGCCAGTAATTAAACTGAAGATTGGCTGAGGCACGCCTGGGTGTTGTTTTTCAACTCACCCCCTGCGAAGACTTTACATGGTCCAACCCCGTGATACTGAGCTCAAACCAACCAGTTTATGTGTTCCCTTTCCCAGCCATTTGGATAAAATATATTTGTTTAACTTTGGATTCCCTTTCCCAGCCGCTTGGCTAAAATAGACCTGTTTTACTTTGGGTTCCCTTTCCCAACCGTTTGGCTAAAATAGACCAGTTTAACTTTGGGTTCCCTTTCCCAACCATTTGCCTAAAATAGACCAAATTTAACTTTGGGTTTCCTTTCCCAGCCATTTGGCTAAAATAGATTAAATCCAGGGTTCCCTTTCCCAACTGATTGGCCAAATCAGATCAGTCTAAGGTTCTCTCTCTCAGCCATTTGGCTAAAATAGATCAGGTCTAGGGTTCTCTTCCCCAGTCATTCCAAATGATTAAAACAGATCAATTTGTCTTTGGGTTCTCTTCCCCAACTGTTTTAGGACAGTTAAAAAAGATCTATAATCAGGTACTAAAATAGCTTTCTGAAGTCCGTACCTTGACAAAGAAAGCCTAACAAGAAGAAGCAACAAGCTCAAGCAGGAAGTGATCAGACATAAAACAAAAAATGAGAAGGATACTCTGAGAAAGGGAAACAGATGTACTTCCCTCCAAATCCCCAGTGGAGACTTCTTCCCCTTTTGTCCCCAGAGTAGTTCAGAAGAAAAAAAACAAAGCTGCCAAGATCCCCAAAAAGAACTTCAAAAGCAAAGGGAGACATCAAAACGATCCCCAGGGAGTCGGCCTGCACCACAAAGGGCTCGAATCATGTTTCATTGTGTCCCCATAGAGTGACCTAATCAGAAATGTCAATGCCTGAGTCCCCAGTTGAGCACCACTATTCAAGCTCAGAAGATCCTAACGGAGTTGCCTGATTAGGAAAGTTCAAAATCACATCAATCCCCAGCAATCTCACCTCAAGCAAACTGTTCCTGGGCGGGAAATTGTGAGGACTCCCCATTCAATTCCCCAGTGGAGATACTCTTGAGCCGGAAAGAATACTCTATGCCTCGACAAAGAAGGAACCTGACAAGAAGAAGCAACAAGCTTTTCAAGAAAAGAACAAAAGCAATAATAGGCGAAATTGCCTCTTTTGTAAATTTTGATTCCCACTTTTGTAAATAGCATAGGCTAGAGTAGATGTGTGATCTCCGAGATGATGGACAGCAGTGCAAAAGCCTCCTCTCGTCCTCCCAATTCCACTCTCAATCCCTAACCTTGGCCTAACCCAACTTTCAAAAAAAAAACAAATTTCAAATCAATCAAAACTGAAGTCACTAAAAGCTTTAATGGAACAAACAAGAAAATAACATTGTTGAGTGCCTTGCATCAACGCCGAAACAGGCTGATGAGCTCACATCCAATCTTATCTCCCACTTCAAAAACAGAAACTAAAAGCCAAGGAACTAACCTGCTAAAACCAGCGAAAGGATAAGGAAGTTCCAAAGCCACGAAGTGATACCAGACTTCTGACACTTCATTTTCACTGGAAACAACTCAAGGATTGAGCTCGTCGACCATGTCGACAGAAATGCAAGGTGCAAAAATAAGGTTCTTTTTCTTCTTTGCCGTTCATCCCCTAAGGTGACTCTGGCAAAGAGGGGCAGCTGTTAACACCTGATTTTTGCACCCCTTAAATGGAGAAAAATGAAAAGTCAAACTAAAAGTCAAACCTTGAGGGGGTCAAAAAATTGACTTTTTGATTCAAGTAAATTTGGCCATCAAACTTAATCTCATTAAAAAGAGAATTTCGACACGATTCTAACGCAACTAAATTTGTTGGAATCAGAGTCCAGATGAGAAAGTTCTAAACCGGTCAAACTTTTGGGAAGCGAAAAGTTGACTTTTTGCTCGACCCCAATGCAGTTGCCCAAATTGATCCCAGTGGATAGTGGGTTCCGAGCCGATTCCAAAGACACCAAGTTTGCTGAAATTGGACACCGGATGAAGAAGTTATGGGCAGTCGAAGTTTTAAGAAAACTGCCCGTGTAGCAAAAAGGCAGCAGAAAGCAGGATAAATAAATAAAATAAATGTGTTTTTTAATATATTAAATATTTTAATAATATTTTAATTAAAAAATCTCGTTTTATAATAAAAATAATTAAAGAAAATCGGATAAAAATCTTACAAAAAATCAAATTTAATAAAAGGTTTGAAATCCAACATTTTAAAAACGTGCAAACCTTCTGGAAGGGACACGCGTCGCTGTACGGCGAGACACGCGTCCTGTACGGGTGATTCGCGCGAGATTTGTGCACGAAGGCGGCTTGCCAGTACTTGAATTACGGGCAAGGCATGCCCGTAATTCAAGTACGGGCACGAAATTTTGCCTATAAATAGAGGGGCCAACCCCCCATTTCAATAGGCCAGCCCCCATAAGCTCTCCCCCTCTCCTCTATGGTGTTTTTCCATGACCCTACTCTGCCCAAACTCTACTAGCCCGAAACTTTTACCATTTTGCCCCTATACCATACCCTTTTGTCTTTACCCTCTATCCCTTTTAACCCGAAGTAGGAGAGATCCCTTTTCAAAGTCATTTTAGAGAATCAACGACAATGCAAAAATGCTGCCAAAATTCTGGGAGAATCGCAACAAACCAAAGCAAGCAGGTAATGTTACAGTAAGCATTTCTATAACTTTGTATTCAACATAAGTGGAATTCGATTGATTTTGGTATCTTCTCAAGGTTCTTTTCCTCAATTTATTCTTAATACCTCATCTCTAACTACATCTTGCTTTCTTTTGCACATTACGAGAAAGAGAGACCTCACGAAAGTGAGGAATCTCCATACGAAGGGAGAGGAGAGCAACTTTTAGTCAAAAGGCTTAAGTTGATACCTTTTTTTTATTAAGCTAATACCGTTCTTTCCTTTGTTTGTTTTAATCAGTCATTAAAGAGGGGTTTTGTCCTCCAATAACATATGTTGTACCCCAAAACCCCTTTCTATATCCTTTCTTAAAATCCCATGCATGTAGGTTTGCAAGTGATGAAATGTCAAGGAGGAGAGATGGAGATTTGAAGACAAATGAAGATGTTGGCACAACCGAAAATGTGCTAGAACCCCCAACAGAAATCTCCGGACACTCCAAGAGGCTAGAAAAACTGTTCTCGGCCGAAGTCGACGCCAAACAGTAAAATCGGACGAAAACCATACTTACAGTGCGGTTTGGGCGTGCCCGTATTTACTATACGGCCAGGCCTAAACCGTATTGCATTTACGAGCAAGGCCAGCCTGTATGGCAAATACGGGCATCTTTAAAAATAACTTAAAAAATGTAATTTTTGGCCCGGTTGGACTTAATCCAACCCTAATTGGTTTTGACCCGACCCAATAGGTAATATGGATTGCTTTAAGTCCACTTTCGGACCACGGGCCTAGATGGGCCCACCAAGATCCTCTCGGGCCCATTTATGGGGCCCATATTTGTTTGGCCTATACCAGGCCCGTTTCAATAAACCGGCCCAGGCCATTTGCAACCTGGCTAATGGGCCAAATCCAAGCCCACTAAGCCCTTAATATGTTTAAATAATTTAATCAAATAAATAAACTTAAAAGGGTTACCCAATAACCCTGCTGGGCTTAAGCCCAACCTTGGCAACCCACGGCCCTTCCAATGGGGCCCGTATCCGACCCACCTAACCTAAATAAAAAGATAAAAATAAAATAAAAGGAGGCCCATACCTCTAGAGAGCCCCACTAGACCAAAAAGTGGCATGCTGGTCTAGGAAGGGTGAAATTGACTCAAAAACTAGGAAGACCCGAGGGACCCGTCAAACCGATGGGGCGGGCCGGGGTGTCTTCGGACTTCCCCGGACGTAACCGAGGATTTAGCTAGATCTCTAATAAGCCGCAGACCAGACTTAAACCTGTAGACACCCCAAATTGCACAAACAATCATCAAAAATCATTATCTCCTTGAAAGCCAGCACAGAAATTGAAGAAAATGAATTTTTACCTGTATCCGACAACTCAGGCCGGATACAAGTATTCCTCTTTGTATCCGGTGGAAAATGCCGGATATAAGGAAGCTTTAGTGTATCCGGCATCATATGCCGGATACATTAAGGCTCTTGTGTATCCAGCTTGATATGCCGAATACATAAGTTTTGCTCAAAAATTAGGGTTTTCCGAGAGAAATCACTTTTTACCATCATATCCCTCATTAAATGAGGGGAAATCTCGAAAATAGCCCTAGGGTTAAGGTTGGTGGGCTCTAGACATTAAGTTGTGTATACCATCAACCCTAGCCTTTGCCTATAAATAGAAGGCTCCTCCTCAAGCAAATGGCCAAGAAGTTGAAGATCCAAGAGCTCCGAGTGAAGAAGGGAACCGCTGCCGGCTTGCTTCCAGAACCCCAGGTAAGCCTCAACCCTCCTTTATTTTTCTGTATTTACCTTCCTAGATCTAGATCTCTTCTTCTACCTTTCTGTAGAATAAGGCCTTCTATGTGTGTGAAAATCCTTCCCCGGCTCAAAGTATCTCGAGACTCCCCCTAGCCGTAAAACATGAAGGCGGGATCTAGGAGAAACGAGACTGGGGATTGACCCTAGTACTAGAACCCTATTTGCATAAGCCTTTTGATTCTATATAAACCGTTTCATATTTAAAGTACCCCATGATTATCTTGAAGAACCGTGTTTAATGGGGAGAGAGAACAAAGGGAAACGATAATGGAACGGAACCCTAGGTTGTTTTAGAACCTTCTTTTGATGAATATGTATGCATGCTATGTTGTTGTATTGATCTTGTATGGTTTTTCACACTTGCACATACATAGCACTATTTTGGCGGGATAGGCTCACATTTGGGGATTTATTACTTTCATTGTGATAAATCTCAAATAAATGGCCTCAATCAATTCTGGAATATCTTTAAATGATTTTTAAAGCTTTTGTGTTCATCTTGCACGAATTGCACACACTTTGTCACAGTTTTGCATTGGTTTTACTCAAAATAGGCTTTACTTGACAGCAACTGTACCCTGACTTCGGATACTCATAACTTCATCATCCGGATGAATTTTGGAGTGATTCTAGAACCATGGGAAAGGTGAGGCTGTCTAGTTTATGCCTACCAAATTTCATTGATTTCTATCGAGCAGATTTTTGACACCTCTCTGTCGAAATTGATTGGTCAGTTCAGGTTTAAATACGGAACTTATAACTTCGGCAAATCGCCATGTGTTCGTTTTAAATCCGATTCGAGTGATTTTTGTTTCTGGGCACTCCTTTATGAGTCTATTTTTAAATCCAATTGATTTCATAATTTTTTGATATAAATTGTATCGTGGAGAGCAGATTTACTCAGAACTGCTCAACAGCACTTTTCTGGGTCAATCTGTGATCCTCGGGACCTGTTCGGGAAGTCACCCAAGGCACATCCGAATGAATTTTTGTATGAGGCTAGTTTCTTTTGAAAGATAACCATACAGACTTCATTGACACCAAAGTTCACTGATTTCTATGGAGTAGATTTTTTTAGGTGATTTTCCAAAGTTGCCTACTTGCTACTTTTGATTTTTTCCGGCAGCAATTTTAAAAGAGCCATAACTCTTAGGATTTCAACCGGAATTAATTGAAATTTTGCATGAGACTATTGTTTACCCTAATCTTTCAAATGGATTTGGTTTGATTTAATTTAAAATTGGATTTAATTGATTTCAAGACAAATGGCATTACTTTTTACCAAATTCCCGGATTTGATTCAACTTGGTTTTGTGCAACCTTTACTTTGATTCCCATCTTTTTGTGATATTCCAGAAGTGATATTAACATAAAAGAAGATCTGGAATTCATTTGGATTTTCATGTGAAGATATCATATATTTGTCCTTTTTTAAGGTTTTCATGATTTTTTAGCAAGCTTTCTATTTTCTTTTAGCATAAATAACACTTGGCAACCACCTTGTGTGGGTGAATGGGGGTGCCTAACACCTTCCCCCGTTCATAATCTAATCCCCTTACCCATCTCTGGATTTGATTTTCAAGTAGGGTTATTTTTACTCTAGAATTTGCCTTTTAGCACTTTTTATTTCTTTTTGCTTGTTTTTAATTCTTTTGGTGTCCATTCACACCCTAACCAAATGGATGGTGGCGACTCCCACTCTTTATGTCGAGCCCCGCGTGTTGACGGAGGGATGATCATCTTCGGGTGATTTTTTCCCATGTCTCACAAGACCCGGATAGGCAAACCTTGTGTCTGCCTACACCTTTCAGGAAGTGGCGACTCCGAAGGTCCCGAGGCACGCACGAATTCAAGTGCGCCCTGTGTGAGATCTAGGTCAAATTTAGATGTGCACACTAGGTATAAAACATAGTCTAACAAGTCATAATAGACCTAAATTAACTTCTGAAAGAATCAATAACATAATCCAAAGGTTTTACAGATTTAGGGTATTAGTTGGTAAATAAGGATTTAAAAGTATATATTTTAGGATGAACCAAAGTGTAGGATTTGGAGTAAACTTTGTAAGAAATAAAGAATAACCTGAATACTGAATTAGAAAGATAAACTAAGTACGCCCACACTAACACGACTCAAATCTGAACCTTTTATTTAGAATTTGTTTATACTCTTGTACTTTTCTTATTAAATGATCTGGAACTTTGTTTAAGAACTGTTTAATGGTTATTTTGAACATCTTTTGGTTGGACACCATGGTTTTAGAAATTATTACTGGACACAGCACTTGGGACATGGTTGTGATTATTGGTACGAGGTTTATCACTGAATATTGTATCGTTGAGTTATTCAAGGTTTTGATTGTGAATTGTGTCTAGTGGGCAATGCTTAGTATGGATCCATAGCTTGGCTAGGAAGTGAAAGGGAATTGGTTGGTAAGTTATTCTTGTTCGGAACTCCCCAGTATGATGTCTGTCGTACTTGCAAGTGCGGGCAACGTAGGCAGCAATCCTCGACTGCTGCAGGTGTTGCCTGGTCTTAGCTGAGGTTGTAAAATCCCAGATTTTGGTAACTAGACTAAATGGTTAATAATATGCAGGAGATGAGATTTTGGTTCAACTCGAAGGAGTTCAAGATAAACCGGAGATGACAGGAAAGCCTATGTAAGGTGAGATCATGATTATTGGCTGAGTATTAATTTAATATAATAATTATTGTTACTATGGTTTATGTTAGTAGGAATAAAGTGAGAAATAAGAAGGGAGAATAAAAGCGGTTGGTCGAACCCAATGGTAGTGGGTTAACCCAAGGGTTAAGTTAGTTTAAGAATTAGATGGTTTGACTGGGTTGGTTTAGTGAAGAGGGCAATTTAGTAAAAGACCTTAAATATTAAACTAAACCAGGTTGTGCATGGAGTGAGTATTCATGTTGAGCACAAAACACCAAAATAGAAGGAGCCGTGCGTCCTTGCTTATTTCCTCTATCCTTCTCTTAGTTTCCTTATGGTCAAAACTAAACCCTAAACAACTGTTGTAGCCATCTTAGAGAAGAAGGAGGAGTATTTTTGTGCATAGAGAACTCAGGTAAGAGCCATATAGATCTAAGTTTCTATTCTGGAGATTTTCGTATGTTTAAGAGTCTTAAAAGTGTGATTTTTAATACAGACATGATCGGTTTGTTGGGATCGTTTGGAAAACTTTGGGGTGATATTTCATAGCTCTTAGAGAAGATTTAAGTTCCTAAAACCAGGTAAGTAGTCCCTTGACGCTTGCATAAAATCTAAATTCGTGTTTAGATGATATTCATGGTTATTCGATGTTTTGATGCATTGTTTTTGTTATTTATGATATTTTCTTTGTTGGGAATTGTTCTAGCATGTGTATAAAGTATTTTAGAATGATTTAGAATGGTTTGATGCATTGAATATTGAGTTGTGGAATTTTTATTGAATTTCGCAAAGTTACGGATTTTTCACGTATCGAGCCGCCTGAACAGTCGCTTGAGCGCCCTATGTAATTATTCAAAACCCGAGAGCAATTTTACCCAGATTGAAATACCACTAGAATAGTCGCTCGAGCGATCTACCCTGAATTAACCTATTCTGTAAGGCCGATCGAGCGCCCTTGGCCGCTCGAGTGACCAGTCTGTCAGATTTTGGAAAACTTGACTTTTCAACCTAGTTTTCACTAAGAAAGTGGTTCTACTCATTTTTAACCTATGTACCATCAAGATTGGGTTATTTGGGAAGTGTTTGCATTGGCGGATGTTTAAAATTCAATTTTATAAAGACTTTGGGTAGATGTTTCTAAAGAGGCACTTTTACTTAATTCTATTGTTCCAAAAGAATTTACTTTTAACCAAGGTTGGTTTTGTGAGTTCATACACCTGTATTTGGGTGATATGAAAGTATTGTGTGCATCGATGGAGTCAATACACATTCAGGACATATTAGCCCGTTGAAACCTGGAGTTTTAGACATATGACTTGGTACATTCTGTTTTGGTTTTGGGTCACTGTTGTGACAAGGCTAGTGCCTGATTTATTATATCCCACATGGGCGGATTTGGTTACAGATATGGTTCTGTATTTTGGTGGGTGTTATTGAGAAGTATGTTCATTACCCTGGTTGGTTTTCTCATTGTTGAGTGGGCTTAGTAGTTATATGGATCCATAGAATAGCTAATAAGTGAAATGTGTATTAGAGGGGTTTGAATTTTGTGTCTGAGGGATTCCATCATCTAGAAGATGGTACCACTCCTAGATTGGTCGATCACTATGTTACCCACTCTTGGATTGGTTGGGCCGTACATGCTAACTCATGGTTGGGTTCTTCCGTTGGTGTTGAATAGCTAGACTGCAGGGCGGCCAGTCCATCGTAATTCGGTTATGTAATATATTTGCACATGTCTACTCTCTTTATCTGGTATACTATTTCATGAGTCCCATGAGGTGGACAAATTGTATTTCTTTGTCGTCTTGAATTCTTATTAGCTACGTTTGGATAGCCGGAATAGTTCGAACTTTGCAAGAAAATGAACTTTCCGGCAAAATGTGTGCGTTTGGATAACTGGAAAGCGTGGGTCCCACAAAAAATGAAATCAGTTAAACCACTTTCAACAGCCTTTTTGCTTGGTTTCATTTTCCAACCAAAATGGTCAGATTTTGCCAGAAAACAAAATATGACTTGCGTTCTTACCTATTTGCACCCCCCCCCCCCTTTTTTAAAACCCTCTTTCTTTGGAGTTTTATATTTAAGTAAAAAATAAAAAAAATAAGGATTGGGTTGTTGTGTGTTCTTCATTTAAAATAAATAAATAAAAGTAAAAAAAAGGGGTGAAGTGTTGCATGTACTTTATTAAAAAAAATTAAGTAAAATAAATAGGGGTTGGGTTGGATTGTTGCTTGTTTCCTATTAAAAATATTTTAAGTAAAAAATTAGGGGATTAGGTTGCGTGTCCCTTATAAAAAAAAAAAAAGAGGATATATATATTTGGGATTACTAATATATTATATATATTAAAAAGGTTAAGTTTATTCATAAAAAGAGTTAGTGTTTACTGTATTTTTGTTTTCAATTTTATATGGACAAAATTAAAGGGTAAAATAGGAAAATGTAAAACTTTTCCTATTAATTTGGATTAACCGAACAACAAAATAGGATTTTCCACCAATTTTCATAAAATTTCCGGATGCATCCAAACACCTTTCAGGAAAGTTAACTTTCAATTTCCGGAATATCACTTTCTGGAATATCACTTTCCCAATTGACTTTCCAACTTAATCCGGTTATCCAAACATAGCCATTGTGATTATTCGAATTAAGCGTTGCATATTTTATTGTGGTCAACTATTTGCATGATTGTTTACTGAGATGTTGTTTCTCACATTATTGTTTTATCGGTTTTGTTTTCAAATATTCAAGGAGAGGACGTTGCCGGGGTAGAGACACCAAGGGTTTACTGTGATTATCAGAAAGAAGATTATTTCATTCCTGTGTAGGTCCAGAAGGACATGAAAAAACATTTAGATTTATTTTTCTTAGGGATTATTTTTAGTATTTTGATTGAGGAGTTTGATATTATTTAAAGGATGATTGATATCTTTATTCCACACCTTTGGTGGATGATATTTATGTTATTTAGTTGAACCATTTCCAGACTTTTTAGATGAAATATAGAAGGATTATTTTGGTAGTTTAATTCCGCGTTTTCTGAAAGATGCTTTATTTCCGCACTCTGATATAATAAATGAAATTTTTTAAGTCTGGAATAGTGTTTTGGGCCATTTTCCCTAACGAACCAGATTTGGGTTTATGTGGTTAAGTAAACCTAGATCCGGGGCATTACAGAGGTTGTTTTCGGTAAACGGTTTTTATTTTATTATTCATGTTACCATCCACATGCTTCAATGAGACATCGACTTTCACGAGCTTTATATTGGTCATGTTGGTAGGTTACTTGTGACTCGCACATTGGAGCTATGATTTGGCCGTGCTTGAGGATCACTTGTGACTTGCACTTGCACTGGTATTATACGTGTTGTCATGGGTCCATTCATCTTTGATCGGATTGGTATGGCCTCCGCGGAAGTAGTACCCTGTATGGGATTTTATTTGGATTGAGGATTGTACTCGCCAACCCATTCGTGGGTGGTCCGCGTTGATGGTTGACGGAGGAGATGGTAGTGACTACAGGTGCGGGCTCCATCTATCATGTAAGTTGTGATGTGGCGAACTATGGGGGAAAGAATATCTTATTAAGTGGTTTCAATTCATGAGTCCTATTATGTCACACATGCTTGTTGTGGATTGATATTTGTTATTGTTATACCATTGTCTTATTGTGGTTTGGTTTTATCGTTCACCTCATGACTATTACTGTAAAATTGTGGACTGTTTTACATCATGCACATTGCTTCTTGTTGAGATTTATTCTTACTCCGGTTTCTCCCCATTTTTCAGGTACTCTTGGCGAGGACGTCAAATTTTGGGCTAGTTGTAGCTGAGTAGTCTATGTAGATGTAGGATGCTCATAGAAGTTGAAATCCTTGTATATCATAGTTGTTGATTAATAAAGAGAATTTGAATTCAAGTTTTCGCATTTACTCTGATTATAAAACTAGAAAAAGTTTTAAATTATCCAGTTTCTTTAGTTGCTTTATTTATTTACCATAACACATCGGGTTTAGGAATGGACCCGGAACCAGGGCGTTACAGTTATACAAGAGGGGTACCTTAGTAATAGAAGGGGTGTACCTTAATTATATGAGGGGGGTACCTTAGTAATATATAGAGGTGTACCTTAGGTATACAACAGGGTACTTTAGGTAATACAAAAGTGTACCTTAGGTATACTTGGGTGGTACCTTGGGTAATACATGGGTATACTTTGGGTAATAAATGGGTGTACCTTAAGTATACTTGGAGGGTAGCTTGGGTAATACATGGGTGTACCTTAGGTATACAATGGGGTACTTTGAGTATATTTGAGAGGATACCTTGGGTAATGCAAGAGTTACTTTAGGTATTCTTGGGAGGGTGTACTTTAGATTTACTTGGGGGTGTGCCCTAGGTATTCTTGGCCCAAATTGATGTTAATGAAGGTTTAAGAAAGGTCTAGAAGTGTTGCAATTCGAATCTGGGCACAAAACAATAAATTGGGAAATTTTGTACTAGACGCGTGAACATTAAAGTTGGACGTTTAAACGTTGAATTTTTATCAAACAGGTTCTGAAGAAAACAACTCAATGCGCGTTGAACACACGATTCGAAGCCCGCGCGTTAAGGCTAATTTTTCATACTTAACTTCAAATTTTCAAAATTTGATTCCTACTTCACTAGAACTACTTGGAGGATACCATAGCCAATTTAAATCTAGACCTAACCTTAATTAAGCTTACTTTAGTAAAACCTTTAACCTACTTCAATTTTTTTTCCCAAATTCTCAGACATAATCCACATCCACCTCTTCTTCATATCACAAGTGCTTAATTAGTCTAATATTCTCACTTTAAATAAATAAACTTAATAATTTAGACATAATCATAGTCGAGGTTTTACATAGAAGATGCAGATTTTATTCTTGGAAGAACCTTATATTTACACAATTCATCAAGCTATCTTGTGGATTCCTCAATAAACCTTCCTCTTGTTTAATGATCGAGCTCCTTTGTCTTTGTGATAAGTCCTTAGTTTAAACCAATATTTTATAGCTTCTAAATTGGATAGCCAAAGGGTTTTTAAAATTATGGTTTAAAACCCAACATTAATCATGTTATTGTATTGCCTCCTGGGTTCCAACCATTATCAGAAGTAAATTCAGTGGACTATTATAAGTATTACTCATGATCTTTGTATCTAATCTACTATTCAACCTCATTATTTTTTAAATAAAAACAAAAAACTGAGAAAGAAAGTTCCATGAGCTTGTAGCTCAAATATACTTATTAACATAGTTAATTTGTAAATGCAAGTAATCATTAAACCCTCGATTAATTGCTAGCCAAACACAATGCTTGGATGTTATTTAAAGTATCTCAATGTTTCATTGGCAATTCCAATGGTGAAACATGCATGCACATCCATGTGAAGCCTAAGTGTACACATGGTTCACCATTAAAATACGCGATAAAACATGGAGCTACACTAACAAATATGCATTCAAGAAAGAATGATGTATCCTATGCTTAAATCTTTATTAAAGCAAAGCCCAGTTAGGGACTTGATCTATAATATAAGGTCCATTGTAAGTAGTTTTGTCTACTTTGGTTTAAAAATCATATGATCAACTACTTCAATTGTGAATCATTGATTTAAGAGTCATCCAATTAATCATAAATTTGTCCGAGCTATGAGCCGTTATGAATTTATTTGCTCTTTCAACGAGCACAAAACATGACAATTTGAGTAGCCCTTCTAATTAGTGTCTTGTAGCTAATTATCAAAAAGAGGATGAAATCATGGATACTAATTTAATGTGGTTGCTATATAAACAAATATCAAGCAAGTATAAAAATGCTAATTTTCATGCTCAATGGGTTTTATTTACAAGCCTATGAATATTTTTTTTAAAATTTTGTGCTTATGTTGTCATCCACTTATCAATCAAATATGGTTCTAAGCTTTATAAAAGTTATCGTGAAAATAAGCTTTTATTTATTCCTTTTTCAAGATGTCAAAATATTTTTAAATTTGTATAATTGATGTATGGAAGTGTAATCTTTATACCAAAATAAATTACTTCTATGTTTGTGATTTATGAGGTGACATAAATATTGCCGTAATTTTCAAACCAAACTTAATAATATGTAATTTTTTGGAGTTTGTTTTCCTTAATTTTTGGACTTTTATAGAATCTTCATAAAGAATCATTGATTAAGTAGATGTACAAAATGATAAAGATTTTTTTTTTTCATTTTTCATAATAAGGTCATATTGATTTAGTTGTCCACGTACAACACACATGCTATCTACTAAATATAAAGGGAAGCGGTATATCTCATAACTAGAGGAGCTATGCCAAAGCTAGAGAG
The DNA here is from genome assembly GCA_947561395.2 of Buxus sempervirens. Lineage (NCBI taxonomy): Eukaryota > Viridiplantae > Streptophyta > Magnoliopsida > Buxales > Buxaceae > Buxus > Buxus sempervirens. The sequence goes on along the minus strand of OX387183.1, from coordinate 38,236,482 downwards.
ATATACAAAATGAGAGCAGAAGGGTTAGTTGTCCTCGAACCTTAATTTTTTAGTTAAAAAAAATTTTCGATATGTTTTAATTGAAATTTCTATTTTGTCCCTTCTAAAATTTCTATTTTGCCCCTCCTAACTCATTGAAATTTCTATATTGCATAAGAAGTGTTAAATTATTTTTTGCTCTTAATATGCTAATTATTGATGCAAAAGTTATAAATTTTGGTTTTTCATTTGAGCATGTGCATAATAGGGGTCTACTTCATAATTGGTTAAATACACTTGAATGGTACTGTTGTTTCGAACCCTAGTGGTTCATTATAAAAACTTGAGTTGAATGGGTTCTCTCACTTCATTCTTTCTTTAACAATTATTAAGTGATTTGTATGAGTTTTGGTGAGGTGGTGTCACATGGAATCCCATCTCATATTAGTCTTGAAATTGCTAGAATCTTGTACAAGTTCTATTGATTCTTTTAGCTTTTCTTTAGTTATTTTGTTTTCTCCTCCTTTCATCCATAAAAACACTATACCCTCCTTTCTTCTCTCTCTTCTTCTCCTCCTACCTTTCCTCCTTTTTCTTCCCGCTTGATCACATACATTGAGAAAGAAGTTTTTGTGAAATTCTCAATGAAGATATTATAAAGTATTATCAAAATATGCAATCACGGAGGGTGATTTTGTAGTACTTTGTAATGTAGTATTTTTAATATAATATTTATTTTTCAATTACGCCATTTGATATATTATTTTGCCCCCAAAGATTTGGAGTCCTGGTTCTGCCACTGGGTGAGGGTGTGGTGTTGTGAGGATACTTGATGTGATGAGGTGCTAGAATTTCTTTCTCTTTTTTTTTTTTTTTAAATAAAAAGAGGGAAGCTTTTTTATGTGCACAAGACAGGGTTAATGTAATCTTCTTCTTTTTTTTCTACTCTAATGCTACAATTTTAGCCCCCATTCTTCCTTTTGTATTAATGTAAATACCCTTATAATTTTTCTCATTATAACAATAAAAATTATAAATTTTAATTAATTTATAGTTTAATGTATTTTATTTTGGAAAAAAAGGTGTTATAATGTTAGGCTACATTATTGCTTAATTAAGCATTTAATTTCACCTTATGGTTTATTAAATCATTTTTTACTATTAAAAAAATGATTAAAGTAAGCCATTAGTTGAAATTAAGTGCTTAATTAATCAATCCCAAACGCATCAACAAATTATTTCCAACTTTCTTATAAGATAGATATAACAAGATGAAATTCCAAACTTTTAGATGTTTCATGTGGCATAGTTTCCCTTAAAGAGCATACTTAATTGCATTTGGGGAGGCTTCTTCTATTCAAAATCTCTACCAGGCCATTTTTATTTTATTTTTTGAAATTTTTTGTGCCCTCAAACGTACATCTACCTATATCTTTGTAAAGCCCCGAACTCGGGTCAATACAAATCAAGCACCCAACCCAAATCCGAAGTGCTACTGGGTCCAAAGCAACTAAATACCAAACATTTCAATTCAATTCATTTAACATTTAATATCAGAGTGTGGAAGTCTAACATCAATAAAATCACTAAGTGTGGATAGAAATATCATCCAAACCATCACATCACAAATAAATCATAAGTCTGGTAGAATGGGTTCTATCATTCTCACTCTCATAATCATCCAAAATAAAATATCAAATATCAAATGAATGTATCATCTGTAACAATCTCCAATAAAATTAAGTAAATGTACTCAGGATAATAATAATCCTCTGGATGAAAATCAACAAACTCTCCCTAAGAATCAACCCCAAAGTCGTGCTCATGTAGATCAGCTGAAAAACAAAACAAAACAAAACACGGATGAGATATTCACTATATGTGAACAAACAGTTTATATACATAAAAATAATCATGCTTTCATGCTCAATAAAGTAAATGAATAATCATGGTACAATCACGATAGATAAAACAATACTCGATTAAAAGCAATTTATCAAATAAAACCTATCTCATCAATATGATTCTCAACACATAAGTGCAATTATCAAAACTAAAACTCAACCATAATATAACATTTGTAGGACTCATGAAGAAAAGCAAGCCTTTAAAAAGAAACTCTTCGTCCACTACACCACCATACGACTTATGAGCGAAAGTAGTAATAATAACCCTCATACCAACAACTGGAACCTGAAATATGGGGCCTAAACATCGACTTATTAGACATAAAACTTACATACTAGCAACGATATCTGAAATACAGAATTTGGCATGTACCACCCAAGCATGCGGTCCCTGAAATCTGAACATAGGGATAGCCGCTAATCAACATATACATGGTACCTCACCAGCAACTAGTATCTGAAATGAGACCCCTCAATGCAAACTAACTTGCAAAGGAAGCGTGAACACAAATTAAGAGTATCCAACCAAGGAAAAACCTCTTCACTCTCTAGCTTAACCCTATGGATCCATATGCAGCTATGCCAAGCAATTTAGAAACAGTGCCTAGTGGCATATAGGGTTTTCCAAAGCTTATACACTTTCTAATAAATAACTCAACCTACTAAATCTGGTGTGAAGTTTTTTTAACAAATACCAATGATCAAACACTTTTAAAATATGCTTAATTAAAGTAAAATTTATCACATTCGATTCAAATCGGTTTGTAAAATAACCAAAATCCATGAATACCCAAAGTAAGACATATTTTAGTAAAACATACCCAAAATACTCATTAAATTGTTTTTAATCAAACGATCGACAGAAACAGTTCGTAAACACTTAATATTTGTTGGTTCAAAGGTTTAATGTCTTTAGAAATCATTTTATAGTGAAAGTTTCCTCAAAATTCAGAAATTCCGAAATTTGTGTTGATCTCGATATTTAATTTGATCAAAAATAGTAACGGGCACTCAACATGGGCGCTCAAGCGGTCATGTTGGTCGACCTAAAATATTTTAAGAGTTTTGAACTATCGCTTGACCCCAATCGCTTAAGTGATGAGTTGAGCAACTGATTAATTAGAAATTACAGGCGAGTTGCCTAATAGGATCGCTCGAGCGCTCGTCAAATAGCGACTAATTCCAGAAACTCGAAACATGCGTTCAAGGCAATAAAACCTATTCTATACATTATAATCATCTCTAATAACATCCAAATTCATATTTGTAATACTCCAAATCATGCCATTCAACCAAAACAATATTAAACAACATTTAACGACTAATCTTTGTGCTACCTATCTCTGTTCGCTCTAGAGGATGTTGTCTCTTCTTCTTCCTCTTCTGTCTTCTTAGCTTAGGATCTAATCTCTCTCCTTTGAACAATACAGGGATCCTTTTGGAATACAGAACTCTCCAAGTCTAGCAAAACTCCACAGGTTCTCTTCTCCTCTTGGTTCTCCTTCTCCTTTCTCAGCCGCCAGAGACAAAGCTACGTAGGTATACGATTTAGGCATGTGACACAATAAGAAACCCTATTTTAATTCATGCTATCCCATACATCTTATCTCTACCAACTAACATACAACTAACTAATCAGATTTAAATAACTCTTAACATTATACTCACCCCAATATCTCATGATCCAATAGTTGGATTTGCATCATACTCCAGATCTCCCTCATCCATGTGATCACCTATATAATTTATTCCAAATTTCAGTAAGGACCGCATTAGAAATACATATATTTATTTAATTAAAAATTTTTGAAAATTTCGAGATCTTACAATCTTTATCTATACTAGATAAAATGAATAGTCCCCTTGGGAAGCATGCCAACAACTATGCACGATTTTTCCGAAAATCTCTTACGATTTGTTGATAAGGCATAATTAATATAGGGTTGAAATAATCAAACCTTCGCCTCTTCATTTAAAATATGGACAATTGCAAAACTATTCCCTCTTTTGCTCATGCACTAATAATCTCTTACGGTTCCTTGATAAGGCATAATTAATATAGGGCTTGAAATAATAAAACTTTGCCTATACATTTAAAATATGGACAATTGCAAAACTATTCCCTCCTTTGCTTGTGCATCCTGCTTGTGTAGGGATGGCAATGATTCGGTTAAACCCACAAAACAAACCTATTAGCGTTAGTTTTGGGTCTTCAATAATGGGTTTCGGTTTGGTTTTGGTTTTAAACTGAAAAAATCAATACGGTTTTGTTTCAGTTACGGTTTTAAGGAAAAACCAAACCGACTACATATAATATGCATAAGGTTTGAGTTGCACAACTGCCCCACCCCTTAGCCGGTTAGCCCATTGGTATTTATTAAAAATTTTAGAGATGGAATATAACAATGTATTGGAGAAGAGGAGGTTGACAAGCTTTGATATGGTTTTTCGTTAATTGGCAGATCCCTGTGTAGACGATGAAATAATAAAAAATTTAATCTATCTAAACTTCCAAAAAACTATCTAAACTTCCAAAAAAGGCGAAACGGTTTAGTTTGGTTAAGGTTTCAAGAATATGAAAGTTAAATAATTTTGGTTTTAAAATTAGTAAACCGTAATGGTTGCATTTTGGTTATGGTTTTCATGGTAAATTTATTGGTTTGTTTTTGGTTTTATACAAAACTGAACAGTTGCCATCCCTATGCTGGTCAAACTAAAGAAATCGAGACGGACAACACTTTGCAGCCTTTTCGTCGGATAGGACCGGTTATTTTTTGGGTAGAATTAGGACAGGGGAAATTGGTTTTAAGTGTTGTTTTTCAACATAATTCAGATTCAGTAAACCAATGCTTGGTAATTAAGAATTAGTGTTTTTAAAATAATTGAGAATTAATATTATTTTATTATTCATAACAAATTTCTTCCAAAAATACCCTTAAATGAATTACAAACGTCGTTAGTAACTAAATAAGTGAAAAGGTTTTCAAGGTCCTTTGAGGGCATTTGTGGAAGAAATTCTTCATTAATAGTAAAGATACTAGTGCCCAATTATGTTAAAAAAGTATCATTAATTCTAAATTACCAAAAATTATACAATTGGATCTGAATTATTTTGAAAAAGTATCACTTAAAACCAATTTTCTCGATAGAATAAGATACTTGGATCAAATACACGTCGCCTACGTTTTTTTTGGGATAATATAGTTGAGATGGACGTCACGATTGCGATCAGAGCATGCAGTTTTCTTGCACGCAATACCGAGAAGACGCGAACCACCATTCGCTTCTGGTCTCCTCTTCTCTGCTTTACTCTGTTCTGCTGAGATTTTTTTGGGGATTCTTCCTTGTCTGCCCGCTTTCCTCGAAGAAGAATCTGAATCTTTGAGGGATTTTGGGAGAGCGGGCAGGTGGGGTTGTCACAATACAAGGAGAAAAGCTTTGAATCTTTTTCTGAAGGGGCAAATAGGAGAGAGGTTTGACGCTTTTGATGGATTTCGTGGTTGATTCTGAGAGGGGTAGCAATGGGGGTTACGGACTTTCCGGAGGGTTTCGAAGCTTGATTAGGAGAAAGCAGGTTGATTCGAATTTTGTGAGGCCAGATGGTTTCCAATTGGCAAAGGAATTGTCTGTTCTTCACCTCATTGGAATCGGTAACAAACACCTATCTGTCTTTTTCCTTTTCCTCAACCATCTCGAATTTGGATTCATTTTGCTTTGAATGATTTCCTTTCTGCTGTTTGGTCAACGGGGTTGTGTTTTCTATTTTGGCGTATATCTCTTGTTTGTGTTTGTTTTCTACGATTTCCATTATGCACTTTGCGTGTTGAGGATGAATCCCTTTATTTTATTTTTGTTTTTTCCATTTCTGTCCTGTACTCTACTTGGTTTTAATTTCTGACTTTCATTCTGCTGTTTGGTTAATGGAAATTTTTCCTTTGTTTTATACTCTCTTTAATGGGGTCATACCTTTTATTTATTTTGTACTCTCTCTCTGCCCCGACAACACTTACAGTAACTGCAATTAAGGCATCCGCTCTTATGTTCCTTTTATTTTTATTGTCTAATTTAATTATTTCTTTGGCTCTGTTCTTTGTGATAATGGTTTCATTACCTTACCTTAGTTTATGGATTTTGTTATTTATTTTGTCCCTATGCACCTATCCGTATGGTGTTCTAGGTTTTTCAATGTTTTTGGGGAAACTTTGTTTCGAGTTTTGTTGCCTTTTATTTTTAGATTGTTGGACCTGTTGACTTTTTTCTGGTGTAAGATGTATTTTTATCAGTGGAACTGAAATAAATTTTTTTTGTGTGTGTGGTATTATTGCTTACCATCTATCTTTGATTAGGTGTTGGATCGACCATTGGGGCTGGAATTTACATTCTTGTTGGAACAGTTGCTCGAGAGCATTCTGGACCCTCCCTCGTTATTTCCTTCCTCATAGCTGGAATAGCAGCTGCTCTTTCTGCATTTTGCTATGCAGAACTCGCGAGTCGCTGTCCATCTGCTGGGAGTGCCTATCATTATTCATATATATGTATTGGTGAAGGGTAGGTATATAAATTTTCTATGTTTAGGGCCTTCTTGTTCGACTTAGCGTTACCTTGTTTCCATATCACAGTTTGGTGAAGACAAATCATGATAAGATTCATTTCATGTAATAGTCTTATTTCTTGATGAGAAATAAGACTATTACATGAAAGTATGACTTTTGTTGCAGGCATAGTGGATGAAAGTATGACTTTTGTTGCCAGCACTTAGGATTAACTAGTTGTGGAATTCCATGAGTTCTGTTTGATTTTCTAGTCAAGCCAAGACCAGACAAAAATATAGTAAACTGAACTAAAAATCGAACCAAACTGAGATATAAATTAAATTACAAAATTGAAAATCAAAACTGAGAATAATTGGTAGACCTTTTTATATAAAGTCTACAAAATTGGTTCTCTCCCCCTCCCTTTCTCTCTTTATCTCTCTCCACACGCGCACACACACACATACACACATGCACATGCTGTTCAAGCAAAGTGGACTTCTCTCCTTATATAGAGTATTGATTGAGAGAGAAAATTTCATGCTTGTATTTTTTTCTTCAGTTAATAGAAAAGTCTAAAGTAAAGAGAAAAGATTTGATATGGTTTTTAATGATTTGGAAGAAGTGTATGATAGGGTTCTGAGAGAATGAATTTGGTAGACTTAATTTAAGAAAGCTGTACCAATGAAATATGTTGACGTAATTAAGGATATGTACAAGGGAGCCTTAACTAAAGTAAAAACTGTTGGCGGCTAGAAAACTGGATTTTAGGTCTAGATAGGTTTGCACCAAGGGTCAGCTGTTAGCACTTATCTATTTGATTTAGTTATGGATGAATTGAAGAGTCATATTCAAGATGAAGTGCCTTATTTGTATGTTGTTTGTAGATGATGTAGTTTTAGTAGGTCACACCGGAGAAGTAACTGTTAAGTTAGAATTATGGAAATATACTTAGAATCAAATTTTTTTAAAATAATTCATGCAAAGATTGAATATATGAATGCTGTTTTAAAAAAATGACGGTATAACTAATTAAACTATTAGAATTAAAAGTCAGAATATCCCTTTAAGCAATAAATTAAGAAATCTTGGATCAGTAGTACAAAAAGATGGAGAAATTGATGAAGATGTAGTACATAGGATTAGAGTTTGTTGCCTTAAGTAGATGATGCTTTTAGGGTATTTTGTGATAAGCGCATTCCACTTAAATTAAATTGTAAGTTTTATAAGGTAGCAATTAGACCAAACATGTTGTATAAAGTGTTGGGCGGCAAAGAAACAATATTTCTTAATGAGTGTTATGGAGATGGAGATGCTAAGGTGGATGTTTGGTAAAATTAGAAAAGACAAATTAAGAAATGAAGATATTCAAAATTGATAGGCATAGCATGCATTAGGGATAAAGTTGAGGAAAATAGGTTAAATTTGTTTGGGCATCTAAAGTGGAGACCTACAGATGCACCTATAAGAAGGTGTGAGAGGATGCATATTAAAGGGCCTAATATATCAAGAGGAAGGCTAAAAAGGACATGGATAAAGTTAATAAAAACAAGAATTAAATATAAAGTAACTAAAATGATTTTTGATAGAACGGGATGGAGAGACAAGGTTCTGTCTCTGACCCCATTTTGATGGGAGCTGGCTAATGTTGATGGTGATGACAATGACTTTGGTTTGGTATTTGGTTTATATACTGACTTGTTCGATTTTCGGTATATACATACTTGATTTTATTCAGTCTGTTTTTTCTTTGGTTTGGTGGGAAAGAGGAATGGAACAAACCTATCTTTTTCCAGTTTGATTCATTCGGTTTTCAGGTTAAAGTGAAAGAATTAACATCCCTAGGGTTCAGATCCTGATTGTTAGACACTTAAATGTTCTCTTTCGGCCAATGATTCTGTCTCGGTGATTGAATACAGTGTTGCTTGGCTTATCGGTTGGGCTCTCATACTGGAATATACAATTGGTGGCTCAGCTGTTGCTCGTGGCATATCCCCAAATCTAGTATGTAATCTTCTATAGCTTGAATTTATTTCGCGTTCACATTTATTTTTCGTCTCCTATTAAGTTTTATGAGATTCAGTATGTGTTAAAATGTAAATTTGTCCATGTTTATTTTTGATATACCAAAATTTGTTTCTCCTTATATATATCATCTTCTGACGCTTTTTTCCATTTTAGCTTCTGTAGTATCTGTTTTTAGATTTTTTTTATTTATACTATTGGAATTAAGCCATCTGTTAAATGATGCCAATCTATGGAAATGGGAAGATTGCAATTTTTGTGAGGTAATTCCAACTAAGCCATAGACCGTGATACATGGTCGAGATGTGCAGGTAATTGTTAAGTTGTTGAAGGATTATTTTTATGCTAATAGGAAAAGAAGTTTTGGCCTTCTTGGCTTCATTTTCACCTGTTTGTCTATTGGCAATCAGGAGTGGTTAATTGCATTAACCCTCTCTGATAAAATAGATACCTTTGTGGCTGATGTTATTATATTGAATATCGTAGAAAGTGAGTGATAATAAGTAATTATCAGTGATTTCTCTTCGTAAGTCTAAGGTTATTGATAGAATGACCAAATTATTTCTCCTAGAAGTCAACAAGACACACTCAGATCATTTCAGGAATACTACTATATTAGTAGTTTCCTATGTTAAGTAGATGATTGACAACTCAAATTCTTAAAATAGGAATAATGTGTTGGGTTCCAAATATCAGAAGGAAAACTCCTATATAATTTCTCTTCAATTTTTGATTAAAACATCTACATCAGGGCATATTTCATGCAGCAAATTGTGTTGTCAGAGTAACCAAAGGATTTTATGTCCTCACATAATTAGTTTATGTACGGAAAATGGTAGTTGAGAACTCTCAGCTATCAGGGTATAAACTATTCATTTTATGCTTTTCAGGCCTTGCTTTTTGGAGGTGAAAATCATTTGCCCGCTTTCTTGGCTCGTGTACACATTCCTGGGCTTGATATTGTTGTTGATCCATGTGCTGCAATTCTAATTCTAATAGTCTCTGGACTTTTGTGCGTGGGGATTAAAGAGGTAATAATTTCTTTTAGCTAGGCACCTATTGGTGTGAAAAACTTTGTAATATTCATGATTCAAATTAAGCACTCACTCTTGCAGAGTTCTCTGGCTCAATCAATAGTTACAATAGCAAATGTCTGTGCCTTGACTTTTGTCATAATAGCTGGTGGGTACGTGGGTTTCAAGACTGGATGGCCTGGATATGAACTTCCTACTGGGTAATGGAAGTCCTTGTTGCAAACCTCATTTATAAGGTGCTATATGGTGATAGCTGATTATTTGTCTTTCTGTTTTGGTTATAGATATTTTCCCTTCGGAGTCAATGGGATGTTTGCAGGGGCTGCAACAGTCTTCTTTTCATACATTGGTTTTGATTCAGTTGCCAGCACAGCTGAGGAGGTATAAATGAAATTGATAGCACTCTGGAATGTGTTCAAAGTTTTAAAAAAATTAGAATTTTGCTTCATTTAAAGCCAAATTTTCACTTATGGCGACTTTGTGAGTTGGGTTTTTACCAAAAAGAAAAGGGGAAAAAAAAAAAACTTGGTGCCCAAAGAGGATCCGTATGTGGGGGATGAACTGTGTAGAGTTTGAAGTGATCTCTTGGTTCTTAAAAATGATGAGTTAGCATTAGTGGGTATATTGCATGGACTCAGGTGCAGGTTTCAAGTTCAGGTGTGCATCTAGTTATCATACTTTTCTGATCTCCATGCTATAGGACATGAGTATTCAGCCATATAATATATATTTTTAACTTATCTAAGCTCTGTGGTATGAGAATGGGATTAGTTTTTGCAATTTAAAATTTGATAGTTGTGCATACAATGAAATAGAGGGGGCTCCTTTTTTTTTTCTCGAATTAGAAGAATAATATGTTTATAAAAAAAATTAGAGTTGAATGTGAGATTTGAGACTAATCTCATATCCATGTCCTTGTAATGTCATGTCAACCCTTGTATTTTGAGGTGAATAGAGGAGTCCATGTGATATTGATTGGTGATATTAATTTTACTTTATGAAGAGAACATTATGGCTGAAGGAATTACAATTCACTTATATCAGTCCAGGTCATGCAAAAAGTCAGAAAGCTCATAGGAGTCAGAAAATCAATATGCTTGGGGTACATTATCAGTTGTTGAATCTTTCAATTTGTTACTTCATGACAGGTGAAGAATCCTCAGCGAGATTTGCCGCTTGGTATAGGGATTGCACTGTCAATTTGTTGCCTATTGTATATGTTGGTATCTGCTGTTATTGTGGGTCTAGTACCTTACTATGCTATGGATCCAGACACCCCTATCTCGTCTGCATTTGCAGTCCATGGGATGAAATGGGCAATGTAGGTGGATCATTATATTTGTTATCTGAGCATTGTTGTTCCTTTCTGTAATTTTGAGGTGGTATATCTACGTGTTTGGTTTCATTGGGACTGATCTATTTTTTTTAGGTATGTAATTGCGGTCGGAGCTGTGACAGCGCTATGCTCAGCTTTAATGGGTTCCATGCTTCCTCAGGTAAGTAAATGGGATATCTCAACACTACAATTCCTCTGATAATTTGATGTTAGTGCTCAGGTTAGTTGATACTTGCCAGAGGTGTTAAAATTTTAAAGGCTTCTATTTTGCTGGAAACATGGAATATTACATGATACAAACTAGTACGTCCTGAAAGTTACAAATAGTGCTGGTACTTAATAGAGTAGCTGCATCATGAACTTTGATGCTTCCATTGTTATGAATTTCCTTAGTGTCACACGCTTGCATTCATGTCCTAGCTAGATGTTTATTTTGATTTACTAAATCTTGATATCTATAGATACAATTTATAGTTTTACTCCTTCCTTTTAACTATTATAGTTGTCTTATTTATCTTCTCAAAGAATATTTAGATTTTAACAACGTAGAACCTTTAAACCCTAGATTTGTTATCATATTAGGCAGCATTCGAGAGATTATTCAGAAAAAAAAAAAGCACAATCAATGATCTGATAATCCATACAGAATATTTTCCTTGTATATCTGAGTTTTGTTGGAATCAATCCATTATCAATAATGATCGGAAGAAATAACTATTTTTTTGTTACGGTTGATCTGTCACCTCTCTTTGAAATAACCTTGTCCTCAAGAACGAAATTCGGGAAATGTTTCTATATTTAAGTGTTCTTATATTTTATGCAAGTCCTATTATGCATTTTCAATCATCATATTTTGAATATTTCATTGTGAACTTATTATTGTTTGTGGGTTTAGTTTCATCTAAAGCTGTTGGAGCTGAGTGAAGGGTATCTGTATTTAAGCCATGTTTATATGCTACTCAACTTTGTCTTAGTTAGAATGGATTGAGTTTGCTTAGTTGTAGTGGGAAGATTTCTGTAGGCAGAACCTGATGTGGAAGCTAACCCCATGAATTAAAATCTTCTTTGTACTTCTGTTTTTCTAAGAAAGTCCTTAGAGGGGTGGGCACACCGCCAAGAAAGTAATGGAGTTTGAAGTAGATGATCATTCTTCTTCTCTATTGATCAGAATTCTTCTCCAGCAATATCCCATCTTTCCACATGCCACCTTAAGCCTGTCATACCCATTCAAATCCACTACCGTTTTTTCACCCATCTGAATTTGCATTATCCTCTTCCCCCATTTATGTCCTAAAATTTCATTTCTTCTGTTTTCTTAAAATTCCTGATATCTAGGATATTCATCTTGCAATGCAAGATCTTATGTCTGTTGGATACTGGAAAATGATATTTTATCTACCCCCAATATCCGTCATTACTTTGCAGCTATATCTCCAGCCATCTAACTGCTCATCTGAAGGTATCTCTTTTTGGTGCCTCCCTTATTAAGCTCCAGAACCACTTGGCCCTGCTATCAAAGAAACCCTTATGACGTTCTTTGCTGAGCCTAAAACACTTAGCCCATGAAGCTGCAATCTGTAAGGCGCTTCAATCTTAACATGTTCAGGAGGTGGGTCAATTATCAAATGGGGGAAGCATCAACTGACAACAGAGTGAGTGCAAGCTGTTATTTGGAAGTCTTGAGGTTTTGAGAAGGATTAATCAAGTTGATAAAAACCTTTGACTTTGAAAGATATACTTTAAAGTTTAGAGAGCTGGTTCTCATGGATGAGTCTATAGTGGTGCTAGTATCTTGAATGTAGTTACTAATGATTAATGGAGAATACATTATTTCTCTGGTATTGATATTGTGAGGAGTTGGGCTACAGTGGGTTTTTCTTCACCATTTGTGGTACTACCTCATTGTGCTTGGGTTCCACCATTAGAAGGGATTATTAAGTTAAATTTTGATGGGTGTTCGTTGGGTAATCCCGAAGCAGCATGTGTTGGAGGGGTTTTCAGGAATCATCATGGTTATGTCATAGCTGCATACCATGGACCTATTGGAGTGGCAGATTCCACGCGGGTAGAGCTACTTGCATTTATTACAGGCATTCATTATATTCATACCATGGGGCTACGGGAGGTGGTCATTGAAGGGGATTCTGCCAACGTTGTGGGATGGATGACTAGAGAGGTTTCAGGACTGTGGAGATACTTGGAGCAGATCAGATTAGCTAGATTTTTGTTACGGAGTTTGAACGTCTCATTCAAACACGTATTAAGGGCAGCTAATGATGTCACAGATAGTTTAGCTAAGACTGGAGCATCTAATACCTCTCTAGTTTTTGGTGATCTCTCTTCTTGTTTGGATGTTTAGGGTGTTCTTGTGATTGAGGTGTCTTTTAGATTGGGGCATTTTTTTTCCTCAGGTAGGTGTTGGCTTATTTTCTTTATCTATGTATTTACTCTTTCCCTCTTATTAATGAAATTTCATCACTTATAAAAAAAAAATACTTTATTTCTAAGTGAGAAGGGATAAATGGACTGGAAATATATTTCCTGGGCTTGTAGCCAGGTGGTGGTAGATAGAGGGTGGCAGCTAGAGTACTATAAGCCATTGCAACAAGAATGATAGGTCTCTCACATCACCTGTCCTGTGCTTTAGGAAACCTATCCAGAAGGCATTTCTTCATTTATCTTCTATCAAAATCATTGATGAGTGTTTGATAAAATATGAGGAGCCCCTTATGTTATTTGTTGTGTCCGGAGCCACTCTAATGGACACATTGCTACTAATGCTGGGTCATATGTGGATCTGATGGCCCTTATGTGTTTGTAGTTGTGTTATAGAGGAACGGAGAGGGTTGAAGATATTCTGGGGCCTTTTGCATATAGTCCACTTTCAAAAAATGTAGCTTTATTGTTTGTCTAAATTTGTTGGAGGCCATGACTGTTGCACACTGGGCCCAAAAACTGGGGCAAAGGCTAAATGGTATCATTCTTTAGATGAGAGAAAGGATTGGCACCACTAGTGAGCCCCATCTTTGAGAATGGACGTGGGATTGTAGATAACTGGCTTTGCCCACACCTTATTGAGATAAAATATTTGATATGATTGGAACTTCAAGTATGCAGTAAATGAGACAAAGTGGGTTGCTAGTGTTGTCATCGAGACAAACCAATTCGGCTCAATCAATTTTGTGGATTATCTCAAGATCATTCAAGATCTTGAAAATGATATGGGCCTAGATTTAGTAGGTCTTGGCCATTTGGTAGATGGATTTTAGTTTCCAATGGATAAATGAATCACATATTGATCACAAACACACCATGTTGTGGAACCAAATAAAGAAAAATGCCAGCATAGTGTGTTCTACCTTGGGGGAAGAAATGTTATTTATGAATCTTCTGTAGGTAGTGGCTAAGGTTTACTGTTGGGCATGCCACCCAATGCACAAAATGAAATTTCGGCGGCCGATTTGCTGGAAAAATAAAAAACAAAAAGAATGTGTTTTTTTTTCTTTTTGGGATTTTAGGAAAATTTCACCTATTTAAATGCCAAAAAATAAATTTTTTTTTAAAATTGTGTTTCCCCCTTGTTTTACCCCGTTTCCACCCATGGCACAAAACAAAATTTTGGCGGCCGATCTGCTGGAAAAATTTTAAAAAAAACACAAGTTTTTTTTTGGGTGTGGGGGAGGGAGATGATTTTAGGAAAATTGCACCTATTTAAATGCCAAAAAAAATAATTTTTAAAAAAAAATCTTGTTTCACCTCGTTTTGCTGGGCACACTTCCAAAAATTGCCAGAAGATTCAATATGGCAAAACACTGGTAGTGACAAGGTGAGCAAATACTGAAAGGGTTTTTTGTAAGACGGTGACCTGTGCTTCAAATGATAATTAAGGAAGTCACAAGGTGAAGATAGCTAATTACAGTCATTATATCTTGCTGAAATTTTGAGGATGATAATTTATTGTTCGTATGAACTGCGGGGGCTATGTGAGCCAAAGTTGGTACTTCAACATCAATTCTGAGTGTTAAGTAAAATGACAAATTCTGGCCTTCTGTACTGTAGACAAGACAAGGGGACAATTTGATTCATGTTAGAGAACAGAATAGGGGATGATTGTATCCACGATATAGATTGGAGTCTCAGGTGACTTTAAGAAGCTATGTGGTTTTACTGGGAAGCATGATGACTGAGTCTAACTTTGTGATTAGCCTGATAACTGTTTCAAGCAGTATCACACCATATGAAGATTCTTTAAAGGTAAGGTGTGATAGTACCAAAGAGAGGATGTGATTGAAGTTATTAACAAATTTAAGTATTCATTTTGAAACAATGAAAATATAGAGGGTTGTGAACTTGTGAATCTGTGTTGACTGGGCCAAAATCCAGAGAGGACCATTGTTATCATAGAGAGGATTTGCTTAATTTTCGAAGAAGAATGTAATGAATGATTTTAGCCTGTGGTGCATTGGTGTAGAATCTTTAATTTTTTGGAGGTCCAATCACCTGTCAAAATGTCATTAAAAAAAAATACCAGTCTCAGTGGATGTAGATCAAGAATCCATCTTGGCTTCCGGTCTTGATGCTTTGGCTAGGGAGAGAGAGAGCAAAAAAGTGAGCCTTGTTCACCCCATAACAGATTTCTGAAATGACTATATTAACTTCGGAACTTTTAAAATAACAAAGGAGCTAGAAAACTCACTTTCAGGGTATGAAGAGACTATATTATGTACAGAACCTTTAATCAATAAAATGAAAATTCCCTTCTCTCTCTTTCTTTTTTTTTCAATTTAGGACCATAAATACTTATTTTGTTGGTCTCTAACATATTGGGGTGACAAGGAACATACGATTCCATGCATGAAGCACAAAAAGCACAGACTCTGTTTGAGGTGTACACGGTTTTACACTTCAAGGACTAAGTCACATGTTTCATTAGCATAAAACACTTATCAGTAATACCTTGGAACATTTTTCATGCGTTATGTGGCGCTCATCTCAGGGTGCAGTCTAAATGCTAGAAACACTGCATTTGACTTTACAATATTTGTGGTCTCTTTTATCTTGCATGATTGTCTGCTGGTTATACATGTCAGTTCGCTCCTCATATTTATCTTCATGTTTCTAGGAGTGAATATATTGTTGCTGTTAGAATTTATTGTTGTAGTGGCGGTACTATGACTTCAAAAAATTAATACTTTTAGCTCATCAGTATGTCAGAAAATATTAAGATATTATTTTGTTTTAACTTCAGCAATATTATATCGGATATATAAGGAACCCAGTTTTTAGTTTTGTTTTCCAAGATAAATTTATTTAAGTGAATAACATAACATTTTAAATTCATTAATTGCTTTTCTTCTATGTATGTGTGTGTGTGTGTATCAAAATATTGTTTCGTCCAACATATCTTCTGAATCAGTTATCTCCTACTACAATGACTGCATAACCTACTGTGTCCAGAAGTTCTGATTTCTGGAATTTGTCAAATTTAACCCTCACTCAGTACATTGTGCAATTCTGAAACTTGTACTTCTATGAAATACAGCTATACCGTCATTTATATTCTATAATTTTTTTTTATTACTTGTTTAGCTTACTTTTCACTCAATGATCCGTTCGACTTTGTATGATAGATCATAGACCTTGGGTTAAACATTTTTTTTTCTCTCTCTTAGACATGATTATTGTGTGCACTTTCGATTCTGGCTTAGAATGCGATCTTTGTTGTGGCTAAGGATTTTGAAATTTGTTGTTACAATTTTTCCCTCAGCCACGGATTTTGATGGCAATGGCTAGAGATGGACTACTTCCGCCATTTTTTTCCGACATTAATAAACGGACTCAGGTTCCAGTTAAGAGCACAGTCACAACTGGTATCTGTGCTGCAGCCTTGGCATTCATTATGGATGTCTCCCAGTTAGCAGGCATGGTAAGTTAATCTTGAGATATGACTGGATTCTAGATCTTTCTTTTGCAAGTCTGAAATAACAAACACACACACACACTTATCTAGGAACAGTTTGACACTTAACTGCAAACTATGGGCATGAAATGGGGGAGAAGCCATACAAAAAATTGAGATTTCTGGAAGAACATAATCATAAAATATACAAGCCTTCTGTTAGATGTTGCTAGTTTTTCCTGATAGTTTATTGTGTCAAAACCTAAATCAATATATTAGGTCAATTTCTTGTGCACGCAATTCCTTAATAGGGGCTTTGTAACCCCCTTACCTCTTACAAGACATGCCTGATAGATTGATCTCCATTATTTATACTTTAGTTTTGGATGTTGCCATCTGCAGGTTAGCGTGGGCACGCTCCTTGCATTCACCATTGTTGCTATTTCTGTTTTAGTACTTAGATACGTCCCACCAGATGAGGTGCCACTTCTCCCGTCCCTTCAGGAGTCAATTTCAGTTTCATTGGAGAACAATGGTACTACTACCGAGTTTGACAGGGAAAAGCTGAAGGATCCCGAGGGCAGCTCAAAGGATGTTATCAAACATTTAATGAGTGAAGTGGAAGCATCAGCTGGTTATCCTCTTATTGCAAAACAAAGCACTTCAGGTAAGGCAAGCTACATAATCTTTTTTTTCTGATACAGGTTATTTGATATACTATTCCAGTGAAATATGAAGCCAAGTAACAGTAACCACACACATCCATGTGGGGAGTTGGGGTGTAGTTTCATCTCATCCATATGGTTGGGTCATTTAATTTCACTTAACTTGTAACTGTCATGATAAAATAATAAATAATTTTCAAATTCTTTTTCAGAATAATTCTTTTACTATTTGCTGTGGATGATCTCTGAGATAGGATTTTTTGAATGGTGGAAGCAGCATGCGGCTCATACTTTAAAATTTATTTGTTAATATGCTTGTGGTTTAAAGTTTTCATCATTTCCATACATTTGGACCAAAAAATCTATATTTTTCAACATGCCAAATTGAAGCTTAAAAGGAATTTAAGCATGTGTGTGCTTCAATTAAGTTCTAGCAGTAAAAAAAAAAAGGTTTTTGCCATTACTGTTCTGGTAACACAAGTCATTTAAGCATGTGTGTGCTTCATTAAGTTCTGGCAGTAAAAAAAAAAGGCTTTTGCGGTTACTGTTCTGGTAACACAAGTCATTTAAGCATGTGTGTGCCTCAATTAAGTTTTGGTAGCCAAAAAAAAAAGGGTTTTTGCAGTTACTGTTCTGGTAACACAACTTGCTGAAATTCTCAGGATTTATGGAAACATAGGTAAATTTAAGGAAGTTGACAGAAAAAGGAACATTGGCCTTGTTTTTTTTATTTCCAATGGCAAATGTAACTCTTCACTTTGGATCCAAAAAGTTTTGGGAGATTTGTGTAGAAACAAAGAAAGAAATTCTGAAGCTCACTAGTATGATTTTTCAACTTATGATATATAGGAATTTGGTCTAAAAGATTTATGTTGAAGTGTACATGGAAATGGTGCAAATAATGTATATCTAAGGATTTTTGGTAAAATCAATGGATCTACGTTGCATGAATTGCTATTGACAAACTTTTTTCCATGATTTTTTAAAGAATTAAGGGGGATATTGATCAATACTTGATATCATGAATTCTTCTATCCAATGTTGGATGGCTGGAACCAATGACTCAAAATGATGAATCAGTGGTTAAAATTATGGACTTACTGTTCAAATTATTAATCAATATCCAAAAACATAATCAACGGTTTAATCCTTATATCCTATCTAATTTAACGTATGTAAGATTCATGCAAACAATCATATGTGATTCATGGATAGTTTAGCTTGAGTAAGATTTCCATTTACATCGATGGCGCTTATTATTGAGCTGTTAATATTGACCAACTATTCTATGTTTGTATAAAGCATGGTAACGCCAATCAAGTTTTGTTGTTTTGGTTTTTCTGGGTGGCTGTAATGAAATTTTGGTGGCACGCCTTTGAAATTTATCCAATTCAGGGGAAAATCCTGAATCGTGCGAATTGGTCAGAATGCTCAATTGGGGGCAAAAATTCAAGTCTCGCCCATTTAAAGGTCAAAATGAAATTAAAAAAAAAACTGCATTTCACCCAAATAATATGAAATTTTTCTCGATTTGTAATCAAGTGAGATACTCCTCATGAAACGTCTCACAGGGGTGTTGGAGCGAAATTTTGTCAGCTGAAACTGTATACACTGGTGCCAACTAATTAAGGTTACTGATCAAATTTAAATGACTATTTATCTTTATACGTACGTGTGTAATCATTCATGCATCAATGGTCAAGATTGACAAACTAGGCTAAACATGTATATAATTGGCTGTTGATAGTTAAATCAAGTGCTTTAATAATTTCTGTTTCATTTAAAATTATATGCATGCTTGTATTGATACTTATAATTCACATTAAATGCCTTCTGATTGGAGCTCCATGCAGATCCGGGTATTCCAATTCGTATTGCTATATTTCATATGGATGGTTGTATTGGCGTACGGTATACAAAATCATGAAATTTGGAGCTCTAATTCTGTTTAAGTCTTCTTTGAATTTTCCTAATGTTTCATCATCTCCACAGTTTATCAGTAATTTTCTGCTGTTCTGTATTTCAAAATCTTACTGGAATCATTTGACTTTTTCGTCTTTTATGATGTACCTAGCCTTGCTGTTGATGTTGCTTTCGAAGTCCATTCTTGTCATAAATTCATGGATACCTGGATTATACACTTGCAAATAATTTGTTTTTTAGGGTTTGCTAACAGTTACTTGTCTGCTTTGTTTTCATTGTTGTAGACAAATTTAGTGACCAGAGCAGGCGAAAAATTGCTGCTTGGAACATTGCTTTTGTATGCATAGGAGTGCTTATCCTTGTTTCTGCTGCAACTGCTGTAGGCCTACCCAGGTACAATAACTTTTTTAAATCACTGGTTTAAAGGTGCTCTGGAATTGATATTTCAAGCTTAAGTATTTCAGATGTTCGGAAAGTAAGCAAGGCACCATTTTGCATGTTAGATTCACAGTTTAACCTACCCAATGAGGCCTAAAGAATTGTTTAGATCTAGGACTTGTTGAGGATTCAAAATTCAGAGCTCCCACAATTTGAAAATTTTTCTGGAGGTATTCATTGCCTCCATTTAGTCAGGCCATATGTGGAGTTATATATTAAAGATACATGATCAACACTAAAACCTTTCATGTTTCATGGACAGAATTCTACTCTCACATCTCACCTATATACTTATGATGCAAGAACAAATCATGCTAATTGAGAAAATTTACCAAGAAAGCAAGCTGCATTTCAGAATACAATCTTGATGCAGCATGTGAGTATGTCTGACACAATTAGTGTAGCTTCAGTGTTTTGGACTATGTTTCTTCTTTCAGATTACCCCGCTTCACAGTTTGTGCATTTGGTGGTGCTCTTCTTTTGTGTGGCCTGATTGTACTCACCTGGATAGGCCAAGATGATGCAAGACACAGCTTTGGGCAGACAGGGGGTACGTTCCATTTTGATCATACATGACTTTAAGATTTAGAAGATTAGTCTTCAGTAGAGTTTGAAAAGTTCTGTTACACATTTTATGTGATGCATAGTAATACTACCATCCATGGCTAGATGATCTACTGGAAGCTGGGACAGATTCAGTCTGCCCTACTAGACTAATCCAAATATCCCTTAGTTGTTTTTCTGTCATATCTTCGGTTTTGCATACAAGCTCATGTACGTAACTTACTACACCAACTTTTGGCCCGTCTTCAGGTTTCATCTGCCCATTTGTTCCTCTTCTACCTATTGCCTGCATTCTCACAAATGTCTACCTAATGATAAATCTCGGGTAAGCATCAGTAAGGGGCATTTGGGTTGAGCTGATTTGTAGTTGCTGGTTGCTTGTTTCTCATTGAATCTGCCTTTGCTTTTAGAGCTGGCACATGGATCCGTGTTTCAGTATGGCTAGTAATCGGAGTTTTCGTTTACATATTCTATGGTCGGACCCATAGTTCTCTCCTCAATGCAGTTTATGTGCCAGTGCGCCATGCTGAATGCAGTTGCTCTTCAGAAAATCTGGCATAGTTGTTTCAGGTACTGGCCTGGCCTTTGTACAAATACACGTCTTTGTTGTATCCTTGGCATCATATTGTTGTTTTCCTTCCCCTTTTATATTCTTTGGTCTTATTATTTATCAGGCTGATGAAACTCAAGCTGGCCTCTTGTTTGTATAACAATGTTCTGTGTTGATTACAAACTTGCTCAATTTCTGTGTAAATTATTAGCTAGCTGAGGGAAATAATCAGCTGGCATATTCCTGTGGAAGGAGCAAAAAAAAAATTTCTTTTGTGTTGACGTCCCCTGGAATGCAAAAATTATGAAGAGTTTCTGATGGACTAAATGAACTCATTTGGCATTGCAGATCCTTTTTCTTTTGTTCATCCACCTCCTGAACAGTGTGTTTGCCAGATTTTTCCTCCAGCTCAACTAATCTAACCTTAAGATTCATGAAAATAGTTTTAACATTTGAAACATTGAAGGGTATACCCATTTTCAACCTACATAGATCTCAGGTTAGTTTGAACAGGTTCTCACTTGTCCATTGTTGTATTATCACTTTGAAGCCACACACAGCTACAAATAACAACATCCACAGCCTTTCTCAGCATAGGAGAAGTATCCTTGACTGGTGTTGAAACCCTACAAACCTTTTTTTTCATTGCTGGAATTGGTGTACACTGGCATCACTTACATATGGTACATTTTTCCTTTGTATAAAGAATTTGAAGCACAGTCTCCTAAAATGGAAGCTCCTGAAGAATGACAAAGATGGAAACACACTGGATAATGCAGTGGAAAGCGCGGAAAATTGCAAATGGAATTTCACATCCTTGGCTGTTTCAAACCAACAATTTTTACTTAAATCTTTTCTCAAGTGTTCACCATTTTGTCTCACAGTTCTGTCTTAGGCATCATTTCCTGTAAAGCTTCCTTCAAACTAGGGATGCTTATTGGGCTGCGCTAGCATGAGCACAGCACAACCCAGCACGCTTAGAAGCGTGCCCGTTCTTGGCACGGCCCAACCCCTATTAGCGGGCCGTGTTGTGCCTAGGGCACCTAGCGTCGGGCTTTGTCAAGGCATGGCCCATGAGCCATGATGGGCCGCAAAGCGTGTGGGCAGCACGACACGCTTTAAGCGTGCCATTGTCGGCCCACTGGCTTGCATTAGAAAGAAGGGGGGTTTTTTGGGTTTTTTTACCTTTTTTTTTTTTTACAATTTTGAAGAAAACTGTACCCTAATATATATAAAAATGTGTACGAATAATAAGTATAATTTTTAGAATTTTCTGTATTTTTTATTTTTTTCTATTTTCTGAATTTTTTAATAAATTTATTATGCGGCTCATGGGCGTCCTGTTAGCCCGTGGGCCACTGCCCAGCCTTAGCCGTGCCACGGGCTGTGGCACGGGCTAAACGTGCCCGTGCCCGTGCCGTGTTGGGCAGGCTTGATAGGCAACCCTACTTCAAACAACTAGCAGTGGCACCCATTCAAATCCATCAAAATTCTACAAAAATGGGGTCAAAAAATCTTCCAAGTCGAGATGATCCCTATTTCTATGACATATTAGGACATCTGGGTTACTTGAAGAAGCGCATGAAAGAGAAGATTTCTGTGTATATATAGAAAAGTTATATTGATGGTAGCAACATTAAACTTGGTCGATTGTTACTACCAACCTATTGGATATAACATAATGTTTTTTTTATAAATCTACCAGCAAATTGATTATTAAGGCAACTAGGGACCGCAATGGCACGCCTCGCGAATTATGGTTAGGGTTTGGTATTGTCAAAATTGGGTTAGTGGTAGGTTTGGGTTTAGTCCAAACTATCCTGATGCAAACCTTAAATCTATTGAAATATTTTTTTTACATTTTAAAAATATTTTTTTTATATATATCATATGTAAAAAATAATATTTTATTAATAAATATATTATTAATTTATATATTCTATTAAAAACATATTTATTTGCATTTTGTACTACAACCAGGTCTTCGGGTTAGGGTTTGGTATTGACTAAACCCTTACAACGGTGGGTTCGGGTTTACCGCCCTGTTACCATCACTAAAGGTAGCATTTGGCATTCATCCGGACCAGAGGGTGTTTCTAAATTTTGAAAATTTGGTTGTTAAATGCCAATATCACATGTAGCACAACAATGGAAAAAAAGAAGGCCATGAATATCAAGTAACCAAAACAACAGAAAGAAGAAACAAGGGAAAGAATAGAATGGTACGAATCAGTTAAAGTTGAGATATCCCTCCTGAAAGAAAACCCTAAATTCAGTATCAATTTTTCATCTTTAGTTAGGGGCAGTTTTTTGTCAGATCCAAATTTTGGTCTGATTTTGAAAATCCCTCAATAATTACGGGTAGGCATAAGCTAGGAATATTGATGCTTGGCTTGTCCCAGTCAGAACTTTTTATTAAAAAATTCAAAATTTTTAGACATGGATGAATATAAGTGTTTTTACTAATAAACTAACAACAAAAAGTTTGCATAAATCGAGCTTAATGGGCCCAAGATAGGCTTTTAATATGATTGAAGGGCTGGCCTTCGGCTTGAGTTTTACGTCAACGTTCAAGCAAGGCTAGGCAACGCTGTTGTGGATGCAGATCTCTTATACCATACTAGTGGTGGGCATTTGCATACTGCACCTTAACTGTAGCATATAAGAAGGCTTTAAATTGGAATGTAAAAAAGTAATGGCGGATGGTTATAATTTTTGGATTGTTTTAATTAGGAAGGGCAATATTTGAAATAAAAGAAAAAGAAAGAAGAAAAACCAAAATCTGAAAAAATATTCCCCGTCTTCTTTTTACTAATAATATAAATACTTTGTGAATGCATAAGATCTCTTATACCCACCATGGTTTACACTTAATCCAGTTCGGTCCGTACTGAGATCGGATGGTATTGACTGGGCAGTAATGAGTTGAAACACTACCGGATGGTATTGTATCAACTTGGGTGGTCCAAACTCGGGGACCGCCTGAGTTATTGTCTACCAGATGAAAGCTCATCTCCTTCTTTTTCTTTTTCTTTTTTTGTAATGATCCTTTCCTTTTCTAATTTAATGCTTTTGTACATCTTCTTTTAATGCTTGTCGATCGGATTAAGCCTTTTTTGGTTTTTTTTTTTTGGGTTTCGTAAATAATGTCGATCGGATCAAACTCTTCTCCTTTCTAATTTAATGCTTTTGTACATCTTCTTTTAATGCCTGTCGACCGGATCAAAGCTTTTTTGTAGTCGTCGATCGGATCAAAACCTTTTTTTTGGATAATGTTTGAGTGGATAATGTCGATCGGATCAAGCTCTTCTCCTTTCCTTTACTTCTAATATAATGCTTTTGTACATCTACTTTTAATGCTCGTCGATCGGATCAAAGCCTTTTTGTAGTCGTCGATCGGATCAAAGCCTTCTTTGTTTTATTTTTTATTTTTGTGGGTCCTTTCTTTCTTCTAATTTAATGCTTTTGTACATCTTCTTTTAATGCTTGTCGATCGGATCAAAGCGTTTTTTTTTTTTATAGTGGATCGGATTAAAACTCTTTTTTTTTTTTTTGGTAACGGGATCGGATCAAAGTTATTCTTCTTTCCTTTCCTTCTTCTAATATAATGCTTTTGTACCATCTTCTTTTATTCCAAAAACAAGTCTCCTTTAAACGCTTGTCGATCAGATTTTTTTTTTTTAATTTTTTGGTGAAAGCTTGTCGATCAGATCAAAGCTCCTCTCTTTTCCTTCTTCTCCTCTTCTCTCATTTTTCTAACTTAATGCTTTTGTACCATCCTCTTTTAATGCTTCTAATTATTGGCTTTCTCTATTTAGTACTTCTGAAAATCATCATTACTCCTCCGTCAGTCAATTCTAAAAGGGGGAAATTGCTTTTTAGTGATACTTTATAAAAATAATTCCTATTCAGTCACCAATTTTGTCGAAATTGACTTTTAGTGATGCTTTTTCAAAACAATTAGAAACAGGTGTTGATTTACTGTTCATAGACGAGAATGCCCTTTTAGAGTATTGAATATTCATCATTCAACTTAGAGACTTGTAAATTCCACTTAAGGACTTGTAAATGGGTTCAAAATTCTATTTAGGACTTGTAAACTATTGCAAAAGAAATATACAGACTTGTAAACCCTATTAGGAGACTTGTAAATCTCATTTAGGGACTTGTAAAGCAAGTTTATGGACTTGTAAATTCCATTTAGAGAATTGTAACCCACTTGTAAATGCCATTCAGTGACTTGTAAACCCTATTAGTGAACTTGTAAACCTCGTTTTTGGACATGTAAACCAAATTATGGACTTGTAAATTCTATTTACGGATTCATAACATTCAATTCTAGACTTGTGTAATCCAATATAGAGACTTGTATACATGGTTAGTAGATTTGTAAATTCCATTTAGGGACTTGTAAATGCCATTTAGGGACTTGTAAATCCTGTTAGTAGACTTGTAAACCTCATTTAGTTATTTGTAAACCAAGTTTATAGATTTGTAAATTCCATTTAGGGACTTGTAAATGCCATTTAGGGACTTATAAACCACTTGTAAATGCCATTTAGGAACTTGTAAACCTTGTTAGTAGATTTGTAAACCTCATTTACGGACATGTAAACCAAGTTTATGGACTTGTAAATTCCATTTAGGGACTTGTAAATGCCATTTAAGGACTTGTAAAAGTAGACTTGTAAACCTCATTTAGGGACGTGTAAACCAAGTTTATGGACTTGTAAATTCCATTTAGGGACTTGTAAACCACTTGTAAATGCCATTTAGGGACTTGTAAACTCTATTAGTGGACTTGTAAACCTCATTTACGGACATGTAAACCAAGTTTTTGGACTTGTAAATTCCATTTAGGGACTTATAAACCACTTGTAAATTGCATTTATGGACTTGTAAACCAAATCTATGTTCATTCCTTATGTAATTTTCAAAATGACAATCTCTCTCTCTCTCTCTCTCTCTCTCTCTCTCTCTCTCTCTCTCTTCCTTGTGTAGGCTCTAAGTTTGATTTTTTCTTGTAACAAATTCCAGCTTTAAACCAAATTCGAATTCTAGATAATTGTTCGAATTTCGAATTTGAATTTTTATTTTTAGGATATAATTGCTAAATAGGCTAGCCCGGCACGGGCACGATTAATCTATGCCGTGTTAGCCCATCACAGACACGCTTACAGTAGATAATAAAACTATAAATGTGTAATGTTATTAAAATACCCCATTTGAATAAAACTAACAGGATTTACAAGTTCCTAAATGGCATTTACAAGTGGTTTACAAGTCCCTACATGGAATTTACAAGTTCATAAACTTGGTTTACAAATAACTAAATGAGGTTTACAAGTCTACTAACAGGATTTACAAGTCCCTAAATGGCATTTACAAGTGGTTTACAAGTCCCTAAATGGAATTTACAAATCTACTAACCATGTATACAAGTCTCTATATTGGATTACACAAGTCTAGAATTGAATGTTATGAATCCGTAAATAGAATTTACAAGTCCATAATTTGGTTTACATGTCAAAAAACGAGGTTTACAAGTTCACTAATAGGGTTTACAAGTCACTGAATGGCATTTACAAGTGGGTTACAATTCTCTAAATGGAATTTACAAGTCCATAAACTTGCTTTACAAGTCCCTAAATGAGATTTACAAGTCTCCTAATAGGGTTTACAAGTCTGTATATTTCTTTTGCAATAGTTTACAAGTCCTAAATGAAATTTTGAACCCATTTACAAGTCCTTAAGTGGAATTTACAAGTCTCTAAGTTGAATGATGAATATTCAATACTCTAAAAGGGCATTCTCGTCTATGAACAGTAAATCAACACCTGTTTCTAATTGTTTTGAAAAAGCATCACTAAAAGTCAATTTCGACAAAGTTGGTGACTGAATAGGAATTATTTTTATAAAGTATCACTAAAAAGCAATTTCCCCATTCTAAAAGTATCTCTCTCCGAAGCAGGGTTCTCATTCTATTTACTTAAAATTATGAAAAAGATTACTTTTTGACCGTTATTTATAAAAACTGTTCATAAGAATCTTATTTTACAAAAACAAAAAAAAAACAATTTTCAAGAAAATTAAACAATCATTTTATTGTGACTAAAACACGCTTGTTTTCACATATGATACACCTGTATCCATGTAGAATACATTTATATCCCATATAAGATATGCTTGTATCCCATATAAGGAAGCCCTATATGAAGCCCGTGTTCATATATGTGATGCATTGGTATCTCATGTAAAGTGATCTTTAAATTTAATTATTTTTGAAAAGTGATTTTATAATTTAATTATGATGAGCTGTTTTTATAATTATGTACGAAAAATGAACCTTTTTCATAATTTTCCCATTAATTTTTAAGTTTATAAGTATCTCTCTTTAATGCTTTTCAAAGTCATCATTGCCCCCTTCTCTCTCTCTCTCTCTAAGTCTAGAAGTATCTCTGGGGTTACTAATTGTATCGGCCCAGCATGGCACGAGCATGTTTAGCCCGTGTCTGATAGGCCGTGCCATGCTAATTTTTGGAAACACCTGACACAGCCTAGCCTAGGGCACAATTAAGCGTGGGCCGTGCCATGCCGAGTTGTGCCACACAAGCTAATGGGCCACATAATAAATAAAAAATTTCGGACCGCCCATGGGCTAACAAGACCGCAAGCTTGCTAACGGGCTTGCCGTTGGGTTAGCCCGCGGGCCGTGGCCCATTGAGCCAACATACCTAGTAGGCTATGCCTTGCTCAGCTCAAGGCCTAGTAGGGAGCGGGCCGTGCTATGCTATGCTAGCAATGGGCCGTGCCATGCACGCTTTAAGCGTGCTAGGCCGTGCCAGGCCGGCTTGGTAAGCAACCCTATATCTCTCTATTTAATGCTTTTGCAAGTTATCATTTCCTCTCCTCCCTCTAAAAAGTAAAAGGGAAGGAGATAGAGAACCATGCAAGGCAACCATATCAAAGCGGTTTGGGTATAGACCAAGAGGGTTCCGGTTTGCAGTGTCCCGTATTGTCATGGATTGGATGGTCCAGACCGAGACCGGCCAGTTCATAACCAATATACCTTCCCTTTTTTTGTTGTCTTTTTCTCTCTTGTCTGGGACTAGCTGGTCCAATCCGGTTTGAATTGTACTAGGTTAGCCCAGACTAGGTACCGGCCCGGGTACAGAAAAGCATGATACCAACTACTAAGTTAGGAAAAATATCACCCCTAGTTTAAGTGAAAGTCCCAAAACATTAGAATGGAACATAAGAATGGTATTCTTATGAAATGGAAGAGCGTATGTTTTTGATATAAAATAAGTACTAGTGTACAATGCTTGACTTCAGGAGGCCCTTCACAAAAAAAGAGATTTTAGGAGACTGATTTGTCGTTTTCCTTTTCATTTTTTTTACAATAATTTTTTGCTACAATGGAGTCTATCTTAATATATAGTTTAGATATAGATAAGAAATAATTTATTATTATTAATAAATGGTAATAATATTTTTAAATATCTGTAATATAATTATCTAATGTAATATATAGTATATTTAATAAAATAAGAAATAATTTGTGAGAAAAGTTTAAAAAATGCAATCTACTTTATATATTTAAAATTTCTGTTCTTTCTTTTCTTCACAAAAGCAAATGGTTAAAGCCCTTAAAATGAAAAATAATATATTATTAATTAATACATTTAGTAATTGTACCATGCAAAATTCATACGTAATGTAAAGGATGTCATTCTTTCAATGTATCTGTAATTCAGTCTAATGTTTCTTTTGTTTGCACCTTTCATCAATAATATATTTTAATTAATGAAAAAATTCAAAAGTGGGATAGCAATTTGTTACTCCATTTTGATTGTCAAGGTGTTATTTCATAACAAGTTAAAAAGGAAGTTGGAACCAATCTTTGGTTGTTTACAAAAAGAAAAATTGAAAAAAAAAAAAAACAACCTTTGGTTGTTTACAAAGTAATTGCCATTGCATATTATCA
Source organism: Buxus sempervirens (assembly GCA_947561395.2). Taxonomy (NCBI): domain Eukaryota; kingdom Viridiplantae; phylum Streptophyta; class Magnoliopsida; order Buxales; family Buxaceae; genus Buxus; species Buxus sempervirens. The sequence goes on along the minus strand of OX387183.1, from coordinate 38,207,643 downwards.
ATATTAAAATTAAGATAAATTATATCATGTGGAAAATAAATATTTAATTCTAATTAAAGATATATCATATTTTTATATCTTTATTTTTGTTTTTAAAATATATCTGTATCATAAGTAACACTACGTGGGATCTATAACAAATTTGGAGTCCAAGGAAAAGCCACGTCGGGGAAAGTAAGATGAAATAACATACTATATTTTATCTTAAGTCGTCTATATTTATAGACATATTAATATTAATTTGCAATCTATTAACTATCACAAACATATTAATATTTTATGGATGTTCGCCTACGTTTCCTATTATAATATGTTATTTAATGGTCGCATTATCTAATTTTATCGATTAAATTAGAGTAATATTAATTTAAACTATGTTATTTACCGGGTATTTTTATGTCATATTTTTGCTATTGTTAAAAATAATTTTCAAAGGTAGGGTTGCTTGTGGGCCGGCCCAGGCAAGCCTGGGGCGTGCCACGGGCCACCCGTGCTGCGGGCTAGGCAGGCCGCGACATGCGCAGCTTGTTTAGCCGGGACCCCTGGCCTGGCATGGCACGCCCCAGCAGGCGGGCCGCCGCCGAGCCTGGGTATTAAAACCCTTTTTTTAATAAAAAAAATCCTAAAAAATCACAAAAAAATCTGAAAAATATTTTTATTATTCACAAAATTGTTTTACACTTATTGGGATTGATTTTGCTCAAAAAATATAAATTACACCCATTAAAGATTTAAAGTAGTATAATTAAAAACCATGGACTTAACAAATATATTTAATTGGAGATTTATAACAGCTTTTTAGGCTTATTTATACCTAATTATTTTCTTAGTTTTGATTGATTATGTAAGAGCTTCTATAATTATAGGTATCCTTCATTTTTAGCTAAAATAATTTAATTATGATACTATTGATACAAGAAGTTGCTATGTTTAAATGATTAAGAATGATTAAGGAGACAGATTTCACACCTGTTGGGCAAGGTTCAAACCTCACTACTAACAATTTTTGGGTTAAATTAATAAACTAGGCTAGTTGGGCCCCCCCGGGCGTGCCCAGTGGGCCAGCTCACCTGGGCACGCGCGCCTGCGTGCCCTGGCGGGCCGTGCCCGCAGGGCCCTAGGCACGGCACGGCCCAGTAAGCAACCCTATTCAAAGGTAATTTTTATTAATGATAGAATACTTTACCTTTTTCTTCATGAGTCATTGTATTAAATTTGGACTCTAAAATAAAAATTACTTTTTGCCTTTCCTAAATTATTTTTGAATCATTTGTTGGCATAGAAAATAAAAAAAAATTTTTTTTTTCTTAAAAAAATCAGGATTCATAATTTCATACTATTGCACGCCACTTTGAAAGTTTTTGCTATGTGAAAATAATTAAAAATTAGTTGTTTTAAAATAATAGGATATAAAAATCAATTTATAAATAAATTACTTTTATTATTAAATAAAAACATTTTTTTGCAACGTGACTTTAAACTTCTCTAAAAATAATAAAGATTGTCTTAATGAAAATAATATGAAAGTAATAAAATTCTTTTAATGACAATAATATAAGTAAGAAAATTAGGTAGAATGTAGCTAATCATTATTACAAAAAAAAATACCATAAAGTAAAATAAAAAAATCCGGCAATATCAATTAATAATTAAATAATCTTCTATTAGTTAAATAAGTACACCGTTACAAAAAAAAAAATTAAGTAGTGATAATTAATTAGATAAGTATTTCGTTACAAAAAAGATTAAATAGGAAAATCAGTTAAATAAGTATATTGTTACCCAAAAAAAAAAAACTAAATAGGGATATAAGCGACTTTTAACTATGTACGACTCTTTAGCTACATAGATAGGAATGATATGAGACCCACTTTAGCCACATAAATAGGGAATAATGTGGGACCCATAAGGACTAAGAATTAGGATGACATGGGACCCACTTTAGCTACTTGTATAAGGTATGACTCGGACCCACTTTAGTTACATAAGGACTAAGAAGTACCACATAAATATGTACCCAACAATAGTTTTTTTTTTTCTTAAAAAAAATTGAAATTTCGTGTCACCCTCTTAACATCCCCTCTCGCTTAATGACATATGGATTTATTAATGATATCAATGAGTTAAGAAGTAAAGTGGGTTTAACCCTACTAAATATTATTCTAAATTAAAAGAGCCACCCAGCGTTTTCAGTTTCGCGGCGTGCCGCCGAAAAATCGAGCTGCATTCCACTAACGGCACGTTTTCGCTATTCGAATATCGCTCTTCCCGTTTTTCCACGAAAAATCTTTTTTTTAAATTCTAAGTCGCGCGCGTTTGGGTCTTTCAGACGCCGCTTGGAAACGAGAGAAGAAGATGCCAGCTAGGGCTGGCAACGGGTCGAATATGGTATGGATCTGTCATGATCCGAATCCGAACCGAAAATAAAAATCCGATATCCGAATTCGATCCGAAATCCGACGGATCTTTTATATGTGAATCCGAATTCGAAACCGAATTTATATAATGTATCCGAATTCGAAATTCGACCGAATAAATAACCGAAATCCGAATTCGATCCAAATTAGATCCGATTTGAACTTAAAATTCAAAAGTTAAGTTTAACTATTAAAGCAAATTTTAATTATCAAAACTAATGAGCCATATAAATATTAAAGCAAGATATGAATAAGGATAGTTCAACCATGGTTTATACAAAGTTTACCAATGATTTAATGAAAAGTATATGTTAATTTCGGTTCGGATCTTTTTCGGATCGGATATGGACAGATTCGGATTCGGATCCGAATTCGGTCGGATCCGAAATCCGATATTCGTATTCGAACCGCGGATCTATATTTTCGGATCGGATTCGGGATTTTCGGGTCGGATTCGGATATATATCCGACCCATTGCCAGTCCTAATGCTAGCTAGCTCCAATTAGACGGAGCCACACACCCATTTTGAGCTCGTTTTATAAAATGTTGCTCAAATTTAAATATATTACGATAATGCCATTACGTACTGGGTTCTGGATCCCACAGTCGTTTTACGGACTTTACCTATTGAGGTGATCGCAACCATCTGATCTGGACTGCTTGACTATGTATAGACGGTGGGGATCGTACATTTATTTAAGGTTAAAGTGAGGAAATTGTGGTGGGTCCAAAATATTCTTTAGGTAGCCTTAGGGTGGGGCCATGGCACGATTCAAAGCTTTTATTGGCTCGTGTGGGATTTTAGTAAAACCAGCTTGCCAACTTTAGAAAAGTTGGCTTTCCGTACTTTTCGTTGATAAATTGGAACGCACTAGTAGAGTGACCCTTGGCCGAATGGTGGGGCCATCTCGGTTCATCAGGAACGTCCACTTGGACCGATTGATCACATTTCGGTTATATATATTTTTTCTTTTAAAGTAAGGTTGATAAATAAATGTGAATTTGGAATTTAGATGGGTTAAGAAGTAGATTAAGAAGATTTTCCCATTAATAATTTAGCTTCATTTTCGTAATTAGAAGTAGATCGAAGGGTTTTGTGCAACCAATAGATAATTGCCAGCAATGATTGCATAAATGCCACGTGATTCTTCATTGGCATATATTAAAGTTAAAGGACATTAAAAAAATATATATATATATATATATATAAAGGGCCACATCAATAAGGCAATTGGGTTTTTGAGACGGGTGTGGACTGGAAGTACTAGTCAACCATTTGGGTCTTTGAAACATTGCATTTGGTTCAGTTGCTTGCATGATATTATTGTGCTTAAATATTATTATTATTATTAATTTACTGATTATTTGCATATATGCTAATGTTTTTCATGTATTATAAACTTCTAATCATCTTATTTATGAATAGTATTTGATTTTTAGCCAAAAAAACCAAAAAATTTAATTTTGGCGAAACTGAAAAATAATCGATTTTTTAGCCAAACAACTGTGAAAATCCGACTTCGGTCGAAATTTTGCGACAAGCATGAGCGTGCCAATGAAATTTCGACCAAAACTACAAACGGGCCGTTTTTCCGCCGTTTCAACTATTTTTCGTCTGCGTGCCGGTTTTTTTTAGGAAACGTCACGCCCATCGACATCAAAACTAAAAACCTTGGAGCCACCTAGGCTTATAAACTTATTTACTCATAAATTTATTGAAAACTTTACTCCATGTGTATTATAAATTTAAACTAACTCAAGTACTTGAATTTAGACACAATTTTTCAATGTGATGTAAATGATTGATCAAAGACCATGAGTGGAACTTAACATTAAAAAATTTAATAACCATTTATGCAAATGATAAAATGTCATAAATATATATTAATGAGCCTTCTATAAATTGTTTTGTATAACTAATTCAAAGGGTCTTATGTAAAATGGATGGTATGGACATCATTAAATTAACAAGTATAATATTGTGAAATTTTCTAACAATCAACTTCAGTTATTATAATTAAAACAAAATATCTTGTGTGTTATTTTAAGCTACTAACGATTTGCAATTGCATCAACCATGACTGCATCATATAGCTCCAACCATGAACAATTTCAGAGACAACCCTGTTTAAGTTTGTGTCTGAGCTTCTGCAAAGGGCACAAAAGGGTTCAAAGCACAAGTTCACAACTTAAAGCTTACCATCCAACCATAATGAATGGTTCCTTGGTATGACAGCAAAGGGCAACAGTGCTGCAAGGAAGTGAAATTTTTCATAGAAAATGTGCACAAGAAGCCTTCAAATATAACGGCTGGAGCTATTCTAAATGCATGGGAGATAGACCATTAGCACCCAGATGTACCAATGCAAGAAAAACTAACCAATGCCATGGTATAGACACAAGACTTATGATTCGCGGACAGGTTGGGCCATCTTTTGTCTTCAGCCGAATGTTGCAATGAGGAATGTCTTGTAAATGCTCATGAACTTTGCCACAAACGCTGAAAGATACAACAGAAGCAAATAAAGGGGCAGAAAATTAAACGTCTGGTGCAGTGAGAATAGATAATTTATGAGCTTCAAACCAGTTCAAAGGGCAACAGCATCACATTTAAAAATGAAGGCAATGATCATTACAAATCTAATAATTATGACAATAATGACATTAATAATGAAAATTAAAAATAAAGAAAAAAGAAAGATGTACAAAGATAAAATTATGTGCCGCATGCACTCATCCTAATAGATTTAGAATTAACAAACATTATATATCCGTTCCGGGGAAGACATGTAGGCTCTGTACATATATTATACTTGCCAAAATCTCCACTTCTGGAATATTAGAGATTTCGTCTTTAAATTTTCCCACAAATATCTCAAACACACACATACACACAATATATATAAATTTTGAAACAAACTAGAACCCACACACATGGATGGAAACGCTAAAAGAAAAATCTTAATTAAATAAAAAACAAAGATATACCGTGTCACACATAAACTAACATACAAAGAAAGTTGTTCATATCATAGAAAATGCATCAATTACTTCCGAATAATAAGGCATGCACAATTTCTAGGCATAAAAAATACTTCTAGACATCAGGAAAACTGTCGACATTGTTCACTTTCAATCCTATATCTATAGAAAAAAAGAATAAATTTATAATATTAATCACCCCCAAAAAAATAACATTAATGAGTTAACTCAACCATAAATAATAGAAGTAGTCAAAAGTTATATGTTTTTTAAATTATTTTTTGGAAAAAATTAAAAAATTTCGAGGCATAAAATCATACTTATAAAAATCAGGAAAACTGTCAACATTTTACACTTTCAATCATATATCTATAGAAGAAATCAAAAATTTATAATTCTACAGACCAAAAAAAAATTAACATTAATGAGTCAGCAACTCAACCGCAAATAATAGAAGTCAAAAGTTACAAAAAATTAAAAAACTAATTTTTCAGTGCAAAGTATATGATTGATCAATGAAACTTATATATCAGTCATGGATTGAAATAGTATAAACACAAGCTTAAAGACAAATATTTATTGACAAAAACTATTTTTATATGTTTCAAGATTAATTTATTTTAAAATAATTTAATCAAAATTAGGAAGAGTTTATAGAGTTGATAGATTAGCTCTTGATTCATCATGTATTTGCATCAAAACAATATGCTTTAAAGCAATGATTGAAATAAAAGTCATCTTCAAATTTTGAAAAAAAAGAACTATAAATATCATGAAATATACGCACAAAGATCCATAGGTTTCACTTGGAAGTCCATAAATCCATGACTTTCAAGTCCTACAGATGCATATAAAATTCCATAATAAGATTCAAAATTAAAAACTTCTGAACTCTAAATTCATTTTAATTATAAGACATGCAAAAGGTTTCTCTTGAATTTTTGATTTTGAGGTATTCCAACCCAAGAACAGAAATTTTGGATGTTTTTGGGACAATAAGAGTTTGAATGGTTTAATATGATTTCTCAAGGTGGAATACAGGAAATGCGAAAGAACAAAGTTAAGGTCGCATTTGTGTTATGTTTTCTTTTCAACTATTGGAACTATTGAGTGTACTATGCATATTGAGTAAAGCATCTAGTTTAATTGAGTGTATAGAGTACATACAGGTTGATAAGCTGTAAAAATTAGCGTCGAACTTGAATGCATTGTATCATACCAAGCAGCTTACAACGGGTATATATCAAGCATATTGACATAAGATTTTGAACCATGATTCACACTATGATTTATCATTATTCATTAATATTATCACAGATTCTAAATCCTTTGCAAAAACCTCCTTATACACCTTAAGTAAAATGGTTTTATTTCCAAGAATCAAACTGAAAAGTTTTAAAAGTCAATTTCCAGAAATTTTGTTTCAACATTCATTCCGAAAATTGTTAATATCTTTGCATTTCTGTTCTCTCTCTCTCTCTCACTAAAAAATTTCTTTCTTCTTTTTCTCTCCTCTTTCCTTCTATTTTTTCAGTTCTTTCTCTTATTCTGATTATTTCTCCAATGTACTTGCCTAACTTTGATCCTCTGCTACATTCCATATATTGATGCAATATTACATCAGTTCCTATGATCTCCAACAATTCCATCAATTCCCATCAGCTTCTCCATCAACATAGAGCTCAATTATCTCCAGGACTTAGTTTCATTTCATAAAAAACAATGACAAAACATTCTCAGGTCATTGTGGCAGTTTCCCAGGAGCTTCACTATAGTTTGAATTTTGTAGTGCAGGTAATCCTTTATGGTTGAAAAATACAGGTATTCAACGTGATTATTTTGATGTTAACAAGTGATCACTTAGGGCAGATTCAAACGATCACATCAAAGGCATTCTGCAGATGGATTAAGTGCTTCTTTTCTGCTGGATGATGCAAATCGTAAGCCAGCACCCACATCAAAGCCAGTTGGAAACCTAAAATGCGGAAGGCTTTGACTATCTTTAGTAAGTGTTTATGCAAGTCTCAGCTTTGACTGTAATATCGTTAACTTGAATCAACTATTTTATATTGCATCCAAAATTTCTATATAAAAAATAGATGAGAAAAATAAAGGCCTAGAAGCAGGGATCTAACTTGGTTTAGTGTTTGTTAAGTGAACCAGTTGATGAATTATTTCCACGTAATCAGCAAATAATTATTTTAGTACTCTAAGCTTGTAAGAAATTATTTTGCGAGACTATACCATGAAAAAAGAAAAAAAAACTATCATTAGGCATGCACATCTGAAATACCTTCAAGGTGAAATATGGCCTTCTGCCCAAGACGCATCCTATGTTCCTGAACATGGAAAAAAGCAGAGTAGAAATAGTTAAGTAGCTAAAGATGACATGGTTAGTAGCAAGTGATACAAATAATTAATAATAGAATAGTCAAGTTGCACATGTGACCTCCATCCTGGGTTGCATGTATGCACACATGCAGAAACTAATATACACTATTTGGTGGGTCCTATCGAGTCATTCAGTGCAGCAAAGATAGGATCTATTACTTGCTTGAATTGTACAAGAAGATGACCATAATAATCAGATACATAAATACTTTTGGTCATAGGTTTAAAAATCAATATATCTAGCGACATATCCCCTTTCCTTAGAAGGTGATATAAATTCACTAATGCAATCTTGCATATTTTTCTCAATATATCAAGCAATATATCTCCATTCCCCAAATGACGACATATCTAATGATGTTCATATTTAAAACCTGGCTTTGGGATAGTTTGAAAAAAGGAAGGGGGGGAGGGGGGGGGGGGGGGGGGGGGGGGGTGGGGGGGGTCTTTAAGAGAAGATTATCTACAACTTTTATTTTCTTTTCCATGTTGAAGTCTGAATATAGAAAAACACTCACATAGTAGGCAGCCCAATGGCAGACCTCATGTTTCAGCTCAGCATCCAACTTCTTCAACAACTCAGAAAGCAATCTCTGAAATTAAAGATATGAAGATATATCATGCAGAAATTGTGAAACATCAAAGGACAAATATGGTGAATGAACTATTTTTACCTTTAAGATAATTTCAGGAGGTATACAATTAATAAGTAGCTCATATAACTTCCCTCGAACTGAGAACAATCTGAAAGACAACAAATTGTTACATTTACCTAACTGCATCAGAATACACAATGGAAACATGAAAAGAAGTATTTCCTTAAAGAGGAATCTTTGCTTCAGAATTGGTGACCAGGAAAATCCACCTTGCGAGGTTAGAAGCACAATGGGGAATGAATGATTGAAAGAACCACAAGCTGAGGTGTCATACTTAGTATAACTTTGCCCTAACTAAATTTTATATCAGATGCAATCATATAATGGACTCCTAAACTATGAATAATATGTAACTTTTTAAGTCATGATTAGGATCACTTGATCAGATAATAACTCCTTAGTAAGCACAATGAGAGAAGTAACTGGTTCAGAAGTATCTTGACCAACACTGTCTTTCCAAAAGATAAGCTTCTTCTTTTGGAAAACTTCGTGGTCCCCATCTATGTAGCAGCACAAGGCAAAGGAATCTCCCAATAGTTACACCATTGAAAGCATCAATCCTATACTTTCGGTAGTGTTACGAATACGTGAAGCCTGCTTGTATTTTGGTAGGTTTCTGAAGTTAAAATGCAGAATAACCATTGCTTGAAAAGAAGTCATTTATTTGGCATAAAAAAAGTGTCTACCACCACCCAAGCAGGCATTTCTTCCAATGTATTTCTTTGTCAGTTATGTAAATATAGATGTGCCATGTGTGACAGTAGGTGTTGAAATTCACAATTAACTCAAATTTTCTTAGGTTATCTTAAAGTCAGATGAAACCAAAATTAAGGGTCATTAAACAAATGTAGATGGAAAAAAAAATTCATAGCTGAAACCATTTACAATGGCTAGAGACAGTTTAAAGTTTAGAAACTAATAATAAAAAAAACAAGATGTACAAGTATGACACCTTTTTGGGCTCTGCTCCTTCATGATGTCAGATGCTATTTCAGAAACATACTGCTCCCAATCCATTGGGGGTATTGCTTGATTATTTGTGAAAGGATACCTAAAGCAAAATGAGAAAAAAAAAACAAAAAGAGAGCACTCATGAGGAGAAGCAAGAAGCCAAACAAGACTTTTAAAGAAAAATATGACATGAAGTGTAAATAAAGAACTGATAGAAACATATCCTAATCTCTCAATGGTAAAATCTTAACTGCTGAACCCGACAAGTCTCAAATAACAATATGGCTCTCCTTAGACTCCGGTTTGATTGAGATGCTACACGACGTACAAATCCGGGTGGAAGTTGCAGCCCTTCCTTCTTTCCAACAAACTCCAATACTTTCACAATCTGGGGACCGAGGAAAAGTCACAAATTTTGTCAGCAGTTACATGTGCGCATATTATCCCACCAGTAACAGATAATCAGAAGTTCTCTTTTTTCACAGTTGTACAACAAGACCAAGAAGACTTAATAGACTCTATCCACACAAGAAAGATGAGGAAAAACATTTGACTGAATCTTCCAATGAAATACAACATCAATGAGGTGCATTCAAAGGATCATAACTTTTGCGAGAAAATTCTTGAACTTATATTTCTTTGAACATCAAGGAGAATAATATTTTAACTGAATTTTTTTCAACTGGTAATTTTTTATCTCAAATTCTAAAAGATGAAATGTGAGATGAAAAAAAATATTTGTCACTATTGTCATAGTTTAATAGAGCAACAACAATATACCAAAATGCCTTCTAATAGCTACTTCAGTCAGGAATATGAATCCATCAAAATTCCTTCTCCTAAATAGTTCAGCCAGAACATAAATCCTGTTCCCCTGTCCCAATCTGTCAAGCCCGTATCCTTGGTTGGATAATAGTAGTTAGCTGCATGCCATTAAATAATATTTCCAATTCAACTAAACTCATATTGCTGTGAATTTTGATCTGAGAAATTTTTTGACTTGAATCATCGATGTGACATCATGAATTTTAACCTCTAAACCCTGAAACAAGACACAAGATTTTGATGCTTCAAACAGACAAACAAATGATTTTTTCTTCCGTAACAAGAAATTTTATTAGTGAAAGATGATAGATAAAGCAAATATTATTTGAGAGAAACAAAAGCAGTTATGATTATAGAAAACAAGATTACAACAAAATTGACTCTAATAATAATTCTGATGATGAAACCCAAATATTTCAATTGAAATATGTTATTAATGAAATGTTATTAAATTTTGAGTTTATGAGATAAGTTCTATAAATTTTTGAAACTTGTTTAAGTTATAATCTTTATGAAAGGATACTCCACATGACTTGTTGAAAATCTGTAAAATACAATGTCAACAGATTCTAAATCACATTTTCAATAGCAAAGAAAATGGGGAAGGGTTACACCTCATCTGTGGCCCAGAAAAATAAATAAATTAATAATTTTACAGCTTTTAGAAGATTGCAATCCTCCTTCGGGTTTCTATAAATTAATATGTACCAGGAACAGAATCAGGATAAGAAAATACGGGACTAGGCTGCAACACTCTTGACAAACCTGCTCTTCTGTTGGTGCATTTATTCGTACATTCAGACAGCGGGAGCGGACTGCTTCAGTCACTTTTGAAGAACTGTTGCAGCATAAAATTAACCTGCATGATGCACTATATTTCTCCATTGTCCTTCGGAGTGAATGCTGAGCTTCTCTGGAGAGTTTGTCAACCTCATTTAACACTAGCACTGCAACAAGATGCACATACATAACCATCCCATTAAGAATGCACATATCCTGATTTAAATGCATGATTAATCATAATGCCTAATATGTAATTATTAGAAGCCTTAAATAAACACCAAAAGAAGCCTCCATATAAAGAGTCAATAATATAAATATAAAAATGCAATAGAAAATAAATGAGAATGATTTAAATGCATGATTGATCATCATGCCTAATACGTAATTAGAAGCACAAGCGCACACATTTGTGCACACAGCAAAAATATAAAATCACTGAATTCCAAGAACTGGGCAATCACAAGATAAACAGCAGTGATATTCGCAAGGGTTAAGTCATATCATATCTAAATGACAAAAGTGCTCCATGCAACTCACTGACATACTATGTTTCAACAATGGGTTTAGTTTCAGATGTTTCCAGCATAATCATTTTACCAACAAAAGCAAAGAGAAAAGGAAACATAATAGGAGACAGATCCATTAATATGCCTTGGATCCACATTGTAGCTAAGGAAATTGAACACAATGAGATTGTGTTCTGAATATTAGTCTGTGTGGATCATGTCAAATATTGACATGAAGGACAATGTTGATCTCTTATTCAGGCAAAATAGAAAGATTATCAGTCATGCTATAAGCTATTATCATTAATCTCTTCTAGAGAAAGTTACAGGAAATATATGGAGAAAGATAAAAAGTGAAAAATACAGTTTTAGACTCTTTTACACCTAGAGGGTGAATAGATGTAAAAAATTGCGGAATAAAAATTTCTACTAATTAAAGACAAGTCCTTAATTAATAGGCATGCACAAGTCTTAGAGAATAACAAATATTTCAATAGCCGATGCCACACAAAATTTCAAATAGTAATAAACAATAAATAAATCAACATAGGCAATTTGGGTGACGAAGGGAAAACTTTATGAGAACTCTCAAAGAGAAAAACCCTCTGGGCTATCAGGAGTCACCTCAGAAAATTCCACTAGAAGAAGATGACTTATAGACCGTGGTTCAGATGACCCAACACTGACTTTGACTCACAGCCAAAGTATCTAAAGAACTCTCCAAAATTTCACCCTTGCAATGATTCAGAACTCTGAATATCTTATTTGTGAAACGCCAAATGAACTCGCTCAGTAATTGCAAGAACTCCCACGAGCAATCTCTTCAATCCGGAAATCCAAGGTAAGAGAAAAAGTAAGAAAAGAAGGAATGATGGCTCAAAAGAAGAAAAATAAGAAAGAAATTTTTCTTCCTCACAAAAGATGATCTAGGGTTCCAAAAATGACTTAAAAAGTGATTAGGAACGAACCCTAGAGGTTTATATAAGTTAAGTAGAAGTCTAGGTGGAGTTGGATTTGAATTAGAAATTTTTGGAAAAATTAAAAGTGTTTTTACGTATTGAACGCTCAAGCGCTACCTCTAACGCAGGTCTCACGTTCGACACGTAAAACAGCTTCTTTCCCTCAGGATCGAACGTGGGTCAAACGCTACGTTTAAAAACATGCTCACTCGAAGTCTCGACCGATAGCTCCAACCTTCTCGAACGCTACTCTTGGGTTTTGCAGAAATCAACACAGAAACTGTCTCGCTTGAATGCCACTTCAAACTTTCTCCAACACTAGGCTTGGGTTTGTTTGCAATTCGCCAAATTACTGCACGCTTGAATGTCAGATCAAACCCTCTCCAACGCTAGGTTCGGGTTTGTCTGCAACTCAATAAACACCACGTTCGAACGCCACCTCAAACCTTCTCTAATGCCAAGAATAAAAACTTCAATTTTACCCAGATTTTGATGCCGTTTGAACCATGACTTCTAGGACTCATCCTCACCATTCTAAACACCTTTCAACACACTTTTTGACACGGAATCAAGCCAACTAAAATACTAAACCTAACACAAAGATACACCATCTAAATAAAAACCAAGCAAGATCTGATATCTAAGCATGGGGAGGAACTAGGAGGGAGATTTACTGGAACCTTCTTTCCATGAGTAAAAGACCAAAAAAAAAAAAAGACAAAAACAGGGAGAGAGATAGGGGGAGAGACAAAAACAGGGAGGGAGGGAGGGAGGGGGAGAGAGAGCGAGAGAGAGAGAGAGAGAGAGAGAGAGTCAATGCATTAATAACAATATTGATAGTAGTAACCTGTATTCATACAATCACACTTTGAATACTGAAAAATCCAACTATTTTCTGTTTTTTCAGCTATTATTAAATTTACATTCACTTAATGGGTATCTTTCATGCATAATTATTGTCTGATATATGCTGCTAAGTTTCTATAGGCATAATTTTCATCCGTATTAACTATAAATAGTGAAATATTTATTATTCAATACATTTAAATGAATTATTTCTATGTTTTATACAGATCCAATAAACTCATATTGTAATGGTCAGACTAGTGTCATAAATTCTATAAGTGGTTGACACTATCCTATTGTTGTAGTAACAGTAGTCGAACCCAAAGGAGAAGCAGCAAAAGTAGAAGAAAAAACTGAAATGGTCACTGGATACCTTTATATCCTTTCTTTCCCTTTGTGTCAATGGGTCTATTCTTTGCCATATCTTTAATTATCTCCTGAACAATGTATCTGTCCTGAAAGCCTGCATCACTGGGATTCAGTTCCACATGGTGGGTGCCTGATAGTGTTGTCAGCTCAAGATCAATTGTTCTGGTTCCAGCCTGCAAAAAAAAAAAAAAAAAATCATAGTAGTCTTTCAAGTTTCAAAAAAGCTAACAATTCAATCAGAAATAAATTAGTAGTGTTAGTAGTGAGTCAAAGGAGAACATCAAAGCCTACTTCACGTTTGCCTTTTTGAGGCGACAGACTTCAGTAAAATAAAAAGGACCAATTTCCTAGAAATTGCAGGCATACAAATACATTAAATTCCCAGTTACATACTTATATACATGCCATCTTAATTAAAATTCACCAAGAAAAATCAGCTTATTCAGAACAAAAAATAATAATAAAGAGAGAAATAGTAAGGGACGCCTTGGAGTCAAAAGATCTTAAAATAAGTAGAATTAAGGCCATGCATAAGAAATGTAAGTTTAGTGCATAATAATAAAGGTGAAGAAATTATTAGAATTGAGAATCAAGAGAATCCTACAAGTAATCAATTTCACTATCATGGATTCATTTCCATAAAGATGCGGATATGATAAGGATCTGGCACATAGAGTAAGAGCAAGATGGCTTAAGTGGAGAGGTCCTTGGTTATGTAATTAACAAATTTCAATTCAGAAAACAAATAAAAGTTAAACTTACATGATAGCCACTAAGCTTGCAATAATATGTGGATCAAAACATTGGACAAAGTAGAAGTAACATATGCATACATTGTTGTAGTTAAGAAAAAGATGTTAAGATGGATATATGGGAGAACTAAAGATAAGAAATGAACATATATGAATATCATTGTGTTGCCAAAAATAAAAGATAAGACAAAGGCTAGTATGTTAAGAAGGTTTTGGCATGTAAAGTGGAGACTTAGAGAGGTCATTGTGAAAAAGGTATAAAAGAATGTTCATATAAAGATCTAAGCTCGTGAGATGAAGGAAAAGTCACTCTCATCCAAGCTGCTCTCTCTAGTATTCCAACTTAGTTTCTTTGCCTTTATAAAAGCACCTTGTAGGGTTATTAAGAAGATTGAGAATTGATGAGGGACTTTCTTTGGGAAAGAGCAGGTTCTAAAAGAGAGCATCTGGTCAGTTGGGAGATGGTGTGTAGAGTAGTTAGGAAAGATGATTTAAACTTGGGCAATACATAAACTCGCAACTTGACACTTCTAAGTAAATGGTTGTGGTGCTTTCTTATGGAAAGAATGAGCTTGTTGAGTAAGGTTATCACTGGCATATGCAGGGTACACAAGAATGGTTGGGATGTTAATCCTAGAGCCAGAATGTCTAGTGCTAGTGCTTGGAAGGCTATCAGTTGTTTGTTTCCTTCTATCTCCCCCTTGGTCAAGTTTTTGATAGTGGGGCATCTACATCTTTCTTGTCTTATTTGTAGTGGGAGGTTAATCTGATTTGCAGTTCCTTCCCTCCTTTGTTTCACCATGTGAGTGATAAGCAGTTGGGTGTCTAAGCAGTTGGGTGTCTCCAATATCCTTTCATGATCTTCTTCAGGTTTGGATTGGAATCACTTTATCTCTAGGGATTTTAGACCAGCTAATTTTGATTGAACTTTCCTCTTTTCTACAACCTTCTTAAAGATGCGTTTGTGGTTTCTAGCCTTCCTAATAGATATGTGTGGACTCTTGACTCTTTCAGTTCTTTTTCTTTTAACATTTTGTAGTCCTTTCTCATCAAAGAAATATTCCTTGTGCTCCTTCCTACATCCGATGTATTTGGAAGGCGTTGCCTCCCCCACCCACCCACAAATCAATGTCAATTGTCAAAGCCCTTGTGTAGTTTACCATTCTATATTGCTCTTTCTGCTCATGATTTGTGTGTTGTGCTCAAGGTAAGGTGAGTTGGTGGATCACATCTCTCTTCATTGTGATTTTGTGTGACAGTTATGGAGTGAGTTCTTCAGGTTGATGAACGTTGGATGGAGCCTTCCATCCACAACTTCTCTTTTGTTCGATCAGTGGAGATTCGCTCAATTTGGTAGGAGAGGGAAATTGTAATGTGCCATTCTTTCTTATCCGGTTTTTTTTTGGCTTGTTTGGAAGGAGAGAAAGAGAGAAACAAGCAGCTGTTTGAAGGGGTAAGCTGTAGTTGGATGGCAGTTCATTATTCCATTATGCTTTCATATGCTCCTTGGGTCCACACACTACCCTATTTTAGCAGTATTTTGTGTAAGACAGCTTAAGCCAATGGGTTGAGCTTCTAGATTCTAGATCACACATCAAGAGCAAGATATCAGTTGGGCTCTGCCTAACATAGAATGGTGAAGCTTAATTTTGATGGTAGCAGCACAAGAAACCCGGGTCCTTCTAGAATATTGGTGGTGTTTAGGGATGCTCAAGGCAAGGTGATTCATGCATACTCAGGGCTTATTAGGACGGCTACCTCCAGTAGAGCAAAATTAGAGGCCTTAGTTGTAGGTTTGAAAGATGCAAAGCTGAAGGGTTTTATAGATTTGGTGGTATTGGGAGACTTGCACACAGTAATCTCTTGGTTAGTAAGGGGGTCAGGTTGGGTTGGGGGAGGTGGCATGATTGCCCTTGGTCCCTTACTCATTTGGTTCGTTTGGCTAGGATCTTGACCAGTGGCGGAACCACGTGTATCTTAGTAAAAGGCATATGTTTTTAATTTTTAGTTAAAATTAAAAATTGCCCCCCCTAATTTTTAATTTTTAATAAAAAAGGCATATGTTTTATATATTTTTTAATTAAAATTTAAGTTTTGCCCCCCCTAAAATTTCTGGTTTGCCCCCCCCCCCCCCCCCCCCCCCATTGAAAATTTTTATATTTCATAAGAATCCCTTTGAAAATTTCTAGTTTGCCCCCCCAACTCATTGAAATTTCTATATTTCATGAGAACCCCCTCTAAAATTTTTGGTTTGCCCACCCCCAACTTATTAAAATTTCTATATTTTATGACAAGTGTTAATTGAAAATTTTTTTTGCCCCCCCAAATTTGGAGTCCTGGTTCCGCCACTGATCTTGACTAGTGGCTTGAAATCCACATTCCATCATGTGCCAAGGTCAGCCAATGATGTGGCAGATCAGCTGGCTAGGGAAGGAGGTGTTAGAACATCATTTTTTTCTTGTTCCTGATGATATGTAACATGTTCTAAGTTCTTGTTCTTCTACATCTTTTTTGGGTTTTAGTAATCCACTGTTGTACTTTTTCCTTTTAACCTTAACTTATTAGTAATTTTCAATAAAAAAAAAGTCAGCCAGAAAGAATTTGAAAACTCATAATCTAAATAAAAATATGAATTTTGGCAGACCGAATAGAAGAAAGAAATCAGGTTGCCCACCAAAATAATAAGGATAAGGTTGTTGTTTTGTTCAAAAAACAAAAATAAGAAAGCTAGAACTTCTTATTTTCAACAGTTGAATACACTAAAAAAGGACAATAAGGAAAAAGAACCAAAAAACTTACATCTACTTTCCATATCTTGTTCTCTACTTTCACCTGCAATTGAAATTAAGAATATCAACCAGCAAAAGGGTTCACAAACTAAAATTGGAAAAAAAACTACAAACCGAAGAATACCAATGCGTGTTAGAGTGAAATAAAGAGTGAAAGAGAGTGTGCGTTCTAACCTTCTCGGCTCCAGGCCCAAACATCTGCCTGAGAACCGCCATGATTAGGGTTTTCTTGCCAGAACCAGTAGGGCCATAGAAGAGCAAGTGAGGACAGTCTTGCTCCGTGACCTATGCAAAACAACCTGAAGAAATCAGAAACTCGAAACTGGAAATCATAAAACAGCAGACTCTGACATCGAAGAAATAACGTGCATTAAAAAATCGAGGAGAGACGATACAATATTACCAGTTTCTTGAGATTTTGGGCCACGTCTTCGTGAACGATCATCTTGTCTAGGGTTTTCGGTCGGTACTTGTCGACCCACAACATTTTCGAAAGCTGAAAACTCAGAAACAACGAGAGAGAGAGAAAGCAGTTTTGTGCACCTCAACGAGTTTGCGACGAGCAAAATGGCGCGAAAGGGGGCGAAAACTATAGGCAGGCGATCCGACAGTTAAGAGTTCCTAATCGTCCTATCAAAGGCAACAGAGCGGGTTTGGAGCAGGTCTCAACAAATCCTGTCCCGACCCTATACGAGTTACCTGTACGAGTTGAGGCTAGGTTGACGAAGGGGTTAACAGTTCAACACTCAACCTAAACCTGCCCGTTTAATAAACCAACCCGTTTAAACCTGCTAAAATAATTTAAATTATTATTAAAAATTGAAAATTGCTACAAGCCCTAAAACAACGAACTGCTAGCATCCCAAACTCCCAAGTTTATGCAAATTCTAATTTTTAATTCATCCTAATGGCAAAGCACATCTAACAAGCATAATAAGACAACAATCATTAAGATAACTAAAGTAACATGAAGAAAATAATTAAAACATAGTAAGAAAGTCTTAAAAGACTTTACTTGCCATTGAATCCTCAATTTATATTAGTAGAGGCTAAGAAATTTGAAATATTTATATATAGAAAGTCTTTGTTCACTTCATCTTTTGTTATTATCTATATTAAAATAAGGAAAGGTTGAGTAGTGTGAGACATGGAAAATCAATTTAATGACTTTCTAATTATCACACGGGATTCATTAAAACAAGGAGTCGCCACCATTCTGTTTAGGTGTGAATGGACACCAAAATATAAAATCAAATAAAAAAACAGAAATTAGAGTAAAAATAACCCTATTTTAAAATACAAAACAAAAACAACCAGAGATGGGTAAGGGGATTAGGTTATGAACAGGGGAAGGTGTTAGGCACCCCTATTCATCCACATAAGGTGGTTGCCAGGTATTGTTTATGTTAAAAATAAAAAAAAGCTTGCTTAAATAAGAAAAAAAATCATAAAAGTAACAAAAGTGTATAGTTTTTCATACGAATATCCCGATTAATTCAGAACCTTCCATATGATCATACCATTCCTAGGGTTTCACGAATAAAGAATCAAAATAAACATCAATGAAAATAAGCATAAAGCAAAACTTGGAAAAGTAGCCTTAGTTTAAATCATTAAAATCTTGAAACAAGGATACTAGTTAAAAACCTTTGAAAGAACATTGAAAAAATAAACCTGAATTGTTTAGGGTACAGATCTGTACCAGATCTCTCACTAGTGGAGAAGTCTAAACCAGGTACACTCAGATTGATAAAAAAGCATCAAAAGGGGAGAGTTTGAACCCTAGGGTCCTCTCTTCAAGATTAAAACAATTTCAAAATCATATCGTGAAATCCTAAAGGTTACTTTCAGGCTTTTGGTTTTAGATCTACCATATAAATCATGGTAGATCCAGAATCATAGCTGAATATCCCCAAAATCAAGAAAACAGTGATGTAGGTGCAATAGTGTGAAAAATCCAAACTATAGGAGGTAGTGGGGATCTCATGCTGTAAACAATAGGGATCCATAGGATTCCTCCAGATTCAGAATAAAATATTTTAAAACATGAACAGAGTAGTTAAAGAAACCACATATCACAGATTATAGCACATGTGGGTCTACCCTACAGATCCACCTATTCTCTTTTCCCCTAGCTTTCTCTTCACGTTTTACGGCTAGAGAAGAGTCTTGAGGTACTTGGAGATAGGTTTGGGGATACAAACACAATCAATGGCCTTATTCTACAAAAAGAAAAGAAAAAAACAGATTATAGGGTTCTATTCTAAGGATCCACCTGTTCCCCTTTCCCCTAGCTCTCTCTTTACATTTTATGGTTAGAGAGGAGTCTTGAGATACTTGGAGATAGGTTTGGGAATACAAGTATAAAAAGGCCTTATTCTACAGAAATGGAGAATATTAGACTATTTCTAGAATTAAAAACAGAAAATAAGAAGAAAAGGGACTTACTTGGATTGAGAAAGCAGAAAAGCAGGGGTTCCCTTCTTCACTTGGAGCTCTTCAGGCTTCAGATTCTTGGCCATTTCCTTGAGAAGAGGCCCTCTATTTATAGGCAAACCCAGGGGCATGGTTGGTCCAAGGGATATGCCAAGATAGAGTTCCAGAAGATTCCAGATTGAGTTAAAAACAGAGATAATGCCAATCCATTGAACCATAAAGGATAAACAAGAGGATTCGAATCTCCCAGAGAGATTTGAGTGCAGATAAGGCTCAGAAATCGAAAAAGGATAAATTTGCACAAAAAGCTCGTGCCCGTATATATAATGCGGGCATGCCTTGCCCACATTCTCAATACGGTCATGACATGCCCGTATATCAATTGCGGGCATGACCAGCCTGCAGATAAATTACGGGCACGACTAGTCCACAGATAAAATGCGAGCATGACAGGTTTTACCAATTTTTAACAGTTTTTGACCTGTTTCTGCACAGGCAATACTTATTTACATGTAATATCATTTAAGTAAATGTCCTCGTATTTTTTAATCTTCATTTACTTAAGATATTATATGTAAATAAGCAAACACCCCCCCCCCCCCCCCCAATTTGAATCCATTAAAAATAGTTCCAGACCCAAATTCCAAGTGAATAAAAAGTCAACTTTTCAGTTTAAGGCTAAATTCCGGTTTTCAGGTCCGATAAAAAGATTCAACATGTTCATACCAAGGTATTCGTCAAGATTTAAAATCTCAAAAAAATTCATTTATGCAATAACATGGCTAAAAACCTGATTACCAGGAAAAATTATCTTGGAATCTTGCTTTAAAAAATATTTCATTTTCTGGGGTCAAAAGTCAACAAAATTCAATCGGAAAAAGTTTGACTTTGCACAAAAGATTGAATTCGGGCCTTTTCCTTTGCGGTTTTGGATTCAAATGGGTGAAGGATCTTAAACCCAATGCTAAGAATTGAAAATTCCAATAAGATATTTCTCTCTTTCATGATTTATCAAAAATCGTGCAATTTTGGGGTGTCTACAAGTAGCCACAAGTAGAATCGTAGTTCAAAAAGATGTTTTGAATTTGGATTTGATTTGGTTTGCTTTTGATTGCCACTGAACCAGATTTGAATTTAGTTCAGGTTGCCTACGTACTCAATTTTGGGATCAAGTCATAAGTAGTACAATAGGTTGTTTTGAATTTGAATTTGGTTTGGATCACAAGGATCAGGTTTAGGGTTTGATTTGATTGAACTGTAGAGGAAACGATTTGATTTGGTTTCAATTGTTTGGACCATAAAGATCCGATTTGGTTGTGATTTGATTTTGGAAACTTGAACCATAGGAGAAACGGTTTGATTTTGGTTTATTTGAAAGCATGGGTTGTATGGGAGCTAGTTGAACCAGTTTAGTCATTTGGTTCATGCAAAGCTTCATTTGGCTCAGTTTAATGCCATGGATTGTGTGCATTTGGCTCAATTTGGGACATTTGGGTCTAACTTGGAATAATTTGGTTTAATATGGGGGCTTTGGTTCAATTTGATAGATTTTTGGTTCAATTAGAACCTCTTTGTTTCAATTTGGAATGTTTGGGTTTGATTTGAAAAGCTTTGGTTTAATTTCAGAAGGGATTTGTCCAATTTAGAATACTTTGAATCACTTTAATGAAGGAAAGATGGGTATTTGAGTTTTGTATCACTATTTTGGGTGAATTTTGGGAGTATTTGGGTTCCAGAAGGCTTCAGAGATTTTTGGGAATTTTTCTAGGTTGAGATTGGGCTTGAAATGGGTTAAAACCCAAGAATATGGAGTTTCCGAGCATATGGACCGGATCCATGGGTCAGAACCGACCAGGGCGCTTGTGCTCTGGCGGAGCGCATCTTGCTGAGCCAGCGAAGGCCAATTGGGCACGGGTTGTAAAACCCCGAATTTTCCTTAAATAATAAATTAAATTAATAAATGATATTAGTGAGAGTTATAATTGATAGAAATAATTTATTATTGTAGGAGATGATCTAATTAGTGGAGATCTAGAATTGGACGCAGATCTGACCGTCCGATCATGAGATATCGAGGTATGTATTCTTATTGGGCGTGTGTATGGAATTTGGTGTATGTGAGATACATGGGATTCGTGAGTATAAGTATTAGTTTAATAACCTAAAACATTACACGTTCGTATTTCGCTTGTATCCAACAGCCGCAAGCAACAACCTTGAGCGAACGAGCGATCGAAGGAGAAGAAGAAGAAGAGGAAGAAGAAAAGCCTGGGTTTTTGTGTTCTTCATTGTCTAGGGAGTACCTTGCGTCTGTGAGAACTTTTGTTTGGAGAAGAAGGAGAGAAACCACGCACGAAAGAGGTAGGTGACACCGTTTACCTTCGTTTTTGTATTTACATGTGATTAATCGACAAAAGCATGTTTTTATGATATGTAATGATGTATATATTTTGATAATCATGTTATAAATATGTTAGAATGAGTTTAGACGAGAAAAATCATGTTTTGGAACTGATTCTGTTCGATTTTGAACGACCGCCGACCTCGACTGTTCTCGGCGATCTTAGGCACTCGTTATAAATCGTAGACCGCTTGAAGACGTATCGTCAATGTTCTGATTTGAACTACCGCCGACCACAGACCGCCGGGGCAATCTTGAGCGATCCTAGGCGCTCCGTTCAGATTTTGCAGATTTTCATAATTTCACACCCTGATTCAATTCCAAACTATTTTTAGACAATTTTAATGATTAAATAAGATGTTTTAAGACCAAAATAAATTATCTAATTCCCTGTTTTACAGAAAAATAAATTAGGAAGGTATTTAGGACATTAGTTGCCAAACTTTGAAAGAAATGGAGAAACCTAGTTTTTGGAAAACCTAACTTGTATTTAATTGCTAGAACATCTTCTAAATGACACTATAAATCAGAAAACTGTATATAGAGAATTCAGAACTCAGATGACCGAATATTGAAGTAATTAACAGATTTAACTTCTATATGCCGCTAGGCACCAACCCTTATAGAAATATTATATTTTAGGGAATTTTGGAGTCTAGTGGGCATAGCTGGTTATGGATCCATAGTTGTAGCTAGATAGCTGAGGGATATGTCATTTGGGTTGAGTTACTCCTATATGCGACGCGCTTCCTTTGCAAGTTAGTTTGTCTGGGAAGGTCCTATGTCTGGAGGGACACCCCGGTGAGCCGCTGGTGATTCCCTGTACATGTGGATAAGCGACCATCTCCATGTATTGATTTTGGTGTTGCATGTTGGTGGTCATGCCAACTCTGATATGTACGTGTGCAATAAGTCAGTGACTACGGCTCTTGTCTAAGCTGTGCTGCATGGGACTTGAGTATCATTAGTAGCATTGCTCCTAAGTCGCACGGTGGTATAGCAATTGGTTGAGAATCATCTCAGAAGGTTTATCTATCTTTGTGAGTCCTACAATGACACTGAAATCTCAACACTTGATATTATTATTGAATACATGCTGGAGGCATGTGATTGAGACATTGATCGGATGTGACTGCTTAGTGCATCTTAGCAAAGTGTGAATTAGGTTATCGATCTTGATATTGGATTCTTATATTAAAACTTGCTGAAATTCATTTCTAGAACTGTTTATCAAACTGTTTTGTATTCATGAATGATATGAATGATCATACAAGCTTGATTAGTCGATATTGCTTAATCGTGCATGAACTGTTACTTTACTTATATGAACCGTTTAATCATGCATGTGTTACCTACTGGGATATTCGTATCTCACCCTACTTTTATTTCATTTTTCAGCTAATACGCGAGAGGGGGATCTTAGTGATTTCCAGGGAAAGATAGTTGAGTATACACCGGAGGATTACTATTATCCGGATCTTGTGTGAGGTGGATGAATGATATAGACTTAGCACTTTTAATTAGATTATTATTATTCATTTGAATTTGATGTATTAGAGAGATGAAAGAGAGATAGTAACCAGTTTATTTTACCAGACTTTGATATTAATGATTGATGATCAAACTATATGTTTATTTGAGGATTTTAAACTACACTTCCGCACATACTTTTTTCTGCAACTCTGATAGTATAATAAGTTGAATGGATTTTAATTCTTTGGTCTGGTATATTATTGATGATGTATTTGATATGGGCCAGTAACACCTCGGATTTGGTTGTTAAACTAAATTCGGGTTGTTACAGTAGCGAACCGGGTTCGGGTCGGGTGCCAATTTGCATTGACCCGGGTTTGGGGCGTTACACGGGTCACACGACACGGCGAGTGAGGCAGTCTTGGCTTGCTTGGCCCTGGTTTTAAGGCCCAACGCCCACCTTTTTTTTAAAAAAATTTTCTTCTTTTTTTTTTTGGGGAGCCCGAGCACCCCAAGTGCTCTCCAGGAGTACTTTTTCGGCCCTTTTTGCTGGAAACTTGCCGAAAAAATCACCAATGTCATAAAAAAATCACCAATCTTGCTGGAAATCATGCTTGAGTGCTGCCATGAAACTTCAGGCGCTCCTAAGCGGCCGAACACACCTGAAAATTGTTCCAGAGCACTACCATGACACCTCAAATGCGTCTTTGCCCTTTTTTTTCACTTCTATACAGAACTATGTTATGTATCCAGAATCTGAAACGCCGGGAGCTTTATATAGAACTCTATTCAGACAAAAAGTGTAAAATCCCAGATTTTAGTAATAAATAAAACTAATTATTAAATAAAATAATTTGGTAAATAATATGCAGGAGATGAGATTTTGGTTCAACCCGGAGGAGTTCAAAGTGAATTGGAGGTGATGGGAGAGCCTATATAAGGTGAGTACATGATTAATGGCCAAGTATAATTTTAATATAATTAATTGTAGTGTGCTATGATATATATTAGTAAGAATTAATTGAGAAATAAAATATATATGAAACTAAGGGAGTTGGTGTAGACACCCCAAAATTGCACGATTTTTGATAAATCTTGAAGGAGGGGAATATCTTATTGAAAATTTCAATTCTTAGCATTGGATTTGAGATCCTTAACGCATTTGAATCCAAAACTACAAAGGAAAAGGTCCAAATCCAATCTTTTGTTCAAAGTCAAACTTTTCTGGTTGAATTTTGTTGACTTTTGACCCCAAAAAATGAAGTATTTTTTAAGGCAAGATTTCAAGATAATTTTTCCCGGTAATCAGGTTTTTAGCAATGTTATTGCATAAATGATTTTTTTGAGCCTTTAACTCTTGACAAATACCTTGGTATTAACATGTTGAATCTTTTTACCGGACCTGAAAAACCGGAATTTAGCCTTGAACTGGAAAGTTGACTTTTTATTCACTTAGAATTTGGGTCTGGAACTCTTTTTAATGGATTCAAATGGGGTGTTTGCTTATTTACATGTAATATTTTAAGTAAATGGAGATTAAAAAATACGAGGACATTTACTTAAATGATATTACATGTAAATAAGTATTGCATGTGCAGATAAGGGTCAAGGCTATACAGAATTTGTACAGACATACCATTTTGGTCTTGTCCGCATTTGGTATATGGTCAAAGCATGACCGCAATTCAAATGCGGTCGCGCGTAATTTCGGTGAATTTTCAAGTGCTCGATTTTTGAGCCATATTTACTACTCTTACCTCTCTCTAGGAGGTGCGTCCTCCCCATTTTACCCTCCTTTGGTTCTCAAATTTACCCCAACTCAAGTTTTAAAACTAAGTTGGAACATTCTAGAACCTTATTCTAGTCTACTGTAAAACCCCGAATTTTCCTTAAATAATAAATTAAATTAGTAAATAATATTACCGAGAGTTATGATTGATAGAAACATTTTAATATTGTAGGGGGTGATCAACTTAGCGGGGATCCAGAATTAGATGCAGATCTGACCGTCCGATCGTGAGATATCGAGGTATGTATTCTAATTGGGCAAGGTGTATAGAAGAGTTGCATGGGAGATGCATAGGATCAGGGGGTATATATATATGTATAAAATAAACCTAAATTTTATACTTGTATTGTCGCTCGTATTGAAGAGCCGCAAGCGACGAAACCTGTTTGAACGACCAAGAGAAGAAGAAGAAGAAGGAAGGGCTGGGCGTGCGTTCGTCGTCCAGAGAGTTTCTCAGTGCAAGAGTTTCGCCATTGTTCAGAATAGAGAAGGAGAAATCAGCGTATAGAGGTAGGTGACATCGTTTTGGTTTTAAAATTGGATTTACCCTTGTTTAATCGCAAATGCATGTTTCTATGATATGTAATGTTGTATTTAGTTAGCTAAGCATGTTATAAATACATTATAATGAGTTTAGACGAGAAAAATCATGATTTAGAACTGTTTCTGCTTGATTTTGTATGACCGCCGACCTCGACTGTACTCGGCGATCATAGGCGCTGGTTATAAAATTGAGGACGCCGTGGACCGCGGGACGACGGACCGTTGGCACTCGAAATTGAACTACCGCCGACTGGAGACCGCCCGGAGCAATCCTGAGCGATCCCAGGCGCTCTAAGCAGAAATTCCAGATTTTCATAATTTTGAACCTAACTCAACTCTAAACTATTTTTAGACAATTTTAATAATTAATTAAGGTCTTTTAAGACCAAAATAAACTATCTAATTCCCTGTTTTACAGAAAAACAAATTAGGGAGATATTTAGGACATTAGTTGCCAAGTTTTGAAGGTAAATGAGAAATGTGATTTTGGAAAAGCCTAACTACCATTTGATTATCTAAACACTTCTAAATGGCATTATAAATCAGAAGACATTATAAAGAGAATCCAGAATTCAAATGACTGAATAATGAAGTAAAGGTACAGATATAACCATTATATGCCGCTAGGCACCAACCCTTATAGAATTATGATACTTTAGGGAATTTTGGAGTCTAGTGGGCATAGCTGGTTATGGATCCATAGTCGTAGCTAGATAGCTGAGGGATATGTCATTTGGGTTGAGTTACTCCTATATGCGACGCGCTTCCTTTGCAAGTTAGTTTGTCTGGGAAGGTCCTATGTCTGGAGGGACACCTCGGTGAGCCGCTGGTGATTCCCTGTACATGTGGATAAGCAACCACCTCCATGTATTGATTCTGGTGCTGCATGCTGGTGGTACATACCAACTTTGATGGGTACGTGTGCAATAAGTCGGTGACTACGGCTCTTGTCTAAGCTGCGCTGCATGGGGCTTGAGTATCATTAGTAGCATCGCTCCTAAGTCGCACGGTGGTATAGCAATTGGTTGAGAATCATCTCAAAAGGTTTATCTATCTTTGTGAGTCCTACAATGACACTGAAAACACAACACTTGATATTATTATTATTATTGTGCACGTGCGGGATGCATGTGAATGTGATATTGGTTGGATGTGACTGCTTAGTACATCCTGGTAATGTGTGGATTATGTTACTGATTTGACTATTGGGTTCTTATATTAAAACTTGCTGAAATTCATTTCTAGAATTGTTTATCAAACTGTTTTGTGTTCATGAATGGTATAAATGATTATGCGAGCCTGATTTATCGATGTTGCTTAATCGTGCATGAAATGTTACTTTGCTTATATTAACTGTTTAGTCATACATGTGTTACCTACTGAGATATTCGTATCTCACCCTACTTCTATTCCATTTTTCAGCTGATACGCGTGATGGGGATCTCTTAGACTTCCAGGGAGAGGTAGTCGAGTATTTGCAGGAGGATTACTATTATCCGGATCTTGTCTGAGGTGGATTGATGTTATAGACTTAGCATTTTTGATTGGTTTATTATCATTTATTTGGATTTGATGTATGAGAGAAATTAGAGGGAGCTAGTAACCAGTTCATTTTTACCAGACTTTGATATTACTGACTGATGGTCAAGCTTTATGTTTAGTTGAGGATTTTGAACTACACTTCCGCACATACTTGTTTCCGCAACTCTGATAGTTTAATATATTGATTGGATTTTGATTTCTTTGGTCTGGTATGTTATTGATGTTGTTTTTGATATGGGCCAGTAACACCTCGGATTTGGTTGTTGAACTAAATTCGGGTTTTACGGTAGCGAACCGGGTTCGGGTTGGGTGCCGGTCTGCACTGACCCGGGTTGGGGGCGTTACATCTACCCTTGTGACCACCCATGCCCTTGAGTTTTTTCTATAAATAAAGGGTCTCACCTCAAGCAAATGGCCAGAAATTGAAGACTAGAAGAGCTCCAAGTGAAGAAGAGAACCCCTGCCTCTCTGCTTTCTCAAGTCCAAGTAAGCCTCTCTTTCATTTTATTTTCTAGTTTTAATTTCTAGGATTATTCTGATTTTCTCCCTTTCTGTAGAATAAGGCCTGTGTGTGATTGTAACCCCAAACCTAATTCCAAGTACCTCAAGTATCTTCTTTAGTCGTAAAACGTGAAAAGAGTTCTAGGGGAAAAGAGGACAGGAATTGATCCGTAGGGCAGACCCCCATGTATTGTAATCTTAGAAATGTGTAGTTTTAATATTTTGTTTAAGTTGTGTGATTGCTTATTGATGAAATATGGAGGAATATCATGGATCTATGCTGTTCATAGCATTAGATCTCATTTTTCTCCTAGAGTTTTGATTTTTCATTGTTTTCTCCCTTTTTATGTTTTTTTTTTATCATTAGGCTAGGATCTTGGATCTGCCATGGTCAATATGGTAGATCTAAAATTAGAAGCCTTAAAGTAACCTGTAGGGTTTCATGAGGTGATTTTTGGGTTATTTTTTATTTTTGAGAGAAGACCCTATGGTCTAAATTCTCCCATTTTGATGTTTTTCATCAATGTGGGTGAATCTGGTTCAGATCTCTTAATTAATGAGAAAATTGGACCAGATCTGTACCCTAGATGGTTTTGATTTATTTTTCAATATTATGAGATGATTTTGGGTTATTTTTTATTTTTAAGAGAAGACCCTATGGTTTAAACTCTCCCCTTTTGATGTTTTTCATCAATGTGGGTGTATCTAGTGCAGATCTCTTAATTAATGAGAAACCTAGACCA
Source organism: Buxus sempervirens (assembly GCA_947561395.2). Taxonomy (NCBI): domain Eukaryota; kingdom Viridiplantae; phylum Streptophyta; class Magnoliopsida; order Buxales; family Buxaceae; genus Buxus; species Buxus sempervirens. The sequence continues at coordinate 38,178,988 of OX387183.1, read as the reverse complement.
GATCTGTACCCTAGATGGTTTTGATTCATTCTTCAATTTCATAAGGTGATTTTTGCTTTATTTTCAATTTTGAGAAAAGACCCTATGGTCTAAACTCTCCCCTTTTGATGTTTTTCATCAACATGGGTGTTGTGCGCACCTAAAAAATCCTGGATCCTAGATCGCACACCGGGCGCACCTTTGGTACGTGCCTCGGGACATTCGGAGTCGCCACTGCCTGAGAGTGCAGACAGACACGGTTTTGCCCTAATCGGGTCTAAGTCTGGTCTGCGGCTTTTCAGAGTTCTAGCTAAGTCCTCGGTTATGATCCGGGGAAGTCCTAAAGACACCCTGGTCCGCCCTGTCGGTTTGACGGGTCCCTCGGGTCTCCCTGGTTTTTGAGTCAAGTTCACCCTTCCTAGACCAGCATACTGCCTTATTAGGTCTGGCGGGGCCTTCTGGAGGTGTGGGTCCCTTCTTATTTGATTTTATCTTTTTATTGACTTAAGTGGAGTGGGTCGGATCAGGGTCCTGTTGGAAGACCCGTGGGTTGCCATGGTTGGACCTTAGGCCCAGTTGGGTTATTGGGTAACCCATTTGGTTATCTTATTTATTTACATATTTCATGGGCTTAATGGGCTTGGATTTGACCCATTAGCCAAGAGTCAAGTGGCCTTGGGCCTGTTTATTGAAAACATGCCTGGTATGGGCCAGTCAAAAGTGGGCCCCACAAGTGGACCAAAGGTGGTCTTGATGGGTCCATCAGGCCCAAAGTCCAAAAATGGGCTTAAGATAGCCCAAAAGGTTAAAGGGGGTGGTTCAAGCCGGCTTAGGCCGGGTCAAGTCAAACCGAACCAAGAAATTACACTTTTTACATTATTTTACATCTGTCCGTGTTTTCTCTACGGACCGCCTTGCCCGTGAATCATTTACGGTCTTCTTTGTCCGTGAATCAAACACGGTCCCGACTGGACCGGCCTGAGTTTACGGGTGCAACCTGTTTTGCACTTTTGCAACTGATTCTTTTCAGGATCATTCCGGCGGCTTTCTTCAGTGTTTCTGCAGCTTTAAATGGGCTTCCAGATTCTTCCGGATGCTTCATTAGCTTCATTTGGCCTAAGAGGCCTTCTTTTTTCTCATGTTCTTTGAGTCTTCAATACCATGCAATGTCATAAAGTCCCCTTCTTCTTTCTTTAACACAATGCTATTTCTCTTTGATGATGTAGTGGTTCTTGGATGATTCTGGCAGCGCTTCCGCGTCCCGTTAGATTTTACAGATTGAACTTGAAAGGGATTTGACAGGAGATTGGATTTAAGAAGAGGTTTTTTGGAGGTTTAGGCATGGTTTTGGGGAGGCAAGGGTATTTTGGACATTATGTTGGCTTGGGTAGGGTGGTGGCAACTGGACAGGACTTGGTCGTGGGAAGCACCAGGAGGGAGAGAGGGTAGGCCAGAGGAGAGGGCTTGTCCAAATGAAGGGGGGGGTGGCCTCTCTATTTATAGGCAAAATTTCCGTGCCCGTATTTGAAATACGGTCCAGCCTTGCCCGTACTTCAAGTACGGGCGTGCCTTGCCCGTAATTCAAATACGGGCGAAAAACGCACATGTGCGAATCTCGCGAATCGGCCGTACGGGACGCGTGTCTCGCCGTACAGCGACGCGTGTCTTCTATCAGAATCTCGCCCGTATTTGAAACACTGGCATGCCCTGCCCGTAATTCAAATACGGTCCAACACGTTTTAAAAATGTTTGGATTTCAAAACTTTATTCAATTTGGTTTTTTACAAGATTCTTATTCGATTTTTCGATTATTTTATTAAAAAAGCGAGATTCTCCTTATTAAAATATTATAAACACCTTTATCTTATTTATTTTATTGGTTTAGCCTATTTTTGCTGCCTTTTTGCCACATGGGCAGTTTTTTATGAAACTTCAACTGCTCATAACTTCTTCATCCGGTGTCCGATTCCAGCAAACTTAGTGTCGTTGGAATCAGCTCGGAACCACCTATCCATTGGGATCAAGTTTGGCAGTTGAATTGGGGTTGAGCAAAAAGTCAACTTTTCGCTCCCCAAAAGTTTGACCAGCTCATATCTTTTTCATCTGGACTCCGATTCCAGCAAACTTAATTGCGTTGGAACCGTGTCGAAATGCTCTTTTCAATGAGATAAAGTTTGATGGCCAAATTCTCTTGAATCAAAAAGTCAATTTTTGACCCCCTCAGGGTTTGACTTTCAGTTTGACTTTTCTTTATTTTGGGGGTGCAAAAATCAGGTGCTAACAGGTGTATTTGGTTTAAATTTCTTAATTAATTAGAAATCTAGGCTAGATCCGTACCCTAGATTGTTCAGGTTCAATTCTTCAATATTTTGTAAAAATAATTTTTTTTATTATTATGTAATTCCTAGATTTCAAGGATTTAACTTAGAGCTAGATTTTTGATGTTTTTATATTAGGTTTGTTTTCTTTATCTTGATTTTTGTCAATCATGAAGCCCAAAAAATGGTGTATTCATAGGAAGGATCCAGAATTAACCATACATCTTGTATTCATATGGATCATTCATATGGAAAAAATTGGATCATTCATATGGAAAAAACCATACATCTTGTATTCTTTGATCTTTTACTTTTGATTTGATTTTTATTAGCAAGCCTTTTTAAAACATGAACAACACTTGGCAACCACACCGTGTGGATGAATAGGGGTGCCTAACACCTTCCCCTATTCATAACTTAATCTCCTTACCCATCTCTGGTTTATTTTTTAATTAGAGTTATTTTTACTCTAATTTTGTTTTTTTATTATTTATTTTATTTGATTATTTTGGTGTCCATTCGCACCTAAAATTAAATGGTGGCGACTCCTTGATTTTTATTGAGCCCGTGTGATGATTGAGGAAGTCATTGAATTGATTTTCTCATGTCTAAAAACTGGCGACTCCGCTGGGGACTAGTGGATTCAAGCCATGTTTTGTTTTTATTTTGCATGCTTGCTGTTAGCACTTGATTTTTGCACTCCTAAAAATGCAGAAAACAAAATTTTTAATTAAAATTCGAACCCTGAGGCGTCAAAAAATTGACTTTTTTGATCCAAGGAGAATTGGCCATCAAACTTCCTCTCGTTGAAAAGAGTATTCCGACACGGTTCCAACTCAACCTAGTTTGCTGGAATCGGGGTCCGGATGAGGAAGTTATGAGTCGGTCAAATTTTTTGGGGAGCAAAAGTTGACTTTTTGCTTGACCCTGATTCAACTGCCCAATTTGATCCTAGTGGATAGTGGGTTCCGAGCCGATTCTAATGACACTAAATTTGCTGAAATCGGACATCGGACGGAAAACTTATGTCAGTTGAAGTTTTAAGAAAACTGCCCATGTGGCGCAAAAGCAGAAAAGGACAACAAAAATAAAAGTTTTGATTAAAATAATGATATTCGTTAAAATATCTTATTTTTGGAATTAAAATAAATCAAAAAGAAAAAAAAATCAGATAAAATCGTTGCTCAAAACCAAATTGGAAAATGGTTTGAAATCCACCATTTAAAAAACGTGCTTGACCGCATTTCAAATGCGAACAAGGCACGACCGCATTTGAAATGTGGTTTTGGCCTTCTAGAAGCAGGACACGCGTCCCGTACGGCGACAGCTGGCGGATTCGGTGCGATTTCGCGCACATGGGCGGCCAACCGCATTTGAAATACGGTCAGGGCATGACCGCATTTGAAATACGGTTAAGGCATGACCGCATTTCAAATGTGGTCACGGATTTTTTGTCTATAAATAGCCGATTTCCCCCATTGTTTGAGGAGGCCTTTTGCACCCTGTCGAATCTCTGCTTCTCTAAACACCTACCCACCCTGTAATCACTTACCCACTCACCTAAGTCCCTTTTTATTCCCAAAATACCCTTGGATCCTACTTTCCTCGATTTCCTACCCACTTTTACCCAAAAAAGAGTAAAAGGACGGTGATTTTTGGGATCAATGAGCGGAAGAGCTGTCCACATTTCCCGGGACACTACCGCACATCAAAATTGAAAGGTAATACTCCTGGTAATGTTGTAATTGACATATATTAAATCTGATTTTTTTTTCTTAAGAAAGTTTTCTTCATCGTTTATTTTGTCAGCTATTTCCTTGACATGTGTTAAATCTCACCATTTACTATTGTTGAGCAAGGATTTTGGGCTCCCCATGGCAAGGGGGAGATCCACCAGAAAGATGAGATGAGAGTCATGTTGACAGGGTAGTTAAGGGAAATGACCAAAAATAGGTTTTGTTTACCTTCTGATTGCCCATAATGTTTCTTTTTAAGAGGGATTTGTCCTCTGTCTTGGATCTTATGTACCCCTAATTATCTCTTATCCCTCTGTCCCTTCACTAAATTAATTTTGATCTTCAATCTTGTGCATGCATATTCATATTAGGCTTTAGTTTCACAAGAACACACACCCACATGTATGTGTGCAGCAAGAGGGTGGTTGTGAGGGGTTGATTGAGAGACGAAAGGTGTCCTAAGGTTCTCTCATGGCACCTATTCAAGGAATGAACAAAAGGAAGTAAAGCTGTTAAGTCAAGGGTAAGTTTTGTTGAGGAAACGACATATTTGCACCACTTGAAGGTACTGGAAAACACCAATAGAAGTCGGCGGACGGTGAAGAAGAAACTGACAAACCAGATCAGGCCGGAATCGCGGCCTTTTTGAGAAATCGAGCCGAAACCACACTTTTAGTGCGGTCCAGACTTGACCTCATTTTATATGCGGTTAGGCCTAAACTGCATTAAATATGCGGTTCAACCTTGACCGCATAGCAAATGCGGTCAGATCTGTAAATAGCTAAAAAAAATTAATTTTTCGACCCAGTTGGACCCAATCCGACCCGATTGAACCGTAGTTGAACCCTTTTGGGTCACCCCAAGCCAATTTTGAGACTGTGGGCCCAACGGGCCCGCCAAGGATTTGTGGGCCTCTCAACAAGGCCATATCTCGTTTGGCCCAACCAAGGCCCGTTTTTAGCAGACGGACCCAAGGCCACTTGTTTAATTGCCAATGGGCCAAATCCAAGCCTATGGAGCCCTAAAAAACTTTAATTCACTAATTTTGTAAATATTTAATAAACCTTTAAACCAAATAGCCAAAATCCAATAAGGGTTACCCATAACCCGAATTGGGCCTTGGGCTTGACTTGAGCCCAACCTGGATTCCACTGGGCCTTCCAACGGGGCCCATACCAGACCCACTTTATTAATTAATAAAAAGTTAAAATCAAATAAAAATGGGACCCACACCATCAACAGTCCCCACTAGACCAAATAAGTGTGCATCCTGGCCTAGGAGTTGGGTGAGAATTAAGTTGACTCAAACCAGGGAGACCCATGGGACCCGTCAACCGACGGGGCGGGCTAGGGTGTCTTCGGACTTCCCTAGACGTAATCGAGAACTTGTTCAGATCTCTAATAAGCCGCAGACCAGAATAATTAGGCCCGAATAGGTGCCCCTTTGTGTCTGCCTGCACCTCTTAGGCAATGGCGACTTTAAACAGTCCCGAGGCACGCATCATTTTGCATGCACCTCGCGTGCGGCCGAAATCGGGTGCGCACACTTGTTATTTTGTTTTATTTGGGCATGTTTGATGTTTTTTAAATCTGATTTGTATGACTAGAAGACTCATGAAGATAGTGCATGTATGTGTTGCTTGATTGTGTCTAGAAACATGTTTAGGGGGAACTTATCTTGTCACATGGTTTTGCTGTATTTTATGATAACATGCTTTAATTTGGGTTTTTAATGCTATGTGTTGATCATGAAAATTAAGAGCATGAAATCAAGGAGTTTAGTAGATATTTTTGGGGTTTTCAAGCGTGTTTTCCCTGATTAATTGCTTCTTGTACAATATGATTATTTGCTGTATTTTTTATGGCATGCTTTGATTTGGGGGTTTAATGCTATGTTTTGATCATGAAAATTATGAGGATGAAATATGGGAATTTAGTGGATATTTTTGGATTTTCAAGCATGTTTTTTATGATTAATTGTTTTTGTACAATATGATAACATGCTTGTGTGATATTTTTTTGGGGTATATAATAATCATGAGCATATTTAGGTGTTTTATTATCTTGCTTGCTTGTGTTTATTTATTTCCAATATGATGTCATATCTGCCATGGTTTGTGAATAAAAATGTGCTTGGCTACGAAAAAGAGTGGCAAGGGTTTGGGACGTTGTGAATGCACCTTTATTTCAAATGCACTTGAACACTTTAAATCTTTTACACAACCTACCCATTACCTATAGGAAGTTAAACCCGAATGTGTGTAGCTTGGCACAACGAGGTCATTACTTCGGAAAGCGAAAGTGAAAACATTCACCTTAAAACTTTGAGCTAATGATGTGATGACATTGTGGATCATTGATTTTGGTCATCACTAGGCTTGAGATCTAAGTTGCCAATAAACCAAAACCCAAAATCCCTACGCTTGAAGGTGGAGAAACACTTTTTTTTAAAACTAAAGTAAACAATTACGACGGGGAAATGGGTTTGTAATTGAGGGAATGCCGGTTGCATGGTTCACAAGGCCAAGGTATGATATGAATGCCATATTGAAGGTAAACACAAGGTAACAAGGTGATATCATTGTTTTTTTAGAATTATCTTCATATCATGTAAAGTAAGTGCCATGGTGTCCATGTGTTTGGGATGAAATTTTTCCCAATGAGGTATGTATCCTAAGATTGGTGTAGCCTATAGGAAGAGTTTTTTTTTAAACTCTGCTCAGAAGTCATCCTACCCAAATGTAACGCCCCGAACCTGGGTCAGTCCAAACCGGCACCCGACCCGAACCCGGTTCGCTACTGTAACAACCCGAATTTAGTTCAACAACCAAATCCGAGGTGTTACTGGCCCATATCAATTACAACATCAATAACATACCAGACCAAAGAAAGTAAATCCAATCCATATATTAAACTATCAGAGTTGCGGAAACAAGTATGTGCGGAAGTGTAGATTAAAATCATCAAACAAGCATGAAGCTTGACCATCAATCAATAGTATCAAAGTCTGGTAGAATGAACTGGTTACTAACTCTCTCTTGTCTCTCTCATACATCAAATCCAATTAATGATAATAAACCAATTAAAAATGCTAAGTCTATAACATCAATCCACCTCAGACAAGATCTGGATAATAATAATCCTCCGGCGAATACTCGGCTATCTCTCCCTGGAAGTCTAAAAGATCCCCCTCTCGCGTATCAGCTGAAAAAATGGAATAGAAGTAGGGTGAGATACGAATATCTCAGTAGGTAACACATGCATGATTAAATAGTTAATATACGGAAAGTAACAGTTCATGCACGATAAAGCAACATCGATAAATCAGGCTCGCATAATCATTTATACTCTTCATGAACACAAAACAGTTTGATAAACAGTTCTAGAAATGATTTTCAGCAAGTTTTAATATAAGATCTCAATAGACAAATCAATAGCATAATCCATGCAATGCCAGGATGTACTAAGCAGTCACATCCAATAGTTATCCCAATCACATGCATCCCGCACGTGCACAATAGTAATCATATCAAGTGTTATGTTTTCAGTGTCATTGTAGGACTCACAAAGTTAGATAAACCTTTTGAGATGATTCTCAACCAATTGCTATACCACCGTGCGACTTAGGAGCGATGCTACTAATGATACTCAAGCCCCATGCAGCGCAGCTTAGACAAGAGCCGTAGTCACCGACTTATTGCACACGTACCCATAAAAGTTGGTATGTACCACCAGCATGCAGCACCAGAATCAATACATGGAGGTGGTTGCTTATCCACATGTACAGGGAATCACCAGCGGCTCACCGGGGTGTCCCTCCAGACATAGGACCTTCCCAGACAAACTAACTTGCAAAGGAAGCGCGTCGCATATAGGAGTAACTCAACCCAAATGACATATCCCTCAGCTATCTAGCTACGACTATGGATCCATAACCAGCTATGCCCACTAGACTCCAAAATTCCCTAAAGTATCATATTTCTATAAGGGTTGGTGCCTAGCGGCATATAATGGTTATATCTGTACATTCACTTCATTATTCAGTCATGCGGATTATGAACTCTCTTTATAATGTCTTATGATTTATAATGCCATTTAAAAGTGTTTAGATAGTCAAATGGTAGTTAGGCTTTTCCAAAATCACATTTCTCGTTTACCTTCAAAACTTGGCAACTAATGTCCTAAATATCTTCCGAATTTGTTTTTCTGTGAAACAGGGATTTAGGTAATTTATTTTGGTCTTAAAACACCTTAATTAATCATTAAAATTGTCTAAAAATAGTTTAGAATTGAATTAGGTTCGAAATTATGAAAAATTGGAAATTCTGCTGAGAGCGCCTGGGATCGCTCAGGATCGCTCCGGGCGGTCATCAGTCGGCGGTAGTGCAATTTCGAGCGCCCACGGTCCGTCGTCCCGCGGTGCACGGCGTCCTCGAATATTTAACCAGCGCCTAAGATCGCCGATGAGCGCCTCGCACAGTCGAGGTCGGCGGTCTCACCAAATCGAACAGAAACAGTTCTAAATCACGATTTTTCTCGTCTAAACTCATTCTAATGTATTTATAACATGCTTAGCTAACTAAATACAACTTTACATATCATAGAAACATGCTTTTGCGATTAAACAGAGATAAATCCGAATTTAAACCCAAACGGTGTCACCTACCTCTCTACGCTGATTCCTCCTTCTCTATTATGCACAATGACGAACTCTTGCACTGAAGAATCCTCTGGACGATGAACGCACGCCCAGCCCTTCCTTCTTCTTCTCCTTCTTCTTCCCTTGGTCGCTTGAACAATTCGTCGCTTGCGGCTCTTCAATACGAGCGACAATACACGTATATGAATTAGGTTAATTCTTTATACATATTTATACCCCCTGATCCTATGCATCTCCCATGCAACTCTTCTATACACCTTGCCCACTCAGAATACATACCTCGATATCTCACGATCGGACGGTCAGATCTGCGTCTACTTCTGGATCTCCGCTAAGTTGATCACCCCCTACAATATTAAAATGGTTCTATCAATTATAACTCTGGGTAATATTATTTACTAATTTAATTTATTATTTAAGGGAAATTCGGGGTTTTACACCAAAATCCATGTAGGAGGCAACCAAAAGTCCAAAATCCATGAATATGGTGTCCGATTTTGGAGGGAACATGTGCCCTCATGCAAATTTTTTTTTTGTAAATATAGTGTCAAAGTCCAATTTGGGATAGTCTAGAAGCTTGTCAATGGTGAACCATATGTTTGGATGGGCAATCAAAGTCATTAAATCACTTGGAAAACAAGAACAATGAAAATCCGTCCGTAAACCGCATTTTATTTGCGGACATGGCCTGACCGCATTTCATTTGCAGACATAGCCTGACCGCATTTTAAATGTGGTCACGGCTAGTCCGCACTAAAGATGCGGTTTTACGGATTTAATTGCATTTTCAGCAGCTTTTATAAACCAACTTGGTTCCTTTAACCTCTTAAGTGATATAAACAGATGATAAACACTTCAATAAGAGTAAATAGCATCCAAATTCTTCTAAACTATCTCAAATCAAAGGGTTTAGCTTTTTAGGAAATTTTACTTAATTTGAACATGTAACTTAACTCAAAGAGTGGAAGTGATAAAGAAAAATGTGTGTGAATCAAAATACATTTTAACTTAATGTTAAAAAACACATTCTTGAAGTGCAATCTAAGGGAGAATAAGAAAAGGAAATGTCAAATCATTTTAAAGCTCCAAGGGTTGATAATAACAATTCAATTTAAAATTTTTTTTTGAATAAGAAATTTCAAAATAAAAAAAATCAACTCAAAAGTCTAAGAAAAAAAAGATTCAAAAATTCCATGGGCCTTTGAAAGCCTTGGAATTTCAGATTCTCTCCAAAAATTCCATGGGCCTCTAAAAGCCTTTGAAATTCAGATTTTCTCCAAAATTTCTATGGGCCTCTGAAAGCCTTTGAATTTCAGATTTTTAACCTCATAGGCCTTCTAAAGCCTTAATGTAGAAACTCATAGGACCTCTGAAAGCCTAAAATTTCAGATCTTTATCCTCATAAGCCCTTAGAAGCTTGCGTGATTCTAGAACCCTTCATAGGCTCCTGAAAGCCTGCGTAATTTCAGGAGGCTTTGGAAGCCTTAATTTCAATTTCATATCTTGTGGAACATGTTGGAAGCCCTAAAATATTCCAACAACTCTTTCGATGGTCTTTTTCGTATCAACCAATTCATATCTTGTGGGACATGTTGGAAGCCCTAAAATATTCCAACAATTCTTCAAAATGAATAAAAAAAAAAAATCCAAGCTCATGTTCACCTAACCTGCATACATGCATTCATAAGTGTGTGAATAAGATATAAATTGGGGCTAACATAATTCTTTATTTTTTTTCCTTTTCCAGGTATCAGTATATTTGCGACCATTGCTCCCGTGACCAGATCAAGAGCCCGAACAATGAATCCCATTGAGAATCAAGCCAATGTTCCTGCTCAAGACTTTGCTCAACTGCAAGAGCAAGTGGTAGGGATCGCCCAAATGCTAGAAAATTTACTAGCAGCTTAGGCCCAGCAAGCCTAGAATCAAGCCTCCACTTCCCACCAAGCACCTCCACCTCAAACCAACATTCCACCTCCAGCTCAACCTATCCCTGAGCCCATTTATGAACCTGTCCCTGAACCTATACTGATCAGAGAGGATAGTGTTGAATCTGAGAAAGAAAAGGAAAAGGAAAGAATGAGGGATGAGATGGAAATGAAGTTCTTGCACAAGTTGGAGATGATTCAGGAGGAACTGAGAGAAGTGAAGGGGGTGAACAGTTATGGAGGCACAAACTTTGAAGACCTGTGCCTATACCCAGATGTTTGCTTACTAGCCAAATTCAAGTGCCCAGACTTTGACAAGTATGATGGCACTGGTTGCCCTATGAGCCATTTGAAGCTCTATTGTGGGGCTCTATGCCAATTTGGCTGAGATGACGGCATACTAATCCAAGTCATCCAGAGGAGCTTAACTAGAGCTGCTCTGAGGGGTTTGCCACACTTGACCATGGGAAAATTAGAAGGTGGAAGGATTTGGTTGACGCCTTTTTGGCCCAATACAAGTTCAATTCTGAGATCGTGTCAGATAGGTACGATGTGATGATGATGAGCAAGGGAAGGGATGAATCTGTAAGGCAATATGCCAAGAGGTAGAGGGAGATTGCCTCCCAGGTTAGGCCACCAATTTTAGAATATGAAATGTTCTCAACATTCATAAGCACACTGGGGCAACCTTTCTACAATCATTTGGTGGGTTAGACCACCACCAATTTTGCTGCCCTAGTACAAGTGGCCGACCGGATTGAGGACGGGGTCAGATCAGGAAAAATAATTGATTACTTTGCTATGGCCGGTTAGTCAGATTCCTCCACTTCTTTTGCATAGAAGAAGGGGAATGGAGTTAAAAAGAATGGGAACAAGAAAGAAGAAGAAGTAAACTTGGTGCAAGCTCCTCCTCCCAGGAAACCACTCCACATCAATGTCCCTGCACCCCAGCAGACCCCGCAGCCACAAACCAACAATCAAACTCCACTCAACATCAATTTTTCTCCATCCGTACTTGCAAATCAAAGGAGGGTTTTCACTTAGGAAGAGAAGGATGCCTGGATGGCAACAAGATGGAATAGAGTCTTCACTCCTATTCCCGTGTCTCCTTCCCAACTATTACCAACCTTACTGAAGGCGGGGTATGTAACCCTAATGGAGCCAAACCCAAATGCATCTAAGGGGAGGAATTTTGATCCCTTAGTTACTTGTGATTTTCACATGGGTGCACCAGGACATCCTACTGACAACTGCTGGCCTTTAAAGCATGCCATCAAGGACGTGTTGGACCAGAAAACTTTGTCCTTCAACACATCTGCTCCTACCCCTTCTGGAAATGACATTGGGTAAAATCCTCTGACTTATCACAATGGGGCAGGCCCGTCCAACTCAGTTGCAGTCATCTCTTCCGTTCAAAGAAATTTTGATCCCTCTCAGTTGATTGCTCCCATTGGGGCTATGGTTAAAGTTCATTTTGACCAAGTAAAAAGGAAAGAAGAAATCAATGTCGATTTTTGAAGAAATGGAAATGACAGTATTGCTGAAGACATTAATTCTTCTTTGAACCGGGTCTCCTCTCTCATGGCCCAAATAAATATTGCAAGGCCTCCTTTAGTTATCAATAGCAACCTGTCCACCTTTTCTCCATCCAATCCATCAAAAACCTCCTTGGTCATCAACTATGACCCCACCACTGCATCAATTACTTCTTTTGCTCCAACAACCCCTATGCAACTTTCGCCTTTGGTTGTAAATGTTCCTCCTATCTGTAATGCTCCTAAATCAACTCTTACACCCAAATCCTATCTTCCCCCACTTGTGATCAATGTTCCTAAACCTTCTTACTCCGAGTCGGCTGTACCATGGAATTACAGCGAGGGTATCACAACTACAGTTCCAGTAGTTGAGAGACAGAACCAGGAGGGAGTGAACCTCATGATGAGGTCAGGAAGATGTGTAAGAGAAGAAGGAAAGGAAAAAGAGTTGGAAGTTGAGAAGGAAAAAAAAAAGCAGAAGAGAAGACAAAACTGAAAGGAAAAGCGAAAGTAGGGGAAGACACTCCCCAGGTTGCTGAAAATGAGACAGCTGATCTTATAAAGATAATCAAAAAGAGTGAATTCAATATTGTCGATCAGTTAAATAAGGTCCTTGCTTAGATTTCAATACTGGGACTTTTGCTGAATTCTGAAAAGCATAGGGATTCATTATTAAGGGTGCTTCAGAGTGCACATGTGCCCAAAGTTATTGATCCAGACTAGCTAGGAAAAATGGTTGGCCAAATCTTATCTCACAATGTGATAAGTTTTTCAGAAAGTGAGATAAGCCCAGGTGGGTGTTACCATGTTGATCCTTTGCACATCACAGTGCTTTATAAGGGCAGTATGGTAGCACGAGTTTTAATTGACAATGAGTCGGCTTTGAATGTCTGCCCATTAATCACTTTTGCCAAGCTTGGTCTGGATCAATTCAAGATCAAACAAAATGGGAGGATTGTGAGGGTTTTTGATAGCTCTAAGACACACTCCCTAGGGGAGATTGAACTACCGGTCACTATTGGACCAAATATCTTTAACATCACATTTGAAGTGATGGATATTCTAGCAGATTTCAATTTGCTCCTAGGAAGGCTGTGGATATACTTGGCTAGGGCAATAGCATCCACTCTTCACTAAAGGGTGAAGTATATAAGAGGACAAAGGGTGATAACTGTCTTAGCTGAGAATTTAATACCTCCAATAGTGTCACCTGACGTACCCTTTATCAATGTCGTATTAACTGTCGACAAAATTTCATTCCACTCATTTCAGTTTGAGACTGTCAATTTCATACCTGGGGGGTGTGAGGATAAGAAAGTAAAAATGACCAGTGCTGAAAAGATGGTGGAGAAAGTGTTGAGAAAATATAATTTCCATCCAGGGAAAGGTCTGGGGGTCAACTTGCAAGGAAGGTTGGAGCCAATAAGGGCTAAGAAGCTTACCCCTAAGGTAGGATTGGGGTTTAAATCAAGAGGTTGGAGAAGGCAGAAGCAGGTAGAGGAAGGGAACGGAGAAATAAGACTTCATAAGAAATTTCCTCATTTAAGGGAAGATTTCCCAAAATCTTCTCTTACAATCTAGTTATCTCCTCCCACGGATCAGTCCACACCTCCGTACCGCAACATCAACCCCTTTCATAAACCATACACCCCAACTTTGCAACCCTACATCCCACCTTCTTCACCTGAAACAATGGGCGAGCCTGGGCCACAACCAGGACAGCAGTGGGATTTTTCTGAAGGTGTTGGGGCTTTCTTTGCCATGACTGAGGGCAAAAGAGCAGAAGAAGCAGATGAGCTGTCATTTATTGATTGGGCCACAGTGAAAATTTCGGATGGGGTCTTATCTGGATTCGGCCCCACAGTAGAAAAAGGCAGTATAATTTATTCGGTGATGATGGCATCGGATTCTGAACTTGAGGAGCAGGCTTGCACTATTTTCCCTGCTCCAGAAAAATTTATTTTGAAAAATTGGGAGGAAACTCCCATTACCTTTGAAGTAGCGTTTAATTGGCAAACAGATGCAGCCTCTAAAAAACTCCATTAGTGGATTGCCCTTTTCCTGAAGGTTCTAATGAGCCTTCATCTTCAGGAAAAGCTTTTTTTGAAGGCTCTCAAAAAACAAAAAAAGTTTTTTCCATTTTTCTAGAAAATTTAAAATGTTCAAAAGGTACAAACCATTTATGAACCATATAAGCAAACAGAATTAGATCAAGTTGAATATGACTTCGACCTTGAGCTCGACTTTGACTTAATCGGGATCGAAGAAGAGACCGAGGTCGAAGAAGACAACCCTCCTAAAGAAATTTCATATCAATTGGAGCGTCATGAAAAGGGTGTTTAACCTAATATTGAAGAGACCATCCCAATAAATTTGGGGACCAAAGATGACCCAAAAATAGTGAAGATTGGGGCATGCCTATCTGATGTGCAGCGTAATGAAATGTCATGATTCTTGGCAGATTATAAAGATATGTTCGCATGGTCGTATTGGGATATGCCAGGGTTGGATACTGACGTGGTCATGCACATGCTACCAATTCTGCCAGACGTTAAGCCGGTTAAGCAAAAGTTGAGAAGATTGAAACTTGAATGGACATTGAAGGTCAAAGATGAAGTGGTCAAACAATTCCAAGCAGGATTTTTGGTAGTCTCCACGTACCCTGAATGGCTCACAAATATAGTACCAATACCAAAGAAGGATGGGAAAGTCAGGATGTGTGTGGATTATAGAGATCTCAACAAGGCAATCCCAAAGGATGATTTTCCACTTCCATATATCAACATTCTGATCGATAATACTGCTGTACATAGCTTGTTCTTATTCATGGACGGTTTCTCTGGATATAATCAAATCAGGATGGCAAAGGAAGATCAAGAAAAAGCAGCTTTCATTACACCTTGGGGTACTTTCCACTACACTATCATGCCATTGGACTTAAGAACAGCGGGGCAACCTACTAGCGGGCCATGGCAGCTTTGTTCTATGATATGATCCATAAGGAGATGGAGGTTTATGTGGATGATATGATTTCCAAATCGTGTGAAGAAGAGGACCATTTGGTCAACTTGAAGAAGGTGTTTGACCTACTAAGGAAATACAGTTTACGGTTTAACCCAGCAAAATGTGTCTTTGGGGCTACATCAGGAAAATGTTGGGATTCATAGTGAGCAAAAGTGGAATTGAGATTGACCTAGCTAAAGCAAAGGCGATTATTGAAATGCCACCACCGAAAACAGAAAAGGAAGTTTGGGGTTTTCTTTGAAGAATTCAATACATTAGTAGATTCATAGCACAGCTCACTACCATATGTGAACCAATTTTCAAGCTTCTAAGAAAGAACAACCCAACGGTCTGGAATGATGATTGCCGACAGGCCTTTGATAAAATAAAGGAATATTTACTGAATCCACCTGTTCTACTGCCACCAACTCCGGGAAGACCACTGCATTTGTACTTGTCAGTTTTTGAGACATCAATGGGGTGTGTCTTGGGACAGCATGATGAGACGGGCAGAAAGGAAAGGGCTATTTACTATCTGAGTAAGAAGTTCATAGAATAAGAAGCAAAGTATTCTTTCTTAGAAAAGACCTGTTGTGCTTTAGTATGGGCAACTCAAAGACTGAGACATTACTTCCTCAGTCATTCCACATCTTTGATATCCAGAATGGACCCATTGAAGTACTTATTTGAGAAACTGGCACTAACTAGTAGAACAACGAAGTGGTAACTATTGCTTTCTGAATTTGATCTCAAATATGTCATTCAAAAGGCAATTAAAGGTCAAGCAATCGCTAATCACCTAGCTGAGTATCCCTTGCCAGACTATCAGCCATTAAAGACTAATTTTCCAGATGAGGCCGTTTTATTTACTAAAGAAGAGGACAGTGAAAGCTCTTGGCAGATGTTCTTCGACGGGGCCGCAAGCATGAATGGAAATGGAATTAGAATTGGGGCAATTTTGGTCAAGCCAGATGGTTCACATATTCCAATCGTAGTGAAGTTGAGGTTCTAGTGCACAAACAATATTGCAGAGTATGAAGCATGTATAATTGGGTTGCAAGCTGTTCTAGACCATGAAGTAGAGGAACTTGACGTATACGGAGATTCGAGTCTTATCATCTTCCAAACAACCGGTGAATGGAAAACCAAAGATCACAAATTGATCCCATATCACCAGTATTTGGAAGAAATAAGCACCAAATTTACTTGAATTTCCTTCAGCTATATGCCAAGGGCCAAGAATCAATTTGCCGATGCTTCGGCAACATTGGCTTCAATGATCAGTGTTTCAGAAGGAGTAGACATCAAACCACTGGAAGTCGAAGTTAGAGATGAATCGGCTTACTGTCTTGTTCTAGAAGGAGTACATGAAGAAGAAGTACCATGGTTTCAAGATATCAAGAATTTCTTGAATGATCGGAGTTTGCCAGAAAGTGCTACTTCTACTAAAAAAGGGCAATACAGAGATTAGCAAGACAGTTCTTACTAAGTGGTGGGCAGTTATATAAGAGATCATACAATGATGTACTACTCAAATGTGTTGCCAAGGCTGAGTCAGAAATATTGATCGAGACTGTGCATAGAGGAGTTTGCGAGCCCCATATGAATGGGCACATGCTTGCAAATAAGAATCTGCGATTGAGATACTATTGGTCAACGATAGAGCATGATTGCTGTATACATGTCAAGAGGTGTCATTTGTGCCAAATATATGCAGATAACAAGCATGCACCACCAAGTGAGCTGTATAACTTGACCTCACCATGGCCTTTCTCCATGTGGGGCATAAATGTCATTGGCACGATCTCCCCAAAGGCATCAAATGGGCACAGATTCATTCTGGTAGCAATCAATTATTTCATCATGTGGGTTGAAGCAGCTTCGTATGCAAACATCACAAGTAACCATGTTCTTAAGTTTTTGAAGCACAATATCATTTGTCGCTATGGTTTGCCAAAGGCCATAGTATCAGAAAACGCTTCAAATATTAAGAACAAGGACATGAAGTAGATGTGTGAGCAGTTTCAAATCACCCATCACAAGTCAGCTCCGTACAGACCAAAGATGAATGGGGCAATAGAAGCAGCAAACAAGAATATAAAGAAAATAATTCAGAAGATGGTAGTAAATTATAGAGATTGGCACGAGATGCTACCGTTTGCTCTACATGCTTACAGAACCTCAATCCGGACTTCTACTGGGGCAACCCCGTATTCCCTAGTTTATGGAATGGAAGCAATCTTACCAGTGGAAGTTGAAATCCCATCACTGAGAGTGCTAATGGAAGCAGAATTGGAAGAAGCTGAATAGATACAGACGAGACATGATCAACTCAATCTGATAGAGGAAAAGCATTTGAAGGCACTTTGTCATCGCCAGTTGTATCAGAAAAGAATGGTCAGAGCTTACAATAAGAAGGTGAAGCCCAGAATTTTCCAAGAAGGAAATTTGGTCTTAAAGAAAATTTTACCATTTTTGGAAGACCCTCGCTATAAGTTCAAGGCAAATTGGGAAGGGCCTTATGTTGTTAAAAAGGTCCTATCAGGGGGTGCACTCATCTTAACAGAAATGGATGGAAAAGATTTTCCTGAACCAATTAACTCTGATGTAGTAAAAAGGTATTTTCCTTGATTGAATATTACTAGGAAATGATTCGAGGCCATTTTTCTTTATTTCCCAAAAGTTTAATCCCTGGTCTAGCCAAGTCGAGCCTGTTCGTTTCTGTGATAAACCTAAACTGGGACTTATAGTTTCATACTGGGGCAAAGCTAATTGGGGCAAAAACAAAAAGAAAAAAGAAGGAAGAAGAAAAGAAATGAAGAAAAAAAAAACAAAGGATAGTGGCAAATGAAAGCCAAGTACAAAAAAAAAAAAGAAAATGAACAAAGTTTAGGAATTGGAATCATATTCATCATGACTGTAAGTCCAGTTGACAAAAATTTTGAGCCTTTAATGCCCTTTCTTTCATAAACCGAGCCTAGCCTTCGTTTCGTCCTATTTTTAAGCCCTCAGTGATTTTGGTATATTCCTTAAATTTTCAGAGTAAAGATTGGTGATGACGGAATGCAAAAGCCGGCCCTAGTAAAAACCGTGATTGGCGTTAGGGGTAACATTGGCTATAAAAACAAAAACAAAAAAAAAAAAAATCTTTTTGTCAAGGGTTGAGTTGATCATGTTATCCAAGCTTGAAGGGAAAGCAGTATGAGCACTGGAGATGGAACTGATTGGGAATAATGGGGTCAATTCTGGAAGAAAAGGCATTTAGGGATGACTCTAAGGGTCCTATGATAGATAGATCTGATCTCTCCCTATTGCTTGAATCATCATTTTCATTATTCAACTTGATTTTAATTCCTTTAATTATGTGTGATTAAGTGTTTTGGACCAAACTTAAAAAAAAAAAATTTATATTTTGGCTAGTGATGAGAAATCAAAAACTTTTCATAAAACCTTTGTTTTTACAAGCATCTGAGAATTCTGAGGCCAATAGTATAAAACTTATTTTTGGAATTAAATTTTTTGTCTTTCCACTATTGGAGTTTACGTTTGTACAAAGGTATAAAAAAAAAAAAACAACAACAGAGAGAGAAAAAGAAAAAAAAAGAGAATCATTTCTGCTGAGGGGCAAATGATTCTTCAAGCAATCAAAATCGGGGCATGCTCAGCATCTTTCGCTCTGGGTTTTCATTGAAATGAATTACAACATCTGGAAGATGCAATCAAGCCCCAGTCTTCGAATTTGAAAAAAATGAAGCTTTGAAGCAGTTGCATGTTTTCTCCTTTAGACAAGGGTTTCCAATTCTTCAATCATGAAGAAGGATTTTACTGGGGTAGTAAGAAGGCATGAAGATCATGGGTAGTAAGGGAATGAGGTTAGATCAATAGATTATGATCATGATCCATCAATCAAGAGGAGGGCATTCACTTAGGCAGTTGAAAAGCATGAAGGCAGGTTATGGGCAGCAAAGGCACATACATCATTATTGAGAGAGCAAGAAGATGAAGAAGCAAAAGCAAGTTGCAGAATATTCAAGACCAGGTTTGGGCATCACATGGCACCTAGGTAAGTCAAAAAAAAAAAATCAATCAAGAAAATTCAATAAAATATTTCCTTCCTTATTGTTGAACTGTAAAGTGAAAAACATAAAAAACAATTGAGTTTGTAGAGGTCAATTTTAAATCATCCTTCTTTTCAAAATTTGATTATCTAAGATTTTTTTACATAGCCATGAGAGCTCCAAGAAATCTAAGATAAGGAAGAAGTGCCACCCCGTCAAATTTCAAGCAGGGGTTTCATTGGCTATCTTCAAATCCAAGTTTTTAATATCACTCCTTTCTTTGACCAAAGCAAATTCAATGAATGAGATGTCTTTCAAATGTGCAATTTTGAGTTGTGTCTGTTCTTTGCTATTCATTGTGCTATAACTCCAGCAAAGAGGGGTAGTTGTAGACACCCCAAAATTGCACGATTTTTTATAAATCTTGAAGGAGGGGAATATCTTATTGAAATTTTCAATTCTTAGCATTGGATTTGAGATCCTTAACCCATTTAAATCCAAAACTATAAAGGAAAAGGCCCAAATCCAATCTTTTGTGCAAAGTCAAACTTTTCCGGTTGAATTTTGTTGACTTTTGACCCCAAAAAATGAAGTATTTTTAAAGGTTAGATTTCAAGATAATTTTTCCCTTGTAATCAGGTTTTTGGCAATGTTATTGCATAAATGATTTTTTTGAGCCTTTAAAGCTTAACAAATACCTTAGTATTAACATGTTGAATCTTTTTACCAGACCTGAAAAACCAAAATTTAGCCTTAAACTGGAAAGTTAATTTTTATTCACTTGGAATTTGGGCTGTAACTATTTTTAATGGATTCAAATTTGAGGAGGGGGGGGGGGGGGGGTGTTTGCTTATTTACATGTAATATCTTAAGTAAATGGAGATTAAAAAAGACGAGGACATTTACTTAAATGATATTACATATAAAAAAGTATTGCTTGTGCAGGTAATGGTCAAGGCTATGCAGAATTTGTGCAGACAGGCCATTTTGGTCTTGTCCGCATTTGGAATGCGGTCAAGGCATGACCGCATTTGGAATGCGGTCAAGGCATGACTGCAATTCAAATGTGATCGGGCGTAATTTCGGTGAATTTTCAAGTGCTCGATTTTAAGCCATATTTATTGCTCTTACCTCTCTCTAGGAGGTGCATCCTCCCCGTTTTACCCTCCTTTGGCTCTCAAATTTACCCCAACTCAAGTTTTAAAACTAAGTTGGAACATTCTAGAACCTTATTCTAGTCTACCCTTGTGACCACCCATGCCCTTGAGTTTTCCTATAAATAGAGGGTCCCACCTCAAGTAAATGGCCAAAAATTGAAGACTAGAAGAGCTCCAAGTGAAGAAGAGAACCCCTGCCTCTCTGCTTTCTCAAGTCCAGGTAAGCCTCTCTCCCATTTTATTTTCTAGTTTTAATTTCTAGGATTATTCTGATCTTCTCCCTTTCTGTAGAATAAGGCCCGTGTGTGATTGTAACCCCAAACCTAAATCCAAGTACCTCAAGTATCTTCTCTAGCCGTAAAACGTGAAGAGAGTTTTAGGAGAAAAAAGGGACAGGAATGGATCTGTAGGGCAGACCCCATGTGTTGTAATCTTAGAAATGTGTAGTTTTAATATTTTGTTTAGGTTGTGTGATTGCTTATTGATGAAATATGGAGGAATACCATGGATCTATGCTGTTTATAGCATTAGATCTCATTTTTCTCCTAGAGTTTTGATTTTTCATTGTTTTCTCCCTTTTTATGTTTTTTTATCATTAGGCTAGGATGTTGAATCTACTGTAAGTGTGAAAACTCACACTCCTTTTGTGACAAATGTTTGACAAATTATGTCTTCTAATAAATCTTCAAGATGTGCAGATTAAATAATGAAAATTCAGTAAATTTAGTAAAGAAGAAGAAGACGATGCTGCCGCACAGCTACCACTCCGCTGGTAGCCCAATGAAATGAAAGATTCTCTGAACAGAGCAGTTTATTGTAAAGGCACTTGCGAAGATCAACGCCGCTGCCACCCCGCTGGCAGCGCATAAGTGAATCAGTGCTTTGAAAGAAAGGTACGTGCACTAGCGTCGTAAGACGACGCCGACACGCCGCTGGTAGCGCAGAGCGAGATTGAAGATTATATGATAAGTCGTGCACATGCCGTGTTCTCTCCCGCTAGCAGCTCGCTGGCAGCGCGCCTTTAACTGATTCAACCTGTTCTGAGCGGGATTTGAGTTCGCTTCCAGCCGTCTACCCCGATCGCTCCACGACGCCACCAGAGCTCGACGCGATCTGAGTTTTATTCTTTAAATAGACGTGCTGTAATTTGGAGTAGTGACTTTTCCTTTGGATCATTTTGATTTCGGATCTTGAGGTGTTTGAGATTCGATCAAATCTTCTTTAGAGAGTCGGCGATCGAGTGAGGGGGAGATCTAAGATAGATCACCTGGAATTGAAGGTAGAGGATTCTTCTTCAATTCGGAACTTCATCTGATCGTGTGATCGCCTGGACTGGTGATCGGCTTTGATTGATGCGTAGGTGGATTCCTACTGCATTGGATCGTCTCAGTGGATTCTGAGGTGATTGTTGCGATCTGGATTGATCGTGTTCTGCAGCTTGTGGATTCAAGCTGTGTTACAGTTCGTGGATTTGAACTGTGGATCACTGGTGACTGATTGTTTGCGATCTGGACTGATCGTGTTCTGCAGCTTGTGGATTCAAGCTGTGTTGCAGTTCGTGGATTCGAACTGTGGATTGCTGTTGAGTGAGTTCAATTGTAAAGGTTAAGTGTGTACTCCTTTGTAATTGTCTTTTCATTCAATAGTGGATTTTCGAAGGGTTAGTCGCCTCATATAGACTCGAGGTTTTTCCTGGATCTGGATCCAGGTTTCCTCGTATAATTCTCTGTGTATTGTTTCCGCATTATTAAATTCTGAATTGTTGTAGATCGTGGACCTATAGAGTAGTCCTCTACTCTTTCATCTGCCATGGTCAATATGGTAGATCTGAAATTAGAAGCCTTAAAGTAACCTCTAGGGTTTCATGAGGTGATTTTTTGGGTTATTTTTTATTTTTGAGAGAAGGCCCTATGGTCTAAATTCTCCCATTTTGATGTTTTTCATCAATGTGGGTGAATCTGGTTCAGATATCTTAATTAATGAGAAACCTGGACCAGATCTGTACCCTAGATGGTTTTGATTTATTCTTCAATATTATGAGATGATTTTGGGTTATTTTTTATTTTTGAGAGAAGACCTTATGGTCTAAACTCTCCCCTTTTGATGTTTTTCGTCAATGTGGGTGTATCTGGTGCAGATCTCTTACTTAATGAGAAACATGGACCAGATCTATACCGTAGATTGTTTTGATTCATTCTTCAATTTCATAAGGTGATTTTTGGTTTATTTTCAATTTTGAGAGAAGACCCTATGGTTTAAACTCTCCCCTTTTAATGTTTTTCATCAACATGGGTGTATTTGGTTTAGATTTCTTAATTAATGAGAAATCTGGGCTAGATCTGTACCCTAGATTGTTCAGGTTCAATTCTTCAATATTTTGTAAAAATAAATTTTTTATTATTATTATGTAATTCCTAGATTTCAAGGATTTAACTTAGAGCTAGATTTTTGAAGTTTTTATTTTTGGTTTGTTTTCTTTATCTTGATTTTTGTCAATCATGAAGCCCAAAAAATGGTGTATTCATAGGAAGGATCCATAATTAATTGGATCATTCATATGGAAAAACCCATACATATGGTATTCTTTTATCTTTTACTTTTGATTTGATTTTTATTAGCAAGCCTTTTTAAAACACGAACAACACTTGGCAACCACCTCGTGTGGATGAATAGGGGTGCCTAACACCTTCCCATATTCATAACCTAATCTCCTTACCCATCTCTGGTTTATTTTTTAATTAGAGTTATTTTCACTCTAATTTTGTTTTTTTATTATTTATTTTATTTGATTATTTTGGTGTCCATTCACACCTAAAATTGAATGGTGGCGACTCCTTGATTTTTATTGAGCCTGTGTGATGATTGAGGAAGTCATTGAATTGATTTTCCCATGTCTCACAGTTGGTCGAACCATCAAGAGAGTGGGTTGACCTAAAGCTTTGTTTGGTTTAAGGCTTCAAGGTTGAGTGGTTTGGCTTAAAGAAGGAGGGAAATATAGTAAAAGGAAATAAATAATAAACAAACCTAATTATGCATGAGTAACTCACGTCCAAACCTAAAGAGAACAGCCATCCACTTTAGTTGTTCTTCTCCTATTCTTCTCTCTTCTTCCTAAAGTAAAACCCTAGTATTCAAGACTTGTTGGAGCCATTTTAGAGAAGGAGGAAGGATTATTTTCGTGCATAGAAACTCAGTTAAGAGATAAGATAGAAATCAGTTCGGTTTTGTGAGTTGAAGCATGTTTGAGAGTTATAAAAGAGTGATTTTTGAACCAGACGTGATCAAGGCTTTCTGAGATCTGTTGGAGCATATTTGTGGTGATATCTTAGAGATTTTAGAGATGGTTTTAGTTCCCAAAACCAGGTAAGTAGTCCCTTTAAACTTGCACAAAAATATTTTCGTGTTTCTTCGATATCCATGTTTATCCGGAGGTTTGATGAGTTGTTTGCGTGATTTATGATGATTTAATTGTTGGAAATTGTTCTAACATATTTTTAAAGTGTTTTAGAATGATTTAGAATGGATTTGATGCATTGGATATTGAGTTGTGGAATTTTTATGGAATTTTGCAAAAGTTCGGATTTTCTTCGTATCGGGCCGCCCAAGCAATCGCTCGAGCGCCCTTTGTATATTTTATTAGAACCCGAGAGCAATTTTTCCAGATTGAATTGACATCCGAACAGTCACTCGAGCAATCCATTGAGCGACCAACCTTGAAACGACCAAATTGTTAGGCCGTTCGAGCGCCCAACTGCCACTTAAGCTCCTTGTCTGTCAGATTTTTGAAAAGTTACTTTTAACCTAATTTTTCACTATGGAAGTGTTTTTATCCAAACTTTGAACTATGTACCATCAATTTTAGGGTATTTGGGGATTGTTTGCATTGGCGGATATTTAAAATTCAATTTTATAAAGATTTTGGGTAGATGTTTCCAAAGAAGCACTTTTATTTGATACCGTTGTTCGAAATGATTCTATTTCAAACCAAAGTTATTTTAGTTAGTTCATACACCTATATTAGGGTGATATGAAGGTATTTGGTGCATCGATGGAGTCGATACACATCTGGGACATATTTGCCCGTTGAAACCTGGAGTTTGGACATATGACTTGGTGCATTCTGTTTTGGTTTTTGGGTCACTGTTGTGACAAGGCTGGTGCCTGTTTTCTTATTTTCTGCAGGGCGGATTTGGTTATTGGTATACAGATAAGGTTCTGTATTTGTGGGTGTTATTGAGAAGTATGTCCACTCCCTGGTTTGGTTTTCCACTGTTGAATGGGCTTAGCGGTTATATGGATCCATAGAATAGCTAGTAAGTGAAATGTTTATTAGAGGCGTTTGAATTCTGTGTCATAGGCATTCCATCATCTTGAGGGTGGTACCGCTCCTGGATAGGTCGGTTGCTACATTACCCACTCCTGGATAGGTTAGGCCGTACATGCTAACTCATGGTTGGGTTCTTCCGTTGATGTTGAATAGCCAGACTGCAGGGCGGTTGGTCCACTGTAATTCGGTTAGGTAGCATATTGGCGCATGTCTACTCTCATTCTCTGGTTTACTATTTCATGAGTCCCATGAGGTGAACAATTGGATTTGATTTGTTTTTTTATTATATTGTTGTTTGTATTGTATTGTGGTTAATCTGATTAAGCGTTGTATATTTTTTTTGTGGTCAACTATTTGCATGACTACTTACTGAGATGCTTTTTCTCACATTATTATTTATTGGTTTTGTTTTCAGATATTCCTGGAGAGGACGTTGCTGGGGTAGAGACTCCAGGGGATTACTATGATTACCAGGAAGACGGCTATTTCATTCCTGTGTAGGTCCAGGAGGATATGGAGATCGGATTTAGCTTTTTGTTTAGGGATTGAGATTAGATTATTTTAATTGAGGACTTTGATGTTATTTAAGGCATTATTGGAAATTTTATTTACGTAACTTTACTAGATGTCGCTTGTCTTATTAGTTAACCCATTCCAGACTTTATGAATATACTATTATTGGATTATTATTGGTGGTTAAATTCCAAGCTTCTTAAAGAATTGTCATTTATTTCCTCACTCTGATATATTTAATGGAATTGTTCAAGTCTGGATTAGTTGTTTTGGACCATTATACTAACGAACCAGATTTGGGTTTATGTTTTTAAATAAACCTAGGTCCGGAGCATTACAAAAAGTCTGGGAAATTTTGGATCTGTAGTTCCACCACGAGTCAGGGACTCCGGAATCTGCAAGAATCTTATCTTTAAAACAAAGGAGAGGTAGGAATGTGGTTTTGAATTTGCAGTTCCACCACAAGTTAAGGACTCTGGTGTAGTGCCCTGGAATTGGGTCTGCCCATACGGGGCACCAATCCGTCCCCGAGCCCTACTTATGGGCCCAAAAGAACTTAATTAATACAATCAACATGGGCAGTTACAAAGTAATCATCAGAGTGCATAAGCAAAAGAAATGTGGAATAAAAATGTCCATCAAACAAAGATCACCTATATAATAACCTCCAAAAATATTATATCTAAGTATACAAAAGACAATTAAGTGCTCACCATTTCTATCTCTCATGTATACAGACATATACAAATGTGATAATCTAAAGGTAACTCTCAAGTTTATAAGTCCAAAAAGAATATTTACAATCCCATTTACAGTTTCCAAAACTAAAGACAACATCATAAGGAGAACCTACAATGGGTGGTAGTAGTCCTCGGGTCTATACTCAAGCTCACCCTCAACCTCTGCCCTAATATGTGGCTTACCAAGAGGATCTGAAAGCAAAACTGGTAAAACAAAACACGTGTGAGATGAAAGTCCCAGTAAGCAGCAAACATACATGACTAGAAGTAGTTTATGCAATTTTATAACACCATGGTAACGTTCTCAAATAATAAATACCAAATCCAAGTCAGAGTATCTCAATAGGATAATATATGAAATCAGTTCAATACACATAACCATATGTTATAAGCACGTCTTGGTAGGACTCGTGGATTAGCATGTCTCTAAATTAGATTAATGACCACTGTCCAATTGCCACTTACACGACTTATAGAGAAAAGCCTAGTTAGGGACAACTCAGCAAGCAGAGCACTCTCGTATGGGCTGGCAAGTGACAACCAAACAAATAATCTAGGCCAAATGGAATACCCCATCCACTGCCGAATAAATAACATGAATCACAAGAACATTCTGTCGATATCCCACGGCGGGTGGTTGCTGCAGCACCTCTATGCCCCAAGAGGGCTTCATTAATACCCCACAGTGGAAAGCTATATGGACAAGGACATTAAGCTAACAAGCCAACAAACACACTGACTAGACTCACAGTGGATCCACACTATGAGCAATGTCCAATTAGACGACTCACAACTCAAAACCAAACCATTCAAATCAATTAGTAAAACCAGTGCTTCAGTGCACAAAGCAAGGCCAAGAGGAATTTCCCATCCACGGCCAAACCATACCATATGCCAAGTAGAATTCCCCATTCACTGCTAATAAAACAATAGGCCAAGAGCCTTGTCAAATCACATAAGGATTTTCAACCTCACTTTCATAAAACCAAATCAAGAAAAACGAATGCCATAAAATCCACAAAATACATATTTTATGAGTGGGATAGTTTTAGGATTCCCAATAAAGTCACCATACCAAAAATCAATGGATTTTGAGACAAAAAGTTTTCGACCTTGAAAAGTATTCCAAGTCTGGCTAAAAATGTTTGACTTTTTGGGTATATGATTTTTCTAGAAAAATCTACTAGGAATTTTGGATTCAAATTTTGATCGTAGTCTAATAAAGGGTGACAAATTTTCTGTAATTTTATGGGCTTCTAAATCATTCATTTGGGTACCAAACTCAAAAAGTAGTTTTTCATGAAAATCGGGCAAAACTAGAATTTTAGGCATAAACTAGAAAGTTGACTTTTTATTGGTAAGGAATTAGGTCTTGGGAGTATTTTTAGTGGTTCCAAATGGGGGGTAAAACCTTATTTACATGTAAAGACATAAGTAAATGAAAACATAAAAATAACCATGACATTTACATTGCTGTGTAGGAAGTGTAGGCAGTGTGGGAAACAGAGGGTGAAACAAAGGCTGAAGGACTGTCAAAAACAGGGCTCACGATTAATCGCCCTTGGGCGATTAGTCGCCGACCTAATCCTATATCACGATTAGTCTTTACAAGGACTGTTTTTGGGGGTTCTGACTCAGGATTAATCGCCAGCTCGGGTTTTGAAAATTTTTTGGCTATTTTTCAACACCAAATTCATACAAACCATTTCTAACATTTCCAACACCAAATGGGATGGTCATAAAACATCCCAACATGCTCAAACACACCTTCCAAAACAGAAATCTATCCAAAATACATATAAACACAAACCCAACACATGAAAC
This sequence comes from Buxus sempervirens, assembly GCA_947561395.2. Classification (NCBI taxonomy): domain Eukaryota; kingdom Viridiplantae; phylum Streptophyta; class Magnoliopsida; order Buxales; family Buxaceae; genus Buxus; species Buxus sempervirens. Next base: position 38,151,210 of record OX387183.1, on the reverse strand, counting down.
CTCACTCAACATACCAAACTCAAACCCAAATCTGAAATATAATCAATGTAGGTTGGAAATCCATAGCAAATCAATAGAAAACCAAACAGAAATGTTATACAAACAAAGCCCTACGAATTTTAGAAGCAAAAACCAACATGCAAAACCATTTCCTCAAATCAATCAAACCCTAGAGAGAGAATATGAATTTTGGTAATACATTTCGGTTTGAAGGGTTTGCTACTTATTTGTTTAATGGAGAAGCTCACTTCCCCTTCAATCTCTCTTCTTCTTCCTCTTCTTCAAGCTTTCATCCAATCCCACACTTTTCCTCTTGTTCTATACGTCCAACACAAGGAAAGAGGGTTTGAAATAACTTAGAATTTTAATTAGGGCATTCTTTTAAATGCCATAGATCTTTCAAATTTGCCCCTCAACAAAGCCTTTATTCCACTAAATCCCTAGGGTGTACCTAAGGCATATTAGGGGGTACCTTAGTAATATAAGGGGGTGTACCTTAGGTATATAAAGGGGTACCTTAGTAATATAAAGGGGTGTACCTTAGGTATACAAGGGGGGTACCTTAGATAATACATGGGTGTACCTTAGGTATATTTGGGAGGGTGTACATTTGGTTTACTTGGGGGTGTGCTTTAGGTGTACTTGGCCCAAATTAGTGTTAATGAGGGTTCAAGAAAGATATATGAGTGTTGCAATTCAAATCTGGGCACAAAACAATAAATCTGGAAATTTTGTACTGGATGCGTGTACGTTAAAGTTGGACATTCGAGCGTTAAACCTTTATCAAATGGTTTCTGCAGAATTTAGCTCAACGAGTGCACATGGTCTGCCACGCGACAGGGCTTGGTTCGAGTGTTTGCTCAACGTGCAATTAACGTGCAATTCAAGATCCGCGCGTTAAAGCAAATTTCCATACTTAACTTCAAATTTTTAGAATTTGATTCCTATTTCACTAGAACTACTTATAGAGTACCTTAGCCAATTGAAATTTAAACATAACCTTAATTAAGCTTACCTTAATAACCTTCAATAAAGTTCAATTTGTACATGATCCACAACCACCTCACCTTAATAACACAAGTACTTAATTAGTCTAATAATCCCACTTTAAATAATTAAACTTAATAATTAAGAAATAATCAGGGTAGGGGTTTTACATCTGGAATCTGCATGACTAAGATAGGATTAAGAGTATAAAGGAGATTGGGACATGGAGAGGGAAGGTTTTTTGGTGTGGATGATAATTGTCAAAAGAGAAATAGTAGGAGATAAAAAAACAAAGACTTACTTTTATCGATCTCCCTTTTTTTTTGTTTCTCTCTATCGAACACTCTTTCCTCTTTTTTTTTTTTTCTCTCTTTCCTCATCTTCTTCTAGTTTCTTTCTACAACCCTCGGTTTATCTCTTTGTCCTCCCTTTCAGAGAACTTATCTCCTTTTTATGTGGGGGAGGAGTTTTGTGTGGGAAGTTAGAAAACTTCCCACACTATATATCCCACATTTTTTCCTCTCCCTATTTTCTATTTTTTTTTTTTTTGAAAAATGACATTTCAACAGTGCCCCTCTTAAGCATTGGAGGTGCATGCTTGTGCCTACAATGCTCGAAAATTTTACTGTCCAAACGATTTTTTTAAATCTCAAATGGACTATAATAGCTTCTTGCTACTCATTGCCCCCTTTTCTTTTTGTTTCTTTTCTTTTTCTTTTTCTTTCTTTTTTTTTTTGAAAGCAAACATATATTTTGTTTTGATTGTGGCGGAACCTGTATATATCATCAGGTTGCTTGTGTACCCGTTTCAAGGGATCAAGCCAACCGTAGTTCTATTTCTGTTTTTTTTGTTTGCCTTAGAAATTTAGCCACATGCAAGCGCTTGGTGGATATATCGTGTTAACTGTTTAACCATGTGCACACATTTGGTTGGTAAGCAGTGTTAACCATTTAACCATGTGCACACATTTGGTGGATATGCTTTCATAAAAAATAAAAAAATTTTTTTTTTTCGTTTTGCCTTAGCTTAGCCAAATGCAGGCGATTGGTGGATATATCTTACTAGCAGTTTAACCACATGCACACATTTGGTGCAGTTTAACTGTAACGCCCCGGACCCATACCCAACAAGATATTGTCCACTCTGGGCCCAATGGGCCCTCACCGATTTGTTCTCCAGGGATAACACAAGAAAACTTCCCAGTGGTCACCCATCCTAGCACTGCTCTCATCCGAGCATGTTTAACTTCAGGGTTCCAAGGGGATTTAGTCCCGTGTTATGCCTTAAAAGGCCTCTTGCTTTGTAAGGGATCTCAAGACTACTTATAGCATCCCGAGCGTTGTGGGATCCTAACCATATGCACATCCTCGCCTGGTAGCTCGCCCAGTGAGATTACCCATTCACCCGTCCACTTAGACAGCCAAGATGTCACATACTCCCCCCCATGAGACAACGCGTCCATGTGTTGGGCCCACACTTTCTGGTCGGGGCAGGCTCTGATACCATTTGTAATGCCTTGGACCCATACCCAGCAAGATATTGTCCGCTCTCGGCCCAATGGGCCCTTACAGATTTGTTCTCCAGGGATAACACAAGAAAACTTCCCAGTGGTCACCCATCCCAGCACTGCTCTCATTCGAGCACGCTTAACTTCAGGGTTCCAAGGGGATTTAGTCTCGTGTTATGCCTTAAAAGGCCTCTTGCTGTGTAAAGGATCTCAATACTACTTATAGCATCCCCGAGCGTTGTGGGATCCCAACCATATGCACATCCTCGCCTGGTAGCTCGCCCAATGAGATTACCCATTCACCCGCCCACTCAGACAGCTAAGATGTCACATTAACCACTTGCGAACACTTGGTGGAATTGTTGGTTTTACCATTCACTTCAAAAGTGGCCATGCATCATGTCATACTTTATTATTTGAGTAGGTCATCTTTAGACACATCAAACTCAATGTAGTCTTCCAAAGTGAACGAGGTCTTTTTAGACTGTTCTTACTCATCTTCCGATAGAGTTTGTGTCTTCCTTTGTGATTTCTTCTTTTTTGAAGACTTTTTTCTTCTTCTTTAATCCCTTGCAGCCATGAAAAATTAAGCCTGGGGAATTTCTTGATTGTGCATTGAGAGAAGGCATTGCAATTTGTCTCTGTGTTTTCTTGTTTATATAGATTTGTGATCAGTTTTTTTTTATCTCGGTACTCAAAACCAAGGTTTGGACCACAAAGATCCGGATTAGTTTTGATTTGATTTTGGAAACTTGAACTATAGGAGAAACGATTGGATTTTGGTTTATTTGGAAGAAAGGGTTGTATGGGAGTTGGTTGAACCGGTTTAGTCATTTGGTTCATGCAAAGCTTCATTTGGTTTGGCTTTATGCCATAGATTGTTTGTATTTGGCTCAATTTGGGATAGTTGGGTCCAACTTGGAATAATATGCTTTAATATGGGGGCTTTGGTTTAGTTTGATAGATTTTTGGTTCAATGGAAACCTCTTTGGTTCAATTTGGAATGTTTGAGTTTGATTTGAAAAGCTTTGGTTTAATTTCAAAAGGGATTGGTCAAATTTAGGACACCTTGAACCACTTTAATGAAGGAAAGAAGGGTATTTGATTTTTCTATCACTGTTTTGGGTGAATTTTGGGAGGATGTGGGTTCTAGAAGGCTTAAGGGATGTTTGGGAATTTTTTTGGGTTGAGATTGTGCTTGAAATGGATTAAAACACAAGAATATGGGGTTTCCAAGCATATGGATCGGGTCCATGGGTTGGAACCGACTAGGGCGCCTGCTCGCGGGTCGTGCGTGTCTTTCTGGGCCAGTGAGGCCCAATTGGGGTGCGTGTCGCCCGACCGAGCATGAGGGCCTGATTTTAGGGCCCAACGCCCACCCTTTTTTTCTTTTTCTTCTTTTTTTTGTTGGGCCGGACACGCCGTGGGCCTAGTTGGCATCCAGGCTTGTTGGGCCAACGCCTGTGCATGGCCCATGGTGCCCCAGGCACTTTCCAGGCAGCCCTTTTTGGCTCTAGTCATCGGAAACTTAATTGAAAAAGCGTCAATGTTGCTGGAAAATTGCCAATCTTGCCGGAAATCATGCCTAAGTGCTACCATGACACCTCAGGCGCTCCCAAGTGGTCGACACATGCCGAGAAATTTTGCCGGAGCATTGCCATGACATCTTAGACGCGTCTTTGCCCTTTTCTTTCACATCTATGTGGGACTTTGTTATGTATCCAGAATCTGAAATGCCGGGAACTCTGTATGGAACTCTATTTAGCCAAAGAGTCTAGGAAATTTTGGATTTGCAGTTCCACCACGAGTCAGGGACTCTAGAATCTACAGGAATCTTATCTTTAAAACAAAGGAAAGATAGGGATGTGGTTTTGAATCTACAGTTCCACCATGAGTCAGGGACTCTGGAATCTGCAGGACCAAGATAGGATTTTTGTCGATAAGAGTATAAAGGAGATTGGGACGTGGAGAAGAGAGGATTTTGGGTGTGGATAATGATTGTCAAAAGAGAAATAGTCGGAGATAAAAAAAAAAGACTTACTTTTATCGATCTCCTTTTCTTTTTTTCGTTTCTCTCTATCAAACACTCTTTCCCTTCTCTTTTTTCCTCTTTCCTTATCTCCTTCTGGTTTCTTTTAGCACCCCTCAGTTTATCTCTTCGTCCTCCCTTTTAGAGAACTTATCTCCTTTTTATAGGGAGGGGTTAATTACTCAACTACCACCACATACGGCGAGAGGAGTTTTTTGTGGGAAGTCAGAAAACTTCCCACACTATCCCACGTTTTTTCCTCTCTCTATTTTTTCTCAATTTTCTTTTGAAAAATGACATGTCAATAGTGTGGTTTGGTTTGGGTTAGCCTTAGCCCAAGACCAAACCAAGGTTATTGATGGTAGACCCAAACCTAAACCGAATTGATCATATATGGAAAACCCACAACCCAACCCAACCCAACCCAAACCGAATTACAAATCTGGTTTGGGTAGTGTCAATTTCATATTGTAAAATTAGTTATTTGTTAAAATAAGGAATTTTAAATAATAAAGCCAGATATTCACATTGTGAGACCCCAGATGTTAGATAAGTTGCTTAAGTGCTTAAGTAAGAGAGATTTAGTAATTCTAATATATTTTATATTGTATTGTGAAGGTGAAGGTGAAGTGGGAGAAGCCCAGACTGAAGCTTGAAGCCAATCAAATGGCTAAGTCCAAGACTTGTAAAATAAAAGTAGAAGGAGAGTGGCAAAAAGGTAATATGCAAGGTGGTTGTGAGGAAGGGCAAACTTGACATTTTAGTGTGTGGGAGAAATGGGTTAAGTATAAAAAGGGGGTTTTGCCCCATACGTATGAAGCAAACCTTTGTCTTCTCTCTACACCCCCTTCACTCCACACCGTCTTCTCTCTTCACTCTCTTCTCTTCCCCATTCTTTTCTTTTGTTGGGCAAATTTGGGGGAAGCTCTTGCTAAAGAGAAGGAGCACCAAGGCTTGGAGATAGAGTTACTGTTTCCTTCACAATTTGGTGGATTGTGGAGAAACCTCCAAGGAAGCTCAAGAGGAGCTGTTCGTGGGTTGTATTTGGAAGCAAAGAGGTAGTTCTTGCTAGTATCAGGTAAGCAACACTCTTTAAACCAAAACCTTGTTTTGAAAAAGGATTTGGGATTTAGGGCATTTGAGTTTTCTTGATTTATTTGAAAATGAGATGAGCATGTGTGAATGGTTAGATAGGTGGTAATTATTAGCTCCTTCCATGAGGATTTGATAGATAAAAACATTAGTAAAGGGTTTAGATTTGAGAAAAACCATAAAAATTGCATAGGGATTTCGTGACCTGGAAAATTGCTAGGGCACTCAGCATGGCGTTTGAGCACGATGCTAGGCGTCTATTTTGTCCAAAACCCAGGTTTCCAAGTGTGCGTGGCCGCTAGAGCGTGATTTCGAGCGCCCCGCCTGTGTTTTTCTAAAACTCAGAAACCCGAGAGTGGCGAGTTCCGCAAGAATTTCACTGGCTCAAGCCTCAAGTGGACACCCAACCCTGCGCTCAAGCACGATTGGAAGCACCCATGAAAAACAACTTAGAATCGAGCACCCAACCCCGCGCTCAAGCGCGATGGCAGGCGCTGTGTACAGTTTGTCTAATTGTGGGGATTTTGAGGTGATTTCGACTATGAATTTATCTTTATTCAAATCCAACCTATGTACAAATAGGATTTATGTATTTAGGAAGTGTTTACACTGGAATTATTTCAAAATTTAAATTAACCAACAGCTTGGGTACATTCTACTAAACTAGGTTTTGTAGAGAGTTTTGGTTCCACATTACTATAGAAGAAATATATTTTGAATCCACCACTTGGAACACCTTCTAAATGATCCTTGGATGTGGAGAATCAAAGCCAAAGGAATTTAATGAATATTCCTAATGAATTGGGGTCTAGGTTGCCCAAATTAGTGTGTCAATAATGTATGACTTATTATCATGAGAATGAATTATTGCTATTGATTGCTTATATAACATGTGATATATTATGAAGGGCATTGGCCCAGTTAATTGATGTGACATGAAGGGCAATGGCCCAGTTAATTGATATATTGTGGAGGGCAGTGGCTCGGTTATATGAGATGATGAAAAAGGGCATTGGCCCAAGTGTATTTAGGTAAGGCTATGAAGCTACCCACTTTTATTTATACATGCGTGAGTGGCATGATATATTTTGGTTAAGTGTAACCAACGTAATGAATTAAAGGATATTGCATAATGAACAAACCTTAAGTTATGGATCCAAAAATCTTAAGTGGCTAAGTTTGTATATAGTGCCATGACCCTGTTACTGTTATTCTGTATCATCTTGTCTTATTCTAACACCAAGTAACGTTAGTGGTTGATGCCCACCGCCATGAGGAATCAGTGTGGATGCCCAACATCAAGGGGAATCGGCGTATGGATGCCTAACTTCAAGGGGAATCGGTGTTGGATGCCTAACCCACCACATGGAATTGGTGGAGTTAGATGTGGTCATGAGCGCTATATATTAAACTGCTAAATTGATTGAATGAGATTTGTTGAAATAGCGTTTATTGATTTATTGACTTGTTCCTTTGAGCATGGAATCATATCCTTTTGATTGATATAAAATTGCCGATGATTTAATTGTCATTCTAACTGTCCGCATGTCATGGTTTATTCTGAATGATATTAGCATGAATTGTGTTTTCACGAGCATGCATGTGTTGCTTACTGAGACCTTTGTCCCATAAGTTGTTTTATCGGTTTTGTTTTCAGAGCCGTCGACTTCCAGTGTGAACGACCAAAGTGGGGAGAAAGGAAAAGAGAAGGCACTTGGGTATAGAGAGGAGGACTATTATCGTCTCACCTAGGGTTTTCATTTATTATGTATGGTTTAGTTGTATTTTTGGATCTGTAAGCACTTTGGAACTAAGATGAGTGATTAGATTGCCCCATTTTGTATTAGTCATGTAGAACATGTATTTAAACTTGTTTTCCACCATAGGACTTTGTTTATCTTTATATACACCTTTGATATGCACATGTATAATTTGTTCCACGTCTGTTGCTTGCACAAAAAAATTTTAAATTACCCATGTTTTATTAGGTCCACAAGACCTACCTGTAAGGACCAGGGACAAGTTAGCGCCTTAAATGGGTAGACTTGGTTCCGGGTCATTACACACATAGTAAAACATGATAAAACCTATCTCGTTAAAACTTTGGAACCCTTAAAAGACCTACAAGGGTTAACCTAATGAGTAAAGACTTTGAGTTAATGTCATTCAATAAGTTAAATATTATTATATAAATTATATCTATAATATACTTAATATATAATATTATATATTTTGGTTTGGTTCGGTCTTAGGCTTAGGATATGTGGTTCGGTTCGGTTTAATCAAGCCTTCAACCCAAAACCGCACCAAATAAATTTGGTTTTACATTTTTTAAAACCAAAACCAAACCAAAGACTTAAGAACCCAACCCAAACCGACCCAATATTGGGTTGGATTGGTTCAATTTTGGTTTTAACTACCCAAGTTGCAACCCTAGCCACAACTATTGTTAGTGTAATGTTCTAGACTTCTAGTACATAAAAAAATAATCGGGTTATAATTTGGTCATTTCGGGTTGAGGGGTTCAACCAGAACCCAACCCAATTATTTTCAAGTTGAGAATTCCAAACCCAAACCCAACCCATGGGTTGAAACAGTCAACCCAAACCCGTGTTAGACCGGGCGGGTTCGGGTAGGTTGGCTGGTCATGGGTCACAATCGCCACCTCTACCTGAGGTTGAATCTGTTGGTCTAGGATAGAGCTATAAGTAGGGCGAGCTAGGTTGGGTTTATGATGAGTTCAGGCTTAATCCAATCTAAGATCTATTATCCCAAACTCGCCATTGGCCCGCCTAACCCAAACTCATTAAAACAAAATCCAACCTAAACATTATAATTTGAGTTCAAGTTGGATTCAAGTTGCTCCAAACAAAATTTAAAATTTTGAACTTTTTTTAATTTTTTTCTATGAATGGAAATATTAGAATATCATTAATTTAAACCCTCTATCAATGTATAATGGCCTCCTGATTGGTCTCTTGAATTTGAAAAAAAAACTTAATTAATTTATTTCTTAAATTTTTTTTTAAATATAATGAGCCAATTGCAAGCTTGTTGTATTTGTGTTTGCACAATCCTTGATATAGAGGATGTGTGCCTAAATATCACGATCAATGTAGCATATATATGTGTGTAAGTGTGTGTGTATAATATATATATAATTATTTATTTGAGAATAAATTTGTAAATCTGTTACCACATGTTAATAAATTTAGGTTTTATACTTAACTACATAGCTACAAAACAATGTAAGAGGAAAAAAACAATGGTGCGTTGCATGTTAAGATTGATTTACTTAGGTTTCTTTAAAGAAAGACTCTTATGAATGCAATGATTATGCAAAATTGAGGGGTATCAATTCAAGTACAAAAAACAAGAGGATGTAGATGCAAATTTATTATAATGCAGAGGTATGGGTGCAATAAGCCCCGCCCTTAAAACCTTTTATTCATTATTTTTATTTGAATTTAATTAATTATTATGTTTTTATTAGTAATTCCAAAAGATAAGTATTTGAGAAGGAGCTAACTTAGTGGGATTTTATTAGGCTCATGACAATAATTAAAAAATTGTAATTTTGAAATTAAATATTCTAGAACAATGAGTCAATGAGTAAACTAATTATTGAATAGTTAAAAAGTGCTACTTTAATATTATTTTAATTTAATGTAATCCTCGTACTTAAAGTTAATAATTAAGGTTTATATTATTGAATTAAATTCTTTTAGCTGAATTCGTTGAGTATTATGTAAAAGCCCGACCCTAATTATATCTTAATTATTTAAGTGAGATTATTAGACTAATTAAGCACTTGTGATATGAAGATAAGGTGGATGTGGATTATGCCTGAGAATTGGGGAAAACAAATTGAAGTATGTTGAAGGTTATATTAAATTAAGCTTAAATAAAGTTACGTTTAAATTTTAATTGGCTAAGGTATCCTCCAATTAGTTCTAGTGAGTTGGAAATCAAAATTTGAAAAATTGAAGTTACATGTGAAAATTAGCCTTGACGTGCAAACCTTAAATTGCGCGTTGAGTTAAATTCTGCGGAAACCATTTGATAAAGGTTCAACGCCCGAACGTCCAACTTTAATGTTCGCATGTCCAGTACAAAATTCCCAGATTCAAATTGCAACACTTCTAGACCTTTCTTAAATCTTTATTTACATCAATTTGGGCCAAGAATACCTAGGGCACATCCCCAAGTAAATCTAAGGTACAACCATGTATTACCTAAGGTACCCCCCAAGTATACTTAGGGTACACCTATTTATTACTTAAAGTACACCCATGTATTACCCAAGGTACCACTCAAGTATACCTAAGGAACACCCATATATTACCTAAAGTAACTCCCAATTATACCTAAAGTACCCCCATATATTACCTAGAGTATCCCCCAATTATATCTAAAGTACCCTAAGTATTACCTAAATTACCCCCCAATTATACCCAAAGTACCCCAAGTATTACCTAAAGTATCCTCCAATTATACCCAAAGTACCCCTATGTATTACCTAAAGTATCTCCCAATTATACCTAAAGTATCCCCAAGTATTACCTAAAGTATCCCCCAATTATACCTAAAGTACCCCAATGTATTATTTAAAGTATCCCCCAATTATACCTAAAGTACCCCCAAGTATTACCTAAAGTATTCCCCAATTATAACTAAAGTACCCCCATGTATTACCTAAAGTACCCCCAAGTGTTACCTAAAGTATCCCCCAATTATACCTAAGGTACCCTCCCAAATATACCTAAAGTACCCTCCTTGTATACCTAAGGTAAGCTCCCAAGTATAGCTAAAGTACCCCCTTGTATACCTAAGGTACCCTCCCAAATATACCTAAAATACCCCCTTATATACCTAAGGTAAGGTCCCAAGTACATCTAAAGTACCCCCTTGTATACCTAAGGTACCTTCTCAAGTATACCTAAAGTACCCCCTTATATAAGCAAGGTACACCCCAATTATGCCTAAGGTACCCCTCTAATATAACTAAGGTACACCCCCAATTATACTTAAGGTACCCCCTAATATACCTAAGGTATACCCCCAATATAACTAAGGTACACCCCCAATTATGCTTAAGGTACCCCTCTAATATAACTAAGGTACACCCCTTATATTACCTAAGGTACACCTCTTGTATTACCTAAAGGTACCCCCCTCCCCCCACATATAACTAAGGTACATCCTTTCTATAACTAATGTACTCCCTTTTCATATAACTAAGGTACACCCTTTCTATAACTAATGTACCCCCTTCATATAACTAAGGTACACCCCCTCTCCCAAACATACTTAAAGTATACCCCTTAGAATAACTAAGGTAAACCCCTTGAAACACCAAGGTACCCTCTCAAATAACACTAAGGTACCCCTCCTCATAATACTAAGGTACCCCCTTGATAACCCTTAGGTACCCCTAAGGGTTTAGTGGAATAAAAGACTTGTTGAGAGGCAACTCTGATAAACAAAAGAAAGGCATATAAAAGGATGTCCTAGCTTAATGTTTTGAGTGTTTTGAACACCCCTTCTTGTGTTCTACGTATAGAACAAGGGAGAGAGAGAGAGTGTGTGTAAAGGGCTTGGAAGCTTAGTGAAGAAGAAGAAGAAGGAGGAGGAGGAGGAAGATTGAAAAGAAGTTGTGCTTCTCCATTAAACAAGTAGCAAACCCTTCCAACTAAAATGAATTTACTAGATTTTCGTATTTCTCTCTGCTAGGGTTTGGTTAAACTGGAAATTCACTTGCATGTTGGGTTTTTGCTTCTAAAATTTGTAGGGTTTTGGTTGTATAACTATCTTGTTTAATTTTCTATTGATTTGCCATGGATATCCAACCTATATTGATCACATTTCAATTTTGGGTCTGAGTTTGGTGGGTTGATTGAGGTTTCATGTGGTTGGACTTGTGTTTATATGTATTTTGGATGGATTCCTATTTTGGAAGGTGTTTTTGAGCATGTTGGGATGTTTTATGATCATCCCATTTGGTGTTGGAAAGGTTAGAAATGTTTTGTATGGATTTGGTGTTGGAAAATAGCCAAGAAAATTCTAGAACCCAAGTTGGCGATTAATCCTGGAATTCGGCGATTAATCCTAAGCCAGAACACCAAAAAATAGTCACTGTGAAGGCTAATTGCAAGACATGATTAGTCTTGCCGACTAATCGTGGAGCTAATCGTGAGCCCTATTTTTGACAGTTTTTCACCCTTTTCTTCCCGAACGGCTTCCCAAACAACGTAAACCTTTTATACAACATCCTTATTACATGAAAAACATTTAAGTAAATGTCATGTGTATTTTATGTTTTCATTTACTTAAGTCTTTGTCTTTATATGTAAATAAGGTTTTACCCCCCATTTGGAACCACTAAAATACTTCTAGGACCTAATTCCTTACCAATAAAATGTCAACTTTCCAGTTCATGCCTAAAATTCCAGTTTTGCCCGATTTTCATCAAAAGCCACTTTTTGAGTTTGATACCCAAATGAAGGATTTAGAAGCCTATAAAATTACAGAAAATTTGTCAACCCTTCACTAGCCTACAATAATATACATCAGAAACCACTTTTCGGGCTCAAAATTTGAGCCCGAAACTGTAAAATCCCAGATTTTAGTAATAAATAAATCAATAAACTAATTGGTTAATAAATATTTAGGAGATGAAATTTTGGTTCAACCCGGAGTAGTTCAAGATGAATCGGAGGAGAACATGGGAAGATAATATAAGGTGAGAATTTTTGGTTTAATCTAGGGAGAAGTTTAATTACAATTATGTAAATTATTATAGTGAAGAGTTAATTAAAGTATACGAATATATAAAAAGAGTTGGTCGAACCCAATGAGAGTGGGTTGACCTAAGGGTTTAGTTGGGTTGAGGTTATATGGTTTGTTTGTAAATTAGTTTAATGAAGAGAGGGCAATTTAGTAAAAGACTTTAAATAATAAACAAAACCTAAGTACATGCAAATATAGGCAAGTCACGTTGAGAGCTAAACAAAAGAAAGAAACAGCCGCACGTCCTTGTATTGTTTCTCTATTCTTCTCCTAGCTTCTTGTGATCAAACCTAACCTTAAAACCACCTGTTGGAGCCGTCTTAGAGAAGAAGAAGGAGTATTTTTGTGCATAGAAAACTCAGGTAATAGCCAAATAGATATAAGTTTCTATTTTGGAGATTTGAGTATGTTTAAGAGTCTTAAAAGTGTGATTTTTGAATCCAGACGTGATCGAGGTTTGTTGGGATCATTTGGCAAACTTAGGAGTGATATTTCGTTGCTCTTAGAGAAGGTTTAAGTTCCTAGAAGAAAGTAAGTAGTCCCTTGACGCTTGCATAAAATCCAAATTCGTGTTTAGACGATATACATGGTTATTTGGTGTTTTGATGCGTTGTTTTTGTTATTTATGATGTTTTAATTGTTGGGAATTGTTCTAGCATGTTTATAAAGTATTTTAGAATGATTTAGAATTGTTTTGATGCATTGAATATTGAGTTGTGGAATTTTTATGGAATTTCGCAAAGTTACGGATTTTTCACGTATCGGGCCGCCTGAGCAGTCGCTCGAGCACCCTATTTAATTATTCCAAAACCCGAGAGCAATTTTACCCAGATTGAATTGTCGCTAGAACAGTCACTCGAGTGACCAATCGAGCGACCTACCTTGAATTAACCTATTCTGTAAGGCCGATCGAGCGCCCTTGGCTGCTCCAACGACCAGTCTGTCAGATTTTGGAAAACTTGTCTTTTCAACCTAGTTTTTACTATGGAAGTGTTTTTATCCAATTTTAACCTATGTACCATCAAGATTGGGGTATTTGGGAAGCGTTTGCACTGGTGAATGTTTAAAATTCAAATTTATAAAGATTTTGGGTAGATGTTTCTAAAGAGGCACTTTTACTTGATTCCATTGTTCCAAAAGATTTTACTTTTAACCAAGGTTGGTTTGTGAGTTCATACACCTGTATTTGGGTGATATGAAGGTATTTTGTGCATCGATGGAGTCGATACACATTCAGGACATATTAGCCCGTTGAAACCTGGAGTTTTGGACATATGACTTGGTGCATTCTGTTTTGGTTTTGGGTCACTAGTGTGACAAGGCTGGTTCCTGATTTATTGTTTCCTGCATGGGCGGATTTGGTTACAGATATGGTTTTGTATTTTGGTGGGTGTTATTGAGAAGTATGTCCATTACCCTGGTCGGTTTTCTCATTGTTGAGTGGGCTTAGCAGTTATATGGATCCATAGAATAGCTAGTAAGTGAAATGTGTATTAGAGGGGTTTGAATTCTGTGTCTAAGGCATTCCATCATCTAGAGGATGGTACCGCTCCTAAATTGGTCGGTCGCTACGTTACCCACTCCTGGATTGGTTGGGCCGTACATGCTAACTCATGGTTGGGTTCTTCCGTTGGTGTTGAATAGCCAGACTGCAGGGCGACTGGTCCATCGTAATTTGGTTAGGTAGCATACTGGCACATGTCTACTCTATTTTTCTGGTATACTATTTCATGAGTCCCATGAGGTGGACAAATTGTATTTCATTATTGTCTTGTATCTTATTGTGATTATTCGGATTAAGCGTTGCATATTTTATTGTGGTCAATTATTTGCATGACTGCTTACTGAGATGCTGTTTCTCACATTATTGTTTTATTGGTTTTGTTTTTAGATATTCCTAGAGAGGACGTTGCTGGGGTAAAGACTCCGGGGGATTACTGTGATTACCAGGAAGAAGACTATTTCATTCCTGTGTAGGTCCAGAGGGACATGGAAAGACATTTAGATTTATTTTCTTAGGGATTATTTTAGTATTTTGATTGAGGAGTTTGATATTATTTGAAGGATGATTGGTATCTTTATTCCACACCCTTGGTGGATATTATTTATGTTATTTAGTTGAACCTTTTCTAGACTTTTTAGATGAAATATAAAAGGATTATTTTGGTAGTTTATTTCCGCACTTGAGGACTACTACCGCCCATAGTAGGGTTCTCTGTGTTGCTGGTATTTTTTTTTTTTTAGTTTATTTTTTGGGAATTGTAAATGGGAATGTAATAACTCTCTTTTGGATTATGACTTTAGTATGAGGTTGTACATATTTGAGAGATATTGTGAGCATTTAGTTACCCTTTTGTTATACTCTGGTATCAAATCCCTGAAGATTATTATATAGGTGACTTTTGTTAGATGGAAATTGTTATTCCATGCTTCTTATGCTTATTTGCACTCTGATGATTACCTGGTAATTGCCTTTGATTGTATCAATTAGGTTCTTTTGGGCCCATAAGTAGGACTTGGGGACGGGTTAGTGCCCCATATGGACAGAACCGGTTCCAGGGCGCTGCATATTGTCATATGACAAGGAGATTGTAATCTTTTTCTATTTGAATTTAGTAGGGTTTTATTGATAATTTCAAAATTTTTAGTTAGATAAGTATTGTAGAAAAAGTTTACATGTCAAAGGATTATGATTACTAATTAAAGTACTCGTGGCAATAATAAAATTAGTTTTTATTTTTTTTTGTTTAACTATAATAGGATTTATCAATAAAAAGAGGTATTTTATTATCAAGGATTTGCACAACAAAAATTAATACTATAAAAAATATTTTGTAAATTAATTTAGAATTATTTTGCTATTGCATATTTAGAAAATGGGTACATTAATTTAGTAGGATTTTGTTTTAAGAACTATTTACATTAGGAGGGTACAAAATATTTCTTTCAAAAAAAATTTACTAAAACTTATATTAAAACTAATATTTTATTTTAATATTATAATTCTTAGGTATCAAATATTTTATTTATTTATTTGAGCAATAATATTTTTATCAACTTTTTATTCAATTTCTTCAATTTTATTATGAATAAAATAAATTCTCTTATCAAAATATATAATTTTATTTATTCTTTTATTATTGTTTTTTAAGGAATGATGAAGATGGATAAGGTCGGATAATGGTGGTTATATTGTTGATTATGTTTACATTGGGTGAAGAAATGCTCACTTCTTCATTTTGCATCAACGAACTTGTGGAATACCCTGAGTTCCAAAAAAAAAAAAAACTTGCGGAATATTTCGTTGTGGTAATTGTGAATAGAAGATATGTATTTCGTCTTTAGAACTAATGAAAATGATTGTTAATTATGTGATCATTATCTATTTTTGTTTGATTTTGGAAGGATAATTGTAAACTTTTTTTTTTAGTTTGATATGTACAAGTATCCGAGAAGTAGTTTAATTTTGTAGGACAAATTGCTATAGTTAAAAATGTAATTTTGATTATAGAAAAGGACATTTTAGGTATGTGATAGTAAAAGACACTTTAAGTAGTTTGTGCTTTTAATAGTAGTATATAGTATAGATATAGATATATTATTTATAAATAGTTTACAAATACTAAATATTATAAATAGTTTACAAATATTAATTCCAAATATTTGAAAATTATTTACGAATATAAATATTAGATATTGAATCCACATTTTGTAAATATTTGAAAACTATTTATAAATATTAAATATTGAAGCCACATTTTGTGGATTCGTGTTTAAGAATAATGAATCTATGTTTTGTTAATTGTTGGAGAAGAGTTGTAATGTAGTAGGATTTTATTGGAGAAAGACTACATGACAATAATGATGAAGTTTAGATGTCTAATTAAGTTTAATTGATTTTAATGTGGTAGGATTTTAATTATCCCTAAATTGAGTTTAAAAAATTATCTTATCAGAAAGAAAATAAGATGATAAACTTAATTTTTGGATTTTATTGGAGAAATAAAATAAAATTGAATTATTCTCCACATTTTGCTTATTGAATTATCCCTAAATTGGATTTAAAAATTATCTTATCAAAAAGAAATAAGATGATAAACTTAATTGTTGGGTTTTATTAGAGAAATAAAATAAAATTAAATTCTTCTCCATGTTTTGCTAATTGTTAGGTCCATGTCTAATTGTTGGAGAAGAGTTGTAATGTGGTAAGATTTTAATTATCCCTAAATTGAATTTAAAAATTATCTTATCAAAAAGAAAATAAGATGATAAACATAATTTTTGGATTTATTGGAGAAATAAAATAAAATTGAATTCTTCTCCATGTTTCACTAATTGTTGGATTCGTGTCTAATTGTTGGAGAAGAGTTGTAATGTGGTAGGATTTTATTGGAGAAAGACTCTACAATATGTGGAATTAGAGATTATAGGGAAGGAAATTTTAGGTATGTCAAAATGAAAACACTTAAGGTAGTTCGTGTTTTTAATAGTAGTATAGATATTTGAGAGTCTGTACATAAACTCAACTCCAACTTTGGGCTTTTCGGGTTAGATAGCATGAGTCCAAACCAAACCCAAACTCAACTTTAGGCTACATATAAAGCCTAGCTCAAACCCAAACGCGAACTCAATGCTCAGTTTGAGCTCTTATTCGGGTTGGGTTTTGTGACGCCCCGGACCCGGACATGTTCATTAAAGGTATATGCCGGTTCCTTGACATCAGGTGAGGTCCCAGAAACGCATTCCTACGTTTTAAAAACTAACCAAAGCACTTATCTTCTAATCCTAAAATTTTCGAAAAATCGGCTATATAACGCCTGTATTTACAAGAATGGGCTAAGCCCTCAAACCAATACCTGATAAACACAAACCATATATACAATATACATCATTTAACAAAACTAAACCATTCCACATTTACAAGTTTGCAGTAAAGATCACTAAGGTTTTCACTTTCTTTCTTTCTTTCTCATTTACAATTTATACAAGGTCAAAAAAATAGACGACTACAAAATACTGCCCAACCCTATCCAGGATAATAATAATCCTCGGGGTTGTAGTCGTCATCCGGTTCGTTAGTTCGGCCTACCCCAGTTTGAGCTCGCTCTGCAGATTTATCTGAAAACAAAACCGGTAAAAACAAAACACGCTTGAGACTAATGTCTCAGTAAGCAACATAATGCATGAGAAGAACATTTTATGCAGTTTTAACATTTAAGTAGCATGACAATGTAATATACAATCAAACTCTGGCAATTCATGCTAAACCCATATCAATATCATGTAATGACAATACCTTGAATTTTGTGGACTCATAAAACCGATAAAATCATATTAATCCAAACCACAATCTCAGCAAAATCTCAAGTAACAACAATGTTTTAATTCTCTTGTCCAATTCGCCCCCTCACGACTTATAGGGAAGGATCTAGCTAGGATCGCTCTTCCCAAGCAGATCACTCAAGCATGAGACATGCATGAGCTGGCAAGTACAACCCAGTCCAACCATAGCAAGTTAGTGATCCTCTTTCAGACCATCGAGTTAGTGATCTCTATTAGACCATCGAGTTAGTGATCTCACTGAGACCATCTAGTTGACTTTATGGGTTGCTGTGGCACATTCCGAGGAGGATGCAAGTTCACAACCCCTGGCCCCTCATGAGCTAGGGTGAACTGCCGTCCTCAACCCCCCAGTTACAAGAATCCAAGCTCCCAATGAAAACTAATAACAATAAATCATAGCACTGAAAAAGGAAAAAGTGAAAGGTGGTGGATGGCTATTCATTGCTCTTCTACCGAATAAAAGGAAGGAAAAGATGCCAAGTTGGCTTTAATGACCAGTATTCCCAAAACATTCATGCCGATTATTTTACAATTAGATATATATATATCTTATTCTATGGTATAACAGTTTAGGAACTAGGATTTTACTTGGTTAGCATGTGCTGGTGTGAAGCATTTTTCCTTAAATCAAGGCCTTAGCTCACTTGACTGCAAAATCTAAATATTAGGTTCAAGATTAAAAGGCTCACTTTTCTGGTTGTAAGGACTTGTTTCTGCATACATGCCAATTGCTGCAGTTCTGATAAGCCTTGAAATTTCAGATGTGATATTCTCCTATGCTGCTAAACTTGGTATGTTTAAAGTACTTCCCCATTAACTCAAGATCCTTACACATTATTTGTTTCTTTACTTAAAAATTTTTGTTTTTGAGTATTTCTACTAATCTTGTATTATCGGTGTGTTTTCCTAATCTGGTATTATCAAGTGTGTTTTCCCATGGGTTTACCCTTTTCTGCTCATCCGGTAGCTTGTGCAGTTGCACTAGAAGCAGTGAAGATTTACAAGTATTCTACTAAGCTGTTTTTCTCTTAAACATGAAATGAGTGGTCAAAAATTGCTATTGAGGAATTAAACTATACTTCTTGGCTCTTTAGCTCATAAATATGCTCATGAATCATGAGACAAACCCAATATCTTACCTTTCTGATTTTGTGCTTTTTAAAATTTGAATAACCGAAAAACCTCAGGCTGCCAAGTATGGAAGCAAGGGTTCCAGTCTAACAACCATTTTAATCTAATACATGCTTGGATCAAAACAGAATTTCAGCGAAACAGAAACACTACAAAAGTCGACAGAAACATAATCCCAACAGACATCGACAGAAACAGCACCCAACAGACATTGACAGAAACAGAAATCCAACAGACATTGACAGAAACATAATCCCAACAGACATCGACAGAAACAGCACCCAACAGACATTGACAGAAACATAATCCCAACAGACATCGACAGAAACAGCACCCAACAGACATTGACAGAAACATAATCCCAACAGACATCGACAGAAACAGCACCCAACAGACATTGACAGAAACAGAAATCCAACAGACATCAACAGAAACAAAAATAACCAGAACCAAACATAATCAAATGGAAATTTATCAAAACAGAATTCCATCGCAAACTCAACGGTAGTCAAATGAGCAAACAGAAATCAGAAAAACCCAACGAAAATTGATGAAATCGAATAAACGATGCTACTTACTGATTTTCGCTCAATTCACGCACACTCTCTCTATTTTCCTCTTCCTCTTCTCTTTTCCTTCTCCTTCTCGTTTTTTTCTCCTTCTCTCCACGATTTTTTTTCCTCTCTTCTCTTCCTCCACTCGTTTTCTTCCTCTCTTCCAACGAACGACCAAGAGAACGATGGCTTCCTCTCTTTTCTTCCTCTCCTCCACTCGTCTCCTTCCTTTCCTTGGCTCGATTTCTCCTTCTCCCCACGATTTTGTCTCTCTCGTTTTTCTTCTCCTAACCCTAACGAACCAAGCAACAAAAACCCCCAAATCCCAATTCGTCAATTGCCCTTTTTTTTGTTTTTTTTGTTTTTCAACCCATGGAACCCATGAGCCGGTTCATTAATTTGAACCAACCCCCCCCTCGAACCACTAAACTAAACAACCCTTTTATCCCACTAAACTAAAAGAACCATTCAACCAAATGATTTTTTTCCCTCTATTTGTTTTTATTTAATAATTTTAAATCTCAATTCCAATTTCTAAAAATTTCTGGGGTTTTACATCCTACCCTCCTACAAAAGAATTTCGTCCTCGAAATTCACATCACACTTATCAAGAAAATCTGCAAAAGTAACTTACAGAAAATATTATAACTTTACTGTTCTCCTTCCCTACACATAGACGCGTTTGCCCAGGTGAAGGTTAAGAGAAAAATCAAGAAATTCCATTGTTTTCTAACTTATACAATACTTACACAACAATTACTTATTTTGGTATTATGATATCAAGATTAATATCCCATTTGTATAAAGTTAAATATTTAGGTATTTGTCCAGCATTGGCCGATGCTCTACAATACCCAAATAAAACTAAACACAATTGGCTCATCATCCAATGATAAGTAATAAGGTACAATAAACATGCGGGGTAATTAAACAAGAAAAGTTTTCTTCATTATGCATATCAATAGTACTTATTAAGCACTTCTAGGAATTTATTATATAAATTCCATCATCATAATTTAAATTGAAGTAACTAATGTTTATGTTACCTCAAGACTATCTAAAGAGTTCGGGGTATTTGCTCATCGTCTCACTTTCCCTTTCCCAAGTGACCTCTCCAGTTGACCATATTACTTTCACTAGACGAATCGTTCTATTGCGCAAGACTTGATCTCTCTGGTCTGCAATTTGGATAGGTCTTGGGTTATCTGGTTGGTTTTCTAGCATCCCAATAGGCATGCTAAAAGGATCTAAACACACGAAACTCTGAGAGGCTAATCCCGGAATATTGAACGTGACAATCCTTCGATGACAATCCAGAACAACGTGATACCTGACCAACCAATCCATTCCTAGGATCACGTTGAACTCATTAAGCGCCTGGATTTCCATTAAATCTACTGTCATCTGCAAATTTCCCATTTGAATAGGGCAATCATGGAATATTCTTCGATTTTCCTCAGATCCTCCCATAGCAGTGCGCACACATCCCATATCCACAGTAACTCTTGAATATGAATGTAGGGTGTTCAAGAATACAGGATCGGCTACAGATACTTGGGCTCTTGTATCAAAGAGGCAAGTTGCTGCGCTACCTCCAATTTGTAAGGTACACCCTATAACTCCCTCAATTATTACTTCTGCTTCCGATGATTCCTCCTGAGTTGGGTTGGAACCTTCCTCGCTAGGTTCCTCTTCCGTTGAGGTGATCTCAATGAGTTCTATCTCTTTTGGTTCTTCATCACTTAAAGCTTGAGATTCTCTGAAATCGTTTTCCTCACTCAAGTGCTCATTGGGATCATTTTCACTCATAGGTTCACTGGGATCCTCTTCACTCAAGTATGGTTCTTTAGAGGAATCTCCCTTTTTATCAACCATGCTGGTCTTTAACTGCATAATAACATAGTTAAATGCATTGCTATAATATGACATAGCAACCAACATAGTTATTCTCAAAGTGGTCTACTATAATCCTAGAGGATCTGGTTTCACTCACTCAGGTCTCAACAAGTCACTTTGGGAAAGATTTAAACAATACCATAATTCAAGAATATAATTAAAATAGTGCACACACGCAATATCACAATTAGAATAAAGAGAACGCAGGTATATGAATTAAACAACAATTAAAGGATATAATAAAAATGATACCCTCAGTTATGCTCGGATTCTCAGACTCTGGTTTTTCCTCAGTGTATATGGTAAACATCCTGGCTCGCGGATTTTGGGGCACAGACACTGCGGCTTGCTTCTTGGTTTCAGTTCTTTGTTGTCCCGCTCTCCCTGAAGAACTTCCTAGGTTTTGATTTTGCCTTTGGGGCCCAGCAAACGAAACTCCAGTAGGTAATGTCCTTGTTTGTGGTACAGGCTGTTTCTGAAGCATCCGATAGACTGAAGATTTAGGACATTGGGCTATATGGTGACCGTATTGCCCACAGCGATAACAGGCCCCTGGTGGTGCATAGCATGTGCCAGGAAAATGAGGTTGCCTGCATCAAGGACAATTATTTGGAACTGTTCTGTAATTCTGCTCCCCTCGGTAATTTCCTACTCCAGTCGGTCCCTCTTGATCGCCTATACCAATCCTTTGCCGTTTCTCCCCAAAATTTCCCTGAATTGGGCCTGGTCGAGATTGCATCCTCAGTTTATTTATATTTTCCATCCTGCTGTTCATGGATTCCTCAATAACTATTGCCCTATGCACCGACTTATGAAAATTGTCACCTAAGAAAGCAACCACCTTCTCCCGTATATTTGGTCGAAGACCTCTCTCAAATCTCTTCGTTCTTTTCTTATCAGTATCGACCATGTGTGGAGCAAAGCGGGACAACTCCATAAATTTCGTCTCATATTGCGGCACCGTCATACTCCCTTGGGTTAATGTCATGAATTCTTCTTCTTTCTTAGCCTTAACTTCCTCATTGAAAAATCATAAATCAAACCGAGTCTTAAACTCATTCCAGGTCACTTCAATTCCTTCTTCTTCAAGTTCACGTTTTACAGATCTCCTTCTCTCCACGATTTTTTTTCCTCTCTTCTCTTCCTCCACTCGTTTTCTTCCTCTCTTCCAACGAACGACCAAGAGAACGATGGCTTCCTCTCCTCCACTCGTCTCCTTCCTTTCCTTGGCTCGATTTCTCCTTCTCCCCACTATTTTGTCTCTCTCGTTTTTCTTCTCCTAACCCTAACGAACCAAGCAACAAAAACCCCCAAATCCCAATTCGTCAATTGCCCTTTTTTTTTGTTTTGTTTTTTTCAACCCATGGAACCCATGAGCCGGTTCATTAATTTGAACCAACCCCACCCCCCCCCCCCCCCCTTGAACCACTAAACTAAACAACCCTTTTAACCCACTAAACTAAAAGAACCATTCAACCAAATGATTTTTTTCCCTCTATTTGTTTTTATTTAATAATTTTAAATCTCAATTCCAATTTCTAAAAATTTCTGGGGTTTTACAGGTTTGGTGGGCTTTGGGCAGTCCAGTTAGATTTACAACTCTATCTATGACATATGGGCTTGAATAGATCAAAATATGTCCCAATATAACATAAGATGGCAATGGTTTGATTTAAACTGATAAATCTAACCTAGTTTTGGGTTGTTTTTAATCAATTTCGATTTTATACCATAATAATCAACACCAATTTTGATTTAAGGTCAAACCGAAATGACTATATATACACACACATGTTCAAGTTAGACCACTAGTTATGGATGGTGTAGTTTCTTGGTTAAAACCGATAAACCGAACCAAATCTAGTAGGGTTAATTTTGTGTCTTTAGTAATTAGTTTCTACTTTTATGCTAAAATACCAATTTAGTTTTGATTCGGATTCAATTCGTATTATAAACATGTCAATTTAGTTTTGATTTTCATTAAAACCGAACCGAAACTAAACTGTTGCCATCTTTAAGCTTAACATGCATTATAATTAAATATAGATTCTTTTATATAAACCATATATATTTTATACATACATACATATATATAATTTCATTGCAATGGCTATAATACATTTATAAAATCCTCATTCTCTCTTAAAAAATAAAAGAGAGAATTTCATCCGAACCAAACTTTTCTTGATGATATTAGAGCCACAATGTAGCACCCTGAATCCGGATATATGTCTCATGAATAATCCAAACCTGAAGTGCTAGCTCTATGCGCTCAAAGTAACTAATATCCAGACAAATAATTAATATTCAATTTAATTAAGACATCGGAGTACACTATCAAAATTCAATTTCCATTAATATTCTTCAAATAATTGTAGAAACATGATCAACTAAATTAATCATAATCAAATAATAATAAGTCTGGATAAGAAAATGTCAACTAACTCTCATCAACTCACTAGACAAAATAATTATCCTCAAATCAAAATAATATCCTGCTGATAACAACTGAAATAAAAATCCTACTACAACCATCTACTCAAATAAAATCCCTACGTAAGACAAAAGTAATCGTCTTCCTGATCCCCTGGTTGTTCTACCCTATCACTTACATCCTCTCCAACAGGATCTGAAAACAAAACATTAAAATCATGGGGTGAGATATAAAATCCCAGTAAGTAGCAACATGCATGAATAAAACAATCCATGTTGGTATCATAAAATACAGTTCCTGAGGTATAACAAATTCAACAATAATCCAGCTAATTACAATCCAAAGCAACAATCATTTAACATGTATTTTCAAAATAACAAGTAATCTCCTCATGAGAATCAAAACAAACACAAGTGTATGTGATTTCATAGGACTCGTGAAATATGACCACTTTGAAAGGTCAAGACCTAGTCCAACAAATCAAGTTTAAGAAATAAAATGCAACATATCATGTACTAATATTATCACCCTCATGGTGGAATATAAGAGACCTCACCATCATGGTGGAAGTAGAATTGCCGTAGCTCATCCCTCATGGAAGGTCTCTCCATCATGGAGGAAATGCACAAAGGAGCTAGACTTAATCCAAACAAAGATAGACAAACTTCACTACTAGCTAAACTATGGATCAATAACAAAGCTAAGCCCGCTAGATACAAATAAAACCAAAACATGTAGTCCTCATGACCAAAACATAAGTGTAGTGCCTTCATGACTAAAATTCAGTAAACATGGCCCTTATGGCAAGTTCAATGGAAATAGCGCCCTCTTGGCAAAACCACACCCTCATGGAGGTAAATCAATAACACTGCCCTCATGGCAACATATCTTCATCATGGAGAATAAAACATAAATGAAATCCACTCCTTCGTGGAGGAAAACTAAGATTTCTCAAAACTGTCAAAATCCAAGAAATAGGCTCAATCTACCCAAAACTGTAAGGAAACATTTTCTCATTATTCCATAACTTAAAACATGTTCAAAATCAACTATTACAAGTGTGGAAACAAATAATTTTCAAAACAAGTCAATACACATCATTTTCCTTCTTGGAACCAAAACATGAGCTATTTCAGCAGAACGTACTCAAAATCTTGTCTAATTTTTATAAAATTATTTGGCCACTGAAAACCTCATAAATACCCAAATCTTATTTGTTATGTGTTGGATTTACTAAAAAATCATTTTATATTAGCAAAATAGGTCAATTTCTCGAAATCAGAAAATTTGGCTTGGGCGCTCAATGTAGCGCTCGAGCTTTGACTTAGGCATTCAATTAGAACACAATTTACAAATATCACTCAATTGAGCACTCAACCTGATGCTCAAGCTTTGAAATTATGGGTTAAAACACATGGACGCTCGAATGGGCACTCAATCCATGCTTCTAGCACTCAAACAAGTCAGTTCCGGGTTTTAAAATTTCAAAAATACACACAGGCGAGGCGCTTGATTGGGGGCTTAGGCCTAGTCACGTGGCCTTGCTAAAATAACCAGTGCTTGCTTGGGCACTTGAGTTGCAACTTAGGCACTCGTGCAAATTCACGAAATCTGGAATTTTTCGACAGATTTTTTAAATTCATAATTATTTTTCTAAACTTATTTCCATCATTTAAGATCACTTCAAACACATCTAAAATCATTCTTTAAACATAATAAATCGTCCCAAAACAATTACTAACAAATCTTCTCATTAAAATCATACTTTTCATTCAAAAATCACGGTAAACAAAAATCCAAACAAGAAGAACAATAGTTATTTTTCAATGCTTTAAACCTCAACCAAACTCATCAAGAACATCTCAAACATGATTCTAAATCTCTGGAAATCCAAGGAACATTATGTCTCTCATCTAAACATTAAACCATGCAAGTTTTTGCTAATAAAAAGGTTTCTACTTACCTCTTTTGAAAACCAAACCAAGTAAAGCCGTTAAGCTTCTAATCTCTTCTTCCGCACAACAAAAACCATAAAATCACCTCCTTAGCAGTGCTTTAATCTTCACGAAAACACCAAGGAAAACACTCATCAATTCTCTCCTCTTCCCAGTTGTCCAAAGCACAAGGGAGGTTTTTAGAAACTTTCTAATCCAATAACAATCACACACCCAATCCTAAAGAAGTTTTCAATAAGAAAGAAACTCCCAAGGAAACCTATCTCATGCATAATACGCATGCCCATTCATTCTAAAAAATAATAATATTTTCTTATTTAAATAAATTTTAATCCTATACATGCCACACTATTGTGCCTCATGCACTCTACCAATAAGATTTAAGATAAATACCAATAACTTGGCTTACCTCATAAATCAAGATCTAATCGTTGGATCAACTCCAAATTCTGGATTTAGCTCCTCCACATGACTACTTATTTAAATCAAATCTCTGATTAACAAGCTAATCTCAATAAATCACATATTTAAATTAATTAATAAATCTAGAAAAATTTAGGGTATTACACACAATCAAGGAAGTCTTCTCACGAGTGAAATTAGTGTTCAGTTTCCTATATCATGTGTGCATATTCTTCCTCAATGTCCAATCCATACCCATCTAATCTCAATGTTGCAAGCTTTGTGTTGATAAAGTTGACACAAACAAATTATTTACTCTGGGAATATAATTTTTTTAGACAAATCTACAAGGAGTTTTGGGCTTAAATTTGGATCGTAGCCTAATGAAGGGTAGACAAATTTTTTGTAATTTTATGGGCTTCTGAATCACTCATTTGGGTATCAAACTCAAAAAGTGGGTTTTAATGAAAATGGGGCAAAACTGGAATTTTAGGCATGAAGTGTAAAGTTGACTTTTTATTGGTAAGGAATTAGGTCTCGGGAATATTTTTAGTTGTTTCAAATGGAGGGGGGGGGGGGGGGGGGTAAAACCTTATTTACATGTAAAGACTTAAGTAAATAGAAACTTAAAATACACATGACAGGAAAGCATTTGTGTAAGAGGTTTAGGTTGTTTGGGAAGCTGTTGGGGGTTCCCGATTAGCTTCATGATTAATCGTCCTTGGGCGATTAGTTCCACGGTTAGGTCCGCGATTAGTCACCGATTTAATCCTGATTCACGATTAGTTTCGTGATTAGTCACGAGATTAATCATGTTCCTAATAGAGATTGTTTTTAGGGGTTCTGGATCAAGATTAATTGCCAATTTTCAAGATTAATCGCTAGCTCAGACTCTGAAATTTTTTTGGCTATTTTTCAACACCAAACTCATACAAACCATTTCTAACATTCTCAACACGAAGTGGAATGATCATAAAACATCCTAAACATACTCAAAAACACCTTCCAAAAAAGAAATCCAAAATACATATAAACACAAATCCAACACATGAAACCTCTCTCAACATACCAAACTCAAATCCAAATCTGAAATATAATCAATGTAGGTTGGAAATCCATAACAAATCAATAGAAAACCAAACAGAAATGTTATACAACCAAAACCCTACAAATTTTAGAAGTAAAAACCTACATGCAAGACCATTCCTTAAATCAGTCAAACCCTAGAGAGAGAATGTAACGCCCCGAACCCGGGTCAGTGCAAATCGGCACCTGACTCGAACCCGGTTCGCTACTGTAACAACCCGAATTTAGTTCAACAACCAAATCCGAGGTTTTACTGGCTCATATCAAATACATCATCAATAATATACCAGACCAAAGAATTAAAATCCATTCAACTTATTATACTATCAGAGTTGCGGAAACAAGTATGTGCGGAAGTGTAGTTTAAAATCCTCAAATAACATATAGTTTGATCATCAATCATTAATATCAAAGTCTGGTAAAATAAACTGATTACTATCTCTCTCTCATCTCTCTAATACGTCAAATCCAAATGAATAATAATAATCTAATCAAAAGGGCTAAGTCTATGTCATTCATGCACCTCAAACAAGATCCGGATAATAGTAATCCTCTGGTGTATACTCAGCTATCTCTCCCTGGAAATCACTAAGATCCTCCTCTCGCGTATCAGATGAAAAATGAAATAAAATTAGGGTAAGATACGAATATCCCAGTAGGTAACACATGCATGGTTAAACAATTCATATAAGTAAAGTAACAGTTCATGCACGATTAAGCAATATCGACTAATCAGGCTCGTATAATCATTCATATCATT
This sequence comes from Buxus sempervirens, assembly GCA_947561395.2. Lineage (NCBI taxonomy): Eukaryota > Viridiplantae > Streptophyta > Magnoliopsida > Buxales > Buxaceae > Buxus > Buxus sempervirens. The sequence continues at coordinate 38,123,244 of OX387183.1, read as the reverse complement.
CATGAATACAAAACAGTTTGATAAACAGTTCTTAGAAATGAATTTAAGCAAGTTTTAATATAAGAATCCAATGTCAAGATCAATAACACGATTCACACTTCACTAGGATGCACTAAGCAGTAACATCCGATCAATATCCCAATCACATGCCTCCAGCATGTATTCAATTATAATATCAAGTGTTGTGATTTCAGTGTCAATGTAGGACTCACAAAGATAGATAAACCTTTTGAGATGATTCTCAACCAATTGCTATACCACCGTGCGACTTAGGAGCAATGCTACTAATGATACTCAAGTCCCATGCAGCGTAGCTTAGACAAGAGCCGTAGTCACTGACTTATTGCACACGTACCCATCAGAGTTGGCATGTACCACCAGCATGCAGCACCAGAATCAATACATGGAGATGGTCGCTTATCCACATATACAGGGAATCACCAGCGGCTCATCGGGGTGTCCCTCCAGACATAGGACCTTCCCAGACAAACTAACTTGCAAAGGAAGCGCGTCACATATAGGAGTAACTCAACCCAAATGACATATCCCTCAGCTATCTAGCTACAACTATGGATCCATAACTAACTATGCCCACTAGACTCCAAAATTCCCTAAAATATAATATTTCAATAAGGGTTGGTGCCTAGCGGCATATAAAGTTTAAATCTGTCAATTTACTTCAATATTCAGTCATCTGAATTCTGAATTCTCTTTATAAAGTTTTCTAACTTATAGTGTCATTTAGAAGATGTTCTAGTAATTAAATACAAGTTAGGTTTTCCAAAAACTAGGTTTCTCCATTTCTTTCAAAGTTTGGCAACTAATGTCCTAAATACCTTCCTAATTTATTTTTCTGTAAAACAGGGAATTAGATAGTTTATTTTGGTCTTAAAACATCTTATTTAATCATTAAAATTGTCTAAAAATAGTTTGGAATTGAATCAGGGTGTAAAATTATGAAAATCTGCAAAATCTGAACAGAGCGCCTAGTATCGCTCAGGATCGCCCCGGCGGTCTGTGGTCGGCGGTAGTTCAAAATCGAACGCCGACGATACGTCTTCAAGTGGTCTACGGCGGTTTGAAATTTAATACGAGCACCTAAGATCGCCGAGCACAGTCGAGGTCGGCGGTCGTTCAAAAACGATCAGAATCAGTTCCAAAACATGATTTTTCTCGTCTAAACTCATTCTAACATATATATAACATGATTATCAATATATATACATCATTATATATCATAAAAACATACTTTTGTCGATTAATCACATGTAAAGCCAAAAACGAAGGAAAACGGTGTCACCTACCTCTTGAACGAATGTCCCTCTTCCTCTCTTCTTTCAACAACGATTCTCTATCACCCAGCAACACTCTGGACGACGAAGAACTCAAAAACCCAAGCTTTTCTTCTCCCTCTTCTTCTTCTTCTCCTTCGGTTGCTCGTTCGCTCAAGGCTGTCGCTTGCGGCTATTCAATACGAGCGAGAATACGAAGTATAAATTTAGGTTATTAAACTAATACTTATACTCACTTATCCCATGTATTTCACATACACCAAACTCCATACACACGCCCAATCAGAATACATACCTCGATATCTCATGATCGGACGGTCAGATCTGCGTCTAATTCTGGATCTCCACTAATTAGATCATCCACTACAATAATAAATTATTTCTATCAATTATAACTCTCACTAATATTATTTATTAATTTAATTTATTATTTAAGGAAAATTCGGGGTTTTACATCCTCCCCTCCTAAAAGAAAAATTTCGTCCTCGAAATTTACCTTGTGGTTCAGGAAATAGGTTGGGATACTCTCTCTGCATTTCCGATTCCAATTCCTAAGTAGCTTCCTCAGTTGTGTGATTCTGCCAAAGTACTTTCACGAGTGGAATCACCTTAGTACGAAGAACCTGCTCCTTCCTGTCCAAAATCTCAACTGGATGCTCCTCATAAGTCAAGTCCCCTCTCACTACTATCGGCTCATGCTGAATGATATTAGTAGGGTCATGCACGTACTTCCTCAACATAGAAACATGGAACACGTCATGAACTCCTTCCAGCTGTGGGTAGGCAAAGCCAATCTGTATGCTACTGGTCCCACTGTACCCTTAATCTCAAACGGACCTATATATCTTGGAGCCAACTTGCCTTTCTTTCCAAATCTCTTAATCCCACGAGATGGTGATATCTTCAGAATTACCAAATCACCAACCTCAAAATGCAAGTCTCTTCTTCTGGTATCTGCATAGCTCTTCTGACGACTCTGGGCTGTAAGCATATTCCGCCTAATCTGATTCACCTTCTCAATGCTATCCTGTACAATCTGCGGCCCAATAAGTTGTCTTTCTCCAACTTCCACCCAGCACACTCGGGATCTACACGGTCTGCCATAAAGTGCCTCAAATGGTGCCATCTGAATACTCGCCTGATAGCTGTTATTATAGGCGAACTCCACCAATGGTAGGTGCTGATTCCAACTGCCTCCCCAATCCATAACACAACACCTCAACATGTCTTCCAACGTCTAAATGGTACGCTCAGACAGTCCAACTGTCTGAGGATGATAGCTAGTGCTGAAATTTAGCTTAGTTCCTAAAGCTGCCTGAAATGCAAGCCAAAAGCGTGCCGTGAATCGTGCATCTCTGTCAGACACTATAGAAACTGGTACTCCATGGAGTCTCACTATCTCCTTGACGTATAACTCAGCTAAAGACTTCAACTGCTGCGTAGTGCTCATAGGCAAGAAATGTGCTGACTTAGTCAGTCTATCCACGACAACCCAAATAGCATCTTCTTTCTTTGCTGTCAATGGTAACCCAGATACAAAATCTATTGTCACATGCTCCCACTTCCATTCTGGAATAGGAAGTGACTGAAGTAAACCAGGTGGTTTTCGATGTTCAGCCTTCACTTGCTGGCATATCAAACACTTTGCCACATACTCTGCAATCTCTCTCTTCATTCCTGACCACCAATAGATTTCTTTTAAGTTCTTGTACATTTTCTTACTTCTTGGGTGAACTGCATACCTCGATCTATGACCCTCTGTCAATATTTTCTCCTTAATCTCCTCATCAGCTGGAACACAAATACGGCCTCTTTATCTCAATAGCCCATCTCTATCTGCAAAATCTACAGCTGCCTCAGATCCTCTACTCATCATCTCCCTAGTCTGAATCAACTGTGGATCAATCAATTGTTTTTCCCGAATCAACTGAACCAAATTTGGCTCAATCTGAACACGAGCAACTCGGATCACTCCATCCTATGGCATGCTAAACTCTCCCTGCCAATCTCTGACTGAATCAACCAATCTACACTGGCTCATCATGAAAGCTGCTAAAGTAGCTACCTGATCATCAACTGCACTTTTTCTACTCAAAGCATCCGCCACTACGTTTGCTTTACCAGGGTGGTATTGTAAAGTGAATTTGAAATTCTTTAGTAGATCCATCCACCTTCGCTGCCTCATATTCAAGTCTCTCTGTGAAAACAGATATCTCAAGCTCTTATGATCAGAAAAGATCTCAAACTCTACCCCATAAAGGTAATGCCTCCATAGCTTCAGTGCAAAGACTATGGCTGCTAGCTCTAGATCGTGGGTAGGGTAGTTCTTCTCATGCGGCCTCAAAAATCTCGAAGCATACGCTATAACTCTGCCCTGCTGCATCAATACACATCCCAAACCTATCCTAGAAGCATCACAATATACTGCAAATGCCTCATCCATGGATGGCACAATCAAAACTGGTGCAGTAGTCAATCTCTGCTTCAATTCCTGGAAACTCTGCTCACATTTCTCATCCCATTGGAATTTCACTGCCTTCTTGGTTAGATTAGACAAAGGTGCGGCTATACGTGAAAATCCTGCGATGAATCTCCTATAATAACCTGCCATACCAAGGAAACTCCTGACCTCTGTCACTGTCGTAAGTCTAGGCCATTCTGCCACTGCCTTAACCTTCTCAGGGTCCACAGATATACTCTCTCCTGAGATAACATGACCTAAGAAAGAAATCTGCCTTAGCCAAAACTGACACTTGCTGAATTTCCCATACAATCCGTGGTCTCTCAAAGTATGCAACACTGCCTTCAAATGTCCTATATGTGCTTCTCGGGTCTTAGAGTATATTAGGATGTCATCAATGAACACCACTACAAAGCTATCCAAGTACGAGTGAAAAATCCTGTTCATGAGGTCCATGAAAACAGCTGGGGCATTGGTCAACCCAAAAGGCATAACCAATAACTCATAATGCCCATAGCGTGTACGAAAAGCTGTCTTCTCTATGTCCTCCTCTGTCACTCTCAACTGATGATATCCAGACCTCAAGTCTATCTTGGAGAACCAAGATGTAAAACCCCAGAATTTTTAGAAATTAGAATTAAGATTTAAAATTATTAAATAAGAACAAATAGAGAAAAAAAAATTAATTTGGTTGAATTGGTTTATTTAGTTTAGTGGTTTAAAGGGTTTGATTAGTTTAGTGGTTCAATGAGGTTTGGTTTAGTTTAATTCAATTGGTTCAAATGGGTCAAGGGTTAAATGGTAAGAAAAAAAAAAAACAAACAGAAGCTCAAGCAATTTGACGATTTGGGCATTGGGGTTTTTGGTTCCTTTGTTCGTTAGGTCAGAAGGAGAAAACGAGAGAAGAGGAAGAAAAAAAAAGGGGAGATCGCAGGAGGAAGAAGACGGAGGAGGAAAAGAGGAAAGAAGGAAGAGAAAGAGAAGAAGAAGAAGAAGAGTGATTCCATTTTGGGTCGTTCGTGGCAAGAGAGGAAGAAATTGTGGAGAGAAGGAGAGAAACCGAGAAGGAGAAGAAGGAAAAGAGAAGAGGAAGAGGAAGAAGAGAGATTGGGCGTGGATTATGAGAAAATTAGTAAGCAGCTCTTTTGTTTTCGTTTTCTGCTCTTATTTTTCGCTCTTTCTACGGCTGTTTTTGACAAATTGGATTTTGTTGTGAAACTCTAAAATGATGATTCTAAAATGATTAAATTTGTTAGGTTTGATTTAGGTTAGTATGCTTAGACTATAATAAGTAATTTTAAGTCTTTTCGTAAGCTATATGGAGCAAGAAAATTGTTCAAAGAAACGAAATTACGCACTGGTTCGTGTTCGTGCGGAAGAAGATGAGTTTTGAAAAATAATTAAACTCTGGTGCAAAAGATCATAAAGAAATTGAAATTGATGTATTATTTTAGGAAGTAATTAAGTTTTAGTGTAAACTTATACTGTATTGATAAATCCGCATACAGAGCTTAAAGAGTTAAGTTTTAGTTTACATTTTAGTTAAATTCAACAAATTAGTTTGAATCCCAAATAAGTAATTACATTTTAGTCACATTTTGAAAGAAAAATCAATAATTAGGGAAAACCCTAAATTATACCATGAATTATACATTTTGTATATAAAAGAGATCTTTAATGAATAATTAGATAGAATAACACTTACATTAAGATGTTTGGAAGTGGTTTCTCATGTGTTTGGATAAATCAAAGTTTGTTCATTGTTAAATTGTGTAACATACAGCACTTAAGTAAATTGGTATATAAAAGGCAATTGGCCTATGGTATTTAAATAATAATGGTATTATTATATCTGTGGGTGGTGGATGGCCGTTCACCTTAGCTATTGAGAGCCGGGGGTAGTGAACCTGTAACGCCCCGGATCCGTGTTGTTCATTAAAGATATAACACGTCTCACGGAGGTTAGGCAAGGATCGTTAATCAATTTATGATCGCTGGATAATCATACATCTATAACATGACAGAGTGCACATTTCCATTTATGCAAAATTGTAACATTTAAACTGAACTGAAATCATATGGTTCATCCCCAATTTACTTTAATACATCTCAATTAATTCAAAGTTCTCAAATTCGGAACAGATAACCTACAAGTCTAAGGAAGGTAATAGTAGTCTTCCTCCCTATATGCCTCAGCAGGATCTACCCCAGTAATCGCCTCACCACGAGTATCTGAAAAACAGAACAACAACAGAGTGAGATACGAATATCTCAGCGAGTAGCACATGCATGCAGAAATAGTTGATCACATTTTAAAACTATGCATCGACAACACTACAATACGTTTAAACAACCAACATCGATTTCCCAAGTTCAAATCAAACAAATCACATCTCAGTTAAGTACAATAACACATCGATTGGTCAATGTCATGACTATCGTTTAGTTGATAAATTAAACATGCCAAGTAGACACTCCACACCTCCATGTACACAGTTCCGGCCTACTCAGGGTTTCGGATACTCTGAAATGACGGCCTACTCAGGGTTTCGTCATCCAATGCAGGCCTACTCCCCGGGTTTCTGCATTGACAACCAGGCCTACTCAGGGTTTCTGGCTGCTCTACACCGGTCGTGGCAACACACAAGGCCATGCAATTCCAACAACCAACAATAACATCACATTACTAAGCTTAAACATCTGGATCCAGGACAAGCTAGACCAAAACAGTAAACATCGTATAATCTCAATTTCAATATCAAAACAAAACCATTCATTCCACATCATGTAAAAACTCATCACAATTCATCACCTGTCCCTCTGGACCAAGCAGTACCTCAAGTACATTCAGTAATTTCTCATTTCCGTAACACAATTCATATGGAAGTAAAACTCAATGCATTCATACCAAGGAAATCCTTTCAATACATTTAAAGTTTCCAACAAGGGAAACCAGAAATACAATAACTTCTCAATCAAAACAGTGTATAGAACAAGGAAAAGCAACTGGTAACTCTTACTAGTTTGGTGTCCAGCACAGTACTCATAAGTAACCTAAACTCAACTTAAAAACTCTTAAGAGGTTCACTAATTTTTCCCTAATAATTTCATAGGCAAAATGGTTTCCCAGGTTCCTAACCAAGCGAATAGTGAAGTGGTTTAACCCCTAAGTAATGCAAATACTCTTGGTCAAATCAGAAATTCCATTTCGGTAAGAAAGATAGGTCTGCCGCTCACTTACTGAGGTGGACGCGAGGTGAGCGCCGGTCGGCGGTGAAGAAAAAGGATAAAATCGACCTGCCGCTCACCCGACGCTAGGTGACGTGAGATGAGCGCGAGATGGGCGTGAGGTGGGCGCGAGATTCGCGCGAGATGGGCTCATCGTTTTCCGCTGAGCGCGAGCTGAGCGGCAGCCGGGCGCGAGCTGAGCGGTGGGTCGTTTTTAACGGGGCGCCTACCTCTGAGGTGAGCGCCGGTGAGCGCGAGGTGAGCGGATACCCCCTGTGATTTTCATTTCTCTGTTATTTTGTGATCTACATGACTGGCCAGTTTGTGAACGTCTGTAATTACTCCAATACACTCCTAATACTCCCAGAAGACTTCCCAACCATATTTGGAATTAATCTAAACACTTTCATTTTCAAATATAAAATTAAATCCGGAGACTCTGTTCATGTAATTTCCCGAAAACCAGAAAACCAGAAAAACTCATACTATCAGTTGATATATAAACCATGCATCAGAATAATCTCGAGAGAAACATAAAACACAAAACCCCAGTTGTAAAACCGTGCTACTCACCTGAGTGCGCTTATTCCCGAATGGTAAAACCTCGGCCGATCACTTCTCCGGCCACACACGCGAATGAAAAATTTACCGAAACAATCTTCTCGAGCAGAGAGAAATAACCCACTGAACTTCAGCTCCAAAACCCTTCTTTTAGCCCTTGCGATTCTTGTTCTTCACGAACAGAAACCCTAGTCGCCACTCCAGCCGAAATCGCTATCTCTCCTGATGTCCAGACTTAACGAAAATGTTTCCCAAATTATGATAAGCGTATTCTCATAAACCCAACCCTACTTTCCATTTTAGTATACTTACTTGATTCATACGCGCTCGAATACTCTCCCATTTCCTTGATCCTATGCATGCTCGCCCACCGGAAATACTACATGTTCCGCATCCATTCGCATTAATAATCACATAACTATACTTTAATAATACCAATGATAATACTACGATTTTTCGGAAAAATGGCTATATAACGCCTGTACATACGAGTATGGGCTAAGCCCTCAAACCACAAAATAACCTGATAAACACAGTTTATACATCAGAATAAATAACTAAATAAATAAATAAATAACTCACAAAATTCAGGGTCTTACAGAACCTGCATCCACCACAGACATGGATTCTTGGGAATGAGGTAACATAGGCCAATGTGGCTCCCTCATCAGGTATTGCGTGTGTAATTTATAATCTTGTCCGGCATGTGATACACGGTTCTGGGGGTTAAGGACGGCCGTTCACCCTAGCTCATGAGAAGCCGGGGGTTGTGAACTTGCATCCTCCTCATAATGTGCCACAGCAACCCATAAAGTCAACTAGATGGTCTCAGTGAGATCACTAACTCGATGGTCTAATAGAGATCACTAACTCGATGGTCTGAAAGAGGATCACTAACTTGCTATGGTTGGACTGGGTTGTACTTGCCAGCTCATGCATGTCTCATGCTTGAGTGATCCGCTTGGGAAGAGCGATCCTAGCTAGATCTTTCCCTATAAGTCGTGAGGGGGCGAATTGGACAAGAGAATCAAAACATTGTTGTTACTTGAGATTTTGCTGAGATTGTGGTTTGGATTAATATGATTTTATCTATTTTATGAGTCCACAGAATTGAAGGTATTGTCATTACATGATATTGATATGGGTTTAGCATGAATTGCCAGAGTTTTATTGTATATTACATTGTCATGCTACTTTAATGTTAAAACTGCATAAAATGTTCTTCTCATGCATTATGCTACTTACTGAGACGTTAGTCTCAAGCCTGTTTTGTTTTTACCGGTTTTGTTTTCAGATAAATCTGCAGAGCGAGCTCAAACTGGGGTAGGCCGAACTAACGAACCGGATGACGACTACAACCCTGAGGATTATTATTATCCTGGATAAGGTTGGGCAGTATTTTGTAGTCGTCTATTTTTTTGACCTTGTATAAATTGTAAATGAGAAAGAAAGAAAGAAAGTGAAAACTTAGTGCTCTTTACTGCAAATTTGTACATGTGGAATGGTTTAGTTTTGTTAAATGATGTATATTGTATATATGGTTTGTGTTTATCAGGTATTGGTTTGAGGGCTTAGCCCATTCTTGTAAATACAGGCGTTATATAGCCAATTTTCCGAAAATTTTAGGATTAGAATATAAGTGCTTTGGTTAGTTTTTAAAATGTAGGAATGCGTTTCTGGGACCTCACCTGATGTCAAGGAACCGGCATATACCTTTAATGAACATGTCCGGGTCCGGGGTGTCACACAAGATGCTCCTCCTAACTGGTCAAACAGGTTATCAATCCTAGGCAACGGATACTTGTTCTTTACTGTCACTTGATTCAGTTGCCTATAATCAATGCACATCCTCATACTACCATCCTTCTTTTGCACAAATAGAACTAGCGCGCCCCATGGCGACATACTTGGTCTGATGAAACCTTTTTCCTGAAACTCATCTAACTGCTTCTTAAGTTCCTCCTGTTCTGGTTTCGCAAGCCTATAGGGTGGCTTTGAAACTAGAGTCGTACCAGGCATCAACTGAATCCTGAACTCTACTCCTCTAGCAGGTGGTAATCCAGGTAAATCCTTTGGAAACACATCCGCAAACTCCTGTACTACAGGTACATCGGAGATGACAAGGGTGTCACTCCTAAGCTCCCCTGCTATTACAGATGCTACCAGACCAATCCGTGACTTCAACCCCTCACATTTGAAACAATGAGTGGTTTGATCCGGTCCTCTAACTATCACTGTCCCCGCATAGCAATCCAATGTCACATGGTGTCTACATAGCCAGTCCATCCCCAATATCACATCAAAACCTCCAATGTCTAAAGCAATCAAATCGCCAGACAACTCCAATCTACCCAATATAACATTTAGAAATTCCCAAGGCTCAAAGCTATTAAGTCCCTAAACAACTCAAGATGATTAGATTGGGTTTTCATCCTTTAATTTCCAAAATCACTACGTTTTCATTACTTTTCCCACTTTAGATATAGGCATCCAAACCATTAATATTCTATTACCAACCTCAAACATTCATTTTACTGTTTATCTCAGAATCAACTACTTTTCAAGATCTTCAATTTTCTTCTGAATTGCACTTAATAACTTTACTATAATAATGCAATGCAAATAAGATAATTCTACATCATAAATAACAAACTATATCATAGTAGCTAATTATATAATAGAAGAATAAGTAACATACCTTCAGCAGTACCGATTGCAGGAAAATCCTTAGAACGAACACTTAACTTAGATTTCCTATTTAAGGGTAATATCTAGCGAACTCACAATCCCATTCCTATAAAGCTGGCTAATCTAAGGTTAGGACCATTGCTCTGATACCATCTCTGTAACGCCCCGAACCCAGGTCAGTGCAAACCGGCACCCGACCCGAACCCGGTTCGCTACTGTAACAACCCGAATTTAGTTCAACAACCAAATCCGAGGTGTTACTGGCCCATATCAAATACATCATCAATAATATACCAGACCAAAGAATTAAAATCCATTCAACTTATTATACTATCAGAGTTGCGGAAAAAAGTATGTGCGGAAGTGTAGTTTAAAATCCTCAAATAAAGTATAGTTTGATCATCAATCATTAATATCATAGTCTAGTAAAATAAACTGGTTACTATCTCTCTCTCATCTCTCTAATACATCAAATCCAAATGAATAATAATAATCTAATCAAAAGGGCTAAGTCTATGTCATTCATCCACCTCAAACAAGATCCGAATAATAGTAATCCTTCGGTGTATACTCAGCTATCTCTCCCTGGAAATCACTAAGATCCCCCTCTCGCGTATCAGCTGAAAAATGAAATAAAAGTAGTGTGAGATATGAATATCCCAGTAGGTAATACATGCATGGTTAAACAGTTCATATAAGTAAAGTAACAGTTCATGCACGATTAAGCAATATCGACTAATCAGGCTCGTATAATCATTCATATCATTCAGCAAGTTTTAATATAAGAATCCAATATCAAGATCAATAACATGATTCACACTTCGCTAAGCAGTAACATCCGATTAATATCCCAATCACATGCCTCCAGAATGTATTCAATTATAATATCAAGTGTTGTGATTTCAGTGTTAATGTAGGACTCAAAAAGATAGATAAACCTTTTGAGATGATTCTCAACCAATTGCTATACCACCGTGCGACTTAGGAGTAATGCTACTAATGATACTCAAGTCCCATGCAGCGCAGCTTAGACAAGAGCCGTAGTCACTGACTTATTGTACACGTACCCATCAGAGTTGGCATGTACCACCAACATGCAGCACCATAATCAATACATGGAGATGGTCGCTTATCCACATATACAGGGAATCACCAGCGGCTCACCGGGGTGTCCCTCCAGACATAGGATCTTCCCAGACAAACTAACTTGCAAAGGAAGCGCGTCGCATATAGGAGTAACTCAACCCAAATGACATATCCCTCAGCTATCTAGCTACAACTATGGATCCATAACCAGCTATGCCCACTAGACTCCAAAATTCCCTAAAATATAATATTTCTATAAGGGTTGATGCCTAGCGGCATATAAAGGTTAAATCTGTCAATTTACTTCAATATTCGGTCATCTGAATTCTGAATTCTCTTTATAAAGTTTTCTAACTTATAGTGTCATTTAGAAGATGTTCTAGTAATTAAATACAAGTTAGGTTTTCCAAAAACTAGGTTTCTCCATTTCTTTCAAAGTTTGGCAACTAATGTCCTAAATACCTTCCTAATTTATTTTTCTGTAAAACAGGGAATTAGATAGTTTATTTTGGTCTTAAAACATCTTATTTAATCATTAAAATTGTTTAAAAATAGTTTGGAATTGAATCAGGGTGTAAAATTATGAAAATCTGCAAAATCTGAACAGAGAGCCTAGTATTGCTCAGGATCGCCCCGGCGGTCTGTGGTCGGCGGTAGTTCAAAATCAAACGCCGACGATACGTCTTCAAGCAGTCTACGGCGGTCTGAAATTTAATACGAGCGCCTAAGATCGCCGACGATCGCCAAGCACAGTCAAGGTCGGCGGTCGTTCGAAAACGATCAGAATCAATTCCAAAACATGATTTTTCTCGTCTAAACTCATTCTAACATATATATAACATGATTATCAATATATATACATCATTATATATCATAAAAACATACTTTTGTCGATTAATCACATGTAAAGCCAAAAACGAAGGAAAACGGTGTCACCTACCTCTTGAACGAATGTTCCTCTTCCTCTCTTCTTTCAACAACGATTCTCTATCACTCAGCAACACTCTGGGTGACGAAGAACTCAAAAACCCAAGCTTTTCTTCTCCCTCTTCTTCTTCTTCTCCTTCGGTTGCTCGTTCGCTCAAGGCTGTCGCTTGCGGCTATTCAATACGAGCGAGAATACGAAGTATAAATTTAGGTTATTAAACTAATACTTGTACTCATTTATCCCATGTATCTCACATACACCAAACTCCATGCATACACCTAATCAGAATACATACCTCGATATTTCATGATCGGACGGTCAGATCTGTGTCCAATTCTGGATCTCCACTAATTAGATCATCCCCTACAATAATAAATTATTTCTATCAATTATAACTCTCACTAATATTATTTATTAATTTAATTTATTATTTAAGGAAAATTTGGGGTTTTACAGAGAATACGAATTTTGGTAATATATTTTGATTTAAAGGGTTTGATACTTACTTGTTTAATGGAGTAGCTCACTTCTCTTTAATCTCTCTTCTTCTTCAAGCTTTCAATCAAGCTCACACACTTCTTCTTTTGTTCTATAAGTCCAACACAAGGAAAGGGGTTCCCAAAACACTTAGAATATTTGTTAGGGTATCATTTTATATGCCCTACCTTTGATCTTTCAAATTTGCCCCTTAACAAAGCCTTTATTCTACTAAATCCTTAGGGTGTACCTAAGGCATACTAGGGGGTACCTTAATATTATGTGGGGGGTACTTTAGTGTTATTTGAGGAGTACCTTGGTGTTTTATGGGGTTTACCTTAGCTATTTAAGGGGGTATACTTTAGGTATGCTTGGGGGTGTACCTTAGTTATACAAGCGGTGTGCCTTGGTTATATAAAGGGTGTACCTTGGTTATATGAAGAGGGTACTTTTAGGTAATGCAATGAGTGTACCTTAGGTAATACGAGGGGTATACTTTAGGTATACAAGGGGTATACCTTAGTTATATAAGGGGGTACTTTAGTTATAAAAAGAGTATACCTTAGTCATACAAGAGGGTACCTTAGTAATATAAGGGGGTGTACCTTACGTATACAATGGGGGTACCTTAAGTAATACAAGGGGTGTCCCTTAGGTATAGAAAGGGAGTACCTTAGGTAGTACAATGGGTATACCTTAGGCAATATGTAAGACTCCGAAAATTTCCTAATTATAAAATTAAATAATAACTAATATTTATTGAGGATTTGATTGATGAAATTAATTTATAATCATAGGTGATTGCGTGGATAGCGGAGATCATGAGTTTGACGCAAATCAAATCGTTGGATTATGAGATATCGAGGTAAGAATTAAATAATTAAGATGCTGTGTTCGGATTGGTTGGGTGTGTGATGCATGATGTGACTGTGTTGTTTAGGATCATAAGTGAGGGTAGTAGGGTTTTATACCCTAGTAGAATACGGTATGTATTCTATTCTTTTGTTTTCTTTTGTTTGTATTTGGCGGCTGGAGAAACGAACGAACTCGAGCGAAACTGAGGAAGAAGAAGAGAGGAAAAAGAGAAGGAGGAAGATAGCATTGATCCTTGTTTTCCCATCGTCCTTAGAGCGCTATTCTGTGTTTGTGAAGATGGTGGACGTTGCTGTTCAGAGGAAGAAGAAGAAGTCGCACGAATAGGTAGGTAGCACACCAATTTATCGTCAATTTGTTGTTTTCCATGTTGTTTGATCGTAATTCATGATTTGTTGATGTATATATGTATGTTTAGTTTGATTTTAGATGTATATGTATGTAAGAATTTCACAGAACAGAGAAAATACAGTTTTTCGAACTCGGTTTGCCATAGATGTTAAGGCGCCTAGTACGATCGCCTAGGTGATTGTAGGTGCCAGTTTAATAAGATTTAAAGAATGTAAAGCCACTCACCCATCACCTAGGCGATGGGTAGGCGATTAAAATTTTCACGGGCGCCTATTGAGACTGCCTAGGCGATCCCTGAGTGCCGTTAATTAGAAAATTGAGTAGAAATTCAATTGCCGCTTAGACAAGTCGCCTAGGCAACAGGTGCTGGGTGATCTCAACAGAAAAATGTGAATTTTTACAATTTTATTTTTAATTCAAAATAAAATGATTTTAAATGGATTTTATCAATTAAGTTAGATGATTTGAGACAGAATTAATTACCCAAATAACCTGTTTTCTACAAAAATATTTGAGAATTTATTTTAGGTTTATAGTTGCCTAAATTGAAAAGTAACTTGGAAATTAGGAGAGTTTAAACTTTAAAACTTTTTAACTCAGATATTTAATTAGGAAAATGTATTTCACAAGTCATGGATAAGATTTCTAGAGATAGGAACTTAATATCAGAGATTCAACCCAGATAATCAAATTTGGATAAAATTTACAGATTGGACTATTATATGCCACTAGGCACTATTAATTATAAATACAGATGAGTTCTAGGGAATGTTGGTGTTTAGTGGGCATAGCTGAATATGGATCCATAGAATAAGCTAGATAGCTAAGGGGTATTTCTTTTGGGTTGATTTACTTCCATTTGCGAGCGCGTTTCCTTTGCAAGTTAATTTGCTCTGGAAGATCTCGTGTCTGTAGGATCATTTTGAGCCTCGCTGGTGATTCCTGTACATGTGGATCAGCGACCATCTCCATGTATTGATTCAGGTGCTGCATGCTGGTGGTTCATGCCAACTCTATGAGTATGTGTGCAATAAGTCGATGACTACGACTCTTAGTGTTAGAATAGTATTCGGGTTTGAGTGTCATAGTAGCTTTGCCCTTAAGACGCATGGTGGCATAGCATTTGATGAGTGTCTTCTCAAAAATTTATTTTTTCTTTGTGAGTCCTACAATTCACACTAGTATAGTATTGTGATACACCTGTTATTGATACATTGGCACATGTGAGTTCATACATGCTCTATTTTATTTGGATGTGGTTACGTTGTTCATCACAGTTATAAAAGGAAATTGATTTGACTTTTTCTGATTTGAATTTATGTTGGATTATTCCGTTTCTTCTCATTACATCTGATACATGACCCTTAGAAATGATTTAATATTGATTTATGATTCTTGACTGATATGATTAATTATTCGAAACCTGCTTATCTGTGTTAGTTTTATCGAGCATGAAATGATTAACTTTATTAAATATAAACTGTTTAGCATGCATCGTGTTACCTACTGAGATATTCGTATCTCACTCTTTTTGTTTTGTTTTGGTTTTCAGCTGATACGAGTGAGGGGGATCTTAGTGGTGATATTCAGAGAGATTTTGCTGA
This sequence comes from Buxus sempervirens, assembly GCA_947561395.2. Classification (NCBI taxonomy): domain Eukaryota; kingdom Viridiplantae; phylum Streptophyta; class Magnoliopsida; order Buxales; family Buxaceae; genus Buxus; species Buxus sempervirens. Next base: position 38,107,695 of record OX387183.1, on the reverse strand, counting down.
TTTCTTGCTGGAGGATTATTATTACCCCGATTGAGTCGAGGTTGTTATTGGGGAATGGAACTTTGATATTGATGGATTATTTTATTTATTTATGGTTTTAGATGTATTGAGAGAGAGAGAGAGAGAGTGAGAGCCAGACATGACTAGTTGTTTTGATGGTCATTGATTCTTTATTCTATTTACGGTGAATTGTAGTTTCATACACTTCCGCACTATCTAATTTCCGCACTCTGATAATAAATTTGAGTTACTCGAATTTGTCTGGTATTATTGTTGATGTTATATGTATGGGCCCAGTAGCACTTGGATTTGGGTTTGAATGCCGGTTTTACATTGACCCAAGTTCGGGGCGCTACACAATACAAGGGGGTACCTTAGGTAATACAAGGGGTATACCTTGGGTATTACAAGCGGTGTACCTTAGGTATACTTGGATGGTACCCTGGGAAATACATGATTGTACTTTAGGTAATACATGAGTGTACCCTAGGTATACTTAGGTGGTATCTTAAGAATAGAAGGGGTACTTTAGGTATAGAAGGAGGGTACCTTGGGTATACTTGGGAAGTTCTTTAGGTATACTTGAGAGGTACTTTATGTGACATCCTGGCTGTTTGAGTGGGTGGGTGAATAGGTAATCTCACTGGGCGAGCTACCAAGCGATGATGTGCATATGGTTGGGATCCTACAACGCTCGGGGATGCTATAAGTAGTCTTGAGACCCCCTACTAAGCAAGAGGCCTTTTAAGGAACAACATGGGACTAAATCCCCTTGGAACCTTGAAGTTAAGCGTGCTCGGGTGAGAGCACTGCTAGGATGGATGACCACTGGGAAGTTTTCTCGTGTTATCTCTTGAGAACAAATCCGTAAGGGCCCATTGGGCCCAGAGCGGACAATATCTTGCTGGGTATGGGTCTGGGACGTTACAAATGGTATTAGAGCTTGCCCCGACCGGAAAGTGTGGGGGTTCGGCCCAATGCGAGGACGCGTTGTCCCATGGAGGGGAGTATGTGACATCCTAGCTGTCTGAGTGGGCGGGTGAATAGGTAATCTCACTGGGCGAGCTACCAGGCGAGGATGTGCATATGGTTGGGATCCCACAACGCTCGGGGATGCTATAAGTAGTCTTGAGACCCCCTACTAAGCAAGAGGCCTTTTAAGGAACAACACGAGACTAAATCCCCTTGGAACCCTGAAGTTAAGCGTGCTCGGGTGAGAGCACTGCTAGGATGGGTGACCACTGGGAAGTTTTCTCGTGTTCTCCCTTGAGAACAAATCCGTGAGGGCCCATTGGACCCAGAGCGAACAATATCTTGCTGGGTATGGGTTTGGGATGTTACACTTTAGGTACTCTTAGGAGGTACTTTACGTACACTTGAATGGTATATTGGCTATACTTGGGTGGTACTTTGGGTATACTTGGAAGGTACTTTAGGTATACTTAGGAGGGTGTACGTTAGGTTTACTTAAGGGTGTGCTTTAGGTGTACTTGGCCTAAATTGTTGTTAATGAGAGTTTAAGGAAGATCTAGAAGTGTTAAAATTTGAATCTAGGCACAAAACAAGCAATATAGAAATTTTGTATTGGAGGCGCGAACGTTAAAGTTGGACGTTTGGGTGTTAAACCCTTATCAAATGGTTTCTACAGAATTTAGCTCAACGCGTGATTCAAGGTCCGCACGTCAAGGCTAATTTTCACATTAACTTTAATATTTCAGAATTTTGTTTCTAATTCACTAGAACTAATTGGAGGATATCTTAGCCAATTGAAATTTAAACATAATCTTAATTAAGCTTACCTTAATAACCTTCAATATACTTCAATTTGTTTCCCCAAATTCTTGGGTATGATCCACATCCACCTCACCTTCATAACACAAGTACTTAATTAGTTTAATAATCCCACGTTAAATTATTAAACTTAATAATTAAGATATAATCAGGGTTAGGGTTTTACAATAATACCCAAACATTTTTGGGAAGAGAAATTTTCAATGACGGTTTTTCTTATTAATTGCTTACCATAATCTATACTAAAAATGGAGTGTCCATACAATCTTTTATTTAGAATGAAACCAGACTATTATATGGTGATATTTTTTGGTTCAAGGTGTTTCCCTTAAATCATGCAACTAATAAATTTGGGCCTTGATCAATGCCATGAATATTTTTGGGTTGTAGTGAGAAGCATAAGAGAAATAGATGTCTTCATCATTCAATTGGACGGATTTATATCTCTTGTCATGTGGTGTTTAATGAATTTTTTTTTCTTATGCCTTGTCCACTAACTCTTTTAATGAGAAACAGGTTGAAGGAGAACTATCTATTTATAGAGATTGGGTATTTCCTCATGATGATAACTAACCTTCAAAGTCTAATCAGATGGCTCATGATTGGGCACAACAATGGGCTTCCTATGATCCTCATCCTCATGGTCAAGATGATGTACAACAACCATCCACATTCATGAATCACTTAAATACCATCTTTACACAAGTGGAACACATAGATCAAAATCCTCATTTTACTAAACCAGATTGTGCACAACATGAGTTATGAGAATCAGCACCTGTACAAGATGCTCCTAGTTTGGTTGAGTCCACGACTCACGAAAATCCAATCAGAACCACACCATCAAGCACCATGTCTCCTACTTTGGTTGAAACCTCATCATATGAAAGTCCACCTTTGGTTTCATCACCAACCACCATTTCTTATCCCATGGTTACATGTAGTAAACATGGTATTTTAAAACCCAATCCCAAATATGCTCTCAAGATATCCACTATACCCACTGAACCCAAGACAGTAAAATCTGTACTTCAACATAAGGGGTGGAAGGATGCTATGATTGAAGAAATGGATGCTCTTGCAGTTAATAATACATGGGAACCTGTGCCACCCAATCATCGCATGAACATTGTTGGATGTCATTGGATCTTCAAAACAAAATTACGAGTTTATGGTGGACTTCAAAGACTTTAAGGCCCAACTCTTGGCTAAAGGCTACAACCAAAAAGAAGGGATAGACTTTTCTAAGACATTCAGCCCAGTGATTAAACCTGGCACAATTCCTTTGGTTCTTTCTATTGCTTCTATCAAAGGTTGACTATCAAGCAATTAGATGTGAAAAATGCTTTCCTACATGGGTATCTTCAAGAACCAATTTATATGGATCAACCTCTGGGCTTTGTTGATTCCACTCAGGCCAACTATGTTAATTTGTCATCTCAAAAGAGCTATCTATGGACACAAACAAGCTCCACGAGCTTGGTTTGACCGTTTTAGTACCTTCATCATTAAGTATGGATTTTTTTTTAGTGCAGCAGATTCATCTCTTTTTGTCTATCGTCATAGAGGATCAACACTCATCTTACTACTCTATATTGATGACATAATACTCACAGGAGATAAACCATCTCTAAACCATCTCTTCTTGATGATCTCATAGAAGCTTTGTGAAAGTCTTTCTCAATGAAAGATTTGGGGCCATTACATTATTTTCTAGGCATTGAAGTACAACAAACTAAAAATCGTTTATTTCTATCTTAGTCAAAGTATGCTAAAGATCATCTTTCACGGGCTCTTATGATATCATGCAAAAGTATCTCCACACCTATGGCAGTGAAGCCTACACTTGAAAAAGGAAATGCTCCTTATGCAAATGCTATCCAATATCGAAGTATTGTAGGAGCACTACAATATCTCTCCATGACAAGGCATGATCTATCTTCTGCAGTGAATACATCTTACCAATTCATGCACAATCCAATGGTTAGCCACTACAAATTGGTTAAACGCATCTTAAGATATGTTAGTGACAATATTAATATTGGATTGCGTATTCTTTCCTACAGTTCTCTTGACTTGTATGCTTTTTCTGATGCTGATTGGGTAGAGTTCCCTAATACTAGAAGATCAACTACTGGATTTGTCACTTTCCTTGGATCCAATTCTATCTCTTGGCGCGCAAAGAAACAAATCACAGTTGCAAGATCTAGTGCTAAAGCTGAATACCATGTAATGGCATCTACTTCTGCAAATCCTTTTGGCTTTCCTTTAAACTTTGGGACATTGGAATCTCACAACCCCAGCCAACTACTCTCTTTTGTGATAATGTTAGTGCTCTCTATATGACTGTTAATCCTATGTTTCATGCTCGTATGAGGCATATCAAGATTGACTAACATTTTGTTCATGAGAAGGTAGCCCTTGGATCCTTAATTAATCACACGATTTGTCCAATCTCATCAACAATTAGCTGATATCTTTACCAAACCATTAGCTCGAGATGTGTTCATAAGATTGCGATCCAAACTAGGCTTGTGGTCAAGTCCCCAGTCCAATTTGAGGGGGACTATTGAAGACTCTAGAGATAAACACGAAGAAGCCTACAATTGAGGAGCTAAGGATTTCCCAGTTTTTGAATTTTTAAAATTTTTTGAATCTTTGATATCCATCTTGTTGTTACAAACATTTATACTCTATTTCTATAACAAATTGATATATCTATAAAATTGCTTTTATGCTATTATATAAGACTACCGTAAACAGTTGATGCATTCTACTTAAAAATATACTTGATGTATATTGTAACGGGTTGAGCAATAATCGGGTCTGTTCAAGTTGAATCTGTTTATTGGTGGGTTGGGAAAACCCAAAAACAAACCCAACAATCCAATAATCGGGTTCAACCCACCAATCCGATCGATTAAAATTTTTATTTTTTAATTATAAAAAATACACCAATAGAAAATAACATGAATTAGTGATACAATTTCATATTAAATGGGTCATTATCAAGTTAAACGGGTCATTATCGGGTTAAACGGATCATTATTGGGTTAAGCCGGTCATTATCGGGTTAAACGAGTCATTATCAGGTTAAACGAGCCATTATTGAGTTAAACGAGTCATTATCGGATTGAATGGATCATTATTGGGTTAAGCGGGTCATTATCAAGTTAAATGGGTCATTATCGTGTTAAACAGGTCATTATTAGGTTAAACGGGCCATTATCATGTTAAACAGGTCATTATTGGGTTGAATGAATCATTATTGGGTTAAGCGGGTCATTATCGGTTTAAACGGGTCATTATTGTGTTAAACAGGCCATTATCAGGTTAAACGGATCATTATCGGGCAAGATTCGAGTTGACTCGAATACAAATGGGTTACTAAATCCCCAACCCGAAACCGACCCAACTATTACACGGGTCAACTCGAACATGTTTATTCGGGTTGGATTGGACATGATGGGTCAATTTTTTCCCAATCTAGTGTTGTGTCGAGGGTTTTAGAAGTAAGAAAGTAAATTTATGATTAAAGTGAGAAGCAACATTTCTATGTTTCTTTTGAAAAGCAATGAAATTGATTTTTTGCTTCTTATAAATTACTTCATGTGTGCATAACCAAACAGCAATTTTGATTTCGAAAGCAATTTTTTGCTTTCAAAAGCAAAAAAGCACTTCTGAAAAGTGTTACCAAATGGTACCTAAGTCATGGCAAAAGATATGTATTGAGGTTCTCAATTAGTATCATTATTGGGGTGGCATGTATAGGCAGCATTGCACTTACACAAATGCATTTCCTCTTGTACTAAGAGTCAGTTGTACCATGATACAGTGGATTTATATTTTGGGGTGAAACCATCTCCACTTACCTTATTATATATACTCTGTATACATTATGGTCATGGAAGTATAGTAATTAAGAGGTATAAAAGTCTTTTAAACTTTTAAGGGGCCATAAAAACAAATATATGTCGTCCATGCAAGAAACTGTTGATATCAACTCTACCTGTAGCGCTCCAGATCTGGGTTTGCCCTATCACGGCACCAACCCGTACTCGAGACCTACTTATGGGCCCAATGGAACCTGATTAACACAATTAATCTTGGGCAATTACAAAGTAATCATTAGAGTGCATAAGCTAAAGAAGCATGGAATAAAATTTCCATCCAACAAAATATTCACATGTATTATAATCTCCAAAATATGGTATCTGTATGAACAAAATACAACTAAGGCAACTAATGCTCACAAGTTTATAACTCCCAAAAATAATATTTACATCCCATGTACAATTTTCCAAAACAAAGTACTACATCATAAAGCGAACCCTACTATGGGTGGTAGTAGTCCTCTTGTAGCGCCCCAAATCCAAGTCTGCCCTATCACGGCACCGACCTGTCCCCGAGACCTACTTATGGGCCCAATAGAACCTGATAAATACAATTAATCTGGACAATTACAAATTAATCATCAGAGTGCTTAACTAAAGAAGCATGAAATAAAAATTTTCCATCTAACAAAAGATTTCCTGTATTACAATCTCCAAAACATGATATCTGTGTATACAAATACAACTAAGGCAACTAGATGCTCACAAGTTCTTTCCCAAATATACAGGCATATACAAAAGATATCTCCCAAAGTGTAACGCCCCAGAACCGGGTTATGTGAAATAAACCGTAACTCGTTCCCAAGGAGTTAGATCTTCACATAGGATCGCTATCAGAGTGAAAGACAACATGAAAGTAAACAATAATCTAATCAGAGTCAACTAAAAAGGTTTCCCCAACTCACCTGAAACAAGAATATACCCCCTGTATCGTCCTCTCATATATCTGAAATCAAAACAAAACAGTGAGATACGACTATCTCAGCAAGTAGCAATGCATGCACAAATACACTTAATTTAATTTCTAAACATGCACGATTAAAACATACTCGATGATTAACCACGGATAATCCGTCTAATCTCAGAAATACATCATCAATCACAATTCTTATCCAAATCAGATTTAGGAAAATATTATATATATTGGGACTCGTGAAGTTTGTCTATTTTATGTGGCTAAGCACTAGTGTTCCAAACAATTTAGTCGAAATACTGCAATAGCTCAAACATTCCAATTCAGCGCCCTCATGGCGGAAAATACTCAAGTGACCTCACCCTCATGGTGGAAACGGAGTTGCTGCAGCACTTCCCTCATGGAAGGCCTCTCCATCATAGAGGAAACACATGAAGGAACCCTAGACTTAAATCCAAACAAAATATACAAAATTCATTACAACTCGACTGTGGATCCACACTAAGTATCGCCCTAGTACTTTGGCAAAAGATATCGTATGCCGTGTAAGATTATCATAAAACATACCTTTAGTATAAGAAACCAACATGTATAGTTAAGAATACCAAATTCAATTTCAAATACACAATAAAAGCATTCAACAGTAAAAGTGTATAAAAATTGGCACAATCGGTAAAAGTCTATATCTTTCCTCAAAAGAATTCAACGATATGTCAAGAAACCATTTCTCTTACTTTTCGGATCAAAACAGAATTTAGGTTATTTCAAAAATATGATAAACAAAATTTATATGAGTCAACAAGAGCCTTAAGTTCATATCCATGGACAATTCGATAATCCCCTTTGATTTACCACACTTATTTTCAAATCCACATTTGATAACCAGGTCTAAAAAAAAAATAGAAGTCATAATAGAGACCAATAGTTTGATATAAAAATCAGAAACACCACCTCAAAGCACTAACAGATTTTCTCAGCCTCTATTCTGGCATTTACCACTGTTACACTCAATTTATTTCCAATTTCTGAATTATTCTCTAAGGCAAATTCATAATTTACTTCACCAAAAATCTACCTATGTTCACTGGAATGCTAAACATCTTTAATCCAATCATTTAAACCTGTTTTAGATGTTAAAAATAAGTTCATACAAGAAAAATTACAACAACCGCACTTCTTTTAATATTTTGATCTGGTGCTAACCTATTTGAGGTGGGCACCAGGTCCATTAGGTTGGCACCAGGTCCAAGCACTAGGCGGCAGTGTTATTTTGGGTCTGGTGCTAACCTCTTTGAGGTTGGCGCCAGGTCCATTAGGTTGGCACCAGGTCTTGTTTCAACTCGGTAATTCTCCAAACTTGCGGCCAAAGCTCATTCTACCATTATGAACCAAAACAAACCTTATGAAACCTTCCAACCCAGCACATATGATCTTAATAACTCAATAATTCTCCTTCGAAAATAAACCAACCAGATTATACAACTATTAAATATCAAACGCTCGAAAATGTAAACGAAACTTGGAAATTTCTTTAAACACAAATCTACCCTTTATATGATCTTAAAAACCACAAGAATCATACTGTTTTCGAGTGTGCTACTTGCCTCAGATTTGATGAGAACCATCTCCATAGAATGCTACTGCTGGATAGATTCCTCACTTCCAAGATTTTGGACGTCTTCTGCTCCAACAAAAATAAACGTACTCACTAACAGCAACAAACTCTTCTTCTTTCTTCCAAACAAATCTCTCTCCACTCCTTCTCAACTCTCCGATCTAACGTTTTCATTTGTTTGCACCACTCCGAATATGAGCGATCGAAACGGTTGGAAACGCTTGGGGAACCAACTGTTTGTAACGCCCGGTGAAACACTTCTTTCGTTTCAAAAACTTTTTATTTCCTTTTTGATCATGTGTAGTGCTCCACCACCATATCTCCTACACCATTCGCCCGTCGACCCTTGGTAGATTAATCTATTCATCAACATATATATATATATATATATATATATATATATATATATATATATATTATAATTATTATTTATTCATTTCCAGCTCCCTAAACTTTTCTCATAATATAATATTATTTCAAATTGAAATTAAAAAAAATATATATCACCACTTATTATTAGCTTCTATAATTAATAATTTCTAAAATCCCCGAAATGCCCTTGCAACTCAACTACCTAAATTAACCCTCATTAATAATATTAGCACAATCCTTATATTAGCTAATCAAAAATCCGGGGTCTTACACAAAGTATAAGTCCAAAAGTATTATTTACATCCCATTTACAACTCCCAAGACAAAATACAACATCATAAAAAGAATCCTACTATGGGTAGTAGTAATAGTCCTCAGGTTTATAGTCTGGATCTCCCTCTATGCGTGGCTCACTGGGAGGATTTGAAAATAAATCAGGTAAAACAAAACACGCGTGAGACTTAAAGTCCCAGTAAGCAGCAAACATGCATGAATAGAAACAGTTTATGTAGTTTTATAACGTCATGATAATATTCACAATTATAAAGTGTAAATCCCAAGTCAAAACATCTCAATCAGATAATACATGAAATCAAATCAACAAATACAATCAAATACTGCAAGCATGTCTTGGTAGGACTCGTGGGTTGGCATGTTTCTAAATTAGGTTAATGTCCACTGTCTATTTGCCACCTACATGACTTACAGAAAGAAGCCTAGCTAGGGACATCTCAGCAAGCAGAGCATCCACGTATGGTTTGGCAAGTGACAACCAAATCAATAATCAAGGCTAAGTGGAATACCCCATCCATTGTCAAACCAAACCATATGAATCACAAGAACTCCTACCGGTTCCCCACGACAGGTGGTTGCCGCAGCACCTCTGTTCCCCGAGAGGGCCTCATTGATTCCCTACAGTGGAAAGCTACATGGACAAGGAAAATTAACGCTAACAAGCCAACACCAATACACAACTAGATTCACTGTGGACCCACACTAAGAACAACGTCTAATTAGACGACTCACAATTTAAAACAAACCAATCAAATCAAAGAGTATAACCAGTGCTTAAACCAAGGCCAAGTTGAATTCCCCATCCACCGCCAATAAAACAATGAGCCAAAAGCCTTGTCAAATCATATAAGAGTTTTTCAACATCGCTTTCATAAATACAAGCCAATCAAAACGAAGGTCATAAAATCCTCAAGACACATTTTCGGTGAGTGGGATGATCTAAGGAATCCCAAATAAGACACCATACCAAAAATCAATGGATTCCGAGACAAAAAGTTTTGGACCTCAAAAATATTCCAAGTCTGGTTAAAAACGTTAACTTTTCGATGTATAATTTTTCTAAACAAATCTACAAGGAGTTTTGGGCTCAAATTCTGGTTGTAGTCTAATGGAGGGTAAACAAATCTTCTAGAATTTTATGGGTTTTTGAATCACTCATTTGGGTATCAAACTCAAAAAGTGGCCTTTTATGAAAATCGGGAAAACTAGAAATTTAGGCATAAACTGGAAAGTTGACTTTTTATTGGTTGGGAATTGGTCCTTGGGAGTATTTTTATTGGTTTAAAATGGGGGGCAAAACCTTATTTACATATAAAGACTTAAGTAAATTGAGCAATAAATACACATGACATTTACTTAAGTAAATGGAGCAATAAATACACAGGACATTTACTTAAATGTCTTTCATGTAATAAGGGTGCTGTGCAAGAGGCTTGGGTTGTTAGGAAAGGGTTGGAGAAGAAAGGGATGAAAAACTCTCAAAACAGGGTCCACGATTAGGTCTTGGATTAATCGCCCAGGGCCGATTAGCTTGGACGTTCGGGCATTAAGGTAATAAGCAAGGCAATGTTCGCGCGCTGAGGTCAAAACAAGCCAACGTTCTTTTGCGCGTTGAGGTCAAAGCAAGCCAACGTTCGCGCGTTGAAGCTCTTGATTAATCGCGAGGCTAATCCTGTTCTTAACAGAAACTCATTTTTTTGCGCATTTAAAACATTTTTGGCTATTTTAAACACAAAACACATGCAACTCATTCCTAACCTTTCCAAAACCAAATGGGATGATCATACATCATTCCAACATACTTAAAAACACTTTCTAAAATAGGAATCCATCCCAAATCCATAAGAACACAAATCTAACACATGAAACCTCATTCAAAACACAAAACTCAAACCCAAATCTGAAATGTGATCAATCTAGGTTGCAAACCCATAGCAAATCATTAGAAAACAAATCAAGAGTGTTATACAATCAAAACCTACGAATTTTAGAAGCAATTACCAACATGCAAGATCATTCTTCAAAATAAATCAGACCCTAGAGAGAGAATACAAATTTTGGTAATACATTTAGTTTTGAAGGGTTTGCTACTTACTTGTTTAATGGAGGAGCTTACTTTTCTTCAAGCTCTCCTCTTCTTCTCCTTTTTTTCTCCTTCTTCAAGCCTTCAAGAAAGCTTCCATTCTTCTTCTTGTTCTATATGTCCAATACAAGAGAAAGTGGGCTAAAAAACTCTTAAAATTTGAGCTAGGGTATCCTTTTATATGCCCAAGTTTTTGGTCTTTCAAATCTGCCCCTAAACAAGGCTTTTATTCATCTAAAACTCTGGGGGGGGGGGGCACTTAAAGTATACCAGGGGGTACCTTAGTGTTATTTAAGGGGGTACCTTGTTGTTAAGTGGGGGTACCTTTGTAAAACCCCAGTTTTTAGTAAGAATTTAATTAAAAGATTAACTAGTAGATTTAATTTAAATTAATTGTGAGTGGAGATTTCGGCCATTAGGTAGCAAATAATAGGTTGAATTTTTATTAAGTAAGTGAGTATTAAATTTAAAAAGGTTGTAGTCATTAGAAATTATAAGTAAATGTTTAATGTTATCCTCAACTTTAGGGAGGGTAAATATGAAATTTCAAGGGTTAAGTCAAGGAGGGTATAAATAAATTAGGTCAAGGGTAGGGTTTCCGCGAAGCCTATAAATAGATTACTAGGTTAACAATTTCGGGTGGAGAGAAAGAAGTCGGAGGCTGAGTTTAGATGAGAATAAAAACCTAGAGGCTACCTTGGACTTGGGTCATCGGCAGTTAGATTTTCCGGAGGAGATTATCAACATATTGGAAGCTAGAAGAAAAGTCTTCAATAAAAATTGAGTAGCATCGTTTTTAACCTGTGTTTTGTGGTTTTGTTTTTGGATTAGCCGAACTGCATGTTTTGGAAAGACGTTATTTCAAAAGGAGGATTTTGATGAGTTTTAGAGTCGTGAAATAAAGTTCGTGTGGATTAAGGTTGAACCATGTTTAAACGTGTTCTGGGGATGGTAGAAACATAGAAAAGTTGTCACAGAAGGGAAAAACTTGGTCAATCATAGAGTTTTGGAATTTACAGAGAGTCGCGAATCGTAGGGTGTATCCGCTGAGTTGGCGCCTACCTAGCGCCGAGTGTTTTGAGTCAACGCGAGATTGATTTTAGTTCTCGCCGATCTTGCGCTGGGTGTTTTAAGTCAGCGCGAGTGAGTTTTGGGTTACCGCCGAGTTGGGGCCGACCTCGTGCCAAGCGCCAGAGGTCAGCGCACCCAAAAGAATTCTAGATTGAGTGTGACTAACCCATCTAAACCAAATTTTGAGACTTTGAGGCTTCAACCTCTTTGCCAAACACTAGATTAGGATAATAGGATTGTTTATTTATTTAAAAACATTTAGAGGTCCTTGAATCAAAGCTGGGTAGGATTTTTGAGTCCCAGAAAGTGGGGTTCACATGAGCGTAAAGAGTTAAATTTCTATTTTTGACATCATGAATTCATAAATTTTATTATGTCCATACTTTATAACTATTTTCAATTTATGGATTATTTGACCTGAGTTATATGGGTTTTCCTTCGTACCGAACCGAATTTGTAAAAATTGTTTTATTGAGTAAAGGAATTGTATTGCTGGTGGAAATAGTCTGTTTCGGGTGTTAAACATCTCTTGGTGTTCCATTGGTTCTGTTCTGGTCCGGAGTGACTTGTGTTGAGCTATATTGTGTTATATATGATGATGGAAATGTTTGGTGTAATGTAATGTCCGTGTTGAGTTTTATGCGATGGTTTTCTGTTTTGGTTTAGCTAGTCCTGGATCCAGAGTTTAAGCTTAGTAATGTGATGTATATGTTTTATTGGGGTAATGGCATGGCCATGGAGTGTTGCCACGATCGGTGTAGAGCAGCCAGAAACCCTGAGTAGGCCTGGTTGTCAATGCTGAAACCCAGGGAGTAGGCCGGCATTGGATGCCGAAACCCTGAGTAGGCCGGAACTGTGTACATGGAAGTGTGGATGTCGCTCTGGCATGTTGATTAACCAATCTATACAACTACATGACATTGACCAAATGTTGGGTTTTATATTTATTTTGCACAAGATATATAAATGGATTGTCATGAAACTTTGGTTTCCTCAAGACGCAGTTTTATGATGATATTGGATTTCTTAATTGTTCAGATTAGTTGACAACCGTACTCAGATCGAATTAAATATTTACTTTGCATTAGCTATATCATTTGTCTGATGAATTACTGTGAGTTTAGTCGGATTAATTGTGTTATTGTTATCGTTACTTGTGTATTATTCGATCCATATTTTACAACCAGGAAAATGTATTTGTGCATGCATGTATTGCTCGCTGAGATATTCATACCTCATTCCTTTGATTTTGTTTTGTTTTCAGATACTCTCGGAGAGTGATACTTGCGGGTAGTTACTTGGCATGTGAGTTTATTAATTTGGGATTATTTTAGCGCACTCTGTTTTATAGTTATTGTTATATTCATGTTTTTCCTTCACTCTGATATTGCGGTCCTGTGTTACATAATAACCTCTAGAGACGAGTTATGGGTTTTCTACGTAACTCGGATTTGGGGTGTTATAACCTTAGTGTTAAGTAGGGGTACCTTGGTGTTTCAAGGGGTTTTCCTTAGCTATTTCAAGGGGTATACTTTAGGGATGTTTTGGGGTACCTTAGTTACACAAGAGGGGGTACCTTAGTTATACAAGGGAGTACCTTACTTATATAAAGGGGGTACTTTAGTTATACAAAGGGGGGTACCTTAGCTATATAAGGGTGTGTACCTTAGGTAAAACTAGGGGGTACCTTAGGCAATACAAGTGGGGTACCTTAGACAAACACATGGGGTACCTTTGATAAATCAAGGGGTACTTTAGGTTAAACAAGGGGGGTACTTTAGGTATTCAAATGGGGTACCTTTGACAACACATGGGGGTACCTTAGGGATACAAGTGGGGTACCGTAGGTAAACACATGAGGGGTACCTTAGATAAATCAAGGGGGTACTTTAGGTAAAACAAGGGGGTACTTTAGGTATTTAAATGGGGTACCTTAAACAACACATGGGGGTACCTTAGGGATACAAGTGGGGTACCTTAGGTATACTTGAGAGGTTATTTGGGTACTCTTGGGAGATACTGAAGGCACACTTAAGAGGTACCTTCGGTATTCTTAAGAGTTACTTTAGGTATTCTTAGGGGATAATTTGGGTACACTTGGGAGGTAGCTTGGGTATATTCTAAAGGTGCGTTAGGTACACTAAGCTAATTGGAGGGTACCTTAGCCAATTGAAATTGAGAAATAACATTAACTAAGCTTACCTTAATAACCTTCAATGGAGATCAATTTGATTTCCCCCAAATCCTTAAGCATGATCCACATCCACCTCACCTTCATAACACAAATACTTAATTAGTTTAATAATCACACTTTAAGTAATTAAACTTAATAATTAAGGTATAATCCGGGTCGGTGTGAGACATGGAAAATCAATTCAATGACTTCCTATCCACACGCGGGATTCGTAAAAATAAGGAGTCGCCACCATTCCTTTTTAAGGTGTGAATGGACACCAAAATCATCAGATAAAGTAAAAAGGTAAAGCTAGAGTAAAATTAACTCTATTTTAAAACAAAAATCCAGAGATGGGTAAAGGGATTAGATTATGAATAGGGGAAGGTGTTAGGTACCCCTATTCATCCACATAAAGTGGTTGCCAAGTGTTGTTCATGCTATAAAAATGCTTGCTAATAAAAATCCAAATAAAAGTAAAATGGAAAAAAGAATGTATGGCTTATTTCCATGTGAATGATCCAATTAATTCTGGATCCTTCTTTATGAAAACAAAAGCCATTACTTGGGCTTCATGATTGACTGAAATCAAAAGAAAACAAATCTAAAATAAAAACTTCGAAAATCTGGTTTTAAATTAAATCCTTGAAATCTAGGAATAAATAGAAAAAATATTATTTTTACAAAAAATTGCAGAATTCAACCTGAACAATCCAGGGCATAGATCTAGCCCATATTTTTCATTAAATAAAAATAATTCAAATCAAATGTATCCACGTTGATAAAAAACATCAAAAGGGGATAGCTTAGACAGTAGGGTTTTCTCTCAAAAACCAAAAATAGCTCAAACCACCTCATGAAACCTTAGAGATTGTTGGAAGGATTCTGATCCCAGATCTACCATATGGACCATGGACGATCCAAGATCTTAACCGACACGACTAAAATCATCAAAAAACATAAAAAAGGAGAAAACAAGGCAAAACATCAGAAATATGAAGAGAATGAGATCTAATGCTATGAATAGCATAGATCTATAGTATTCCTCCATATTTCATCACTAAATCATCATACAATCCAAACAAAACATTAAAACTATACATTTCTAAGATTATCACATATGGGGGCCTGCCCTACGGATCCACCTATTTCCATTTCCCCTAGCTCTCTCTTCACGTTTTACGGCTAGAGAGTAGTCTTGAGGAACTTAGAAGTTGGTTTGGGTAACAAACACACACATAGGCCTTATTCTACAGAAGAGAGTAGAAGACAAAAATAATCCTAGAAATTAAAGCTAGAAAATAAAAGGGTTCAAGGCTTACCTGGAGTTCTGAAAGCAGAGAGGCAGAGGTTCCCTTCTTCACTTGGAGCTCTTCAATCTCCAACTTCTTGGCCCTTTGCTTGAGGGGAGGCCCTCTATTTATAGGCAAAGATTAGGGCAAACTTGCAACCCTAATGGCAGACACAAACATGTGTCTAGAACCCTCCACCTTAACCCTAAAATATGCACTTGGGCCAATAGGGTTAATTCCGGTGGCCTAATGTGGGATTAACCACTTCTCAAACGGAGGAAACATACCAAAAAAGAGTGGAAACTCGCGGGATTTCTAATTTGGTGCAAAATATTAGTATCCGAAAACACAGGTCGGATACAAACAAGCCTCTTTGCTGTATACAAACAGATAACTGTGTATCTGAAATCTATTTTCGGATACAAAGAGATTAACCTGTATTCGAAATTCAATTTCGGATACAAAAAGAAAGATGAGTTTTTTTTTTATTTCGGCCAATTATTCATCCTTTTTTTCACAATGCAATTTGGGATGTCTACAACTGCCCCTCTTTGCTGGAATTGTGAAACAATGAGCAGCAAAGATTAGACAGACCCAAATTGCACTCCCCTGACCATGATTTGCTTTGTTCAATTTAATTTTGCAAAACAATTTTGGGTGGAGATTTGCCAAAAAGCACTAACTTTAAGGGGGGCATTTCTCCAAGTTGTCTTAAATTCCACTGAGCTCTCATGGCTATGAAGTGGATTATAAGACCAAAATATAGGATTTTTGAAAAAACGGATTTTGCAGCAAACCATGCCAGATTTTTGACCAATGATATATTCTTCTCTCTTTTTTTTTTCTTTTTTTTCCACTGTATCCGAAATAATTGTTCGGATATACCAACTTTTATGTGTATCCGAAATCATTTGTCGAATACACCAAGTTATAAACTCCCGCGCGCGACTGCGACTTGCATTCTGTCTTCCTCTTCTCCAAACGACACGGGCGCACACATCTCTTCTTCCTGTGACGAACCTTTGCCACCTTCCTTCTCCGGCGACTCCCGGCGGCTTTCTTGACTCCGGTGGCTTTCTTTGATTCCGGCGACTCACCTCAACACCGGCGATTCACCTGCTCACTATTGCAGCCAAGCCCATTTCCTTTGCTTTCTGTCTCTGACTGACGTCATCGTGCACGCTCCGGTGACTTCTTCCGGCAACCTAGGCGGCACTTCCTGCTCGTCACCAATCTCCTTTCACTCTTGCAATCAGTCGTTAATCCATTGTTCTTCGTAAGCAAATCCTCCTTCCTCTTTTTTTTCTTTGCTGTGTTCTCTCGATACTTGCATATCAATGGTTCCATTTTAGAAATCTTGGTTAGATATGTTTGCAAACCCATGCTCCCTAATTGACAGTAACCAAGACCATTTGAATGCCTGCCGGTGATGATTTCAACTGAATTGCATGATTTTCAATTTGTGCATTACATTTCGAACTAAATTGCCGGTGGTGAAAAACTTCCAATGCTCACTTTCGGATTTAATTCTAAATACCCTGCTGTTGCAATCTATTTTGACTTTCCAATCCAATTTAGCATACTTCTAATTGAGGTGGTGCTCCAACTGCCAAGACCTTCACATGATTTGCTCTTGGGTAATCCTTGCCCTGTTAATTCCCCAGTTTGCATGACCACCCAAAATTACCATACTTTGGTATCTTTACAATTCCTGATTTGTTGCATGCAACTCTTGCTTTGATCACTGATCAACTAGGACTTTTTTTTATGCAATATTGCTCCTTTTTCCTTGCCTTCCTGAGTAAACCTTTTTTTTTTCCTTTTTTCCTCATCTGGTAATCCTGAAAATAAATTAGGAAAGGTTAAGCTTTGCAATGATTTTCAAGATTAGAATAATAATGGAAGTCAAAACAATTAAAGCTAAAAATTGCAGTTAATAAAATACTTCCTTGTTTCCTGTAGATGGCTAGAGGTTGTTCCTGTGTGCGAGAGGAGGTTGATCCAGCCGATCGGCCTTCATCCTCATGAGCTAGAATCGATTCTGATCAGAGCGCCACCTTATCTGAGCCGTTGGATGATTCCAGAGAGAGCTCTAGAGAGGGTTCTGTTGAGGTAGACCGCTTATTCTTTGTCTTTCTTTCCCTTCCTCTTCTTTCTCTTTGAACAAACTTTCACCCTTCCTTTTTTGACTTTAGCCCATTGCGTCGCGGTCGAGAGAGAGGACGTGGTAGAGAGAGAGGCCGTGGTAGAGCTTCAGTTTAGGCTTAGGAGGCCACTGCTCCGGTATTCTATTTAGAGTTCTCTAAGGAGTTGAGGGCATCCGTTTAGGACACAAAGCTACTTAGCGGCTTGGATCGCCATCCCTCCATGTGTGTCACGGCCGATCTTCCTCTTCCCTATCCTCACTCTCACCTATAAGGCAGCTGGGGGAGGTTCAGCGAGTTGGTTCAGACGCTTTATCCAGCACTCAGACGTGAGTTCAATCGGTGCCACTTCGACCATTTTCTCCTCATTCCGTCATTTCGAGCTGACCGCCCTCTTGTCTATGCCATGATGGAGTGATACTTCCCCGATACATAGTCTTTCCATTTGCCTGATGTTGAGCTAGGGATTCGTCCTTCTGATTCCATCATGATTACTGGCATCCCTCTGGTGGGGCGAACTATAGTGATGGATCAGCCTCCCTATGCAGACATTAGTTCTCTCTTGGGATATGCTGCCTTACCTGATGATGCTTGGGATGGGAGGAGTGGCTGACTCTCTATTAGTTGGCTGCGCTGGAGCCTTTTTGATCACTTCGATGGGCGGCATGCAACCATCACTGCGGAGGATGAGGCCTTTGCACCTATATTTTGACACATCTTCTTGCTGATGCTTGGGAGTTACTTCTTCCAAGAGGATACGACCGCGGATAGTCCCATTTTCTTGGATGCCCTGAGAGATTTCTGCTAGACTAGACAGCTGGCATGGGGTCGACTTATATACGGGACTGTCCTGGCTGGACTATGCCAAGCTATTCGCGGTTGGGCCGCTCCGATAGGGGATGGTATTAGCTGCCGATTCTTCTGGCAGATATTATAGGAACTGAATACATTTAATTTCAAGATTTCTTCTTTCTGTCCCTGACTGGTTTCTCTTTTGCCAAATATTCATGTATACTTACATGACCTATTTTCGCCCATCTCCTGTGCCTGATGCTAAGGAGTTCCCTATAGCCATATGGTGGTCTATGCCTGATAGGGATGCAGATAGGAGCCAGCCCCATTCAGCTCGGGTTCACCTAGACCGTGCCCGACGATTCGAGGTAAAAACCCTTAACCCTTTATCCCTTGTCTCTTTCTTTCATGCCTTGTTTATTCCTGACATTCTTCTTGTTCTTTGCAGCTATTGTTGGCCCGCTTTGAGGATGTGAGTAACGGGGTGGCTCGTGAGCTCATAGTACAGGATGCTTTTGATCGGGATCTCCGACGCCAGCCCTACCAGTGCTTCCTTGGGAGGCTTGGTAGGGTTATGTACTAAGGCGAGCGATTGTACTATCAGCACACGGGCGTGCCTCGTATTCCAGTTCCTCCTCCTCCTGTTGGCCCTACCATCCTCCTACCTGGGTTTGATGTTGACCACTTCGATCAGTGGGAGGATGTAGAGGGACTCATAGTAGCTGGAGATTATGATGAGTGGATTAGGAGGGTATCCATTGGGTGTTTGATGGATCGGCCTACTCGGGCGAGGGTGACCAAGATTGGCGGGATCAACATTCGAGTCCATGATGACACTGTAAGTTTGCTCTTACCTCTTCCATCTTATTTCTTTCAACTTAGTATTCACGACTTTAACCCCTTCTTCATTGGCAGGTGGAGGAGTTGACTGCTCTGGGGACCGGTTTCAGAGTCAGCGGGCAGCAGTTGATGACTTGATCGCTGAGTACGATGCGACCGTGGCTCAGAGAGATGCCTGGATCAGAGAGCTAGAGGCTCTGGTTGCTGAGCTTAGGACTAGACAGGTTTCTAGTTTTTTTTTTCCTCCTTTTTGTATTTCCATGCCACTCTGATATGGATTGCTTGAGTTTTGCAGGCTTATCCATGGAGCCCAGCTCATGATCAGGTTTGCTTCCTTTACAATTTTGGCATCCTCTATTTCTGCAAATTGATACTGATTCTTATTCATTTGTGATTTTCAGGAGTTTGACCATCCAGGCCCTTCTACCTCTGCGAGTGCTGCCTTGGATACTGAGGATGTCCCTACTGAGACGGTCCCTCCAGTTCATGGTTCACCTCCAGCTGCTGATCCTGATGTTATCCCGCCCACTGGCCCTGCGTCAACCTCATCTCCTGTTCCTGCTTCTACCTCATCTCCTTCCATGATCATTCCTGATTCTACTATTTCTACTGCAGATATCCCTGGTAAGCCTGCTTCAATTTTATTTCTTTAATTTATCATGGTGTTCCAGCTTCTGACTTTACTTCCATTAAACCAGATGTCCCTGTTCCTGCTACTGCTGAGGCTTCTGGTGCTGTGGGAGCTGAGGCTTCTGGAGCTGTGGGAGCTGAAGCTTCTGGAGCTATGGGAGCTGAGGCTATTTTGACTAAGGATCATGTTGAGCCCAAGGCATCCATTCCTCCAGCTGAGCCTGCTCTTGCTGAGCCTGAGCTTTCGACCTCGGATTCTGTTCCTACGGGCCCATTCCCTGACAATTTGGCTTACAACTACTCGTATCAGCTTCAGTCCATTCTGGGCCGGGGACCGCGCTGCGCGGCTGATAGCATTTTAACACGTCTTTGGGCGCCGGCGACCCCGAGGCAGAGGTCGTAGAGGAGGACGTGGTAGAGGACGCGGGGATGGTCCTGCAGAGGAACAGTAAATTAGAATTTCTTGTACATTGACAGTATTTTTGTAAAAAATGAACTTTATATATAAAGAAACTTCACATTCATTGCTCCTTATTATCTTGCTCTTTTCCTTCCATTTTTTGCAGTTTATGAAATGCACACAGGTAATACAAGAAAATTTTCCGGATTTTTCATGCTTTTCACTCTTTTTTTTTCACTTTTTCTTCATGTATCCAAAATATCAGGTTGGCAAATACAACAGCTATTTGTATCCATAATGTTATTTTGGATACATATGGTATCACTTGTATCCGAAATAAGATTTCGGATACATATAATGCTATTTGTATCCGAAATAACATGTTGGATATGAAGGACATTATTTGTATCCGAAATATCAGTTCTGATACACTTAAGCAATGCAAAAAATAGCAGTATCTCAGGATGTGCGTCATTGTGACGATTATTTGAGTTTAGAAAGCTTCCTCCCTTCGTATTTTCTTCCTCCACTTGCTTCTAACAGGTTCCATTCATCCCCAATGGCCTCCAGATCATCCCCCTCCTTGTTTTCTACTGCCATGGAAGCCTGCCCTGCAAAACAACCGTTCAGATCAAAGCCCCCTAATCTCACTAGATACAATATTGTAGAATCATTCTACAATAGATGGGTTAACTCTATGACCCTTGAAGAGGGTATCAAGTGGGATTCTACCAACTTGGGTCACATCCTGCTTATCCCTACCATCCCATGGGAGATCATTGAGGCCTTGATTGGACACAGGGAACCTTAGTTAAATCTTTTCAGATTTGGTGATAAAGAGATGACCCCTATAGTTGAGGAGATCGAAACGATCCTTAGCTTGAGGTTTTCAGAGAAAGTGCTGAACCCACCTCTTAAGCCTAGCTACAAAAAGGAAGCTTCTACTTTTTTGGGCATAGGGAAGAAGGATCTAGGGGCCTCTAACACCCTGCTGACTTTGTCCAAGACTTTTTTGACTGAAAAACTCTTAAGGGGCGAAGACCAGGAGGCCCGGTTTAATGCTTTGACTTTGATAGTGGTCAACCAACTACTTTTGCCACGGGGTGATGACGAGGTTGACTTGGCTCTTATTTCAATCATATGTCAGGTTAAGGAGTGGGAGAGGTTGGCCCCTATTATTTTGGCAGAGATGTATCAAGCCTTAACTGACTGCTATTTCAGGAAGAAGAAGCGCTTTCTCGCTTGTGCCCCTATCCTACAGGTAAAATCTCCTTTTTTTTTTACAACTTTCTTGTGAAGGTGAAGTAAACTAAAATGCTCCCTCTTTTTGCAGCTTTGGTTACTTGACCATCTGAGTCAAATTGAGATGATCGATCGACGCTTTTCCACAAGATTAAAAGTTCTTGTTTTGATGAGTAACAGGGGATGTCCTGACATCCAAGGTGGCAAGTAGGGTTGGTTTACTTTCTTGGGCACTCTCCAGTATGACCAGGTGAGATGGCGTAGCACTTATCAACCAAATGTCGAGACAGTGATCAGCTTCAGAGACAGGAACTTCATGGTTATAGTAGGCTTGAGATCAGTTGTTCTCTATCTTCCTTTGAGGGTCCTTCGGCAACTTGGAGGGACTCAGGGGATCATAATCCCAGATGGATATGCAGACTTCTTGGGACCACTTACACCAGCCACCATGGGGCTATGTGCTCGGTTGATGAAGGAATGGTCCTATGTGTGTTTCATGAGGGGCCCAGTCTTTTCTGAGTCACATGTGAAGGACTACCTTTTCTGGATCAGAGAGCAGGTTCAGAGTCGTGACCTAGTACCAGAGGATCCTCCTGCTGTTCTTGCACCTACTTACAAAGATATTCTGGTTTCTGAGAGAACATCTCACAAGCGACTTCAACAGATTTGGGTACAAGAGGCCCAAGAGCTTAGGATACGAGGCTTTGATCTGGAGAGGCAAATTGAAGAACAGGTGTCTTGTAAGATCCTGGATTTTTTTAGGAATTTTAATTAAGATTAAATGGAGATTAGGGGATTTAATGAGGGTAATTAAATAAAAATTTAAAAGACTTAATTAGGTTGGGTTGGTTCAATTGGATCGGTTCATTTAAAAAGTATTATATAAATTGAAGTGGTTTATTTAAGTTGGTGGTTTAAAGGGTTTGATTGGTTTAGGGGTTCAATGGGGGTTTGGTTTAGTTTAATTGAATTGGTTCAATGGTTTAAACAAAAAAAAAAAAAAAAAAAAGAAAGAAAACTTAAGCAATGGACGATTTGTGCATTTGGGGGTTTTTATTTTTGTGCTTAGGTCGTCAAGGGTTTGAGGAGAAGAACAAAAACGCAGCAAGGAAAAGGGAATCGTGGAGGAAGAAGGAAGGAGGGAGAAGAGAAAAGAGAAGAAGAAGAGGAGGAAAAAAAAAAGGGGGAGTCGTTCTTGAGGGTTTGTGTAGAGAAAATGAGAGAAGAAGAAGAAGAAGAAGGAGAAAACGTGGAGGAGAAAGGAAGAAGAAGGAGAAAATGTGGAGGAGAAAGGAAGAAGAAGGAGAAGAGGATTGGGCGTGTGGATTCTGCGAAATAAGGTAAGTAGCATAGTTTTATCGTTCGATCAATTCTTGTGTGGGTTTTTTTCTGATTTCTGTTGCTTATTCGATAACTGTTGGGGTTTCGATGGAATTCTGCTTTGATTGATTCCTGTTGATAACTGTTGGGTTTCTATTTGGATCAATTTCTGTTTTGAGCGATTACTGTTGAGTTTCTGTTGGATTTCGAAATCTGGTTGATTGCTGTTGGTCGACTGAGCATGAGTTTGATCGAGTTCTGTGGGAGTGTCGATGGATTTCTGTTGTGGTCGATTCTAGTTGATTACTATTCTGATTCCGTTTGTTATCCCTCTGTTGCAAACGAAAAGTTCTTCAGTTGGAGGTTATTTTACTCTGAAGTTAAATCTGATTTATGTTTGTTATTTCCCACCGAAATGGAAAAATGGCAGCAACTCCAAAGTAACACTACCCATAGATTTTGATTGCTTTAAAGTATAGATTTGGATTTTATTATACACCTGAGTTACAACTGTTGGTTTTACCGATTGACTCATAGATTTAAAACTGAAAAATCTATCTCTAAATGAGTTGACGTAAACTTTAGATTTTGGTTGGGAAATCAATAGCTGAAAATATTCGATTTAGGTTCTGATTTTGGGTTATGTTAGAGACATTTGATTTTAGGTTTTGATTTACCAAGAGAATTGTAATCTAGGTTCAGATTTTTCTATATGTTATTACTTGTGATGAGAACTCTAATCTAGGTTCTGATTTTAGACTTTTGATTTGGTATGAGAAAATACTGATCTAGGTTCTGACTTGGGGTTCTATCAGGGCCATTTGATTTTAGATTGTTCTATGGTTTCTTAGTTGAGATGAGAATAGTAAATTAGGTACAGATCTTTAATTCTCAGATTATAGTTTTATTTTTGGAAATTATTTAGTTGTTTTATAAGAAAAGAATAGTCTTATTATTATTATTTGAGATTTAGGGTGATTAAAGCGTGGTTAGGAATGGTTAGGAAATCTTATCTTGGTGCTCATGTGTTGTTGTAAGAGAGTATCCTTGTGGTTATCTAAATCAGAAAAATTCAGTTAGCAAAGGTTCTACAATTCGGCATTTTATAGAGGCTATATAATGATTTGGGTGTTTGAAGGTTTGATATGAGTTTGGAATGTTGATCCTAAATTCGATTCTTAGTAAAGCTGTGGGGATGATGTCGTGATCCTGACTCTGTCTCTTTGCGATGCATGATTAAAGAGTAATTGGTTTTATGGTATCTAAGAAGGAATTCATTGGATTGTGGTTGTCAGCATTTGCTGCGGACAGGCCTACTACTTGGAGTTGGTTGTTCGAAATTGGCTAAATAAGTTGTTAGTTGTTCAAACGGAGTTACTGTTAGTTTAGAGATCGAACCTGATGGTTTTGTTGGTGGCTTCTAGTGACAAAAAGGTTAGTTATAGCACCATTCATTGAGATTTATAAATTCCTTTTGTTTCAACCAGAAGAAACAATGATAGATATACTCAATGGTTTCTCAACATTTAGTCTGTGAAGGTAAATATTTCGGAGGCGTGCGAGGGCTTGGAATCTTCGCTTAAAAATTTATATTAGTAGTCTAAAATTTAGTTTAGGGTATTTGTTGTTGAATGGAATTGGTTTGGGATCAATAGGAACTCATGGTATTGCAAGAAAAATCCAGAAAAATAGATGATTTCCGTCTATTAGAATTCGCGGCTGTTTTAAACCACCTGTCGTAAAATGGCCGTAAGTTCCTGTAGGAAACTCCGAATGGCGTACCGTTTGTTGCATTGGAAACTAGATTCATAGGGCTTTCAGAAGATGTATGGCACACATACCAATTCATTATATATTAGATCAGGTTTAACATTCAAATAACTAGTTAAAATCAGTTCTGCAGAGTAACCAATGATTGCAAACCAACCGTTGATATTTTGTATTGGTCTTCTCTAAACATGAAATTGATCTACTTCCAACTTGTGTTCAAGACGTGGTTTTAGTTGTACCTTGGTAGTTGATTTCTTATGGGTATTATGTTGGGATGAGGTAACATAGGCCAGTGTGGCTCCCTCATCAGGTATTGTGTTGGGATGAGGTAACATAGGCCCAGTGTGGCTCCCTCATCGGGTACTGCTTGCGTAATTTACCATCTTGTCCAACATGTGATACACGGTTCTGGGGGTTGAGGACAGCCGTTCACCCTAGCTCATGAGGGGCTGGGGATTGTGAACTTGCATCCTCCTCAGAATGTGCCACAGCAACCCATAAAGTCAACTAGATGGTCTCAGTGGGATCACTAACTCGATGGTTTGAAAAGAGGATCACTAACTCGATGGTCTGAAAGAGGATCACTAACTTGCTATGGTTGTACTGGGTTGTACTTGCAAACTCCTGCATGTATCATGCTTGAGTGCTCCGCTTTGGAAGAGCGATCCTTGCTAGATCTTTCCATTGTAAGTCGTGAGGTGGCGATTGGACATGTGTGTTAAACTGCGGTTATTGGTTGTTATTGAGATTTGACTGGTATTGCAAATTTGGATTAATTTGAGTTTATCTGTTTATGAATTATGACTCTATAAAGTTCGAGTATTGTTTACCTGAAAATGACTTGCCTCTTAGTCGGTTTTTGCCAGAGATTGATTTAGCATGTCCCTTTAATGTTTGTAACTGCATAAAATGTTCTTATCATGCATAGTGCTGCTTACTGAGACAATTGTCTCACGCGAGTTTTGTTTTATCGGTTTTGTTTTCAGATCCAGCAAGTGAGACGCGTAGAGGGGCAGAAGCTGAGGGTTATATAGATTAGGCCAGAGGATTACTATTTTCATCCCGACTAGACTAGAGAAGGCCACCTTTTGATGGTTATAGATATAATTTGTGGATAGTTGTAGATTACATTTTTGGATCTTGTATAAATTGTAAATGAGAAAGAGAGAAAGAAAGTGAGAACCTTAGTGAACTTTACTTTAAATCTGTAGATGTTGAATGGTTTAGTTTTTTTTAATGATGTATATTGTCTATATGTTATGGTTTATCAGGTCTTGGTTTGAGGGCTTAGCCCATTCTTATAAATACAGGCGTTATATAGCAGTTTTTCCAAAAAAATTTTAGGATTAGATTATAATTGCCTTGGTTAATTTCTTAAGTTATCGCATCACGATTTGGGATGCTACATGCCTCGCCGCTCTGCTTTGGAAAAGCAACTTGAGAAGCAGAGGCTGGCTCGCAGCTTTGAAGTCCGAGTGATACGGCAGAAGTACCAGAATGCTTTAGCCGACCATAGAGGTATGAGGATCAAGCAGGCACTGTCAGATGAGGTTATCTCCTTTTTGAGCGATCCGGATGCAGAGGAAGCTTCTAGGATTATTGCGGCTCAGGTGGCTCGGATTTGGGAGCTTGAGGAGTGGCTAGGGGATAGGGATTAGCTCCTTTTATTGCATTTTTTTCTCTTTTTTTCATACCTTTGCATCAAAGCAAACTCTAATAGTGGAAAGACAAAATGATTTTATTCAAAAATAAGTTTTTATACTATTGGCCTCAGAATTCTTAAATGCTTGTAAAAACAAAGGTTTTATGAAAAGTATTTGATTTCTTATCACTGGCCAAAATATACATATATATTTTTTCTTTGAAGTTTGGTCTAAAACACTTAATTACACATAATTAAAGAAATTAAAATCAAGTTGAATGATGAAAAGGATGATTCAAGTAATAGGGAGAGATCATGTTTGTCTATCCTAGGACCCTTAGAGTCATCCCCAAATTCCTTTTTCTTCCAGAATTGGCCCCGTTATTCCCAGTTTGTTCCATCTTCAGTGCTCATATTGCTTTGGATAACATGATCAACTCAACCTCTGATTCTATCTTTCTTTTTTTTCTTTTTTTCTCTAGCCAATATTGCCCCTAGCGCCAGTTACGGTTTTCACTAGGACCGGCTTTTGCATTCCGTCATCACCAATCTTACTCTGATTATTGAAAGAATACACTAAAATCACCGAGGGCTTATAAATAGGACAAAATGAAAGCTAGGCTCGGTTTATGAAAGAAAGGGTGTTAAAGGTTCAAAATTTTCCAAACATGAAAATAGGTCAACTGGACTTACAGTCATGATGTATATAACCCTGATTCCCCAAACTTTGTTCATTTTTTTTTTGCACTTGGCTTTCATTTGCCACTATTCCTTGCATTTTTCTTCATTTCTTTTTTTCATTTTCTTTCCTTTTTTCTTTTGTTTTTGCCCCAATTAGCTTTGCACCAGTATGAAATTGTAAGTCCCAGTTTAGGTTTATCAAAGAAACGAACAGGCTCGACTTGGCTAGACCACGGATCAAAATTTTGGGAAATAAAGAAAAATGGCCTCGGATCATTTCCTAGTAATATTCAATCAAGGAAAATACCTTTTTACTGCATCAGAGTTAATTGGCTCAGGAAAATCTTTTCCATCCATTTATGTTAAGATGAGTGCACCCCCTGATAAGACCTTCTTGACAATATAAGGTCATTTCCAATTTGGCTTGAATTTCCTACGAGGATCTTCCAAAAATGGTAAGATTTTCTTTAAGACCAAATTTCCTTCTTGGAAAGTTTTGGGTTTCACCTTTTTATTGTAGGCCCTGGCCATTCTCTTCTGGTACAATTGGCTATGACAAAGCGCCCTCAAACGCTTTTCCTCTATCAAATTGAGTTGATCATGTCTTGACTGTATCAATTCAGCTTCTTCCAATTCTGATTCCATTAACACTCTTAGTGATGGGATTTCAACTTCGATTGGTAAGACTGCTTCCATTCCATAGACTAGGGAATATGGGGTTGCCCCAGTAGAAGTCCGAATTGAGGTTTTGTAGGCATGTAGGGTAAGCGGTAGCATTTCATGCCAATCTCTGTAACTTACTGATAAGTCATGAAAATACCACATTATAGCACATTAAATTCATGATTTATCTAGTTTTATTTCATATTTAATTCCCAATTTTACTTAGAAATTGTCAAAGTCTATCATCTTTGCATTTTATTTTCATTGTCTAAATTTTGCCTAATTTGTTGATGTAGAGATACTCTCGGTGATTATAGAAGTCATGGTTCAAACGGCGTAACAATCGGAGTCAGATTGTAGAAGATATGACCAACGTTCGTTGGCCGTTCGCCTGTCGTTCGAACGTTGGTGTTCTGCAGAGAAACCCGAGAGCAGAGTTCGCTGAACGTTCGATTGTCGTTCGAACGTTGGTGAAAAATAGAGAAATTGTGAGCAGCGTTTGCTGACCGTTCGAACAAGAGAAGAGGAAACAACTTTTTGACCTGAACGTTCGACCTGCGTTCGATGAACGTTCGAACGATCAAGTAGAAAAACTTGTTATGAAATTCCGAACTTTGCGGATTTGTTTCCTTTTTCTTGGGGATCTTCTTCTAGTTTTTAGGACTTTAAGAGGTTTCTAATTAAGGAGATTAGGTTGTTTTTGGACTTGAAAATCGTGGATATACAAGGAAAGGAAGTTCTCTCTTCCTTAGGAGTCTTGGAAGGAAAGTTTCTATTTTCTCTTCAAGGGATTGTTGGGCAAGCTTTGTGATTTCTATAAAGGAGTTGGACGTGAAGAGAAGGAAGTTGGTGCTGGGAACGTGAGAAGGAAGCTGGAACATCAAGAGATCAGAGCTTGGATCATCATTAGTTTATTTCTTCTCTTTTGTTCTTCTTCTTTCATTATACTCTGTTTTGATGGTTATTCTTAGTTCAGTCATGAACTAATTTCTCTTTCTAAGGCTTTGATGTAATCTGAACATGATGTTTTAATTCTGAATATTATTGCTAAAGGATTTATGATTCATTCTTTGAGTATTTTATTATTGTGCTTAACCCAATTGAGTACTTGATCACCATTCAATTGTATATGCTAGTTGTATTGAGACCGAGAGGAGATATACAATTTTAGTTCCTGTGCTAAAATACCATATTCTACATGTTGATAGAGATATTGGCATGGTCTATGTAGCTTTGTATTTTTGACATGAAACTCCACAGATCTTAATGTACCTTGTTACTTTTAAATTCACATAGAGATATCGTGAGTTATCGTGGGAAGGTAAGTTCGTTGGTGCTCGAGAGAGACCATTGGATAGAATAGGGATATTCGCTTTCAAAGTGGATTATAAAGTTCAGTAGCATGTGTATTCAAGAGTAAATTCAGATTTGTTTATGATGAAATCAAATGCCTTAGTATTTTAAATCTCTTATTGAACCTTAATCTCATATTTTCTTAGTTAATAATTTTAATTGTTAGTTAAAAACCCATCTCACTTTTTGAGTATCCAAATAGAATTTAGGATAGTAATTTCAGTATTTAGTAGCTACCATTCCCTGTGGGTTCGACACTCTATTTCATCACTTTATTACTTGTTACGAATTCGTGCACTTGCGAAAAAGTACATCACTTACCACCATTTTCTGAATTATTTTCTTTATGTTCTTATTTGCTGCTTCTACTGCCTTATTCATCTTTGGCCTGTACGAAGCTGACTTGTGATGGGTTATCTGAAACTGCTCACACATCTTTTTCATATCCTTGTTCTTAATATTTGAAGCGTTGTCTAATACTATGGCATTTGGCAAACCATAGCGACAAATTTAAGAACATGGTTACTTGTGATATTTGAATATGAAGCTGCCTCAACCCACTTGGTGAAATAGTCGATTGCTACCAGAATGAATCTGTGCCCATTTGATGCCTTTGGGGAAATCATGCCAATAACATCTATGCCCCATATGGAGAAAGGCCACTGTGAGGTCATGTTGTGAAGCTCACTTGGAGGTGCATGCTTGTTATCCGCATATATTTGGCACAGATGACACCTCTTAACATGTATACAACAATCGTGCTCCATTGTTGACCAATAGTATCCCAATCGCAGAATCTTCTTTGCAAGCATGTGCCCATTCATATGGGGTCCACAAACTCCTCAATGTACAATTTCAATCAACCTTTCTGACTCGGTCTTAGCAACACATCTGAGTAGGATATTATTATGTGATCTCTTGTATAGTTGTCCACCACTTAGTAGGAATTGCCCTGCTAATCTTTGTATTGCCCTTTTCTCAATAGAGGTAGCATTTTCTGGAAGATTGCGATCATTCAAAAATTTCTGAATATCCCGAAACCATGGTATTTCTTCTTCTGGTACTCCTTCTAGAACAAGACAATAAGCCGGTTCATCTCTGACTTCAATTTCCAGTGGTTTGATATCTACTCCTTCTAGGATACTGATCATTGAAGCCAATGTTGCCAAAGCATCTGCAAACTGATTCTTGGCCCTTGGCATATAGCTGAAGGAAATTCGAGTAAATTTGGTATTTATTTCTTCCATATACTGGTGATATGGGATCAATTTGTGATCTTTGGTTTTCCATTCACCGGTTGTTTGGAAGATAATAAGACTCGAATCTCCATATACGTCAAGTTCCTCCACTTCATGGTCTAGAGCAGCTTGCAACCCAATTAGACATGCTTCATATTCTGCTATGTTGTTTGTGCATTGAAATCTCAGCTTTACTGCGATTGGGATATGTGACCCATCTGGCTTGACCAAAACTGCCCAAATTCCATTTCCATTCATGTTTGCGGCCCCGTTGAAGAACATCTGCTAGGAACTTTCACTGTCCTCTTCTTCAGTAAACAACACTGCCTCATCCGGAAAGTTAGTCTTTAATGGCTGATAGTCTGGCAAGGATGTTTAGCTAAATTATCAGCAATTGCTTGACCTTTAATTGCCTTTTGAGTGACATATTTGAGGACAAATTCAGAAAGAAAGATCTGCCACTTCGCCGTTCTACCAGTTAGTGCTGGTTTCTCAAATAGGTACTTCAGTGGGTCCATCCGGGATATCAATAATGTGGAATGAGTAAGGAAGTAATATCTTAGTCTTTGAGTGGCCCACACAAAGCACAACAGGTCATTTCCAAAGGAGAATACTTGGCTTCATATTCAGTGAACTTCTTACTCAGATAGTAGATGGCCCTTTCCTTTCTGCCCGTCTCATCATGTTGTCCCAAGACACATCCCATTAATGTCTCGAAAACTGACGAGTACAGAATCAACGGTCTTCCAGGAGTTGGCGGCATTCGCACAGGTGGATTCAGCAAATATTCCATTATTTTGTCAAAGGCTTGTTGGCAATCATCATTCCAGACTGTCGGGTTGTTCTTTCTTAGCAACTTGAAAATTGGTTCACAGGTGGCTGTGAGCTGTGCTATGAACCTGTTGATGTACTGAATTCTTCCAAGAAAACCCCTAACTTCCTTCTCTGTTCTGGGTGATGGCATTTCAATAATTGCCTTTGTTTTAGCAGGATCAATCTCAATTCCTCTTTTGCTTACTATAAATCCCAATAATTTTCCTGATGTAGCCCCAAAGACACATTTTGTTGGGTTAAGTCGTAAACTGTACTTCCTGAGTCGATCAAACACCTTCTTCAAGTTGGTCAAATGGTCCACTTCTTCATATGACTTGGCAATCATATCATCTACATAGACTTCCATCTCCTTGTGGATCATGTCATGGAATAGTGCTATCATGGTCCATTGGTAGGTTGCCCCAGCATTCTTAAGCCCAAATGGCATGACGGTGTAGTGGAAGGTACCCCATGGTGTAATAAAAGCTGTTTTTTCTTGATCTTCCTTTGTCATCTTGATTTGATTATACCCCGAGAAACCGTCCATGAATGAGAACAGGCTTTGGGCTTGCCTTGTTCAGATCCCTGTAGTCCACGCACATCCTGACGTTTCGTCCTTCTTTGCTACTGGAACAATATTTGCTAGCCAATCAGGGTACGTGGAGACTACCAAAAATCCCGCTTGGAATTGCTTGACCACTTCATCTTTGACCTTCAGTGTCCATTCCGGTTTCAATCTTCTCAGCTTTTGCTTGACCTGCTTAACCCCTAGTAGAATTGGTAACCTGTGCACAACCATGTCAGTATCCAACCCTGGCATGTCCCGGTATGACCATGCGAACACATCTTCATAGTCTACCAAAAATTGTGACATTTCATGACGTTTCCCATTAGATAGGCAAGCCCCAACCTTCACTATTTTTGGGTCATCTTTGGTCCCTAGATTTATTGAAATGGTCTCTTCAATATTAGGTTGAACACCATTTTCATGACGCTCCAATTGATATGCAATTTCTTTAAGAGGGTCGTCTTCTTCGACCTCGGTCTCTTCTTCGATCCCCATTAGGTCAAAGTTGAGCTTAAGGTCGAAGTCATACTTAGCCTGATTTAATTCTGTTTGCTTATATGGTGCATAAATGGTTTACACCTTTTTGAAAAATTTAAATTTTCTAGAAAAAATAGAAAAATTTTTTTGGGTTTTTTGTGAGCCTTCTAAAAAAGCTTTTAAGACGAAGGCTCATTAAAACCTTCAGGAAAGTGGCATTCCACTAATGGAGTTTTTTTTTGGAAGCTGCATTTGTTTGCCAATCAAACGCCGCTTCAAAGGTAAGGGGAGTTTCCTCCCAATTGTTCATAATAACTTCTTTTGGAGCAGGTAAAATGGTGCAAGCCTGCTCCTCAAGCTCAGAATCCGATGCCATCATCACCAGATGAGTTGTATTGCCCTTTTCTGCCACGGGGCCCAATCCAGATATAACCTCATCTGGAATTCTTACTGCTACCCAGTCAATGTAAGGCAACTCCTTATCTTCCTTGGTTGTTTCGCCTTCAGTCATGGCGAAGAAACACCCAATGTCTTCAGTGACATCCTACTGTTTTTTGGGCTGTGGTTCAGGCCCGCCCATTGCCTCAAGTGTAGAAGGTGGGTTGTATGGTTGCAAGGTTGGAACGGATGGCTTTTGAAAGGGATTGGTATTGCGATATGGAGGCCTAGACTGATCCATGGGAGGAGATAGTTGGATCGTGCAAGAGGGTTTCGGAAAAGTTTCCCTTAAATGAGGGAATTTTCTTTCTGTGCTTCCTTCTTCTGTCTGCTTCTGTCTTCTCCATTTCCCTGGCTTCATTCCCAGTCCTGCCTTAAGGACTAGTTTCTTTGCCTTTATCGGCTCCAACCTTCCTTGCAAATTAATTCCCAGACCTTTCCCGGGGTGGAAGTGATATTTTTTTTAACACTTTTTCTACCATTCTTTTAGCACACATCATCTTACCTTTCTTATCCTCATATCCCCCAGGTATGAAATTGACAGTTTCGAATTGGAAAGAGTGAAAAACGATTTTGTCTGCAGTCATTTCAATGTTAATATAGGGTACGTCAGGGGACACCATGGGAAGAACTAAATTCTCGGCTAGGACCGTTATCACCTTTTGCCCTCGAATGTATTTCACTCTCTGGTGGAGGGTAGATGGTATGGCCCTAGCCGTATGAATCCACGGCCTTCCTAGGAGTAGGTTGAAGGCCGCCGGTATATCTATCACTTCGAATGTGATATTGAATATATACGGTCCAATAGTGACCGGCAGTTCAACCTCCCATAGGGAGTGTGTTTTGGAGCTGTCAAAAGCTCTTATGATCCTCCCATTCTGCTTGATTTTATTCTACTCCAAACCGAGTTTAACAAATGTTATCAACGGACAGACGTTTAGAGCCGACCCGTTGTCTATTAAAACCTGCGCCACCATGCAACCCTTGCAAAGCACAGCTATGTGCAAAGGGTCAACATGGTGGTATCCAGCTGGGCTAATCTCGGTTTCTGAAAAAGATATAACATTATGAGCCAAAATTTGCCCAACCATCTTGCCTAGTTGGTCTGGTTCAATATTTTTAGGTACATGTGCGCCCTAAAGTACCCTTAACAGAGAATCCCTATGCTTTTCTGAATTCAGCAGTAATCCCAGTATTGAAATCTGGGCCGGGACTTTGTTTAACTACTCAATGACGTTGAATTCACTCTTTCAAATTATCTTGATGAGGTCAGCAGCCTCACCATCAATTATCTGAGGGTGTCTTCCCCTACCTTTGCCTTTCCCTTTACTTTCTCTTTCTCAACTTCTTCCCTTTCTTTCTCAGTTTCTTTTCGTTTTTCTCCTTCTCCCACACATTTCCCTGACCTCATCATGAGATTTACTTCCTTCTTGTTTTCTCCTTCAACCACCGGACTTGTGGTGGTGAAGCCTTCACTATAATTCCATGGTACAGCTGATTCAGAGTAAGAAGGCTTCGGGACATTTATCACAAGCGGGGGAAGTTTAAACTTAGAGGAAAAAACATGAGTAGAAGGCACATTTACAACCAAGGGTGGTTTGGATGGAATGGGTGAAGAAATAGTGGGTGGATTGCAATTCATAACCAAGGGAGGTTTTGCAATATTTATCTGGGGCATGAGGGAGGAGACCCAGTTCAAAGAGGAGTTAATATCCCTAGCAACACGGTCATTCCTTTTTGAAATCATATTTATTCCTTCCTCCCCACTTTCTTTAGAAAAATAAACCTTGACCAAGGTTCCTATAGGAGCAATTAACTGCGATGGGTCAAAGGTTATTTCCCCAGAGAAAGTGGCCCCTATAACATTAGATGGGCTTACCCCATGATGCGGGGGCAAAGGGTTTTGGCCAATGCTAGTTCTAGGAGGAGTGGGAGCCCCCGTATTGAAAGACAGGGTATTTTGATCTAACAAATCCTGAATGGCATGCTTCAATGGCCAACACTTGTCAGTAGGGTGCCTAGGTGCACCCATGTGGAAATCAAAAGTGGTAGAGG
Source organism: Buxus sempervirens (assembly GCA_947561395.2). NCBI lineage: Eukaryota > Viridiplantae > Streptophyta > Magnoliopsida > Buxales > Buxaceae > Buxus > Buxus sempervirens. The sequence goes on along the minus strand of OX387183.1, from coordinate 38,073,132 downwards.
GGTCAAAATTTCTCCCCTTAGAGGCATTCGGATTCGGCTCTCTTAAGGTAACATACCCTGCTTGCAATAGAGTGGGTAGCAATTGGGATGGAGACATTGGGATAGGGGTAAAAACCCTATTCCTCATCAATGCCATCCAAGCATCCCTTTTCTCCCTAGTAAAAGCTCTTTTCTGGTTTGATTGTGCTGCTGGAACATTAACTCTTATGGGTGTTTGTTGGGTGGACTGGGCCGATGACATCTGAGTGTGAAGAGGGTTGGAAACATTGATCTGGATAGGGTTCTTGGGGATGGATGGTTGCTGTACCATGTTCACTTCCCCTTCTTTTTTGTTCCCATTTTTCTTAACCCCGTTCCCTTTCTTCATGTTGGGGTCCTGCTGACTAACCATGGACGAATGATCCATTATCTTACTGGATCTGATCCCATCTTCAATCCGGTCCGCCACTTGTACTAGGGCGCAAAGTTGGTGGTAGTCTGACCCACCAAGTGACTGTAAAATGGTTGCCCCAATGTGCTAATGAATGTTGAAATCATTTTCGGCTCCAACATAGGTGGCTTGACCTGAGAAGCTGTTTCCCTCCACCTCTTAGCATACTGCCTCACTGATTCGTCTTTACTTTTTCTCATTCTCATCACATCGTACCTATTTGTCACGATCTCAGAATTGAACTTGTACTGGGCCAGAAAGGCATCCGCCAAGTCCTTCCACCACCTTATTTTTCCATGGTCCATGGTGGCAAACCACCTCAAAGCACCTCCCGTTAGACTTCTCTGGAATAGTTGGATCAGAATGCCATCATCCTGACCAAATTGGCATAGGGCCCCACAATATAGCTTTAGATGGCTCATGGGGCAACCAGTACCGTCGTACTTGTCAAAGTCCAGGTACTTGAATTTGGCCGGTAAGCAGACATCAGGGTACATGCACAAGTCTTCAAAATTAGTACCTCTGAATGAATTAACCCCCTTTACTTCCCTCAGTTCCTCTTGGATGTTCTCCAGCCTGTGCAAGAATTTTCTTTCCATTTCCTTTTCCTTTTCAGATTCAACAATGTTTTCCCTGGTCAGTATAGGTTCAGGAATTGGTTGATGAAATTCAGGTTGAGGTTGTGGCTGAGGTGGAATGGGTATTTGAGGTTCTGGTGGTGGTGCTTGGTGAGAAGTAAAGGCTTGGTTCTGGGCTTGGGCTTGGGTTGCCAGCAAATTTTCTAACATTTAGATGATCCCTGCTACTTGCTCTTGTAGCTGAGCAAAGTCTTGGGCAGGCTCATTGGTTTGATTCTATGCTGGATTCATTGCACGGGCCCTTGATCTGGTCACAGGAGCAATGGTTGCAAATATCTTAGTACCTGGAGAAGAAAGAAGAAAGGAAATGTCAGCCCCAATTTATGTATCATTCACACACCTATACATGTATGCAAGTTAAGTGAACATGAGTTTGGACTTTATTATTATTATTATTATATTTTTTTATTTTATTTTTTTTGTTTTAAAGAATTATTGGAATATTTTAAGGCTTCCAACATGTCCCACAAGATATGACTTGGTTGGCACGAAAAAGGCCATCCAAAAAGTTGTTGGAATATTCTAGGGCTTCCAACATGTCCCACAAGATATGACTTGGTTGGCACAAAAAAGGCCATCCAAAGAGTTGTTGGAATATTCTAGGGCTTCCAACATGTCTCACAAGATATGAGATGCCTAAAATGAAAGCTTTTAGACAAATCATAGAGTGTCTTGGAATTACTCAAGCTTCTAAGGGCTTATGAGGATTTGAAATTCAAAGGCTACTGGTGGCCCATGAAATCTGAAGTTTTTGAAGGCTTTCAGTTGTCTTATGAATTGATTTTCTGAAATTCCAAGGCTTCCAGATGCCTACGGGTTATTTGAAGAAGATCTAAAATCCAAAGGCTTTCAGAGGCCCATGGAAAATTTGAAAAAGATCTGAAATTCAAAGGCTTTCAGAGGCCCAATGAAATTTTGACAAGGATCTGAAATTCAAAGGCTTTCAAAGGTCCATGGAAATTTTGACAAGGATTTGAAATTCAAAGGCTTTCAGAGGTCCATGGAAATTTTGACAAGGATTTGAAATTCAAAAGCTTTCAGATGCCCATGGAAATTTTGACAAAGATCTGAAATTCAAAGACTTTCAAAGGCCCATGGAAATTTTGACAAAGATCTGAAATTCAAAGGCTTTCAGAGACCCATGGAAATTTTGAATCTTCTTTAAGATTTTTGAGTTGGAAAAGAAACTCAAGTTGATTTTTGATCCTTTATTTCTAACATTTCTTCAGTTTTTTTTTTGCTTGGAATTTACTGGCTTCCAAGTGTCCCACAGAGATGTCCAAAGTTAGAAGTTTGAGCCTATTTAAAATTTTCCTTTGTTTTCAAGTTCAAAAGTTTGATTGAAACATGTTTGAGATGAATTGATATCAAGAAATATGACACCTTGATCCCCTTTAGATGTATCTTCTTTAAGCTTGAAATAAAGGATGAATTTTTTGTTCCAAGATTAAGTTGAATCCTTTGCTAGATCATTTAAACCCTTAAATTATCTTTCCATATTCCCATTGAGGTGCCCACAGGTTATTTACAATGTTTTGGGTATTTTATATTCAAGAAAGTTGGGATAAAAAATCAATTTGAAAGTTTCTGGACAGTATCCGACATATCAGGTCGGATAATGGCATGATTTATTGTATCCGAAATAAATGTTCGGATACACACATAAAACCCTTTTGCCGAAAATAAATGTTGGATACAAAGGCAACATAGCTTTACCGACCTGAGTTTTTTTTACATATTATGTTTCTTTATTCTCACTTAATGTACACCTTAATTTGGCTTCTAAATAGAGTCCCAACATGGGATCTTGACACTATAATTGCACAAATGCATGAATGCTCATGAGGGTACATGTTCCCTCCAAAGTTAGACACCATGTTTATGGACTTTATACTTTTGGTTGCCTCTTACATGGATCTTGGGTAGGATGACTTCTAAGAAGAGTAAAAGAACTCTTCCTATAGGATACACCAAACTTAGGATACAAACCTCTTTGGGAAAAATTCCATCCCAAACATATGGACAACATGGTACTTACCTTACATGATATGGAGATAATTCTAAAAGAAAACCATGATATCACCTTGTTACCTTGTGTTTACTTTCAATATGGCATTCATATCATACCTTGGCCTTGTGAACCATGTAATCGGCCTTCCCTCAATTACAAACCCATTTCCCAATCGTAATTGTTTACTTTAGCTCAAAAACGTGTATCTCCACCTTCAAGCGCATGGGCTTTGGGTTTTGGTTTATTGGCAACTTAGATCTCAAGCCTAGTGATGACCAGAATCAAAGATTCACAATGTCACCACATCATTAGCCCAAAGTTCTAAGGTGAATATTTTTACTTTCGCTTTTCGAAGTAACAACCTCGTTATGCCAAACTACACACATTCGGGTTCAGCTTCCTATAGGTAATAGGTAGGCTATGCAACAAGTTTAAAGTGCTCAAGTGCATTTGAAATATAAGGACACATTCACAACATCCCAGCCCCTTGCCACTCTTTTCCGTAGCCAAGCACATTTTATTCATAAACCAAGGCATATATGAAATCATATTGGACATAAACAAACACAAGCGAACAAGAGCCAAAAACACCCAAATATGCTTATGACTATTATATACCCAAAATACTACACAAGCATGTTATCATATTGTACAAGCAACAATTAACCATAAAAAGCATGCTTGAAAACCTCAAAAACATCCACTAAATTCCCAGATTTCATGCTCATAATTTTCATGCTCAAGATATATCATCAATACCCAAAACAAAGCATGCCATCTTTTAAAAAAAATTCAGCAACTAATCATGTTGTGCAAGAAGCAATTAATCATGATAAACATGCTTGAAAACTCCAAAAAATATCCATTAAACTCGCAGATTTCATGCTTATAATTTTCATGATCAACATCTAGCATTAAACCCCTAAAGCAAGCATGTTATTATAAAAATACATCAAGTATGCATGTGTGACAAGTTAAAGCCCCTAAACATGATTCTAGACATAATCAAGCAATACATACATGCCTTTATCCTTATGAATTTCTAATCATGCAAATCAGATCCAAAATACATCAAACATGTTCAAATAAAATACACAAAACAGCAAGCATTCAAAAATAAGAAAAGCATGAATAAATACACCAATCATGGCTTAAATCCACAAGTCCCCAGCGGAGTCGCCAGTTGTGAGACATGGAAAATCAATTCAATGACTTCCTATTTACACGCGGGATTCGTAAAAATAAGGAGTCGCCACCATTCCTTTTTAAGGCGTGAATGGACACCAAAATCTTCAGATAAAGTAAAAAGGCAAAGCTAGAGTAAAATTAACTCTATTTTAAAACAAAAATCCAGAGATGGGTAAGGGGATTAGATTATGAACAGGGAAAGGTGTTAGGCACCCCTATTCATCCACACAAAGTGGTTGCCACGTGTTGTTCATGCTATAAAAATGCTTGCTAATAAAAATCCAAATAAAAGTAAAAGGGAAAAAAGAATGTATGGCTTATTTCCATGTGAGGCTCTGTTTGTTTCACCGGAAAATATTTTCCGGCGGAAAATATTTTCCAGAAGAAAATTTTCCAAGAAAAAAATTTCCGAAAGAAAATTTTCCAAGTGTTTGGATGTAACATGGAAAATGTTTTAGAATTTTAATTTTTTTTCTTTTCTTATACAAATGCAACTAAAAACACCTCCCCTAAAATTTGATATTTTAGATAGTCTTTATCAAAGTAAACACTAATAAATTGCAAAAATAAGAACCAACCATTCTAAACAAAAAACATAAGTCTCAAAGCATATAAGAGCATGAAATCTCCAAAATCCATAACTAACACGTATTCAAACTATAGCCAACCAAATATAAATATAAAAACAAGAAGTATTTAAAATATTATAAAAAGAAATAAGTCAAGACGTATATAAACCAAAACGTAGTTTAAAATAGCACTAGCTTCATTCTGATGAATCTCATTTTGAAACTTTATTAACCATCTTTTACGACCATTTTCCCCTTTTGCAAGAAATGACCTTGCTAGCTTTTCATTTTCGTTCAAAAAGTCAAATGCTTCTTCGAGCATAATCTCATCAAATCCTTCCACCTTCATTACTTCTCCATAAAGAAATGAAATATACTCTCGTTGAGTATTGGTCTTCATTGCCTTGGCCACTTCACCAATTTGATCTGCTAATTTATCTATCTTCTCATTTATGTCATCAGATGGATGGCTTCTCTTGCCATGAGATCTACGTCTAAAGCTTGAATGAGAAGACCTTGAATGTGACTCATGTGGAACTCCCGGAGACTCTCCACTTCCTTCATTGTTTGTTATTGGTATTTCAGCTTCAACATCTATATCAATGTTATAATTTACCGATGGACCAGTAATATGAGCAAGATCGTCAGTCGACTTGCTAAAACTTCTAGTTGCCTGGTCGTCACCACAAACCATGCACAACTCATCGTATATATCGATTGGCTTGTTTATATACGGTGTAGCTTTAGGGTGTGCCTACATGTAATACACAATTTAATTAGCAATTAGATAATAATCAACTAAATAATAATAATAATAATCTGCATAAAAATCGTTAAATAGAATATTATACCTGAACATACTCTTTGTAAACAGCAGTGGAGCAAGTAAACATTTCCTTGTCTTCATCCCAGTTGAATCCACTAGAATTGTCCTTGATTTTTTTAATGACAGAAAACTTTTTCTTTGTGGTCTTCAAATGATTCTCAACTTTCTCCCAAGTACATAAGACATTAAACTGATGTGAAACGGCCTTAGCTGCATGCATATACGAATCTTTTCTGAATTTCTTATCTGGTTTTCTACCTTGTTTAACTTCTTCAACAAGCACATCAATCAAAAATCGATCCATCATAGGTGTCCATCTAAATTGCTTCACATCTTCTTCTTGGTTATTTGTCTCCATTACTAACAACAAATATTTTTGTAAGGTTAAGTACAGAATACAAAAACAAAGAAAAAAAAAGAAGAAGAAGATAAATACAAGCTTGATAAGCATAAATGACTTAAACTGTTAATATAGATAGTGAAAGAAAGATACCACGTAGTTATAACCCAATAACTAAAACTCAATGTAAAAAAAAAAAAAACAAATGGAGTTTCTCACTACATATTAATAATTTGAGTTGATAGAAAATTTTTACTGATGTAAATAGTCTTCGTACATAACATGTGCTATTTCATCTCTTTTTTGGGTCCATTCCCTATTTTCTTCTCTTTGCTCTCTTTGTGTTCTTTGTCTTCTTTGTGGTTGTGTTTCAGATTGCATGTCTTGATCAAATTCTACTACAATTCTATCATTTGGATCAACACCCATTATGTAGTTGTGCAAAATGCAACAAGCTAAAACTACATCAACTTGCTTCTCATATGACCAAAATGGTTCAGCACCTAGCACACGAAACCTTTTTTTCAAAATCCCGAAGGCTCGCTCAATACTATTCCTCAGCTTAGAATGTCGAAGGTTAAACAATTCCTTTTCATTTTGGGGCTAGTGGTTACTATACTCTTTCAAGTGATATCGAACACCACGATATGGTGGAATAAATCCTTTTCGAACACCGTACCCAGGATCAACCAAATAATATTTGTCTGTAAAACAAAAAAGTAAAAAATCAACACCATAATCAATCTTTTTCTTCCCTATAAGTCATTTATATAAGATATTGGTAATACCTTCAGGGACTATGAGCCCATTATGCCTTGTCAATGCATCATCTAATATAATTGAATCATGTGCTGAACCTTCCCAACCTGCAAGTACGTATGTAAACTTCAAATCAAAACCAACAACGACCATAACATTTTGTGTGGTTCTATCTTTACGACCACGAAACCGAGCTTGAATGTCAATTGGAAGAGATGCACGAACATGAGTACCATCTATTGCACCTATGCAATCCTATTATTCATTGAAACTTACATAATTAGGCCTATATGAAATAAATAACCCACATTTAACATGTAAATGGAATATGTGTTCATGGTTTACCTTAAACCAAGGCCAATATGTTTGGTTATTTCGTATTTTTGAAGGAGTGGAAGTTGCAGGCCCATGAATATAATCATTTTTCAGCCCTAATATTGCATTCAAGACGATATTGAAGTACCGCCATACTGTTTCACTTGAGCGAAAGTACCGACAGCTAATAACTCGATTTCTTACGTTGTGCCCAATAGTATGGAGAAACATTGCCAATTGTTGCTCCACAGAGATATGGATAGTATCTCTCAAAAACCTTTTCTCTTTCAAAACATCACATAATCCATAGAATGCCCGCTTTGAAAATCAGGAAAAACATCACATAATCCATAGAATGCTCTCTTGGTATGTGTTTTAGAGCACGAATTGCAGCAATTGTTGCAAAACCTGCTGCCATAACTACAGTTGTAGCAACCATAGTCTCATTTCGTTCTTTTATAAGATTATCTCTATCTTCATCCATCTACAAGTTAGATATAAATATTCATTGCATTGTTTAAGAAAATACTTCCTCACCAAGTCCCCTCCCAAGAAAATTTATTCAAAGGAAATAAATATGTAAGCTAAAGAATAAGATGCAAAAGGGAAGAAAAACCGAATGCTTGAACAACAACAAACACATGTTAGGGGTCAAGAGAAGAATGCATGTGCTACCAACAGGGCATGGTCTGGTCTCAGGTTAGAATTCTGAACCTGTGAAGCATACATATGTGATGATGCTTTTGAGGACCCCATGAACCATAGAAGACACTTATATTTAAATTACAAGTGATACCACTCTCTTACTGAAAAGTCTATATTCCTTGTCAAGGATAAAAAAAGGCAGTGGACAACAAGATCAACAAATTAAAGTTGACATAAAGAAGATAAAAAGAGGGGGAAATTGGTTGGTTTGGAAATGGTGACAAAAGGTATTACAACATAAAGAGAGGAAAGAGGACAAAAGAGAGTGGAGTGATGGAAGATGAGAGAGTTCAATTCAATTCTCACAAGGAATTACATTTTCCCATGCAAAAGTTGTAGAAGGATGTTATGCCTGCCCACCATGGTCCTTTGGATTTTGAAACTCTCTGGTAACAGCATCTGTTCACTGGTCAGACCAGTTTACATAGAACTTGGGTCAGATATGCATGTCTTGGGTTGTAAAACTGGTCAACCCTGGATATGCTTTTTATTTATTTATTTATTTCCAGATACTGTTCTAAATCTTTGTTTGAGTGAACTGACACACTAATGTAACAAGATGAACCTCCCAGCATGGTTTATGAAACAGTGATTCAACAAGATGTCTTTGTGTTATTCAGAGAGCATTGCCTCCTTTGCCACTATGCCTCCCTAGAAATAATGTTTAACCACATCAGAAAAAGTTCTGGGGATGTGAGAAAGTGAGAGAAACAGACAAAGAGCCTTTTGATTTCCTTGGATTATTCTTCTGTTCAGTTTGTAGTAACACTCTCAAAAATTATAAATTTCTGATTGGTTTTTGGTTGTTCGGTTTGAGGAAATTGTTTTTGATTGTTTTTAATAAATGAGTGAATATGTGATGGGAATGGAAACCGTGCCTTTTCAGCATAGGAAATAAGAGGGATGATTCTCAGAATCTGTGGTGTTAATAGAAGGAACTGAGTTTGGGCATATGAACATCTTGGTCTTCATGAATATGGGTCTGACCCCAAGCCTAAGAAAGACCAAGTCTGGATGTAGAATTGGATTCAAAGGCCCCAATAGAAAGCAATCTCAAAAATTGAACAACAAACCAAATTGAAATTGAAAACCCAAAGCATAATTTTGGTTGATTTAGATGCTTATGCATTTTATCTCAATTTTTAGTTTGGTTGGAGTAAACTGAACTTCTATCCCAAAACTGAACTAATCTAATTCAGCTTAGTATACTTCTCAAATCAGAACTGAACAAAATACCTATAACTGAAACCAACTCAAATCTAACCCAAAGTCGGTTACTAGGTAGAACAGACCCAAGTTGCAAGAAAGCCCCTTTGGATCTCAAGTTATCAGGTGGGGTTGGTAAATGCAGATGGGTATATTAAAATAAAAAGTAAAATAGGCACAATAGGTCCATGAGATATGGAACCAGTGATGGAAATTCTACTAAATTAAGGACTATAACAGAACTACAAGATTAAAAACAGCTGTCATAACCCAGTCTCATATCAAATCACCAGCAGATAAGGTCTGAACTCCTTCCTAATACATACCCAAGATGGAACCAAAGCTAAGATGTCATCAAATATCCTCTGTTTCTGTATTCTTCCAACCCCAAATCCCACACTCAGATGCCCCTGTCACGAATTAGCCAAACAAAACCAAATTATGGCTAACCAGACCTCTTGGTAGATCATTTTGCCTTTTCTATTAAGAAAAGGGAACCATCACTGTTCTGCAAGGTCAAGAACAGTCCTTGGCTGTACCCAACTAAGTCCTTGTAATCCAATAAAGGAAAACCAAAGAAACCCAATAAACCTGCAATATAGGAAGATTTGATCCACTGACTATACTTCTATGAGGCAAAAAATATACACATTAGACTAAATAGCTCAGTACTTGCTCCTCCTTTGTGGATTATCAAGGGTAGTAATACCATTATGAATGCAATCCAAAGGAATACTATGACTTTAGGGGGAACAGGGGGCCAAAGGAAATGGAGGAAAAGGCAAGAGGATCGAAATTAGGAATAGAATATAAATGAGTTATAAAACAAGGGGGGGACATAAAATGACCCAAGAGAGGAGAAACTCCAACTTCACTGTCCTCAATGAGGGATCGTTAACGTCGTACAAAGATATAAGGAACCCTAAAGAAACCCTAATATCCTAATAAAGTAAAACAGATGATCTAAAACAAAACTTCACATAAACAAGAACGGAATAGTAGAAGAAATAACATCAAGAGATAATCGAACAAGTAAGAGAAAGATCCCTCACCTTGATAGGAGGAGAAATGAAAAAAATGAGGCTTTGAATGCTCGGAAGAAAATAGAACAATGAAGAGGCGATTGCCCTCGAACCTCTATTTATAGATGCTATCGCCGAATGTCGACTCTCTACGAAACTATCGCCGAATCCCAGATCAAACCCACGATCTCTCTGCAGTTGTCCGATTTCTTCACCACCGCAGGAAAAGCTATAAGGAGGGACGAAGGCGAGGCTCCGATTTCGTCATGCCCTAGGAGAAGGAAGAAAACAAGAGGCTCTCAAGCTACCTTCGTCGTGCTTAGAAAGCTTCTGAGCTATCTTCGTGGAAGTCGATCGTTGTGACAAGGAGGACGAAGAATGGAGTCCAAGTCGAGGAGAAAAAAAAAAAAAGAAACACGAGCAGGGGGCGAGAGTTCCGTTCGTAATAAGCCCCGGCGGAAAATAAATTCCGCTGATTTTTAGTGGAAGTTATTTTCCGTCCATTTTCCTCCAAATTGGAAAATATTTTCCTTCAGTTTTCCTTTTCCCCTAAAACAAACGTCCGGAAAACATTAAAATTCCGGAAAATGTTTTCTTTTCCGTATTTTCCGGTGAAACAAACAGAGCCTAAATGATCCAATTAATTCTGGATCCTTCTTTATGAAAACAAAAGCCATTTCTTGGGCTTCATGATTGACTGAAATCAAAAGAAAACAAATCTAAAATAAAAACTTCAAAAATCTGGTTTTAAATTAAATCCTTGAAATCTAGGAATAAATAGAAAAAAATATTATTTTTACAAAAAATTGTAGAATTCAACTTGAACAATCCAGGGCATAGATCTAGCCCATATTTTTCATTAAATAAAAATAATTCAAACCAAATATACCCACGTTGATGAAAAACATCAAAAGGGGAGAGCTTAGACCGTATGGTCTTCTCTCAAAAGCCAAAAATAGGTCAAACCACCTCATGAAACCCTAGAGATTGCTGGAAGGCTTCTGATCCCAGATCTACTGTAACGCCCCAGATCCAAGTTACATAGAGAAAACCGTAAATTATCTCCGAAGGTTAATATATTACCCAGGATAGCAATATCAGAGTGAAGGAAAACATGAATAAAACAATAGCTGGATAATCGGAGTGCACTATAACCCAAACTCAACAATAAGATACTATAACCGAGACTAACTCACATGAACCAAGCATATACCCGCTGGTGCCGTCCTTACCAGAAACTGAAAACAAAACAGAACGTAATGAGATATGAATATCCCAGTAAGTAGCACATGCATGCTAAAATACAGTTTATCAGTTCTAAAACATGATACAGTTGTAAATTATGCAACAGTAGCGGAAACACATTAGTTTCGAATAATCGGAGTAATCCAACAGTAACCATTGATCAGTACAAAATAACAAAAATAATCCAGCATAACCAACAAATCTGTATCATCAAATCAGTAGTTGATAAGTCACAGCAGGACTCATGAAATTAGACTGCCTTTGAGTAGGGTAATGCCAATGTCCACTATGCCACCTCCTGGCTTAGGTGCGATATGCCAAGTACACGATCATCGTCTTATTGCGGGAGAACCCATCAAGTACAGTGATGGGTTGGCATGTACTAATCCAGTCACAGTCCGAGTACACGATAAAATGAGAGATAGCCGCAGCCAGCCGAGTACACGATCAGGCCTCACTGAGTACACAGTGGAAACGTGTGCGTGAACAAAGTATTACAACTAGTAAAGAACAATCCGTTCCACTAACTAGCTCCTAACATGGATCCATATCGAGCTATGCCCACTAGACTCTAAAACCAAAACCAACCGTGAAATCTAGTAAGCACAACTCATCTCGATCTCAATCATATCATCCCGAGTACACAGGGCATCTCTGAGTACACAGAGGCATCAACATCCCAAGTACATGGGGCATCCCCGAGTACACGGAGGTAAGATAACCATCAATCCATCAAAAATCCCAAAAACATCATTCAAGTACGTGGAGAAAACCAAATAATCACATTTATCCAAAATACTTTGATTTTAAATCCTTTTTCAAAGTATTGCATAAATTCCCTTTTTATAGTCAAAGTTTGGTAAAACTGCCAAATCTCTGTTAAACCGGCAAATCTGCATATAGATATCAAAGTTTAGTAGTATTATTAAATTCAAACTTGACACATTTATTTTATACTCAAACAGTAATTTTTCTCTGTAAGTATTACTCTAACTCACTCTCTTTAACATAGGCCAAAGATATCTTCTACTAACACACCTAACTCCATCTTAGGAAAACTCAATCTTTTTACTTGTGGTTAATTCAAATTATAATGGTATTTTCTAATGCATTTCCAAAAACTCAGATATAATTTGAACCTAACAGAACCCTCACAATGATCTTAATCTTACTTTCATGCTCAAAGCTCAACTATATAGAAATCTGAAAATACACAATGCTTATTGAAATAAAACCCCTCCTTTATACACTAATTTCAGTATCTATGTCTTCACTCCAACCCCTCTCACCATCTCTAATTAATCTCTCAAGCATATTTCTAAAGAGGTTTTACAGTTCCCAAAATGCAAGTCTTGGACAAGTTCTTAGAACTCATGAGAACACTTTACTTAATTTGCTGATTTTCCAATCTTTAATACCTGAATCATAACCCAAATCCAGCCTTACTTATTTCCCAATAGTCCCTTAAATATTCCTAGTTAGCTCCCCAAATATTTTTCCCACTGTTAGAACTAAGAATTTAAGTTCGAATCATACCGAGCATGAGCTGGGCGCCACTCAGCAATCCTAGGCGCTCTAGCCATTCAATGCTATATACAGTGTGGCAGGTCTTTTAACCAAAAGAGCTAACCTATATTTGTTCTTCTAAACCATTTACATATCCTTCCTAGCCCTCTAACTGCTGCTCCTGTTTCCACAACGTTCGGCAACACTGTTTTCATGAATTCCATTTCAGCACCTCTTGATCAACCCAAAATCCTTCAAGTTTACCTTCACCTAAGATCCCTAACATAAATCTCTAATTAAGATTGAAATAGCACTTTAAAAGCTAGAGGAATAGGCTGGGATTTAACTGGGCACCAACCTTTGGGAAGGTAGGCGATCCTCAGCAATGTTCAGTGCCCAGGCCATATTTCCAGATTTAAGTACTGTTAATGAGAATAACATCACTACTGATCTAAGGCCTTGCATTCGAATTATTTCCAGGATGATCTTAACACCCTATGCATACTTTAAACATCAATACAAACTAATTTGGTCACCCATCAATACCACTTACATTAGTTGTTCATGCCAATTCTAAATTCTGAAACTCAGCTACGTACAGCAACAATGATTCTTAGTTCTAACATGAATTATAATATATTTTGCCTATGATTCCTCTTCAGCATAACAGTACTCGTCCTACTAAACTATAGATCTAACCTGGAAATTTAATTGAAAACATTTAACATATATGAATAGATCTAGGCCCCAAAAACAGCAAAACAAAGGGTTGGTTGCATGCTCATCCTAGCTACACAAATTTTCAGTTTAAACCAATCAAATCCAAATGAGGTTGTGCTACTCACCTTTAAATGTTGAATTACAGTTGCTGAAATCTCAGATTCACCAAAAGGATTTCAGAATTCTCCACTCCAGATCCAAACGGCTGATTTCTCTGTAAAAATTCTACTAACTTGATCAGGTCTATACAGATCTGATATCTAATTTGAATTAGCCATGAATTTACACAAAGACATCTAAAATTTATACTAACATATTCTATTGATCTGAATTCATGGAATTTATCTGCTCCAACAGCAAATAAGGTGCTGCATCAGGAGCACTTCAGCTCAACTTTAAACAGGGAAATCATGATCAGTTCAATTCTTCTCTCTAATCACAACAAGACTTCAGGATTTTCCTTCACTAGCCTAGCTCTCCTTCCTTCTGAATTTTCCAATCTCCCGACTGCTCGCTCAACTCCAAACGAAACAACCAACGAATTTACTACTGGTTATATAGCCGCCAGAAAATAATTTAAAGCATGATGCCATGCTTTGGCACTCCACAATTTTTCCTATACCAGCAAAGATAAATGGCCCTAATTTCCCCATCTACCACATCATCTGACCATCCCAAACCAACCAATTAAAGTTAACCAACACTCCTTACCTATTAAATTAAATTTCTCCATTTGGTTCAACAAAATTCCCGGTTTGACCTCTTTTCCCCCATTTCTGAATTTTTTCCATCAATTAATTAAATTAATTAATCCTAACAATTGAAATTTTCCCAACAATTTCTCATACCTCTTTAATTGAAATTTTCCTTTTTGGTTTTGATCAAAAGTCCCCGGTTAACTTCTTGGTCTCCTTCCTCCGCAAAATTACTAATTAACCATAACTTAATTACTAAACCAATAAATTTTAATTCCAATAAAATTTTGGGATTTTACATCTACCATATGGACAATGGACGATCCAAGATCTTAACCCAAACGACTAAAATCATCAAAAAACATAAAAAGGAGAAAACAAGGCAAAACATCAGAATATATGAAGAGAATGAGATCTAATGCTATGAATAGCATAGATCTATAGTATTCCTCCATATTTCATCACTAAATCATCATACAATCCAAACAAAACATTAAAACTATACATTTCTAAGATTATCACATATGGGGGCCTGCCCTACGGATCAACCTGCCTCCCTTTCCCCTAGCTCTCTCTTCACGTTTTACGGCTAGAGAGTAGTCTTGAGGAACTTAGAAGTTGGTTTGGGTAACAAACGCACACATAGGCCTTATTCTACAGAAGAGAGTAGAAGACAAAAATAATCCTAGAAATTAAAGCTAGAAAATAAAAGGGTTCAAGGCTTACCTGGAGTTCTGAAAGCAGAGAGGCTGAGGTTCCATTCTTCACTTGGAGCTCTTCAATCTCCAACTTCTTGGCCCTTTGCTTGAGGGGAGACCCTCTATTTATAGGCAAAGATTAGGGCAAACTTGCAGCCCTAATGGCAGACACGAACATGTGTTTAAAACCCTCCACCTTCACCCTAAGATATGCACTTGGGCCAATAGGGTTAATTCCGGCGGCCTAATGTGGGATTAAGCACTTCTTAAAATGAGGAAACATACCAAAAACGATTTCAAACTCGCGGGATTTCTAATTTGGTGCAAAATATTAGTATCCGAAAACACAAGTTGGATACAAACAAGCCTCTTTGTATCCGAAATCTATTTTCGGATACAAAGAGATTAACCTGTATCCGAAATTCGATTTCGGATACAAAAAGAAAGATGAGTTTTTTTTTATTTCGGCCAATTATTCATCCTTTTTTTCACAGTGCAATTTGGGGTGTCTACAGTCAGGGTTTTACACCTCTGGCATGTACTGAAGCTCACCCTCCATATCTGCCCCGGTACATGGCTCACCAAGCGGATCTGAAAACAAATCCGGTAAAACAAAACATGCGTGAGACTTAAAGTACTAGTAAGCAGCAAACATACATGTAGAGAAACAGTTTATGCAATTTTGTAACATCATGATAATATTCACAATATAAAGTACCAAATGTAAATCAAAACATCTCAATCAGATATAAAGTGTAATTCCAAGTCAAATATCTCAATCGGGCAACACATGAAATCAAATCAAGAAATACAGTCAATTACTGCAAGCATGTCATGGTAGGACCCGTGGGTTAGCGTGTCTCTCAATTAGATTAATGACCACTGTCCAAGATTAAGGCCAAGCGGAGTACTTCTACACTGCCGACGAATCAAGGCCAAGCGAAGTATTTCTACACTACCCGGTGAATCACCACAGATGGACAGGGACATTAAGGCTAACAAGCCAACACCAACACATGGACTAGACTCACAACTCACACCAAACCATCCAAATCAGTGAGTAAGACCAGTGTTCAAACCAAGGCCAAACGGAGTACTTCTACACTGTCTGACAAATCAAGGCCAAGCGGAGTACTTCTACACCCCCCGATGAATCAAGGCTAAGTAGAGTACTTCTACACTACCTGACTAATCAAGGCCAAGCGGAGTACTTCTACACTGCCCGGTTCATGAAATCCATAATCAACCAAAACGAATACCATAAAATCCTCAAAATATATTTTGGATGAGTGGGATAGTCTTAGGATTCCTAATAAGGTCACCCTACCAAAAATCAATGGATTATGAAACGAAAAGTTTTAGACCTCAAAAATATTCTAAGTATAGTTAAAAACGTTGACTTTTAGGTGAATAATTTTCTAGACAAATCTACAAGGAATTTTAGGCTCAAATTCTGGTTGTGGTCTATTGGAGAGTAAACAAATCTTCTAGAATTTCCTGGGCTTCTGAATCATTCATTTGGGTGTCAAACTCAAAAAGTGGCCTTTCAGGAAAATCGCTAAAACGGGAAATTTAGGCATGAACTGGAAAGTTGACTTTTTATTGGTTGGTGTTAGCACCCTATTTTTGCACTATAGAATTGCACAAGAAGCATATCTTAAACCGGAATATATGTGGGCACGTAAATCGAGGTTTTTATAGTGGACCCATCTTTTTGAAATAACAAGTTCATAATAAAGAGAATTCCGATGCACCAAACTGTGCTCAAATCGAATCTCAAATGACTAAGTTATGGATAAAAGAAGTAAAGGGTAGTTTGGGGATTTCTAATGAAACCAGAATTGGGTGCCACATGGCAGCCACATGTACGCCATGGTGGCTGCCATGTAACCAATAATAATTAAAAATTTTTGGGGTTCTTTTAGTAAATAAGTAAGTTTCCTAATGGGGTTTGTTATGCAAATAAATAAAAAATTTAATAACAAAGTTAATAAAAGTTTTGAGATTAAAAGAAAATAAAAAAAATATAAACAAAGAGAAATGAGTTTGACGAATTGGTCCAACTCATATTCTATTGAGATATTGAAACTAAGCTTAAAAAAAATATAAGCCTAAAAAATATGGGACAAAATAGACTTTGACCAAACCTAAATGAATGATGGTGTTTAAGAAAGGAGTTAGAAGTTTAGGTGTTTAAGTGAGGAAGAGGAGACGTTAAGGAAAGGAGAGGTTTAAGAGAGGAAGAGGAAGAGTTAAGAGTTTAGGTGTTTAAGAGGAGAAGTTAATGAAAGGAGAGGTTTAAGAGAGGAAGAGAAGTTAAGAAGTTGAAGGGGTGTGAATTCTCTATAAAAAGGCTTGAAGTTGGGAGCAAAAAAGGGGGGGAAGGATCTAAAGAAGAGAGTTCTTAAGAAAAAGCAAAGAGGGAAGTGAGAAAAAGAGGTAGAAAGAAGTTGTGCAAGAAAAAGGAGGGAACATCTGGAGTTGAGCACATCAGTTTCCGGGAAATCGACTCCATACCAGGTTTTTTTATTATTTTGTTTATTGATTCTTTAATCAAATTTTTTTTATGTTGTTAAATTGTCAAATGAAAATAATACAAAGCATGCACTATTATGGTCGAATCTGAATTTTTCAGTGTTGTTAAATTGACAAATGAAAGTATACAAAGCATGTCTCTTATCCAGCCAAATCTGTTGAACGAATGGATATGTGGGTTGAATTTTGAGAATTTGATAAACTAGGGTGCCTAATTTGTTATTCTGAAAAGTTAAAGGATTTAAAAAGAGCTTATTTTATTTCATGTTTAGTCCTTCTTAAAACCTTCTTAATAACTCTAGCTTTCATTTGTTATTTCTTTTATTTCTTTCATGTTATTTCTTTAATTTTTTTTCTTAATTTCCTTTTAGATAATATGCATAACTAACATGCTTAATTTTTCTTAATTTCTTAATTATTTTTAGATAATATGCTTAATTAACATACTTAATTATAATAATCATATTTTTTATTTTTTTCTTAATTTTTTAGATAATATGCCTAACTAACATATTTATTTTTTTCTTAATTATTTTTTAGATCATATGCTTAAACATTTGTCACTTTTATAACACCTCTCCTTGCCTCCAAATCCTTGGAAATAAGAATTAAAAACATGGAAAATAAAGTGTAATTTTCAATGACCAAATATGATTGAGTTTTTTTAACCCATGCTTTGTGTAAATAAATTATCATAAGAAAAAAAAAGGAAAAAACATAAGAAAACAAAAAAATAAAATAAAAGATTAGATGATGTGGCTAGGTTAAATAAAAAATAATAATAAAAAATAGATAAATAAGTAAATGTTTTTTTTTAATAACCAAGTACATTGCCCCATGTTGAAATATTTGATTTAAATTTCTTTATTTTGGATTTTTTATATATGTATTATATTTTATATAGGATGTAGCATAGCAATCTCCATTCCTCCGATGTTTGTATACATGTGATCATAAAAAAATATATAAAAGATAAAAGACAAAAAAAATTAAATAATCGTAAATCAACCCAAATATTATCCAACTAATTTAAAGAAACCCGCTTCGGTGGGGCAACCCAGGGTGTTCAAGGACTTCCTTGGGTTGTAATCGGGTCACTTATTCGGAATCACTGGTGTAGACCGAAAATCAACAAGGTGTCTACCTACACCATTTCAGGTAGTGGCGACTCCATAATACATGTAACATGCTTTTTCAGCGTGCCCGAGGTGTGCACAGCTTAGAGGGTTTTTCGGCAGGTTGCAATACATCAATCGGTTCATTGCACAGATGACTCCCATATGTGAGCCAATATTTAAATTGTTGAGAAAAGATAACCCTGTGGTCTGGAATTAAGATGTATCTCATGAATCCGCCGACACTGATACCACCGGTGCCTGGGCGACCTTTGATCATGTACTTGACAGTCTCAAAAACAGCTATAGGATGTGTACTAGGACAACATGATGAAATAGGAAGAAAAGAACAAGCAATCTACTACTTGAGTAAGAAATTCACTAATTATGAGTCAAAATACTCAGTGCTTGAAAAAACGTGTTATGCCTTAGTCTAGGCAGCTCAAAAGCTTCGACATTATTTGCTCGGTCATACAGTTCTGCTAATATCAAATTTGGATCCATTGAGATATATTTTTGAGAAGCCAATCTCAACTGGAAGGGTAGCAAGATGGCAAGTCCTTTTATCTGAGTATGATATTGTCTATACGACAAGGAAAACGATAAAAGGACAAGCAGTAGCAGATCATTTGGTAGCACATCCTCTTTCAGATTACCAGCCACTTCTGACTCACTTCCCAGATGAAGATGTGATGTGCACAGAGTTGATGGAAGAGACGGATGAAACTAAGTGGAGAATGTTTTTTGATGGAGCGGTAAATGTTATTGGAAAAGGAATCGGGGCAGTGTTAGTCTCCCCAAATGGTGTTCACCACCCAGTAGCAGCAAAACTTCTATTTGACTGCACCAACAATATGGCGGAATACGAAGCATGTGCATTGGGTTTGCAAGCAGCAATCGAAATGCACATACAGGAGTTGGAGGTATTCGGAGACTCAAGTCTTATCATTTATCAAGTAATGGGAGATTGGAGGACCAGGGATGTAAAACTAGTGCCGTACCAAGAATTGATCAAAGAATTAGAGGAGCAGATTGAGAAAGTGACATTCAATTATATGCCACGAGACAATAATCAGTTCGTTGATGCCTTGGCAACTCTCACCTCCATGGCAACTATCACAGACAATGCATTTGTGCAACCTCTAGAGATTGAAGTCTGCCATCTACCAATTTACTGTTTTAGCATTGAGAGGAGTAAACTGGAGGATGAGCCGTGGTATGCAAACATTGAGAGGTATCTAAAGGACAGAACTTTGCTAGAAAGTGCCACGGCTGCAGAGAAGCGAACAATACAGAGGCTCGCAGGACAGTTTTTCTCAGCGGAGGCAGAGTGTATAAGAAGTCATTCAATGACTCGCTGCTACGGTGTGTGAAAGAAGAAAAAGCACGAAACTTGATCAATGAAGTGCACGGAGGTTTGTGGGGTGCACACATGAATGGCCACATACTTGCAAGAAAGATCCTAAGGATGGGTTACTATTGGATGACGATGGAAATAGATTTCTACACCCATGTCAGGAGATGCCACTTGTGCCAGATTTATGCAGACAACATCTATGCACCACCAAACACACTGTACTCCATGGCATCACCTTGGCCATTTGCAATATGGGGAATTGATATGATAGGACAGATTCATCCAAAAGCTTTTAATGGACACAGATTCATCTTGGTTGCCATCGATTATTTTACGAAATGGGTAGAAGCCATGTCTTTTGTGGATGTGAAGAAGTCTCATGTGTTGAAGTTCATTAGAAACAATATCGTTTGACGTTACGGCATGCCAAAGGCTATCATCACTGATAATGCAAAGAATTTGAACAATAAAGACATGGACAAGATATGTGAAGATCTAAGGATCAGACATTTGAATTCTACAGCCTACTGACCTAAGATGAATGGAGTAGTAGAGGCCACTAACAAGAATCTAAAGAAGATACTAGAGAAAATGGCGGTTACCTACAGAGATTGGCATGAGAAGTTGCCTTATGCGCTGCACGCATATCGAACATCAATCAGGACTTCAACTAGGGCAACTCCCTTCTCCCTTGTGTATGGAATGGAAGCTGTTCTCCCTGTTGAAGTACAGATTCCTTCACTAAGAATTCTGAAGGAAGCCGAGATAAATGATATTGAATGGGAACGATCCAGATTTGACCAACTTCAGCTGTTGGATGAGAAAAGGATAAAGGCATTATGTCATAGCCAACTATATCAGCAGAGAGTGGCACGAGCCTACAATAAGAAAGTCAAGCCACGTCACTTCAAGGTGGGAGATCTAGTACTCAAAAGGATCTTTCCCCACCAAGAGGACAATAGAGGAAAATTCAAGCTAAACTACGAAGGACCATTCGTAGTTCATAAGGTTTTGTCCAGGGGAGCATTGATCATACAAGAGATGGACAGAGCCATTTTTCCTGAGCCAATAAATGCAAATGCAGTCAAGTTGTACTATGCTTGAGATCATTCTCATTGAGAAATGAAGAGATGCCATCTTTGACCTTTCCTTCAAACAGTAAATCCCCCCAATAAAACCCTAAAATTCTTTCACCCTAGTGAACCCCTTTTGAGCCTTAAATAAAGTTTCTTTCAACCCTGCACATGTGATCTACTCAGTAAACTGGGGCATTTAAAAAAAAAAGTTTAGATTGGGGCAAAGTTTGCCCAGCAAAAGCAAAACTGGGGCAAACATTGCCCAATAAAGAAAGAAAGAAAGAAAAAAGAAAGAAAAAAGAGCTAGGATGTAAGCCCCCAAAAGCAATAAAAGGGTAGATCACTGTTGAGAACCCAATTAATCAAGCCTTTTGAGTCATCTACTTTCTTATCATAACCTGAAACCCTGCCTGTGCTTCATCCTATTCTCAAGACCTCTCAGATCCCAAAAAGAATGATCTCGGCAACATTCAGGTCTACACTTGTTGGTAATGACGGAACCCATGGCACTCAAAGAAACTGGACACGGCAATGCATGGGTGTATGTAATAAAAAAACAAAATAATAATTAACCCTGTGACGGACACATCAGTTTAGTGATGTGCCATTGGGTAATACATGGGGGTACTTTGGGTAATGCATGGGTGTATGTAAAATCCCGAATTTTATGTTATAAAAACAGGATTTTATTAAATTATAATTAACCCTGTGAAAAATTATTGTAGCAATTAGAGTATAGAAGTGGGTTAGTAAATGTTATAAAAATAATAATAATAATAATAATAATAATAATAATAATATATCTTAATTCCAATTATTGGGGAGAATATATATATATATATATATATATATATATATATATATGCATTAGGATTAATTTAATATGGTTGAGGATGATATTGTAGGAAGCTTGGTGGAGGAGCGTTGCGGCAGATCATGAAAAGGTTATTTGATTTAAGCATCATTGATATCTATAAATAGAGGTGGTGTTGTGAGCTTTCAGTTTCGCTCGAAATCAATCAGAGAGAGAGAGAGAGAGAGAGAGAGAGAGAGAGAGAGAGAGAGAGAGAGAGAGAGAGAGAGACTTTAGTTGTTGAAGATTGAATCAATTCAGTAATAAGATCAAGAGAAGTAGGATTCTAGAAGGAGAATTAGAAATCGAGGTGATATGAGGTCTGATTTGAGTATATGGAGCGGCTGCAACCGTGTGATCTAGATCAAGTTGATCGCAAATCAGAAGTGTTCAAGTGAGGGTGTTTAAATCTAAATTCAGGAATAACTAGTTGTGATCTAAGCTGCGAATTGGATCTGACTAGATCTGGAATGTCTCTGTGAGCAGTGAGTGTTTGGGCGATTAAAAATCTGGATCTGAATTGCTGCCATTGGAGATCAAGAGAAGAATTCGGAGTTGCTGAACGAGAGGAGTTCAGATCTGTAATTAGCACTAGTTTTCAAGCTGGATTTGTAACCGAATGCATGATTTGGATTGAGTTTATATGCAATGATTTGATCTAATCGGTATAATTTGTTCATACGATGTAATTTACGAATCGGAGCATGCTTTTGTGGAATTAAATCTAAATTGGTTCTAAAAGGATGTTAGAGGTGTTAGAAGTATGAATTGAATGTGGTTAAATTTTAGGTCAGTCATGATGAAATTGAGATAACAGTGAGTAAATTGAGTATCGGAGTTTCAAGAGGGGGGGGGGGTATGCGCTGAGTGCCGCCCACTGACATTGCTAGGCGGTACTCAGCGGTAGTTAAAAAGTTAGGATGCGCCTACTGCCAGCAGGTAAGCGCACCCTCCAAAGTTTTCCGAAAAGTGCGAAATGTGGTGATGGGTTGGGTTTCTTGATTTTAATTGTTCAAAAACTTATTTATGAGTTAAATTAAGATACTAGAACTATCTAGAAGCGATTATAACCTACTGATTTTACATCAACAATTATTGGAAGATTATTAAGTGATTAAAAGTTGGTTTTAAGGTGTTCTTCAATTGGATTAATTGGAGATTAGTGTATCTGAGTTCTGAAGTTATTGGATTCTAATTCTTTAACCAAATTACTGCTATGGGACAGCAAAATAAGTGTTTCTAGGGTGCTGGAGAGAACATTAGCTAGTGGTTTAAAGTGAGTCTAAATATAAGAAACATTATAGAATTTAGTAGAGAGCTGTTGAGGATTCTTTAACAACTAAAATTCAGATTTTTGCCTTCCAGCTATTATTCTCAAAACTTATTAAGATTGGTCAGGATCTGGAAATATTAAGCACTAAATTTCTACAGCAATTTCAAGTAAGTGAAACCATGAAACTTTAGCAATAAATACTAAGGAAAGAACTTATAAAACTTTATCTGAACTAATAGAAATAATTGAGCAGAACCTTTATTGATTTAAAGTACTTTTGTGATCCATATTTTATTACTAAATTTCAGATCGTGATATTGTTTAAACTGGGTTTTATCAAAGGTTAGTTTGTTAAACAGAATTTATAAAAAGAGGTTTTACTTGAGTTAATTGTTTTCATAGATTGGTGTGAATATTTTCTTTGGATTTGAGTATACATTTGGAGTTCCATAAAATATTGGTTTGGTCCTGAGTGACCCATGATAAAGATGTTTTGTTTGGAAATTGTTTGCGACTAGAGGTTGGTCTATTTGCTACCAGAGGTTGGTATATTTGTGACCAGAGGTTGGTCTATTTGATACCAGAGGTTGGTTTATTTGTTAAGGTCTAGCTTGTCCTGGATCCAGAGTCTAAGCTTAGTGATGGGATGTGTTGACTTGATTGTGGTAATTGCATGGCCATGAGTGTTGCCATGACCAGGGTAAAGCATTCCGTGATCCTTGGTAGGCCGGGTTGTCAATGCTGAAACCCGGAGTAGGCCGGCATTGGATAACAAAGTTCCTTGGTAGGCAGTCATTTTAGAGTTCCGAGTCTATGTTGACCGGACTGTGTTCCAAGAGGCTTGGATGTCGCTCTGGTATGTTGAATTACCCAATAGAAGTGAACTACATAACATTGGCCTCAATGGTTTGGTTTTATCGGTTATTGTATTTCCAATTGGTTCTGAGTGGCCCATGATAAACACTCAACTTTTTGAAAATTTGGATTACATTGGGTTTCGTGAATATTCAGATTATTTGACATCGATATTACAAACTGACTTACATGTTCAATTTCATTAGCTATATCACCTTTATCTGTTATATTATTGTGGGATTAGTCGAATTAATCATGTTATCGCTATCGTTACTGGTGTATTATTCGATCCATGTTTCATAACTTTGAAAACGGTAGTTGTGCATGCATGTGCTGCTTACTGGGATATTCGTATCTCATTCCATATTGTTTTATTTTGTTTTCAGCTGCTCTTGGAGAGGACGATACCTGCAGGTAGTTGCTCGGTTATGTGAGTGTAGAGTTGTATTATGTGAGTTTATTTCAATTTGAGATTATTTTAGCGCACTCTGTTATATAGTTATTATTGTATTCATGTTTTTCCTTCACTTTGATATTGCAATCCTATGTTTTATATAACCTCTGGAGATGAGTTATGGTTTCTTTACATAACTCGGATCCGAGGCGTTACAGTGTACCCTAGGCATACTTGGGTGGTACCTTGGGTAATACTTTGGTATACTCTAGGTATACTTGGGTGGTACCTTGAGTAGTACATGGATGTACTTTGAGTATAAAATGGGGGTACCTTGGGTAATACAAGAGGTACTTTAGTGGTATTTGGAAGGGTACCTTGGGTAATGTATAGGTGTACTTCTAGTGTTATTCGGGAGGGTACCTGGGGTATACTTTGGGGTACCTAGGGTATACTTTGAAGGTACTTTAGGTACACTTAACTCTAAATTTTTCAAAATTTTGATTTCCAATTCACTAGATCTTATTGAAGGATAACTTAGCCAATTGTAGTTAAGACATAACACTAACTAAGCTTACCTTAATAACTTTAACAAAGTTCAATTTGATTTCCCTAAATCCTCAAATATAATCCACATCTACCTCATCTTCATAACACAAATACTTAATTAGTCTAATAATCACACTTTAGATAATTAAACTAAATAATTAATATATAATCTGGGTAGGGGTTTTACACTACCCCTCTTTAACTTTCAAAAATTTCATTCCCCCAAGTTCTAGCCACATGAAAAGTTAGGTTCATTGGAATTCATGTTGGATTGAGAACTCATTCCGTAAATGAGTATACAAAAGTGAAGGAAGGTTGGGTTTGATTTTTGGTGAAGGATAATTGATTCTTGTGGAGCTTATAGATATTACATGTTTGCCATTGTTTTTAACTTAAGAGAACACTTCATAAATGATAAGTCTGCCCTTATCATATAAAATAGTTTTTAAAACAACTTTCATATTCTTCACAATTCATAGATATTACAAATATGTCACCGTACTTTTGCAAAACCCATTCTAAAAATCCAAAAATGGATCTTAAGGGGGCATTTGGTGGGCATTATAATTGGGATTCAAGTAGAATCTGATTATATAATCAAAAAACGATGTTTGTTTGGGATTTTGAGGTCAGATTATACAATCAAATGTTATAATCTAACCCATAATTAGAATATATCTTAAAGGTGATTATAACGATTATGAGCAATGGTGATTAAATTTCCAAAATCAATGATTCTACAAAATATACATAACATTTTATTTAATACATATTATAATAAATAATAATATTATAAGCATTATAATATAATATATTTTGTTATATGATAAATCATTAATAATATCATAATATGTTATATTACACATAATATTTATTATGTTATATATAACATAATATATATTATACATTATAATGTCATATAAAATATTATATATTACGTATAATATTATATATTATATCAATATTATATTGCACGTAATATATAATATTATATATTGTATATAACATATATTATATCATGTCATATATAATATATGATATAATATAAATATTATATATACATTATAATATAATGTATAATATATGTTATATTAAAATATGTTGCATATAAAATACATTTTAGAATATATGTAGTTATATATAATATAATATAATGTAAATATTATATGTAATACAACATAATATTGCATTATATAATATAGTATAATATATATTATATTATATTATAATATGTTACATACAACAAATATTTACAATATACATAGTATATATAATATATTATTTATATTAATTCTAATATTTAATAATATATTACATATTTTATATATATATATATATATATATATATATATATATATATATATATATATATATATATATATATATATATATATATATATATATATATATCCAGAAATGGATCTTAAGGAGGCATTTGGTGTGCATTATAGAATCGGGATTCTAGTAGAATCTAATTCTATAATCAAAAAACGGCATTTGTTTGGGATTTTGAGGTCAGATTATAAAATCAAATGTTATAATCTAGCCCATAATCAGAATATATCTTAAAGGTGATTATAACGATTATGAGCAATGGTGATTAAATTTCCAAAATCAATGATTCTACAGAATATACATAACATTTTATTTAATACATATTATAATAAATAATAATATTATAAGCATTATGATATAATATATTTTGTTATATGACATATCATTAATAATATCATAATATGTTATATTCCACATAATATTTATTATGTTATAAATAACATAATGTATATTATATATTATAATTTAATATAAATATTATATTGCATGTAATTATACATTGTATATAACCTATATTATATAATGTCATATATAATATACGATATAATATAAATATGATATATACATTGTAACGCCCCGGATCCAGGTTTATTTAACCACATCAACCCAAATCTGGTTCATTAGGGAAAATGGCCCAAAACACTATTCCAGACTTAAACAATTTCATTTATTATATCAGAGTGCGGACATAAGAACATCTTTCAGAAAGCGCGGAAATAAACTACCAAAATAATCCTTTTATATTTCATCTAAAAAAAAGTCTGGAAAGGGTTCAACTAAATAACATAAATATCATCCACCAAAGGTGTGGAATAAAGATACCAATCATCCTTTAATAACATCAAACTCCTCAATCAAAATAGTAAAATAATCCCTAAGAAAAGAAAATCTAAATGGTTCTCCATGTCCTTCTGGACTTACACATGAATGAAATAGTCTTCTTCCTAGTAATCATAGTAATCCCCCAGAGTCTCTACCCCAGCAACGTCCTCTTCAGGAATATCTGAAAACAAAACCGATAAAACAATAATGTGAGAAACAACATCTCAATAAGTAGTCATACAAATAGTTGACCACAATAAAATATGCAACGTTTAATCCGAATAATCACAATAAGAATTCAAGACAACAAAGAAATACAATTTGTCCACCTCATGGGACTCATGAAATAGTATACCAGATAAAGAGAGTAGACATGTGCTAGTATGCTACTTAACCGAATTACGATGGACCAACTGCCCTGCAGTCTAGCTATTCAAAACAAACGGAAGAACCCAACCATGAGTTAGCATGTACGGCCCAACCAATCTAGGAGTGGGTAACGTAGCGACCGACCAATTTAGGAGCGGTACTGTGAGACATGGGAAAAAATCACCGGAGTGATCATCCCTCCGTCAACACACGGGCTCAACGCAAAAGTGGGAGAGTCGCCACCATTCATGATTTTGAGGTGAAAATGGACACCAAAGATTCAAAAGTAGGCAAAAATAGCCAAAAGAAACATTCTAGGATAAAAATAATCCTACTTGAAAATCAAATCCAGAGATGGGTAAGGGGATTAGATTATGAACGGGGGAAGGTGTTAGGCACCCCCATTCATCCACACGAAGTGGTTGCCAAATGTATGTTCATGCAAAAATAAAGTAAGAAAGCTTGCTAAAAATCATGAGAAACCTTGAAAAAAGGTCAAATGTATGATATCTTCACATGAGAATCCAAATGAATTTTGGGTTCTCATTTTATGTCAATATCATTTCTGGAACATTAAAGAGGTGGAAATCAAAGCACAAGTTGCTCAAAACCAAGTTAAATCCAATTCGGTAAAAAGTATGCTATTTGCCTTGAAATCATTCAAATCCAATTCTAAATTGAACCAAACCAAATCCATTTGAAAGATTAGGGAATAAGAGTCTCATGCAAAATTTCACTTCATTCCGACGAAAAATCTAGGAGTTATGCTCCTTTGAAGTTGCTGCTGCTGGGGATTTTTAAAAGTGGTAAGTGGGCAACTTTGGAAAATTGTCTAGAAAAATCCACTACATAGAAATCCGTGAAATTTGGTGTGATTGAAGTCTGTATGGCCATATTTCCAGAGAAACTAGCCTCATACAAAAATCCCTTCGGACGTGCCTTGGGTGGTCTCCCGAACAGGCCCCGAAGATCACAGATTTACCCAGAAAAATGCAAAAGAGCAGTTCTGAGTAAATCGGCTACCAATAATTCAAATGGAATTCCAAAATTATGAAACCAACTGGATTTGAAAATAGACTCATAAAGGAGTACTCAGAAACAAAAATCACTCGAATCGGACTTAAAACGAACACATGGCGGTCCGTCGAAGTGACAAGTTCTGTACTTGGACCTGCACTGTCCACTCAACTTCGACAGAGAGGTGTCAAAAATTGGCTGGATAGAAATTCATGAAATTTGGTGAACATGAACTAGACAGCCTCACCTTTCCCATGGTTCTGAAATCACCCCAAAATTCATCCGGATGATGAAGTTATGGGCGTCCGAAGTAAGGGTACAGGTGCTGTAAAGCTAAGCCATTTTTGAGTAAAACCAAGTCCGAAAATTGATAAAAATGAAATTCGTGCAAGATGAACACAAATACTTTAAAATCATCCGAAAGGCATTCCAGAATTGATTGAGGCCATTTATTTGAGATTTATCACAATAAATGCAATAAACCCCAAATATGAGCCTATCCCGCCAAAATAGTGATATGTGTGCAAAAGTGAAAAAAAAAGCAAGATCCATACACATGCATATAGATTCAACAAAATAGGTTCTAGCATAGCCTAGGGTTCCGTTCCATTATCGTTTCCCTCTGTTCTCTTTAAGATAATCAAGGGTACTTTGAATATGGAACGGTTTACAATCAATCAAAAAGGCCTTATGCTACATAGGTCCTAGCACTAGGGTCAATCCCCAGTCTCGTTTCTCCTAGATCCGCCTTCACGTTTTACGGCTAGGGGAGTCTTGAGATACTTTGAGCCGGGGAAGGATTTCCACACATACAAACAAGGCTTTACACTACAGAAAGGTAGAAGAAGAGATCTAGATCTAGGAATGTAAAGACAGAAAATAAAAAGAAAAGTTGAGGCTTACCTGAGTGCTGGAGGCGATTCCACAGCGGTTTTCTTCTTCTCTTGGAGTTCTTCTTTGCGAGAATTCAAAACAAGAGTTATGTGCCATTTGCTCAAGGAGGAGGCTCCTATTTATAGGCAAGGGCTAAGGTCATTGGTAGACACAACTTAATGTCTAGAACCCCTCCAACCTAAACCCTAAGGTTATTTCCGCGATTTCCCCTCATTTAATGAGGGACATGATGGTAAAAGTGAAAAGCTCTCGGAAAACCCTAATTTTGAGCAAACTTAAGGTATCCGGTATATCAGACCGGATAACAAAGGGCCTTAAGGTATCCGATACATGGTACCGGATACGCTAAGGCTCACACGTATCCGGTACGACTATCCGGATACGAGAAGGAGTACTTGTATCCGGATTGAGTATCCGGATACAGGCAAAAATTTATTTTCTTCAAATTCTGTGCTGGCTTTCCAGGAGATAATGATTTTTGATGATTGTTTGTGCAATTTGGGGTGTCTACAGGTACCATCCTTGAGATGATGTAATGTCTCAGACACAGAATTCAAACCCCTCTAATACACATTTCACTTACTAGCTATTCTATGGATCCATATAACTGCTAAGCCCACTCAACAGTGAGAAAACCAACCAGGGTAATGGACATACTTCTCAATAACACCTACCAAAAATACAAAACCATATTTGTAACCAAATCCGCCCATGCGGGATACAATAAATCAGGCACCAGCTTTGTCACACCAGTGACTCAAAACCAAAACAAAATGTACCAAGTCATATGTCCAAAACTCCAGGTTTCAACTGGCCAATATGTCCTGAATGTGTATCGACTCCATCAATGCACACAATACCTTCATATCACCCAAATAAAGGTGTATGAACTCACAAAACCAACCTTGGTTAAAAGTAAAATCTTTTGGAACAATGGAATCAAGTAAAAGTGCCTCTTTAGAAACATCTACCCAAAATCTGTGTAAAATTGAATTTAAACATCTGCCAATGCAAACACTTCTCAAATACCCCAATCTTGATGGTACATAGGTTAAAATTGAATAGAACAACTTCCTTAGTGAAAACTAGGTTGAAAAATCAAGTTTTCCAAAATCTGACAGACTGGTCGCTCGAGCGGCCAAGGGTGCTCGATCAGCCTTACAAAATAGGTGAATTCAGGGTAGGTCGCTTGAGCAACTGTTCTAGCGGTAGTTCAATCTGGCTAAAATTGCTCTCAGGTTTTGAATATATACATAGGGCGTTCGAGCGACTGCTCAAGCAACTCGATACGTGAAAAATCCGTAACTTTACGAAATTCAATAAAAATTCCACAACTCAATATTCAATGCATCAAAACCATTCTAAATCTTTTTAAAATACTTTATACACATGCTAGAACAATTCCCAACGCATAAAACGTCATAAATAACGAAATCAACGCATCAAAACATCGAATAACCATGAATATCGTCTAAACGCGAATCTAGATTTGACGCAAGCATCAAGAGACTACTTAGATGGTTTTAGGAACTTAAATCTTCTTTAAGAGCAACGAAATATCACTCCTAAGGTTTGCCAAACGATCCCGACAAGCCTCGATCACGTCTGGATTCAAAATCACACTTTTAAGCCTCTTTAACATACGAAAATCTCCAGAACATAACTTATATCTATATGTCTCTTACCTTAGTTCTCTATGCACGAAAATACTCCTCCTCCTTCACTAAGACAGATCCAACACTTGTTTAGGGTTTAGTTTTGATCACAAGGCAACTAAGAAGAAGAATAAGAAACAATAACAACACACGGCTGGTGTTTCTATTTTTATGTTTTGTGCTCAACGTGAATCTCAACTCCATGCACAACTAGGTCTTTGTTTAATTTATTTTAAAGTCTTTTTACTTAAATACCCTCTCTTCATTAAACCCATTGCAACCAAACCTTCTTAAACCATCTCAACCCTCAGGTCAACCCGCTATCATTGGGTTTGAGCAACACCTTGTATTCTCCTTGTTTATAATATGATTAATTCTTACTAATTTAACCATAGCAACAATAATTATTAAATTAAATTAATACTCAGCCAATAATCATGATCTCACCTTACATAGGCTCTCCTATCATCTCCGGTTCATCTTGAACTCCTTCGGGTTGAACCAAAATTTCATCTCCTGCATATTATTAACCAATTAGTTTAGTTACTAAAATCTGGGATTTTACATACATTATAATATTATATAATATAATATTACATTGTATAATATAGTATAATATAATGTATAATATATGTTATATATAATATATAATATAATATAAATATTATAAATAATACAATATAACATTGCATTATATAATATATTTTAATATATAATAAAATATATAGTATAATATATATTATATTATATTATATTATGTTACACACAACATATTTTTTATAATATACATAGTATATATAATATAATATTATGTAATAAATTATTTATATTAATTCTAATATTTAATAATATATATATATATAGTTTATATTAATTTTTATACATATATATTATAATAAATGCATAACTCTTCACATTCATTCCAAGCCTTGGAATGAGTTCCCAAAATTAACGCCAAACGATGCCATAGTTATTTCTTTTATAGAGTAAAAGGCTGATCATTTTGTGCATCATTAATGAGTAATAGCATAGGTACTTTTTTTTTTTTTTTTGGGTAAACAAATAGCATAGGTACTTTGGATCTGACATGTTTGAGTACATGTTATTAATTTTGTCAAAACTGAAATATATCAGTCCGTTTGCATGGAACCGGTCCGACAGATCTACAACATATTTATACGTACAGCTTTTATTTATTGAGAATGTGGTAAATATGAAGATTCACTATGACTGCATGTATGAGCAGTGGAATCTGAACGTGCTTCAAGGGCCACTCAATTCTTTTTGGATCTATTTTCCTTCTACTCATTAAGGGTATGTACTTAATGATGTAGAAAGCATAGCATTAATTTCATGTCCAGTTCCGCCAGTGTTAGTTATCTTCATAGAAATCTTCCAATACGTGAACATATGCCATTAAACGGTACATTTTCCTTATTTTCTTGTGTTCTCAAAGTCCGTGTTATTGGCTTCTACTTGTGAATGCTAGAGTCTACCATCACATACACATACACATTGTTGAGAATCTTGCAACGTGAATAGCAAAGAAATAAAGAAGAAGAAGAAGAACACGCAAGATTTAAGTGGTTCGGCAATGTGCCCACGTCCACTGTGTACGACAAAATTTCTACTATAAAAAAAGTCAATTAGGGTTACATCAATGTATATATACCAATCTTAAATCTAATATTTCTGAAATCCCAAAAATACCCGTTACCGTAGCCCCTCGCACCCAACCCCATTATTCTTTGTGCGTCCAACTCGTTCCTCAGCACAGGGACCCAAAATATGAACCATTGTTTCCAACAGACATGTAGCTCATTAATGTTAACCCAAAATCAAGATCCATTCCTAGAACTTAATTGGAGAAAAAATTTGCATGGGGTAAAAGTCAAGAGAGGGATCTTTCATATCTGAGGAGGTTTTATCTTTCATTTATGGAGCCTCGATGCTCTTCTTTCACTCAAAAATTTCAGTCTTGAACCTTATAATTCTCAAAATCTTACAATTAATTTTTACTGCTGGCATATGTTAGATGTTCTAATGGAATTCTGTTTTCTTTGTGTGCTGTGCACAATAGCCACATATCTGTGATTTATGTAATTATTTATAACTTCCAGAAACCTGTTTGATTACATTCATCTACTCTGGAAGTAATGAATTGGAAGGCCATGATTTCAAATGCACTCAATCATTCTGTAGCCCCCATTCCCTGATACGATCAAACATGGATTATGGTCAGTCCTATATAGTGATCAGCTCCATTCAGTGGCAATACTTACAATGATAAGATAGGAAGGAGAGTTTAGTTGACATGTACAGCATACAAAAGAAGGGATCCTAAAAGTAGAACAAACCATCTCTCATTGATATACATTTAAGGGTAACAATATGTGGGCTTTTGAGGGGTTTGGTTTGTAGGGTCTTTTTATCCCAAGTTGAATTGCTGGGATCAAAATGTTTGGATTTTTGCAGCAATTTTAATGAATCCCAATTTGCATTGCAATGGCTACTGTGAAATTTTTTTTTCCTAAATCATTGCCATTAGCTGATGCTGTTGCATTCATATAAAAATGGGTGATTCTAATTTGCAAGTAAAAATCCAAATTGGACAAATGGAAGTAGAAATTGTTTGTTGACATTGGTTGCCTACTTCATGATGTCATTATTAAAGCAGGTCTTGCTTTACATAACCAAAGTTATATTAATATTCCTGTTCAAGTATCAATTGCTGAGGATTATCAGAAACTTGTTAATTAAATGTGCATATTGTACTCAGTGTACTTTCACAATTTATCAGACCTAAATGCTCTCATTATGTGTTAATTACAGAGGAAAGAGCTTCATTTTTCTTTGAACTCCTGCATGAATTTCATTTTGCAATTTAGATGCCTCAAACTAGAGATAAAGAAGGTCCTGTGCAATTGAAATTTGGAGGGGGGGGGGGGGGGGGGGGGGGGGGGGGG